>CAUVZT010000009.1:0-1200000 GCA_963556525.1 Cochlearia excelsa | reverse complement strand
TATGAAATATCTAACAACGCGTTTCTACTACTCTAAACCAAGTTTCATGCAACATGAGAGCTTATAAGTTCCTCAATGAGCTTTGTACAAGTTTGACGAACGTATGAAACATTTAACAACGCGTTTCTAGGACTCTAAACCAAGTTTCATTCAACATGAGAGCTTATAAGTTACTCAATGAGCTTTGTACAAGTTTGACGAACGTATGAAACATCTAACAACATGTTTCTTGGACTTTAAACCAAGTTTAATGCAACATGAGAGCTTATAAGTATCTCAATGAGCTTTGTTTACGTTTGACGAACTTATGAAATATCTAACAACGCGTTTCTAGTACTCTAAACCAAGTTTCATGCAACATGAGAGCTTATAAGTTCCTCAATGAGCTTTGCACAAGTTTGACGAACGTATGAAACATTTAACAACGCGTTTCTAGGACTCTAAACCAAGTTTAATGCAACATGAGAGCTTATAAGTTCCTCAATGAGCTTTATACAAGTTTGACGAACTTATGAAACATCTAACAACGTGTTTCTAGGACTCTAAACCAAGTTTCATGCAACATGAGTGCTTATAAGTTCCTCAATGAGCTTTTTACAAGTTTCACGAACTTATGAAACATCTAACAACGCGCTTCTAGGACTCTAAACCAAGTTTCATGCAACATGAGAGCTTATAAGTTCATCAATGAGCTTTGTACAAGTTTCACGAACGTATGAAACATCTAACAACACGTTTCTAGGACTCTAAACCAAGTTTCATGCAACATGAGTGCTTATAAATTCCTCAATGAGCTTTGTACAAGTTTCACGAACTTATGAAATATCTAACAACGCGTTTCTAGGACTCTAAACCAAGTTTCATGCAACATGATTGTTTATAAATGTCTCAATGAGCTTTGTACAAGATTGACGAACTTATGAAACATCTAACAACGCGTTTCAGGACTCTAAGCCAAGTTTCATGCAACATGAGTGCTTATAAGTTCCTCAATGAGCTTTGTACAAGTTTGACGAACGTATGAAACATCTAACAACGTGTTTCTAGGACTCTAAACCAAGTTTAATGCAACATGAGAGCTTATAAGTTCCTCAATGAGCTTTATACAAGTTTGACGAACTTATGAAACATCTAACAACGCGTTTCTAGGACTCTAAACCAAGTTTCATGCAACATGAGTGCTTATAAGTTCCTCAATGAGCTTTTTACAAGTTTCACGAACTTATGAAACATCTAACAACGCGTTTCTAGGACTCTAAACCAAGTTTCATGCAACATGAGAGCTTATAAGCTCCTCCATGAGCTTTGTACAAGTTTGACGAACGTATGAAATATCTAACAACGCTTTTCTAGGACTCTAAACCAAGTTTCATGCAACATGAGTGCTTATAAGTTCCTCAATGAGCTTTGTACAAGTTTCAGGAACTTATGAAATATCTAACAACGCGTTTCTAGTACTCTAAACCAAGTTTCATGCAACATGAGAGCTTATAAGTTCTTCAATGAGCTTTGTACAAGTTTGACGAACGTATGAAACATTTAACAACGCGTTTCTAGGACTCTAAACCAAGTTTCATGCAACATAAGAGCTTATAAGTTCCTCAATTAGTTTTGTACAACTTTGACGAACGTATGAAACATCTAACAACGTGTTTCTAGGACTCTAAACCAAGTTTAATGCAACATGAGAGCTTATAAGTATCTCAATGAGCTTTGTTTAAGTTTGACGAACTTATGAAACATCTAACAACCCGTTTCTAGAACTCTAAACCAAGTTTCATGCAACATGAGGACTTATAAGTTCCTCAATGAGCTTTGTACAAGTTTGGCGAACGTATGAAACATCTAACAACGTGTTTCTAGGACTCTAAACCAAGTTTAATGCAACATGAGAGCTTATAAGTTCCTTAATGAGCTTTATACAAGTTTGACGAACTTATGAAACATCTAACAACGCGTGTCTAGGACTCTAAACCAAGTTTCATGCAACATGACTGCTTATAAGTTCCTCAATGAGCTTTTTACAAGTTTCACGAACTTATGAAACATCTAACAACGCGTTTCTAGGACTTTAAACCAAGTTTCATGCTACATGAGAGCTTAGAAGTTCCTCAATGAGCTTTGTAAAAGTTTCACGAACTTATGAAACATCTAACAACGCGTTTCTAGGACTCTAAACAAAGTTACATGCAACATGAGTGCTTATAAGTTCCTCAATGAGCTTTGTACAAGTTTCACGAACTTATGAAACATCTAACAACGCGTTTCTAGGACTCTAAACCAAGTTACATGCAACATGAGTTCTTATAAGTTCCTCAATGATCTTTGTACAAGTTTGACGAACGTATGAAACATCTAACAACACGTTTCTAGGACTCTAAACCAAGTTTCATGCAACATGAGTGCTTATAAGTATCTCAATGAGCTTTGTATAAGTTTCACGAACTTGTGAAACATCTACCAACGTGTTTCTAGGACTCTAAATCAAGTTTCATGCAACATGAGACCTTATAAGTTCCTCAATGAGCTTTGTACAAGTTTGACGAACGTATGAAACATCTAACAACGTGTTTCTTGGACTCTAAACCAAGTTTAATGCAAAATAAGAGATTATAAGTATCTCAATGAGCTTTGTATACGTTTGACGAACTTATGAAATATCTAACAACGCGATTCTAGTACTCTAAACCATGTTTCATGCAACATGAGAGCTTATAAGTTCCTCAATGAGCTTTGTACAAGTTTGACGAACGTATGAAACATCTAACAACGTGTTTCTAGGACTCTAAACCAAGTTTAATGCAACATGAGAGCTTATAAGTTCCTCAATGAGCTTTATACAAGTTTGACGAACTTATGAAACATCTAACAACGCGTTTCTAGGACTCTAAACCAAGTTTCATGCAACATGAGTGCTTATAACTTCCTCAATGAGCTTTTTACAAGTTTCAGGAACTTATGAAACATCTAACAACGCGTTACTAGGACTCTAAACCAAGTTTCATGCAACATGAGAGTTTATAAGTTCCTCAATGAGCTTTGTACAAGTTTCACGAACGTATGAAACATCTAACAACGCGTTTCTAGGACTCTAAACCAAGTTTCATGCAACATGAGTGCTTATAAGTTCCTCAATGATCTTTGTACAAGTTTGACGAACGTATGAAACATCTAACAACGCGTTTCTAGGACTCTAAACCAAGTTTCATGCAACACGAGTGCTTATAAGTTCCTCAATGAGCTTTTTACAAGTTTGACGAACGTATGAAACATTTAACAACGCGTTTCTAGGACTCTAAACCAAGTTTCATGCAACATGAGAGCTTATAAGTTCCTCAATGAGCTTTGTACAAGTTTGACGAACTTATGAAACATCTAACAACGTGTTTCTAGGACTCTAAACCAAGTTTAATGCAACATGAGAACTTATAAGTATCTCAATGAGCTTTGTTTAAGTTTGACGAACTTATGAAACATCTAACAACTCGTTTCTAGGACTCTAAACAAAGTTTCATGCTACATGAGAGCTTATAAGTTCCTCAATGAGCTTTGTACAAGTTTAAGTAACGTATGAAACATCTAACAACGTGTTTCTAGGAATCTAAACCAAGTTTAATGCAACATGAGAGCTTATAAGTTCCTAAATGAGCTTTATACAAGTTTGACGAACTTATAAAACATCTAACAACGCGATTCTAGGACTCTAAACCAAGTTTCATGCAACATGAGTGCTTATAAGTTCCTCAATGAGCTTTTTACAAGTTTCACGAACTTATGAAACATCTAACAACGCGTTTCTAGGACTCTAAACCAGGTTTCATGCAACATGAGAGCTTATAAGTTCCTCAATGAGCTTTGTACAAGTTTCACGAACGTATGAAACATCTAACAACGCGTTTCTAGGACTCTAAACAAAGTTTCATGCAACATGAGTGCTTATAAGTTCCTCAATGAGCTTTGTACAAGTTTGACGAACGTATGAAACATCTAACAACGCGTTTCTAGGACTCTAAACCAAGTTTCATGCAACATGAGAGCTTATAAGCTCCTCAATGAGCTTTGTACAAGCTTGACGATTGTATGAAACATCTAACAACACGTTTCTAGGATTCTAAACCAAGTTTCATGCAATATGAGTGCTTATAAGTTCCTCAATGAGCTTTGTACAAGTTTCAGGAACTTATGAAATATCTAACAACGCGTTTCTAGTACTCTAAACCAAGTTTCATGCAACATGAGAGCTTATAAGTTCCTCAATGATATTTGTACAAGTTTGACGAACGTATGAAACATTTAACCACGCGTTTCTAGGACTCCAAACCAAGTTTCATGCAACATGAGAGCTTATAAGTTCCTCAATGAGCTTTGAACAAGTTTGACGAACGTATGAAACATCTAACAACGTGTTTCTAGGACTTTAACCCAAGTTTAATGCAACATGAGAGCTTATAAGTATCTCAATGAGCTTTGTTTAAGTTTGACGAACTTATGAAATATCTAACAACTCGTTTCTAGGACTCTAAACCAAGTTTCATGCAACATGAGAGCTTATAAGTTCCTCAATGAGCTTTGTACAAGTTTGACGAACGTATGAAACATCTAACAACGTGTTTCTAGGACTCTAAACCAAGTTTAATGCAACATGAGAGCTTATAAGTTCCTCAATGAGCTTTGTACAAGTTTGACGAACTTATGAAACATCTAACAACGCGTTTCTAGGACTCTAAACCAAGTTTCATGCAACATGAGAGCTTATAAGTTCCTCAATGAGCTTTGTACAAGTTTCACGAACTTATCAAACATCTAATAACGCGTTTCTAGGACTCTAAACCAAGTTACATGCAACATGAGTTCTTATAAGTTCTTCAATGAGCTTTGTACAAGTTTGACGAACGTATGAAACATCTAACAACGCGTTTCTAGGACTCTAAACCAAGTTTCATGCAACATGAGTGCTTATAAGTTCCTCAATGAGCTTTGTACAAGTTTGACGAACGTATGAAACATCTAACAACGCGTTTCTAGGACTCTAAACCAAGTTTCATGCAATATGAGTGCTTATAAGTTCCTCAATGAGCTTTGTACAAGTTTCAGGAACTTATGAAATATCTAACAACGCGTTTCTAGTACTTTAAACCAAGTTTCATGCAACATGAGAGCTTATATGTTCCTCAATGAACTTTGTACAAGTTTGACGAACGTATGAAACATTTAACAACGCGTTTCTAGGACTCCAAACCAAGTTTCATGCAACATGAGAGCTTATAAGTATCTCAATGAGCTTTGTTTAAGTTTGACGAACTTATGAAACATCTAACAACTCGTTTCTAGGACTCTAAACCAAGTTTCAGGCAACATGAGAGCTTATAAGTTCCTCAATGAGCTTTGTACAAGTTTGACGAACGTATGAAAGATCTAACAACGTGTTTCTAGGACTCTAAACCAAGTTTAATGTAACATGAGAGCTTATAAGTTTCTCAATGAGCTTTATACAAGTTTGACGAACTTATGAAACATCTAACAACGCGTTTCTAGGACTCTAAACCAAGTTTCATGCAACATGAGAGCTTATTAGTTCCTCAATGAGCTTTGTACAAGTTTCACGAACTTATGAAACATCTAACAACGCGTTTCTAGGACTCTAAACCAAGTTACATGCAACATGAGTTCTTATAAGTTCCTCAATGAGCTTTGTACAAGTTTGACGAACGTATGAAACATCTAACAACACGTTTCTAGGACTCTAAACCAAGTTTCATGCAACATGAGTGCTTATAAGTTCCTCAATGAGCTTTGTACAAGTTTCTGGAACTTATGAAATATGCAACAACGCGTTTCTAGTACTCTAAACCAAGTTTCATGCAACATGAGAGCTTATAAGTTCCTCAATGAGCTTTGTACAAGTTTGACGAACGTATGAAACATTTAACAACGCGTTTCTAGGAATCTAAACCAAGTTTCATGCAACATGAGAGCTTATAAGTTCCTCAATGAGCTTTGTACAAGTTTGACGAACGTATGAAACATGTAACAATGTGTTTCTAGGACTCTAAACCAAGTTTAATGCAACATGAGAGCTTATAAGTATCTCAATGAGCTTTGTTTAAGTTTGACGAACTTATGAAACATCTAACAACTCGTTTCTAGGACTCTAAACCAAGTTTCATGCAACATGAGAGCTTATAAGTTCCTCAATGAGCTTTGTACAAGTTTGACGAACGTATGAAACATCTAACAACGTGTTTCTAGGACTCTAAACCAAGTTTAATGCAACATGAGAGCTTATAAGTTCCTCAATGAGCTTTATACAAGTTTGACGAACTTATGAAACATCTAACAACGCGTTTCTGGGACTCTAAACCAAGTTTCATGCAACATGAGTGCTTATAAGTTCCTCAATGAGTTTTGTACAAGTTTCAGGAACTTATGAAATATCTAACAACGCGTTTCTAGTACTTTAAACCAAGTTTCATGCAACATGAGAGCTTATAAGTTCCTCAATGAACTTTGTACAAGTTTGACGAACGTATGAAACATTTAACAACGCGTTTCTAGGACTCCAAACCAAGTTTCATGCAACATGAGAGCTTATAAGTATCTCAATGAGCTTTGTTTAAGTTTGACGAACTTATGAAACATCTAACAACTCGTTTCTAGGACTCTAAACCAAGTTTCAGGAAACATGAGAGCTTATAAGTTCCTCAATGAGCTTTGTACAAGTTTGACGAACGTATGAAAGATCTAACAACGTGTTTCTAGGACTCTAAACCAAGTTTAATGTAACATGAGAGCTTATAAGTTCCTCAATGAGCTTTATACAAGTTTGACGAACTTATGAAACATCTAACAACGCGTTTCTAGGACTCTAAACCAAGTTTCATGCAACATGAGAGCTTATTAGTTCCTCAATGAGCTTTGTACAAGTTTCACGAACTTATGAAACATCTAACAACGCGTTTCTAGGACTCTAAACCAAGTTACATGCAACATGAGTTCTTATAAGTTCCTCAATGAGCTTTGTACAAGTTTGACGAACGTATGAAACATCTAACAACACGTTTCTAGGACTCTAAACCAAGTTTCATGCAACATGAGTGCTTATAAGTTCCTCAATGAGCTTTGTACAAGTTTCTGGAACTTATGAAATATCCAACAACGCGTTTCTAGGACTCTAAACCAAGTTACATGCAACATGAGTTCTTATAAGTTCCTCAATGAGCTTTGTACAAGTTTGACGAACGTATGAAACATCTAACAACACGTTTCTAGGACTCTAAACCAAGTTTCATGCAACATGAGTGCTTATAAGTTCCTCAATGAGCTTTGTACAAGTTTCTGGAACTTATGAAATATCCAACAACGCGTTTCTAGTACTCTAAACCAAGTTTCATGCAACATGAGAGCTTATAAGTTCCTCAATGAGCTTTGTACAAGTTTGACGAACGTATGAAACATTTAACAACGCGTTTCTAGGAATCTAAACCAAGTTTCATGCAACATGAGAGCTTATAAGTTCCTCAATGAGCTTTGTACAAGTTTGACGAACGTATGAAACATCTAACAATGTGTTTCTAGGACTCTAAACCAAGTTTAATGCAACATGAGAGCTTATAAGTATCTCAATGAGCTTTGTTTAAGTTTGACGAACTTATGAAACATCTAACAACTCGTTTCTAGGACTCTAAACCAAGTTTCATGCAACATGAGAGCTTATAAGTTCCTCAATGAGCTTTGTACAAGTTTGACGAACGTATGAAACATCTAACAACGTGTTTCTAGGACTCTAAACCAAGTTTAATGCAACATGAGAGCTTATAAGTTCCTCAATGAGCTTTATACAAGTTTGACGAACTTATGAAACATCTAACAACGCGTTTCTAGGACTCTAAACCAAGTTTCATGTAACATGAGTGCTTATAAGTTCCTCAATGAGTTTTTTACAAGTTTCACGAACTTATGAAACATCTACCAACGCGATTCTAGGACTCTAAACCAAGTTTCATGCAACATGAGAGCTTATAAGTTCCTCAATGAGCTTTGTACAAGTTTCACGAACGTATGAAACATCTAACAACGCGTTTCTAGGACTCTAAACCATGTTTCATGCAACATGACTGCTTATAAGTTCCTCAATGAGCTTTGTACAAGTTTGACGAACGTATGAAACATCTAACAACGCGTTTCTAGGACTCTAAACCAAGTTTCATGCAACATGAGAGCTTATAAGCTCCTCAATGACCTTTGTACAAGTTTGACGAACTTATGAAACATCTAACAACGCGTTTCTAGGACTCTAAACCAAGTTTCATGCAACATTAGAGCTTATAAGTTCCTCAATGAGCTTTGTACAAGTTTCACGAACGTATGAAACATCTAACAACGCATTTCTAGGACTCTAAACCAAGTTTCATGCAACATGAGTGCTTATAAGTTCCTCAATGAGCTTTGTACAAGTTTGACGAACGTATGAAACATCTAACAACGCGTTTCTAGGACTCTAAACCAAGTTTCATGCAACATGAGAGCTTATAAGCTCCTCAATGAGCTTTGTACAAGTTTGACGAACGTATGAAACATCTAACAACGCGTTTCTAGGACTCTAAACCAAGTTTCATGCAATATGAGTGCTTATAAGTTCCTCAATGAGCTTTGTACAAGTTTCAGGAACTTATGAAATATCTAACAACGCGTTTCTAGTACTTTAAACCAAGTTTCATGCAACATGAGAGCTTATAAGTTCCTCAATGAACTTTGTACAAGTTTGACGAACGTATGAAACATTTAACAACGCGTTTCTAGGACTCTAAACCAAGTTTCATGCAACATGAGAGCTTATAAGTTCCTCAATGAGCTTTGTACAAGTTTGACGAACGTATGAAACATCTAACTACGTGTTTCTAGGACTCTAACCCAAGTTTAATGCAACATGAGAGCTTATAAGTATCTCAATGAGCTTTGTTTAAGTTTGACGAAATTATGAAACATCTAACAACTCGTTTCTAGGACTCTACACCAAGTTTCATGCAACATGAGAGCTTATAAGTTCCTCAATGAGCTTTGTACAAGTTTGACGAACATATGAAACATCTAACAACGTGTTTCTAGGACTCTAAACCATGTTTAATGTAACATGAGAGCTTATAAGTTCCTCAATGAGCTTTATACAAGTTTGACGAACGTATGAAACATCTAACAACGTGTTTCTAGGACTCTAACCCAAGTTTAATGCAACATGATAGCTTATAAGTATCTCAATGAGCTTTGTTTAAGTTTGACGAACTTATGAAACATCTAACAACTCGTTTCTAGGACTCTAAACCAAGTTTCATGCAACATGAGAGCTTATAAATTCCTCAATGAGCTTTGTACAAGTTTGACGAACGTATGAAACATCTAACAACGTGTTTCTAGGACTCTAACCCAAGTTTAATGCAACATGAGAGCTTATAAGTATCTCAATGAGCTTTGTTTAAGTTTGACGAACTTATGAAATATCTAACAACGCGTTTCTAGTACTCTAAACCAAGTTTCATGCAACATGAGAGCTTATAAGTTCCTCAATGAGCTTTGTACAAGTTTGACGAACGTATGAAACATCTAACAACGTGTTTGTAGGACTCTAAACCAAGTTTAATGCAACATGAGAGCTTATAAGTATCTCAATGAGCTTTGTTTAAGTTTGATGAACTTATGAAACATCTAACAACTCGTTTCTAGGACTCTAAACCAAGTTTCATGCAACATGATTGCTTATAAGTTCCTCAATGAGCTTTGTACAAGTTTGACGAACGTATGAAACATCTAACAACGTGTTTCTAGGACTCTAAACCAAGTTTAATGCAACATGAGAGCTTATAAGTTCCTCAATGAGCTTTATACAAGTTTGACGAACTTATGAAACATCTAACAAAGCGTTTCTAAGACTCTAAACCAAGTTTCATGCAGCATGAGTGCTTATAAGTTCCTCAATGAGCTTTTTACAAGTTTCACGAACTTATGAAACATCTAACAACGCGTTTCTAGGACTCTAAACCAAGTTTCAGGCAACATGAGAGCTTATAAGTTCCTCAATGAGCTTTGTACAAGTTTCACGAACGTATGAAACATCTAACAACGCGTTTCTAGGACTCTAAACCAAGTTCCATGCAACATGAGTGCTTATAAGTTCCTCAATGAGCTTTGTACAAGTTTGACGAACGTATGAAACATCTAACAACGCGTTTCTAGGACTCTAAACCAAGTTTCATGCAACATGAGAGCTTATAAGCTCCTCAATGAGCTTTGTACAAGTTTGACTAACGTATGAAACATCTAACAACGCGTTTCTAGGACTCTAAACCAAGTTTCATGCAACATGAGTGCTTATAAGTTCCTCAATGAGCTTTGTACAAGTTTCAGGAACTTATGAAATATCTAACAACGCGTTTCTAGTACTCTAAACCAAGTTTCATGCAACATGAGAGCTTATAAGTTCCTCAATGAGCTTTGTACAAGTTTGACGAACGTATGAAACATTTAACAACGCGTTTCTAGGACTCTAAACCAAGTTTCATGCAACATGACAGCTTATAAGTTCCTCAATGAGCTTTGTACAAGTTTGACGAACGTATGAAACATCTAACAACGTGTTTCTAGGACTCTAAACCAAGTTTAATGCAACATGAGAGCTTATAAGTCTCAATGAGCTTTGTTTAAGTTTGACGAACTTATGAAACATCTAACAACTCGTTTCTAGGACTCAAAACCAAGTTTCATGCAACATGAGAGCTAATAAGTTCCTCAATGAGCTTTGTACAAGTTTGACGAACGTATGAAACATCTAACAACGTGTTTCTAGGACTCTAAACCAAGTTTAATGCAACATGAGAGCTTATAAGTTCCTCAATGAGCTTTATACAAGTTTGACGAACTTATGAAACATCTAACAACGCGTTTCTAGGACTCTAAACCAAGTTTCATGCAACATGAGTGCTTATAAGTTCCTCAATGAGCTTTTTACAAGTTTCACGAACTTATGAAACATCTAACAACGCGTTTCTAGGACTCTAAACCAAGTTTCATGCAACATGAGAGCTTATAAGTTCCTCAATGAGCTTTGTACAAGTTTCACGAATGTATGAAACATCTAACAACGCGTTTCTAGGACTCTAAACCAAGTTTCATGCAACATGAGTGCTTATAAGTTCCTCAATGAGCTTTGTACAAGTTTGACGAACGTATGAAACATCTAACAACGCGTTTCTAGGACTCTAAACCAAGTTTCATGCAACATGAGAGCTTATAAGCTCCTCAATGAGCTTTGTACAAGTTTGACGAACGTATGAAACATCTAACAACGCTTTTCTAGGACTCTAAACCAAGTTTCATGCAACATGAGTGCTTATAAGTTCCTCAATGAGCTTTGTACAAGTTTCAGGAACTTATGAAATAACTAACAACGCGTTTCTAGTACTCTAAACCAAGTTTCATGCAACATGAGAGCTTATAAGTTCCTCAATGAGCTTTGTACAAGTTTGACGAACGTATGAAACATTTAACAACGCGTTTCTAGGACTCTAAACCAAGTTTCATGCAACATGAGAGCTTACAAGTTCCTCAATTAGCTTTGTACAACTTTGACGAACGTATGAAACATCTAACAACGTGTTTCTAGGACTCTAAACCAAGTTTAATGCAACATGAGAGCTTATAAGTATCTCAATGAGCTTTGTTTAAGTTTGACGAACGTATGAAACATCTAACAACTCGTTTCTAGGACTCTAAACCAAGTTTCATGAAACATGAGAGCTTATAAGTTCCACAATGAGCTTTTTACAAGTTTGACGAACGTATGAAACATCTAACAACGTGTTTCTAGGACTCTAAACCAAGTTTAATGCAACATGAGAGCTTATAAGTTCCTCAATGAGCTTTATCGAGTTTGACGAACTTATGAAACATCTAACAACGCGTTTCTAGGACTCTAAACCAAGTTTCATGCAACATGAGTGGTTATAAGTTCCTCAATGAGCTTTTTACAAGTTTCACGAACTTATGAAACATCTAACAACGCGTTTCTAGGACTCTAAACCAAGTTACATGCAACATGAGTTCTTATAAGTTCCTCAATGATCTTTGTACAAGTTTGACGAACGTATGAAACATCTAACAACACGTTTCTAGTACTCTAAACCAAGTTTCATGCAACATGAGTGCTTATAAGTATCTCAATGAGCTTTGTATAAGTTTCACGAACTTATGAAACATCTACCAACTCGTTTCTAGGACTCTAAATCAAGTTTCATCCAACATGAGAGCTTATAAGTTCCTCAATGAGCTTTGTACAAGTTTGACGAACGTATGAAACATCTTACAACGCGTTTCTAGGACTCTAAACCAAGTTTCATGCAACATGAGTGCTTATAAGTTCCTCAATGAGCTTTGTACAAGTTTGACGAACGTATGAAACATCTAACAACGCGTTTCTAGGACTCTAAACCAAGTTTCATGCAACATGAGAGCTTATAAGCTCCTCAATGAGATTTGTACAAGTTTGACGAACGTATGAAACATCTAACAACGCGTTTCTAGGACTATAAACCAAGTTTCATGCAACATGAGTGCTTATAAGTTCCTCAATGAGCTTTGTACAAGTTTCAGGAACTTATGAAATATCTAACAACGTGTTTCTAGTACTCTAAACCAAGTTTCATGCAACATGAGAGCTTATAAGTTCCTCAATGAGCTTTGTACAAGTTTGACGAACGTATGAAACATCTAACAACGTGTTTCTAGGACTCTAAACCAAGTTTAATGCAACATGAGAGCTTATAAGTATCTCAATGAGCTTTGTTTAAGTTTGACGAACTTATGAAACATCTAACAACGCGTTTCTAGTACTCTAAACCAAGTTTCATGCAACATGAGAGCTTATAAGCTCCTCAATGAGCTTTGTAAAAGTTTGACGAACTTATGAAACATCTAACAACTCGTTTCTATGTCTCTAAACCAAGTTTCATGCAACATGAGAGCTTATAATTTCCTCAATGAGCTTTGTAAAAGTTTGACGAACGTATGAAACATCTAACAACGTGTTTCTAGGACTCTAAACCAAGTTTAATGCAACATGAGAGCTTATAAGTATCTCAATGAGCTTTGTTTAAGTTTGACGAACTTATGAAACATCTAACAACGCGTTTCTAGTACTCTAAACCAAGTTTCATGCAACATGAGAGCTTATAAGCTCGTCAATGAGCTTTGTACAAGTTTGACGAACTTATGAAACATCTAACAACTCGTTTCTATGACTCTAAACCAAGTTTCATGCAACATGAGAGCTTATAAGTTCCTCAATGAGCTTTGTACAAGTTTGACGAACGTATGAAACATCTAACAACGTGTTTCTAGGACTCTAAACCAAGTTTAATGCAGCATGAAAGCTTATAAGTTCCTCAATGAGCTTTATACAAGTTTGACGAACTTATGAAACATCTAACAACGCGTTTCTAGGACTCTAAACCAAGTTTCATGCAACATGAGTGTTTATAAGTTCCTCAATGAGCTTTTTACAAGTTTCAAGAACTTATGAAACATCTAACAACGCGTTTCTAGGACTCTAAACCAAGTTTCATGCAACTTGAGAGCTTATAAGTTCCTCAATGAGCTTTGTACAAGTTTGACGAACGTATGAAACATCTAACAACACGTTTCTTGGACTCTAAACCAAGTTTCATGCAACATGAGTGCTTATAAATTCCTCAATGAGCTTTGTACAAGTTTGAGGAACGTATAAAACATCTAACAACGCGTTTCTAGGACTCTAAACCAAGTTTCATGCAACATGATAGCTTATAAGCTGCTCAATGAGCTTTGTACAAGTTTGACGAACGTATGAAACATCTAACAACGCTTTTCTAGGACTCTAAACCAAGTTTCATGCAACATGAGTGTTTATAAGTTCCTCAATGAGCTTTGTACAAGTTTCAGGAACTTATGAAATATCTAACAACGCTTTCCTAGTACTCTAAACCAAGTTTAATGCAACATGAGAGCTTATAAGTTCCTCAATGAGCTTTGTACAAGTTTGACAAACGTATGAAACATTTAACAACGCGTTTCTAGGACTCTAAACCAAGTTTTATGCAACATGAGAGCTTATAAGTTCCTCAATGAGCTTTGTACAACTTTGACGAACGTATGAAACATCTAACAACGTGTTTCTAGGACTCTAAACCAAGTTTAATGCAACATGAGAGCTTATAAGTATCTCAATGAGCTTTGTTTAAGTTTGACGAACTTATGAAACATCTAACAACTCGTTTCTAGGACTCTAAACCAAGTTTCATGCAACATGAGAGCTTATAATTTCCTCAGTGAGCTTTGTACAAGTTTGACGAACGTATGAAACATCTAACAACGTGTTTCTAGGACTCAAAACCAATTTTAATGCAACATGAGAGCTTATAAGTTCCTCAATGAGCTTTATACAAGTTTGCTTAACTTATGAAACATCTAACAACGCGTTTCTAGGACTCTAAACCAAGTTTCATGCAACATGAGAGCTTATAAGTTCCTCAATGAGCTTTGTACAAGTTTGACGAACGTATGAAACATCTAACAACGCGTTTCTAGGACTCTAAACCAAGTTTCATGCAACATGAGAGCTTATAAGCTCCTCAATGAGATTTGTACAAGTTTGACGAACGTATGAAACATCTAACAACGCGTTTCTAGGACTATAAACCAAGTTTCATGCAACATGAGTGCTTATAAGTTCCTCAATGAGCTTTGTACAAGTTTCAGGAACTTATGAAATATCTAACAACGCGTTTCTAGTACTCTAAACCAAGTTTCATGCAACATGAGAGCTTATAAGTTCCTCAATGAGCTTTGTACAAGTTTGACGAACGTATGAAACATCTAACAACGTTTTTCTAGGACTCTAAACCAAGTTTAATGCAACATGAGAGCTTATAAGTATCTCAATGAGCTTTGTTGAAGTTTGACGAACTTATGAAACATCTAACAACGCGTTTCTAGTACTCTAAAACCAAGTTTCATGCAACATGAGAGCTTATAAGCTCCTCAATGAGCTTTGTACAAGTTTGACGAACTTATGAAACATCTAACAACGTGTTTCTAGGACTCTAAACCAAGTTTAATGCAACATGAGACCTTATAAGTATCTCAATGAGCTTTGTACAAGTTTCACGAATGTATGAAACATCTAACAACGCGTTTCTAGGACTCTAAACCAAGTTTCATGCAACATGAGAGCTTATAAGCTCCTCAATGAGCTTTGTACAAGTTTGACGAACTTATGAAACATCTAACAACTCGTTTCTAGGACTCTAAACCAAGTTTCATGCAACATGAGAGCTTATAAGTTCCTCAATGAGCATTGTACAAGTTTGACGAACGTATGAAACATCTAACAACGTGTTTCTAGGACTCTAAACCAAGTTTAATGCAACATGAGACCTTATAAGTATCTCAATGAGCTTTGTACAAGTTTCACGAATGTATGAAACATCTAACAACGCGTTTCTAGGACTCTAAACCAAGTTTCATGCAACATGAGAGCTTATAAGCTCCTCAATGAGCTTTGTACAAGTTTGACGAAGTTATGAAACATCTAACAACTCGTTTCTAGGACTCTAAACCAAGTTTCATGCAACATGAGAGCTTATAAGTTCCTCAATGAGCTTTGTACAAGTTTGACGAACGTATGAAACATCTAACAACGGGTTTCTAGGACTCTAAACCAAGTTTAATGCAACATGAGAGCTTATAAGTTCCTCAATGAGCTTTATACAAGTTTCACGAACGTATGAAACATCTAACAACGTGTTTCTAGGAATCTAAACCAAGTTTAATGCAACATGAGAGCTTATAAGTTCCTCAATGAGCTTTGTATAAGTTTCACGAACTTATGAAACATCTAACAACGCGTTTCTAGGACTCTAAACCAAGTTTCATGCAACATGAGTACTTATAAGTTCCTCAATGAGCTTTTTACAAGTTTCACGAACTTATGAAACATCTAACAACGCGTTTCTAGGACTCTAAACCAAGTTTCATGCAACATGAGAGCTTATAAGTTCCTCAATGAGCTTTGTACAAGTTTCACGAACGTATGAAACATCTAACAACGCGTTTCTAGGACTCTAAACCAAGTTTCATGCAACATGAGAGCTTATAAGCTCCTCAATGAGCTTTGTACAAGTTTGACGAACGTATGAAACATCTAACAACGCTTTTATAGGACTCTAAACCAAGTTTCATGCAACATGAGTGCTTATAAGTTCCTCAATGAGCTTTGTACAAGTTTCAGGAACTTATGAAATATCTAACAACGCGTTTCTAGTACTCTAAACCAAGTTTCATGCAACATGAGAGCTTATAAGTTCCTCAATGAGCTTTGTACAAGTTTGACAAACGTATGAAACATTTAACAACGCGTTTCTAGGACTCTAAACCAAGTTTCATGCAACATGAGAGCTTATAAGTTCCTCAATGAGCTTTGTACAACTTTGACGAACGTATGAAACATCTAACAACGTGTTTCTAGGATTCTAAACCAAGTTTAATGCAACATGAGAGCTTATAAGTATCTCAATGAGCTTTGTTTAAGTTTGACGAACTTATGAAACATCTAACAACTCGTTTCTAGGACTCTAAACCAAGTTTCATGCAACATGAGAGCTTATAATTTCCTCAATGAGCTGTGTACAAGTTTGACGAACGTATGAAAAATCTAACAACGTGTTTCTAGGACTCTAAACCAATTTTAATGCAACATGAGAGCTTATAAGTTCCTCAATGAGCTTTATACAAGTTTGACGAACTTATGAAACATCTAACAACGCGTTTCTAGGACTCTAAACCAAGTTTCATGCAACATGAGAGCTTATAAGTTCCTCAATGAGCTTTGTACAAGTTTCACGAACTTATGAAACATCTACCAACGCGTTTCTAGGACTCTAAACCAAGTTTCATGCAACATGAGAGCTTATAAGTTCCTCAATGAGCTTTGTACAAGTTTCACGAACTTATGAAACATCTAACAACGCGTTTCTAGGACTCTAAACCAATTTACATGCAACATGAGTTCTTATAAATTCCTCAATGAGCTTTGTACAAGTTTGACGAACGTATGAAACATCTAACAACGCGCTTCTAGGACTCTAAACCAAGTTTCATGCAACATGAGTGCTTCTAAGTATCTCAATGAGCTTTGTATAAGTTTCACGAACTTATGAAACATCTAACAACGCGTTTCTAGGACTCTAAACCAAGTTTCATGCAACATGAGAGCTTATAAGTTCCTCAATGAGCTTTGTACAAGTTTGACGAACGTATGAAACATCTACCAACGCGTTTCCAGGACTCTAAATCAAGTTTAATGCAACATGAGAGCTTATAAGTTCCTCAATGAGCTTTGTACAAGTTTGACGAACGTATGAAACATTTAACAACGCGTTTCTAGGACTCTAAACCAAGTTTCATGCAACATGAGAGCTTATAAGTTTCTCAATGGGCTTTGTACAAGTTTGACGAACGTATGAAACATCTAACAACGCGTTTCTAGGATTCTAAACCAAGTTTCATGCAACATGAGTGCTTATAAGCTCCTCAATGAGATTGGTACAAGTTTGACGAACGTATGAAACATCTAACAACGCGTTTCTAGGACTCTAAACCAAGTTTCATGCAACATGAGTGCTTATAAGTTCCTCAATGAGCTTTGTACAAGTTTCAGGAACTTATGAAATATCTAACAACGCGTTTCTAGTACTCTAAACCAAGTTTCATGCAACATGAGAGCTTATAAGTTCCTCAATGAGCTTTGTACAAGTTTGACAAACGTATGAAACATTTAACAACGCGTTTCTAGGACTCTAAACCAAGTTTCATGCAACATGAGAGCTTATAAGTTCCTCAATGAGCTTTGTACAACTTTGACGAACGTATGAAACATCTAACAACGTGTTTCTAGGATTCTAAACCAAGTTTAATGCAACATGAGAGCTTATAAGTATCTCAATGAGCTTTGTTTAAGTTTGACGAACTTATGAAACATCTAACAACTCGTTTCTAGGACTCTAAACCAAGTTTCATGCAACATGAGAGCTTATAATTTCCTCAATGAGCTTTGTACAAGTTTGACGAACGTATGAAAAATCTAACAACGTGTTTCTAGGACTCTAAACCAATTTTAATGCAACATGAGAGCTTATAAGTTCCTCAATGAGCTTTATACAAGTTTGACGAACTTATGAAACATCTAACAACGCGTTTCTAGGACTCTAAACCAAGTTTCATGCAACATGAGAGCTTATAAGTTCCTCAATGAGCTTTGTACAAGTTTCACGAACTTATGAAACAACTACCAACGCGTTTCTAGGACTCTAAACCAAGTTTCATGCAACATGAGAGCTTATAAGTTCCTCAATGAGCTTTGTACAAGTTTCACGAACTTATGAAACATCTAACAACGCGTTTCTAGGACTCTAAACCAATTTACATGCAACATGAGTTCTTATAAATTCCTCAATGAGCTTTGTACAAGTTTGACGAACGTATGAAACATCTAACAACGCGCTTCTAGGACTCTAAACCAAGTTTCATGCAACATGAGTGCTTCTAAGTATCTCAATGAGCTTTGTATAAGTTTCACGAACTTATGAAACATCTAACAACGCGTTTCTAGGACTCTAAACCAAGTTTCATGCAACATGAGAGCTTATAAGTTCCTCAATGAGCTTTGTACAAGTTTGACGAACGTATGAAACATCTACCAACGCGTTTCCAGGACTCTAAATCAAGTTTAATGCAACATGAGAGCTTATAAGTTCCTCAATGAGCTTTGTACAAGTTTGACGAACGTATGAAACATTTAACAACGCGTTTCTAGGACTCTAAACCAAGTTTCATGAAACATGAGAGCTTATAAGTTTCTCAATGGGCTTTGTACAAGTTTGACGAACGTATGAAACATCTAACAACGCGTTTCTAGGATTCTAAACCAAGTTTCATGCAACATGAGTGCTTATAAGTTCCTCAATGAGCTTTGTACAAGTTTGACGAACTTATGAAATATCTAACAACGCGTTTCTAGTACTCTAAACCAAGTTTCATGCAACATGAGAGCTTATAAGTTCCTCAATGAGCTTTGTACAAGTTTGACGAACGTATGAAACATTTAACAACGCGTTTCTAGGACTCTAAACCAAGTTTCATGCAACATGAGTGCTTATAAGTTCCTCAATGACCTTTGTACAAGTTTCACGAACTTATGAAACATCTAACAACGCGTTTCTAGGACTCTAAACCAAGTTTCATGCAATATGAGAGCTTATAAGTTCCTCAATGAGCTTTGTACAAGTTTGACGAACATATGAAACATCTAACAATGCGTTTCTAGGACTCTAAACCAAGTTACATGCAACATGAGTGCTTATAAGTTCCTCAATGAGCTTTGTACTAGTTTCATGAACTTATGAAACATCTAACAACGTGTTTCTAGGACTCTAAACCAAGTTTAATGCAACATGAGACCTTATAAATATCTCAATGAGCTTTGTACAAGTTTCACGAATGTATGAAACATCTAACAACGCGTTTCTAGGACTCTAAACCAAGTTTCATGCAACATGAGAGCTTATAAGCTCCTCAATGAGCTTTGTACAAGTTTGACGAACTTATGAAACATCTAACAACTCGTTTCTAGGACTCTAAACCAAGTTTCATGCAACATGAGAGCTTATAAGTTCCTCAATGAGCATTGTACAAGTTTGACGAACGTATGAAACATCTAACAACGTGTTTCTAGGACTCTAAACCAAGTTTAATGCAACATGAGACCTTATAAGTATCTCAATGAGCTTTGTACAAGTTTCACGAATGTATGAAACATCTAACAACGCGTTTCTAGGACTCTAAACCAAGTTTCATGCAACATGAGAGCTTATAAGCTCCTCAATGAGCTTTGTACAAGTTTGACGAAGTTATGAAACATCTAACAACTCGTTTCTAGGACTCTAAACCAAGTTTCATGCAACATGAGAGCTTATAAGTTCCTCAATGAGCTTTGTACAAGTTTGACGAACGTATGAAACATCTAACAACGGGTTTCTAGGACTCTAAACCAAGTTTAATGCAACATGAGAGCTCATAAGTTCCTCAATGAGCTTTATACAAGTTTCACGAACGTATGAAACATCTAACAACGTGTTTCTAGGAATCTAAACCAAGTTTAATGCAACATGAGAGCTTATAAGTTCCTCAATGAGCTTTGTATAAGTTTCACGAACTTATGAAACATCTAACAACGCGTTTCTAGGACTCTAAACCAAGTTTCATGCAACATGAGTGCTTATAAGTTCCTCAATGAGCTTTTTACAAGTTTCACGAACTTATGAAACATCTAACAACGCGTTTCTAGGACTCTAAACCAAGTTTCATGCAACATGAGAGCTTATAAGTTCCTCAATGAGCTTTGTACAAGTTTCACGAACGTATGAAACATCTAACAACGCGTTTCTAGGACTCTAAACCAAGTTTCATGCAACATGAGAGCTTATAAGCTCCTCAATGAGCTTTGTACAAGTTTGACGAACGTATGAAACATCTAACAACGCTTTTATAGGACTCTAAACCAAGTTTCATGCAACATGAGTGCTTATAAGTTCCTCAATGAGCTTTGTACAAGTTTCAGGAACTTATGAAATATCTAACAACGCGTTTCTAGTACTCTAAACCAAGTTTCATGCAACATGAGAGCTTATAAGTTCCTCAATGAGCTTTGTACAAGTTTGACAAACGTATGAAACATTTAACAACGCGTTTCTAGGACTCTAAACCAAGTTTCATGCAACATGAGAGCTTATAAGTTCCTCAATGAGCTTTGTACAACTTTGACGAACGTATGAAACATCTAACAACGTGTTTCTAGGATTCTAAACCAAGTTTAATGCAACATGAGAGCTTATAAGTATCTCAATGAGCTTTGTTTAAGTTTGACGAACTTATGAAACATCTAACAACTCGTTTCTAGGACTCTAAACCAAGTTTCATGCAACATGAGAGCTTATAATTTCCTCAATGAGCTTTGTACAAGTTTGACGAACGTATGAAAAATCTAACAACGTGTTTCTAGGACTCTAAACCAATTTTAATGCAACATGAGAGCTTATAAGTTCCTCAATGAGCTTTATACAAGTTTGACGAACTTATGAAACATCTAACAACGCGTTTCTAGGACTCTAAACCAAGTTTCATGCAACATGAGAGCTTATAAGTTCCTCAATGAGCTTTGTACAAGTTTCACGAACTTATGAAACATCTACCAACGCGTTTCTAGGACTCTAAACCAAGTTTCATGCAACATGAGAGCTTATAAGTTCCTCAATGAGCTTTGTACAAGTTTCACGAACTTATGAAACATCTAACAACGCGTTTCTAGGACTCTAAACCAATTTACATGCAACATGAGTTCTTATAAATTCCTCAATGAGCTTTGTACAAGTTTGACGAACGTATGAAACATCTAACAACGCGCTTCTAGGACTCTAAACCAAGTTTCATGCAACATGAGTGCTTCTAAGTATCTCAATGAGCTTTGTATAAGTTTCACGAACTTATGAAACATCTAACAACGCGTTTCTAGGACTCTAAACCAAGTTTCATGCAACATGAGAGCTTATAAGTTCCTCAATGAGCTTTGTACAAGTTTGACGAACGTATGAAACATCTACCAACGCGTTTCCAGGACTCTAAATCAAGTTTAATGCAACATGAGAGCTTATAAGTTCCTCAATGAGCTTTGTACAAGTTTGACGAACGTATGGAACATCTAACAACGCGTTTCTAGGACTCTAAACCAAGTTTCATGCAACATGAGAGCTTATAAGTTCCTCAATGAGCTTTGTACAAGTTTGACGAACATATGAAACATCTAACAACGCGTTTCTAGGACTCTAAACCAAGTTACATGCAACATGAGTGCTTATAAGTTCCTCAATGAGCTTTGTACTAGTTTCACGAACTTAAGAAACATCTAACAACGCGTTTCTAGGACTCTAAACCAAGTTACATGCAACATGAGTTCTTATAAGTTCCTCAATGATCTTTGTACAAGTTTGACGAACGTATGAAACATCTAACAACACGTTTCTAAGACTCTAAACCAAGTTTCATGCAACATGAGTGCTTATAAGTATCTCAATGAGCTTTGTATAAGTTTCACGAACTTATGAAACATCTACCAACGAGATTCTAGGACTCTAAATCAAGTTTCATGAAACATGAGAGCTTATAAGTTCCTCAATGAGCTTTGTACAAGTTTGACGAACGTATGGAACATCTAACAACGCGTTTCTAGGACTCTAAACCAAGTTTCATGCAACATGAGTGCTTATAAGTTCCTCAATGAGCTTTGTACAAGTTTCAGGAACTTATGAAATATCTAATAACGCGTTTCTAGGACTCTAAACCAAGTTTCATGCAACATGAGAGCTTATAAGTTCCTCAATGAGCTTTGTACAAGTTTGACGAACGTATGAAACATCTAACAACGCGTTTCTAGGACTCTAAACCAAGTTTCATGCAACACGAGTGCTTATAAGTTCCTCAATGAGCTTTGTACAAGTTTCACGAAATTATGAAACATCTAACAACGCGTTTCTAGGACTCTAAACCAAGTTTCATGCAACATGAGAGCTTATAAGCTCCTCAATGAGCTTTGTACAAGTTTCACGAACTTATGAAACATCTAACAACGCGTTTCTAGGACTCTAAACCAAGTTACATGCAACATTAGTTCTTATAAGTTCCTCAATGAGCTTTGTACAAGTTTGACGAACGTATGAAACATCTAACAACGCGTTTCTAGGACTCTAAACCAATTTTAATGCAACATGAGAGCTTATAAGTTCCTCAATGAGCTTTCCACAAGTTTGACGAACTTATGAAACATCTAACAACGCGTTTCTAGGACTCTAAACCAAGTTTCAAGCAACATGAGAGCTTATAAGTTCCTCAATGAGCTTTGTACAAGTTTCACGAACTTATGAAACATCTAACAACGCGTTTCTAGGACTCTAAACCAAGTTTCATGCAACATGAGAGCTTATAAGTTCCTCAATGAGCTTTGTACAAGTTTCACGAACTTATGAAACATCTAACAACGCGTTTCTAGGACTCTAAACCAAGTTACATGCAACATGAGTTCTTATAAATTCCTCAATGAGCTTTGTACAAGTTTGACGAACGTATGAAACATCTAACAACGCGCTTCTAGGACTCTAAACCAAGTTTCATGCAACATGAGTGCTTATAAGTATCTCAATGAGCTTTGTATAAGTTTCACGAACTTATGAAACATCTAACAACGCGTTTCTAGGACTCTAAACCAAGTTTCATGCAACATGAGAGCTTATAAGTTCCTCAATGAGCTTTGTACAAGTTTGACGAACGTATGAAACATCTACCAACGCGTTTCTAGGACTCTAAACCAAGTTTAATGCAACATGAGAGCTTATAAGTTCCTCAATGAGCTTTGTACAAGTTTGACGAACGTATGAAACATTTAACAACGCGTTTCTAGGACTCTAAACCAAGTTTCATGCAACATGAGAGCTTATAAGTTTCTCAATGGGCTTTGTACAAGTTTGACGAACGTATGAAACATCTAACAACGCGTTTCTAGGATTCTAAACCAAGTTTCATGCAACATGAGTGCTTATAAGTTCCTCAATGAGCTTTGTACAAGTTTCAGGAACTTATGAAATATCTAACAACCCGTTTCTAGTACTCTAAACCAAGTTTCATGCAACATGAGAGCTTATAAGTTCCTCAATGAGCTTTGTACAAGTTTGACGAACGTATGAAACATTTAACAACGCGTTTCTAGGACTCTAAACCAAGTTTCATGCAACATGAGTGCTTATAAGTTCCTCAATGACCTTTGTGCAAGTTTCACGAACTTATGAAACATCTAACAACGCGTTTCTAGGACTCTAAACCAAGTTTCATGCAACATGAGAGCTTATAAGTTCCTCAATGAGCTTTGTACAAGTTTGACGAACATATGAAACATCTAACAACACGTTTCTAGGACTCTAAACCAAGTTACATGCAACATGAGTGCTTATAAGTTCCTCAATGAGCTTTGTACTAGTTTCACGAACTTATGAAACATCTAACAACGCGTTTCTAGGACTCTAAACCAAGTTTCATGCAACATGAGAGCTTATAAGTTCCTCAATGAGCTTTGTACAAGTTTGACGAACGTATGAAACATCTAACAACGCGTTTCTAGGACTCTAAACCAAGTTTCATGCAACATGAGTGCTTATAAGTTCCTCAATGAGCTTTGTACAAGTTTCACGAACTTATGAAACATCTACCAACGCGTTTCTAGGACTCTAAACCAAGTTTCATGCAACATGAGAGCTTATAAGTTCCTCAATGAGCTTTGTACAAGTTTGACGAACGTATGAAACATCTAACAACGCGTTTCTAGGACTCTAAACCAAGTTTCATGCAACATGAGAGCTTATAAGTTCCTCAATGAGCTTTGTACAAGTTTGGGAACTTATGAAATATCTAACAACGCGTTTCTAGGACTCTAAACCAAGTTTCATGCAACATGAGAGCTTATAAGTTCCTCAATGAGCTTTGTACAAGTTTGACGAACGTATGAAACATCTAACAACGCGTTTCTAGGACTCTAAACCAAGTTTCATGCAACATGAGTGCTTATAAGTTCCTCAATGAGCTTTGTACAAGTTTCACGAACGTATGAAACATCTAACAACGCGTTTCTAGGACTCTAAACCAAGTTTCATGCAACATGAGAGCTTATAAGTTCCTCAATGAGCTTTGTACAAGTTTCACGAACTTATGAAACATCTAACAACGCGTTTCTAGGACTCTAAACCAAGTTTCATGCAACATGAGTGCTTATAAGTTCCTCAATGAGCTTTGTACAAGTTTCACGAACGTATGAAACATCTAACAACGTGTTTCTAGGACTCTAAACCAATTTTAATGCAACATGAGAGCTTATAAGTTCCTCAATGAGCTTTGTATAAGTTTCACGAACTTATGAAACATTTAACAACGCGTTTCTAGGACTCTAAACCAAGTTTCATGCAACATGAGTGCTTATAAGTTCCTCAATGAGCTTTTTACAAGTTTGACGAACTTATGAAACATCTAACAACGCGTTTCTAGGACTCTAAACCAAGTTTCATGCAACATGAGAGCTTATAAGTTCCTCAATGAGCTTTGTACAAGTTTCACGAACGTATGAAACATCTAACAACGCGTTTCTAGGACTCTAAACCAAGTTTCATGCAACATGAGTTCTTATAAGTTCCTCAATGAGCTTTGTACAAGTTTGACGAACGTATGAAACATCTAACAACGCGTTTCTAGGACTCTAAACCAAGTTTCATGCAACATGAGTGTTTATAAGTGTCTCAATGAGCTTTGTACAAGATTTGACCAACGTATGGTAATCAATGTTATTTTTTGGGGTTCATATGTTTATATGAATGATGAAGTTGTCAATGAGCGGTGTTGCAAGTTCTACTCCGGGAATGTCCTAGAAACATGTACGGTGGGGCTTAATAGCGGGCGAAAACTCGATGATCGGCGGACGAGTTTACCCTCCCTGTCATCTGAGTTTCCCAAGTTCGCGAACGTATGACCACTACGGAACTTAATAGGGTGAACATGACGCCTTTCCGTTCCTCGGCTGATCTGAAGTGGAGGGTTCGGGACCATTGTCGACGATTTTTTACGTGGTCTAGGACTCTAAACCAAGTTTCATGCAACATGAGTGCTTATAAGTATCTCAATGAGCTTTGTATAAGTTTGACGAACTTATGAAATATCTAACAACTCGTTTCTAGGACTCTAAACCAAGTTTCATGCAACATGAGAGCTTATAAGTTCCTCAATGAGCTTTGTACAAGTTTGACGAACGTATGAAACATCTAACAACGCGTTTCTAGGACTCTAAACCAAATTTCATGCAACATGAGTGCTTATAAGTTCCTCAATGAACTTTGTACAAGTTTCAAGAACTTATGAAATATCTAACAACGCGTTTCTAGTACTCTAAACCAAGTTTCATGCAACATGAGAGCTTATAAGTTCCTCAATGAGCTTTGTACAAGTTTGACGAACGTATGAAACATTTAACAATGCGTTTCTAGGACTCTAAACCAAGTTTCATGCAACATGAGAGCTTATAAGTTCCTCAATGAGCTTTGTACAAGTTTGACGAACGTATGAAACATCTAACAACGTGTTTCTAGGACTCTAAACCAAGTTTAATGCAACATGAGAGCTTATAAGTATCTCAATGAGCTTTGTTTAAGTTTGACGAACTTATGAAACATCTAACAACTCGTTTCTAGGACTCTAAACCAAGTTTCATGCAACATGAGAGCTTATAAGTTCCTCAATGAGCTTTGTACAAGTTTGACGAACGTATGAAACATCTAACAACGCGTTTCTAGGACTCTAAACCAAGTTTAATGCAACATGAGAGCTTATAAGTTCCTCAATGAGCTTTGTACAAGTTTGACGAACGTATGAAACATCTAACAACGCGTTTCTAGGACTCTAAACCAAGTTTCATGCAACATGAGAGCTTATAAGTTCCTCAATGAGCTTTGTACAAGTTTGACGAACGTATGAAACATCTAACAACGCGTTTCTAGGACTCTAAACCAAGTTTCATGCAACATGAGTGCTTATAAGTTCCTCAATGAGCTTTGTACAAGTTTCAGGAACTTATGAAATATCTAACAACGCGTTTCTAGGATTCTAAACCAAGTTACATGCAACATGAGTTCTTATAAGTTCCTCAATGAGCTTTGTACAAGTTTGACGAACGTATGAAACATCTAACAACGCGTTTCTAGGACTCTAAACCAAGTTTCATGCAACATGAGTGCTTATAAGTATCTCAATGAGCTTTGTATAAGTTTCACGAACTTATGAAACATCTAACAACGCGTTTCTAGGACTCTAAACCAAGTTTCATGCAACATGAGAGCTTATAAGTTCTTCAATGAGCTTTGTACAAGTTTGACGAACGTATGAAACATCTACCAACGCGTTTCTAGGACTCTAAACCAAGTTTAATGCAACATGAGAGCTTATAAGTTCCTCAATGAGCTTTGTACAAGTTTGACGAACGTATGAAACATTTTACAACGCGTTTCTAGGACTCTAAACCAAGTTTCATGCAACATGAGAGCTTATAAGTTCCTCAATGAGCTTTGTACAAATTTGAGGAACGTATGAAACATCTAACAAATCGTTTCTAGGACTCTAAACCAAGTTTCATGCAACATGAGTGCTTATAAGTTCCTCAATGAGCTTTGTACAAGTTTCAGGAACTTATGAAATATCTAACAACGCGTTTCTAGTACTCTAAACCAAGTTTCATGCAACATGAGAGCTTATAAGTTCCTCAATGAGCTTTGTACAAGTTTGACGAACGTATGAAACATTTAACAACGCGTTTCTAGGACTCTAAACCAAGTTTCATGCAACATGAGTGCTTATAAGTTCCTCAATGACCTTTGTACAAGTTTCACGAACTTATGAAACATCTAACAACGCGTTTCTAGGACTCTAAACCAAGTTTCATGCAACATGAGAGCTTATAAGTTCCTCAATGAGCTTTGTACAAGTTTGACGAACGTATGAAACATCTAACAACGCGTTTCTAGGACTCTAAACCAAGTTTCATGCAACATGAGTGCTTATAAGTATCTCAATGAGCTTTGTATAAGTTTCACGAACTTATGAAACATCTAACAACGCGTTTCTAGGACTCTAAACCAAGTTTCATGCAACATGAGAGCTTATAAGTTCTTCAATGAGCTTTGTACAAGTTTGACGAACGTATGAAACATCTACCAACGCGTTTCTAGGACTCTAAACCAAGTTTAATGCAACATGAGAGCTTATAAGTTCCTCAATGAGCTTTGTACAAGTTTGACGAACGTATGAAACATTTTACAACGCGTTTCTAGGACTCTAAACCAAGTTTCATGCAACATGAGAGCTTATAAGTTCCTCAATTTGCTTTGTACAAATTTGAGGAACGTATGAAACATCTAACAAATCGTTTCTAGGACTCTAAACCAAGTTTCATGCAACATGAGTGCTTATAAGTTCCTCAATGAGCTTTGTACAAGTTTCAGGAACTTATGAAATATCTAACAACGCGTTTCTAGTACTCTAAACCAAGTTTCATGCAACATGAGAGCTTATAAGTTCCTCAATGAGCTTTGTACAAGTTTGACGAACGTATGAAACATTTAACAACGCGTTTCTAGGACTCTAAACCAAGTTTCATGCAACATGAGTGCTTATAAGTTCCTCAATGACCTTTGTACAAGTTTCACGAACTTATGAAACATCTAACAACGCGTTTCTAGGACTAAACCAAGTTTCATGCAACATGAGAGCTTATAAGTTCCTCAATGAGCTTTGTACAAGTTTGACGAACATATGAAACATCTAACAACGCGTTTCTAGGACTCTAAACCAAGTTACATGCAACATGAGTGCTTATAAGTTCCTCAATGAGCTATGTACTAGTTTCACGAACTTATGAAACATCTAACAACAAGTTTCTAGGACTCTAAACCAAGTTACATGCAACATGAGTTCTTATAAGTTCCTCAATGATCTTTGTACAAGTTTGACGAACGTATGAAACATTTAACAATGCGTTTCTAGGACTCTAAACCAAGTTTCATGCAACATGAGAGCTTATAAGTTCCTCAATGAGCTTTGTACAAGTTTGACGAACGTATGAAACATCTAACAACGTGTTTCTAGGACTCTAAACCAAGTTTAATGCAACATGAGAGCTTATAAGTATCTCAATGAGCTTTGTTTAAGTTTGACGAACTTATGAAACATCTAACAACTCGTTTCTAGGATTCTAAACCAAGTTTCATGCAACATGAGAGCTTATAAGTTCCTCAATGAGCTTTGTACAAGTTTGACGAACGTATAAAACATCTAACAACGTGTTTCTAGGACTATAAACCAATTTTAATGCAACATGAGAGCTTATAAGTTCCTCAATGAGCTTTATACAAGTTTGTGGAACTTATGAAACATCTAACAACGCGTTTCTAGGACTCTAAACCAGGTTTCATGCAACATGACTGCTTATAAGTTCCTCAATGAGCTTTTTACAAGTTTCACGAACTTATGAAACATCTAACAACGCGTTTCTAGGACTCTAAACCAAGTTTCATGCAACATGAGAGCTTATAAGCTCCTCAATGAGATTTGTACAAGTTTCACGAACTTATGAAACATCTAACAACGCGTTTCTAGGACTTGAAACCAAGTTACATACAACATGAGTTCTTATAAGTTCCTCAATGAGCTTTGTACAAGTTTGACGAACGTATGAAACATCTAACAACGCGTTTCTAGGACTCTAAACCAAGTTTCATGCAACATAAGAGCTTATAAGTATCTCAATGAGCTTTGTATAAGTTTCACGAACTTATGAAACATCTAACAACGCGTTTCTAGGACTCTAAACCAAGTTTAATGCAACATGAGAGCTTATAAGTTCCTCAATGAGCTTTATACAAGTTTGATGAATGTATGAAACATCTACCAACGCGTTTCTAGGACTCTAAACCAAGTTTAATGCAACATGAGAGCTTATAAGTTCCTCAATGAGCTTTGTACAAGTTTCAGGAACTTATGAAATATCTAACAACGCGTTTCTAGTACTCTAAACCAAGTTTCATGCAACATGAGAGCTTATAAGTTCCTCAATGAGCTTTATACAAGTTTGACGAACGTATGAAACATTTAACAACGCGTTTCTAGGACTCTAAACCAAGTTTCATGCAACATGAGAGCTTATAAGTTCCTCAATGAGCTTTGTACAAGTTTGACGAACGTATGAAACATCTAACAACGCGTTTCTAGGACTCTAAACCAAGTTTCATGCAACACGAGTGCTTATAAGTTCCTCAATGAGCTTTGTACAAGTTTGACGAAATTATGAAACATCTAACAACACGTTTCTAGGACTCTAAACCAAGTTTCACGCAACATGAGAGCTTATAAGTTCCTCAATGAGCTTTGTACAAGTTTCACGAACGTATGAAACATCTAACAACGCGTTTCTAGGACTCTAAACTAAGTTTCAGGCAACATGAGTGCTTATAAGTTCCTCAATGAGCTTTGTACAAGTTTCACGAACGTATGAAACATCTAACAACGTGTTTCTAGGAATCTAAACCAAGTTTAATGCAACATGAGAGCTTATAAGTTCCTCAATGAGCTTTGTATAACTTTCACGAACTTATGAAACATCTAACAACTCGTTTCTAGGACTCTAAACCAAGTTTCATGCAACATGAGTGCTTATAAGTTCCTCAATGAGCTTTTTACAAGTTTCACGAACTTATGAAACATCTAACAACGCGTTTCTAGGACTCTAAACCAAGTTTCATGCAACATGAGAGCTTATAAGTTCCTCAATGAGCTTTGTACATGTTTCACGAACGTATGAAACATCTAACAACGCGTTTCTAGGACTCTAAACCAAGTTTCATGCAACATGAGTTCTTATAAGTTCCTCAATGAGCTTTGTACAAGTTTGACGAACGTATGAAACATCTAACAACGCGTTTCTAGGACTCTAAACCAAGTTTCATGCAACATGAGTGTTTATAAGTGTCTCAATGAGCTTTGTACAAGATTTCCAAATGGTAATCAATGTTATTTTTTGGGGTTCATATGTTTATATGAATGATGAATTGTCCTGAGCGGTGTTGCAATTCTACTCCGGGAATGTCCTAGAAATGTTTGGTGGGGCTTAATAGCGGGGGAAAACTCTAATGATCAGCGGACGAGTTTACCCTCCCTGTCATCTGAGTTTCCCATTCGCGAAATGACCACTACGGAACTTAATAGGGTGAACGACGCCTTTCCGTCCTCGGCTGCTGAAGTGGAGGGTTCGGGACCATTGTCGACGATTTTTCACGTGGTCTAGGACTCTAAACCAAGTTTCATGCAACATGAGTGCTTATAATATATCAATGAGCTTTGTATAAGTTTGACGAACTTATGAAATATCTAACAACTCGTTTCTAGGATTCTAAACCAAGTTTCATGCAACATGAGAGCTTATAAGTTCCTCAATGAGCTTTGTACAAGTTTGACGAACGTATGAAACATCTAACAACGCGTTTCTAGGACTCTAAACCAAATTTCATGCAACATGAGTGCTTATAAGTTCCTCAATGAGCTTTGTACAAGTTTCAGGAACTTATGAAATATCTAACAACGCGTTTCTAGTACTCTAAACCAAGTTTCATGCAACATAAGAGCTTATAAGTTCCTCAATGAGCTTTGTACAAGTTTGACGAACGTATGAAACATTTAACAACGCGTTTCTAGGAATCTAAACCAAGTTTCATGCAACATGAGAGCTTATAAGTTCCTCAATGAGCTTTGTACAAGTTTGACCAACGTATGAAACATCTAACAACGTGTTTCTAGGACTCTAAACCAAGTTTAATGGAACATGAGAGCTTATAAGTATCTCAATGAGCTTTGTTTAAGTTTGACGAACTTATGAAACATCTAACAACTCGTTTCTAGGACTCTAAACCAAGTTTCATGCAACATGAGAGCTTATAAGTTCCTCAATGAGCTTTGTACAAGTTTGACGAACGTATGAAACATCTAACAACGTGTTTCTAGGACTCTAAACCAAGTTTAATGCAACATGAGAGCTTATAAGTTCCTCAATGAGCTTTATACAAGTTTGTGGAACTTATGAAACATCTAACAAAGCGTTTCTAGGACTCTAAACCAAGTTTCATGCAACATGAGTGCTTATAAGTTCCTCAATGAGCTTTTTACAAGTTTCACGAAGTTATGAAACATCTAACAACGCGTTTCAAGGACTCTAAACCAAGTTTCATGCAACATGAGAGCTTATAAGCTCCTCAATGAGCTTTGTACAAGTTTCACGAACTTATGAAACATGTAACAATGCGTTTCTAGGACTCTAAACCAAGTTACATGCAACATGAGTTCTTATAAGTTCCTCAATGAGCTTTGTACAAGTTTGACGAACGTATGAAACATCTAACAACGCGTTTCTAGGACTCTAAACCAAGTTTCATGCAACATGAGTGCTTATAAGTATCTCAATGAGCTTTGTATAAGTTTCACGAACTTATGAAACATCTAACAACGCGTTTCTATGACTCTAAACCAAGTTTCATGCAACATGAGAGCTTATAAGTTCCTCAATGAGCTTTGTACAAGTTTCACGAACGTATGAAAAATCTACCAACGCGTTTCTAGGACTCTAAACCAAGTTTAATGCAACATGAGAGCTTATAAGTTCCTCAATGAGCTTTGTACAAGTTTGACGAACGTACGAAACATTTTACAACGCGTTTCTAGGACTCTAAACCAAGTTTCATGCAACATGAGTGCTTATAAGTTCCTCAATGAGCTTTGTACAAGTTTCAGGAACTTATGAAATATCTAACAACGCGTTTCTAGTACTCTAAACCAAGTTTCATGCAACATGAGAGCTTATAAGTTCTTCAATGAGCTTTATACAAGTTTGACGAACGTATGAAACATTTAACAACGCGTTTCTAGGACTCTAAACCAAGTTTCATGCAACATGAGTGCTTATAAGTTCCTCAATGAGCTTTGTACAAGTTTGACAAAAGTATGAAAAATCTAACAACGCGTTTCTAGGACTCTAAACAAAGTTTCATGCAACATAAGAGCTTATAAGTTCCTCAATGAGCTTTGTACAAGTTTAAGGAACTTATGAAATATCTAACAACGCGTTTCTAGGACTCTAAACCAAGTTTCATGCAACATGAGAGCTTATAAGTTCCTCAATGAGCTTTGTACAAGTTTGACGAACGTATGAAACATCTAACAACGCGTTTCTAAGACTCTAAACCAAGTTTCATGCAACACGAGTGCTTATAAGTTCCTCAATGAGCTTTGTACAAGTTTCACGAAATTATGAAACATCTAACAACACGTTTCTAGGACTCTAAACCAAGTTTCATGCAACATGAGAGCTTATAAGTTCCTCAATGAGCTTTGTACAAGTTTCACGAACGTATGAAAGATCTAACAACGCGTTTCTAGGACTCTAAACTAAGTTTCATGCAACATAAGTGCTTATAAGTTCCTCAATGAGCTTTGTACAAGTTTCAAGAACGTATGAAACATCTAACAACGTTTTTCTAGGAATCTAAACCAAGTTTAATGCAACATGAGAGCTTATAAGTTCCTCAATGAGCTTTGTATAACTTTCACGAACTTATGAAACATCTAACAACGCGTTTCTAGGACTCTAAACCAAGTTTCATGCAACATGAGTGCTTATAAGTTCCTCAATGAGCTTTTTACAGGTTTCACGAAGTTATGAAACATCTAACAACGCGTTTCTAGGACTCTAAACCAAGTTTCATGCAACATGAGAGCTTATAAGTTCCTCAATGAGCTTTGTACAAGTTTCACGAACGTATGAAACATCTAACAACGCGTTTCTAGGACTCTAAACCAAGTTTCATGCAACATGAGTTCTTATAAGTTCCTCAATGAGCTTTGTACAAGTTTGACGAACGTATGAAACATCTAACAACGCGTTTCTAGGACTCTAAACCAAGTTTCATGCAACATGAGTGTTTATAAGTGTCTCAATGAGCTTTGTACAAGATTTCCAAATGGTAATCAATGTTATTTTTTGGGGTTCATATGTTTATATGAATGATGAATTGTCCTGAGCGGTGTTGCAATTCTACTCCGGGAATGTCCTAGAAATGTCTGGTGGGGCTTAATAGCGGGCGAAAACTCTGATGATCAGCGGACGAGTTTACCCTCCCTGTCATCTGAGTTTCCCATTCGCGAAATGACCACTACGAAACTTAATAGGGTGAACGACGCCTTTCCGTCCTCGGCTGCTGAAGTGGAGGGTTCGAGACCATTGTCGACGATTTTTCACATGGTCTAGGACTCTAAACCAAGTTTCATGCAACATGAGTGCTTATAAGTATCTCAATGAGCTTTGTATAAGTTTGACGAACTTATGAAATATCTAACAACTCGTTTCTAGGACTCTAAACCAAGTTTCATGCAACATGAGAGCTTATAAGTTCCTCAATGAGCTTTGTACAAGTTTGACGAACGTATGAAACATCTAACAACGCGTTTCTAGGACTCGAAATCAAATTTCATGCAACATGAGTGCTTATAAGTTCCTCAATGAGCTTTGTACAAGTTTCAGGAACTTATGAAATATCTAACAACGCGTTTCAAGTACTCTAAACCAAGTTTCATGCAACATGAGAGCTTATAAGTTCCTCAATGAGCTTTGTACAAGTTTGACGAACGTATGAAACATTTAACAACGCGTTTCTAGGACTCTAAACCAAGTTTCATGCAACATGAGAGCTTATAAGTTCCTCAATGAGCTTTGTACAAGTTTGACGAACGTATGAAACATCTAACAACGCGTTTCTAGGACTCTAAACCAAATTTCATGCAACATGAGTGCTTAAAAAGTTCCTCAATGAGCTTTGTACAAGTTTCAGGAACTTATGAAATATCTAACAACGCGTTTCTAGTACTCTAAACCAAGTTTCATGCAATATGAGAGCTTATAAGTTCCTCAATGAGCTTTGTACAAGTTTGACGAACGTATGAAACATCTAACAACTCGTTTCTAGGACTCTAAACCAAGTTTCATGCAACATGAGAGCTTATAAGTTCCTCAATGAGCTTTGTACAAGTTTGACGAACGTATGAAACATCTAACAACGTGTTTCTAGGACTCTAAACCAAGTTTAATGCAACATGAGAGCTTATAAGTTCCTCAATGAGCTTTATACAAGTTTGTGGAACTTATGAAACATCTAACAACGCGTTTCTAGGACTCTAAACCAAGTTTCATGCAACATGAGTGCTTATAAGTTCCTCAATGAGCTTTTTACAAGTTTCACGAACTTATGAAACATCTAACAACGCGTTTCTAGGACTCTAAACCAAGTTTCATGCAACATGAGAGCTTATAAGCTCCTCAATGAGCTTTGTACAAGTTTCACGAACTTATGAAACATCTAACAACGCGTTTCTAGGACTCTAAACCAAGTTACATGCACCATGAGTTCTTATAAGTTCCTCAATGAGCTTTGTACAAGTTTGACGAACGTATGAAACATCTAACAACGCGTTTCTAGGACTCTAAACCAAGTTTCATGCAACATGAGTGCTTATAAGTATCTCAATGAGCTTTGTATAAGTTTCACGAACTTATGAAAAATCTAACAACGCTTTTCTAGGACTCTAAACCAAGTTTCATGCGACATGAGTGCTTATAAATATCTCAATGAGCTTTGTACAAGTTTGACGAACGTATGAAACATCTACCAACGCGTTTCTAGGACTCTAAACCAAGTTTAATGCAACATGAGAGCTTATAAGTATTGAGGAGGCTAAGGCAAATGACCCGTCCGTACGGTCAACGGCCGTACAAGTCAAACGGTCCGTACGGTCAACTTGTCAACGCCCAAGCTTGATGGGCTTTGGCCCAAGCTTCTCCTCATTGAAGCCCAAAGACTCATTGAAGCCCAAAGACTTGTCTAGGGCAACCAAGCTCTTAGTCTTGACCTTGTAAAAAGCTCATTGAGGAGCTTATAAGCTCTCATGTTTCATGAAACTTGGTTTAGAGTCCTAGAAACGCATTGTTAAGTGTTTCATAAGTTCGTCAAACTTGTACAAAGCTCATTGAGACACTTATAAGCACTCATGTTGTATGAAACTTGGTTTAGAGTCCTAGAACCCGCGTTGTTAGATGTTTCATATGTTCGTCAAACTAGTCAAAAGCTCATTGAGACACTTAGAAGCACTCATGTTGCATGAAACTTAGTTTAGAGTCCTAGAACCCGCGTTGTTAGTTGTTTCATAAGTTCGTCAAACTAGTACAAAGCTCATTGAGACACTTATAAGTACTCATGTTGCATGAAACTTGGTTTAGAGTCCTAGAAACGCGTTGTTAGATGTTTCATAACTTCGTCAAACTTGTACAAAGCTCATTGCGACACTTATAAGCACTCATGTTGCATGAAACTTGGTTTAGAGTCCTAGAAATGCGTTGTTAGATGTTTCATAAGTTCGTCAAACAAGTACAAAGCTCATTGAGACACTTATAAGAACTCATGTTGCATGAAACTTGGTTTAGAGTCCTAGAAACGCGTTGTTAGATGTTTCATAAGTTCGTAAAACTTGTACAAAGCTCATTGAGACACTTATAAGCACTCATGTGGAATGAAACTTGGTTTAGAGTCCTAGAAACGCGTTGTTAGATGTTTCATAAGTTTGTCAAACTAGTACAAAGCTCATTGAGACACTTATAAGCACTCATGTTGCATGAAGCTTGGTTTAGAGTCCTAGAAATGCGTTGTTCGATGTTTCATAAGTTCGTCAAACTAGTACAAAGCTCATTGAGGAACTTATAAGCTCTCATGTTGCATGAAACTTGGTTTAGAGTCCTAGAAACGCGTTGTTAGATGTTTCATAAGTTCGTGAAACTTATACAAAGCTCATTGAGATACTTATAAGCACTCATGTTGCATGAAACTTTGTTTAGAGTCCTAGAAACGCGTTGTTAGATGTTTCATACGTTCGTCAAACTTGTACAAAATTCATTGAGGAACTTATAAGAACTCATGTTGCATGTAACTTGGTTTAGAGTCCTAGAAACGCGTTGTTAGATGTTTCATAAGTTCGTGAAACTTGTAAAAAGCTCATTGAGGAACTTATAAGCACTCATGTTACATGAAACTTGGTTTAGAGTCTTAGAAACGCGTTGTTAGATGTTTTATAAGTTCCACAAACTTGTATAAAGCTCATTGAGGAACTTATAAGCTCTCATGTTGCATTAAACTTGGTTTAGAGTCCTAGAAACACGTTGTTAGATGTTTCATACGTTCGTCAAACTTGTACAAAGCTCATTGAGGAACTTATAAGCTCTCATGTTGCATGAAACTTGGTTTAGAGTCCTAGAGACGAGTTGTTAGATGTTTCATAAGTTCGTCAAACTTAAACAAAGCTCATTGAGATACTTATAAGCTCTCATGTTGCATTAAACTTGGTTTAGAGTCCAAGAAACACGTTGTTAGATGTTTCATACGTTCGTCAAACTTGTACAAATCTCATTGACGAACTTATAAGCTCTCATGTTGCATGAAACTTGGTTTAGAGTCCTAGAAACGCGTTGTTAAATGTTTCATACGTTCGTCAAACTTGTACAAAGCTCATTGAGGAACTTATAAGCTCTCATGTTGCATGAAACTTGGTTTAGAGTACTAGAAACGCGTTGTTAGATATTTCATAAGTTCATGAAACTTGTACAAAGCTCATTGAGGAACTTATAAGCACTCATGTTGCATGAAATTTGGTTTAGAGTCCTAGAAACGCGTTGTTAGATGTTTCATACGTTCGTCAAACTTATATAAAGCTCATTGAGGAACTTAAAAGCTCTCATGTTTCATGAAACTTGGTTTAGAGTCTTAGAAACGAGTTGTTAGATATTTCATAAGTTCCTGAAACTTATACAAAGCTCATTGAGGAACTTATAAGCACTCATATTGCATGAAACTTGGTTTAGAGTCCTAGAAACACGTTGTTAAATGTTTCATACGTTCGTCAAACTTGTATAAAGCTCATTGAGGAACTTATAAGCACTCATGTTGCATGAAACTTAGTTTAGAGTCCTAGAAACGTGTTGTTAGTTGTTTCATACGTTCGTGAAACTTGTACAAAGCTCATTGAGGAACTTATAAGCTCTCATGTTGCATGAAACTTGGTTTAGAGTCCTAGAAACGCGTTGTTAGATGTTTCATAATTTCGTGAAACTTGTACAAAGCTCATTGAGGAACTTATAAGCACTCGTGTTGAATGAAACTTGGTTTAGAGTCCTAGAAACGCGTTGTTAGATGTTTCATAAGTTTGTCAAACTAGTACAAAGCTCATTGAGACACTTATAAGCTCTCATGTTGCATGAAACTTGGTTTAGAGTCCTAGAAACGCGTTGTTAGATATTTCATAAGTTCCTGAAACTTGTACAAAGCTCATTGAGGAACTTATAAGCACTCATGTTGCATGAAACTTGGTTTAGAGTCCTAGAAACGCGTTGTTAGATGTTTCATAAGTTCGTGAAACTTATACAAAGCTCATTGAGATACTTATAAGCACTCATGTTGCATGAAACTTTGTTTAGAGTCCTAGAAACGCGTTGTTAGATGTTTTATACGTTCGTCAAACTTGTACAAAGCTCATTGAGGAACTTATAAGAACTCATGTTGCATGTAACTTGGTTTAGAGTCCTAGAAACGCGTTGTTAGATGTTTCATAAGTTCGTGAAACTTGTACAAAGATCATTGAGGAACTTATAAGAACTCATGTTTCATGAAACTTGGTTTAGAGTCTTAGAAACGCGTTGTTAGATGTTTCATAAGTTCCACAAACTTGTATAAAGCTCATTGAGGAACTTATAAGCTCTCATGTTGCATTAAACTTGGTTTAGAGTCCTAGAAACACGTTGTTAGATGTTTCATACGTTCGTCAAACTTGTACAAAGCTCATTGAGGAACTTATAAGCTCTCATGTTGCATGAAACTTGGTTTAGAGTCCTAGAAACGAGTTGTTAGATGTTTCATAAGTTCGTCAAACTTAAACAAAGCTCATTGAGGAATTTATAAGCTCTCATGTTGCATGAAACTTGGTTTAGAGTCCTAGAAACGCGTTGTTAGATGTTTCATAAGTTCGTCAAACTTGTATAAATCTCATTGAGGAACTTATAAGCTCTCATGTTGCATGAAACTTGGTTTAGAGTCCTAGAAACGCGTTGTTAAATGTTTCATACGTTCGTCAAACTTAAACAAAGTTCATTGAGATACTTATAAGCTCTCATGTTGCATGAAACTTGGTTTAGAGTCCTAGAAACACGTTGTTAGATATTTCATACGTTTGTCAAACTTGTACAAAGCTCATTGAGGAACTTATAAGCTCTCATGTTGCATGAAACTTGGTTTAGAGTCCTAGAAACGCGTTGTTAAATGTTTTATACGTTCGTCAAACTTGTACAAAGCTCATTGAGGAACTTATAAGCTCTCATATTGCATGAAACTTGGTTTAGAGTCCTAGAAACGCGTTGTTAGATGTTTCATAAGTTCGTGAAACTTGTACAAAGGTCATTGAGGAACTTATAAGCACTCATGTTGCATGAAACTTGGTTTAGAGTACTAGAAACGCGTTGTTAGATGTTTCATAAGTTCGTGAAACTTGTACAAAGCTCATTGAGGAACTTATAAGCACTCATGTTGCATGAAACTTAGTTTAGAGTCCTAGAAACGCGTTGTTAGATGTTTCATACGTTCGTGAAACTTGTAAAAAGCTCATTGAGGAACTTATAAGCTCTCATGTTGCATGAAACTTGGTTTAGAGTCCTAGAAACGCGTTGTTAGATGTTTCATAATTTCGTGAAACTTGTACAAAGCTCATTGAGGAACTTATAAGCACTCGTGTTGCATGAAACTTGGTTTAGAGTCCTAGAAACGCGTTGTTAGATGTTTCATACGTTTGTCAAACTTGTACAAAGCTCATTGAGGAACTTATAAGCTCTCATGTTGCATGAAACTTGGTTTAGAGTCCTAGAAACGCGTTGTTAGATATTTCATAAGTTCCTGAAACTTGTACAAAGCTCATTGAGGAACTTATAAGCACTCATGTTGCATGAAACTTGGTTTAGAGTCCTAGAAACGCGTTGTTAGATGTTTCATACGTTCGTGAAACTTGTACAAAGCTCATTGAGGAACTTATAAGCTCTCATGTTGCATGAAAGTTGATTTAGAGTCCTAGAAACTCGTTGGTAGATGTTTCATAAGTTCGTGAAACTTGTACAAAGCTCATTGAAATACTTATAAGCACTCATGTTGCATGAAACTTGGTTTAGAGTCCTAGAAACGTGTTGTTAGATTTTTCATACGTTCGTCAAACTTGTACAAAGATCATTGAGGAACTTATAAGAACTCATGTTGCATGTAACTTGGTTTAGAGTCCTAGAAACGCGTTGTTAGATGTTTCATAAGTTCGTGAAACTTGTACAAAGCTCATTGAGGAATTTATAAGCTCTCATGTTGCATGAAACTTGGTTTAGAGTCCTAGAAACGCGTTGTTAGATGTTTCATAAGTTCTTCAAACTTGTATAAAGTTCATTGAGGAACTTATAAGCTCTCATGTTGCATGAAACTTGGTTTAGAGTCCCATAAACGAGTTGTTAGATGTTTCATAAGTTCGTCAAACTTAAACAAAGTTCATTGAGATACTTATAAGCTCTCATGTTGCATTAAACTTGGTTTAGAGTCCTAGAAACACGTTGTTAGATGTTTCATACGTTCGTCAAACTTGTACAAAGCTCATTGAGGAACTTATAAGCTCTCATGTTGCATGAAACTTGGTTTAGAGTCCTAGAAACGCGTTGTTAAATGTTTCATACGTTCGTAAAACTTGTACAAAGCTCATTGAGGAATTTATAAGCACTCATGTTGCATGAAACTTGGTTTAGAGTCCTAGAAACGCGTTGTTAGATGTTTCATAAGTTCGTCAAACTTGTATAAAGCTCATTGAGGAACTTATAAGCTCTCATGTTGCATTAAACTTGGTTTAGAGTCCTAGAAACACGTTGTTAGATGTTTCATACGTTCGTCAAACTTGTACAAAGTTCATTGAGGAACTTATAAGCTCTCATGTTGCATGAAACTTGGTTTAGAGTCCTAGAAACACGTTGTTAGATGTTTCATAAGTTCGTCAAACTTAAACAAAGCTCATTGAGATACTTATAAGCTCTCATGTTGCATTAAACTTGGTTTAGAGTCCTAGAAACTTGTACAAAACTCATTGAGGAACTTATAAGCACTAATGTTGCATGAAACTTGGTTTAGAGTCCTAGAAACGCGTTGTTAGATGTTTCATAAGTTCGTGAAACTTGTACAAAGCTCATTGAGGAACTTATAAGCACTCATGTTGCATGAAACTTAGTTTAGAGTCCTAGAAACGCGTTGTTAGATGTTTCATACGTTCATGAAACTTGTACAAAGCTCATTGAGGAACTTATAAGCTCTCATGTTGCATGAAACTTGGTTTAGAGTCCTAGAAACGCGTTGTTAGATGTTTCATAATTTCGTGAAACTTGTACAAAGCTCATTGAGGAACTTATAAGCACTCGTGTTGCATGAAACTTGGTTTAGAGTCCTAGAAACGCGTTGTTAGATGTTTCATACGTTCGTCAAACTTGTACAAAGCTCATTGAGGAAATTATAAGCTCTCATGTGGCATGAAACTTGGTTAAGAGTCCTAGAAGCGCGTTGTTAGATGTTTCATACGTTCGTCAAACATGTACAAAGCTCATTGAGGAACTTATAAGAACTCATGTTGCATGTAACTTGGTTTAGAGTCCTAGAAACGCGTTGGTAGATGTTTCATAAGTTCGTGAAACTTGTACAAAACTCATTGAGGAACTTATAAGCTCTCATGTTGCATGAAACTTGGTTTAGAGTCCTAGAAACGCGTTGTTAGATGTTTCATAAGTTCGTCAAACTTGTATAAAGCTCATTGAGGAACTTATAAGCTCTCATGTTGCATTAAACTTGGTTTAGAGTCCTAGAAACACGTTGTTAGATGTTTCATACGTTCGTCAAACTTGTACAAAGCTCATTGAGGAACTTATAAGCTCTCATGTTGCATGAAACTTTGTTTAGAGTCCCAGAAACGAGTTGTTAGATGTTTCATAAGTTCGTCAAACTTAAACAAAGCTCATTGAGATACTAATAAGCTCTCATGTTGCATTAAACTTGGTTTAGAGTCCTAAAAACACGTTGTTAGATGTTTCATACGTTCGTCAAACTTGTACAAAGCTCATTGAGGAATTTATAAGCTCTCATGTTGCATGAAACTTGGTTTAGAGTCCTAGAAACGCGTTGTTAAATGTTTATACGTTCGTCAAACTTGTACAAAACTCATTGAGGAACTTATAAGCTCTCATGTTGCATGAAACTTGGTTTAGAGTCCTAGAAACGCGTTGTTAGATGTTTCATAAGTTCGTGAAACTTGTACAAAAGTCATTGAGGAACTTATAAGCACTAATGTTGCATGAAACTTGGTTTAGAGTACTAGAAACGCGTTGTTAGATGTTTCATAAGTTCGTGAAACTTGTACAAAGCTCATTGAGGAACTTATAAGCACTCATGTTGCATGAAACTTAGTTTAGAGTCCTAGAAACGCGTTGTTAGATGTTTCATACGTTCATGAAACTTGTACAAAGCTCATTGAGGAACTTATAAGCTCTCATGTTGCATGAAACTTGGTTTAGAGTCCTAGAAACGCGTTGTTAGATGTTTCATAATTTCGTGAAACTTGTACAAAGCTCATTGAGGAACTTACAAGCACTCGTATTGCATGAAACTTGGTTTAGAGTCCTAGAAACGCGTTGTTAGATGTTTCATACGTTCGTCAAACTTTTACAAAGCTCATTGAGGAACTTATAAGCTCTCATGTTGCATGAAACTTGGTTTATAGTCCTAGAAACGCGTTGTTAGATATTTCATAAGTTCCTGAAACTTGTACAAAGCTCATTGAGGAACTTATAAGCACTCATGTTGCATGAAACTTGGTTTAGAGTCCTAGAAACGTGTTGTTAGATGTTTCATACGTTCGTCAAACTTGTACAAAGCTCATTGAGGAACTTATAAGCACTCATGTTGCATGAAACTTGGTTTAAAGTACTAGAAACGCGTTGTTAGATGTTTCATAAGTTCGTGAAAATTGTACAAAGCTCATTGAGGAACTTATAAGCACTCATGTTGCATGAAACTTAGTTTAGAGTCCTAGAAACGCGTTGTTAGATGTTTCATACGTTCATGAAACTTGTACAAAGCTCATTGAGGAACTTATAAGCTCTCATGTTGCATGAAACTTGGTTTAGAGTCCTAGAAACACGTTGTTAGATGTTTCATACGTTCGTCAAACTTGTACAAAGCTCATTGAGGAACTTATAAGCTCTCATGTTGCATGAAACTTGGTTTAGAGTCCTAGAAACGCGTTGTTAAATGTTTCATACGTTCGTCAAACTTGTACAAAGCTCATTGAGGAACTTATAAGCTCTCATGTTGCATGAAACTTGGTTTAGAGTCCTAGAAACGCGTTGTTAGATGTTTCATAAGTTCGTGAAACTTGTAAAAAGGTCATTGAGGAACTTATAAGCTCTCATGTTGCATGAAACTTGGTTTAGAGTACTAGAAACGCATTGTTAGATATTTCATAAGTTCCTGAAACTTGTACAAAGCTCATTGAGGAACTTAAAAGCACTCATGTTGCATGAAACTTGGTTTAGAGTCCTAGAAACGCGTTGTTAGATGTTTCATACGTTCGTCAAACTTGTACAAAGCTCATTGAGGAACTTATAAGCTCTCATGTTGCATGAAACTTGGTTTAGAGTCCTAGAAACACGTTGTTAGATGTTTCATATGTTCGTCAAACTTGTACAAAGGTCATTGAGGAACTTATAAGCACTCATGTTGCATGAAACTTGGTTTAGAGTCCTAGAAACGCGTTGTTAAATGTTTCATACGTTCGTCAAACTTGTATAAAGCTCATTGAGGAACTTATAAGCTCTCATGTTGCATGAAACTTGGTTTAGAGTACTAGAAACGCGTTGTTAGATATTTCATAAGTTCCTGAAACTTGTACAAAGCTCATTGAGGAACTTATAAGCACTCATGTTGCATGAAACTTGGTTTAGAGTCCTAGAAACGCGTTGTTAGATGTTTCATACGTTCGTCAAACTTGTACAAAGCTCATTGAGGAACTTATAAGCTCTCATGTTGCATGAAACTTGGTTTAGAGTCCTAGAAACACGTTGTTAGATGTTTCATACGTTCGTCAAACTTGTATAAAGCTCATTGAGGAACTTATAAGCTCTCATGTTGCATGAAACTTGGTTTAGAGTACTAGAAACGCATTGTTAGATATTTCATAAGTTCCTGAAACTTGTACAAAACTCATTGAGGAACTTATAAGCACTCATGTTGCATGAAACTTGGTTTAGAGTCCTAGAAACGATTTGTTAGATGTTTCATACGTTCGTCAAACTTGTACAAAGATCATTGAGGAACTTATAAGAACTCATGTTGCATGTAACTTGGTTTAGAGTCCTAGAAACGCGTTGTTAGATGTTTCATAAGTTCGTGAAACTTGTACAAAGCTCATTGAGGAATTTATAAGCTCTCATGTTGCATGAAACTTGGTTTAGAGTCCTAGAAACGCGTTGTTAGATGTTTCATAAGTTCGTCAAACTTGTATAAAGTTCATTGAGGAACTTATAAGCTCTCATGTTGCATGAAACTTGGTTTAGAGTCCCATAAACGAGTTGTTAGATGTTTCATAAGTTCGTCAAACTTAAACAAAGTTCATTGAGATACTTATAAGCTCTCATGTTGCATTAAACTTGGTTTAGAGTCCTAGAAACACGTTGTTAGATGTTTCATACGTTCGTCAAACTTGTACAAAGCTCATTGAGGAACTTATAAGCTCTCATGTTGCATGAAACTTGGTTTAGAGTCCTACAAACGCGTTGTTAAATGTTTCATACGTTCGTCAAACTTGTACAAAGCTCACTAAGGAACTTATTGTTAGATTTAGAAGGATTAAGAGAAGATTATTGAAAGATTAGTGAAGAGAGTTTCGGATCTAAGAGTTTTCATTTCATTGATTTTGAGCTATATGAGCTTAAGTGTTTACAAAGGAGAAACAAGGATATAAATAGAGAATATAAGGTCAAGTCTAAGAGCTTGGTTGCCCTAGACAAGTCTTTGGGCTTCAATGAGGAGAAGCTTGGGCCAAAGCCCATCAAGCTTGGGCGTTGACAAGTTGACCGTACGGACCGTTTGACTTGTACGACCGTTGACCGTACGGACGGGTCATTTGCCTTAGCCTCCTCAATACTCCCCCATAAGCTAAGCCTAGTGCAATGGCTTAGCTTAGAACCCACATAACCTTGCCTCGTTAAAACCTTGACAAGAAAACCGCTTGGGATAAAACTTGTCCAAGGGAAAAGAGTACAAGGCTATGTGGTTGGGGATTAGGCCTTAGTGACCCGAGTGAGTCCAAGTCTTGGAATAATGGACTCACATACTTTGATGCTTGCGGATTTGGTGAAGATGTCCGCGAGTTGGTCTTGGCTCTTTGTGAAGCGTGGAAGGATTGTTCCCTTTACCATTTGCTCTCGGACCTTGTGGCAATCAACTTCTATGTGTTTGGTTCTCTCATGGAAAACCGAATTGGAAGCAATGTGAATAGTTGCTTGGTTGTCACAATGCATGGTCATTGGAGCTTCAATCTTGACACCCAAGTCTCCGAGTAGGTTCTTGAGCCACATAAGTTCTTGAGTTAGTTTCCTCATGGCTCGGTATTCGGCTTCCGCGGTGGAGCATGAGACAATCTTTTGCTTCTTGGTCTTCCAAGTCACAAGGTTCCCTCCAATGAAGGTGCAATAGCCGGTTGTGGACCTTCTATCTTCAACATCACCGGCATAATCCGCATCACAATAGCCAACAACTTCGGTGTTCTTGTTACATCCCATCCAAATACCCAAGTCACAAGTTCCTTTGATGTAGCTCAAGATTCTTTCAAGCATCTTCTAATGGTGTATCTTGGTCTTTTGCATTTGTTGAGCCACTTGGTTCACGGCAAAGCAAAGATCCGGTCTTGTAATGGTCAAGTAGATTAGCTTTCCCACAATCTTCTTAAAGAGCTTCGGGTCTTTGAAGGGCTTGTCTTCTTCGCTTCCTTCTTTGATGACTTTGTAATCTTCTTCAAGACGAGTCTTGGCCTTCTTTGTACCTATTATATTGACAACACTCAAAAGATCATGTGTGTACTTCCTTTGAGAAAGGAATAGACCTTCTTCGGATCTACACACTTCTATCCCAAGGAAGTACTTAAGTTTCCCGAGATCCTTAATATCAAATTTAGATTTCAAATAGTCTTTAGTGTTTTGAATACCTTCCTTGTTGTTTCCGGAGATGATGATGTCATCTACATAGACAAGGACCACCACAATACCTTCTTGGCTTGTTTTGGTGAACAAGGTATGTTCCACATGAGATCTTTTGAATCCTTTCTCCATTAGGGTTGAGCTAAGCTTATGGTACCAAGCTCTAGGTGATTGCTTGAGTCCATAGATGGCTTTCTTTAGTCTCAAGATCTTTCCCGGAGCAATTGTATGTTCTAGACCCGGTGGTGGTGTCATGTAAACTTCTTCTTCAAGTTCTCCTTGTAGGAAAGCGTTCTTGACATCCATTTGAAACAAATCCCAAGAGAGGTTAGTGGCTAGTGAGAGGATGACCCTTACAGAATGGAGTTTTGCAACCGGGGCAAACGTGTCCAAGTAGTCTTCTCCATAGGTTTGAGTGAATCCCCGAGCTACTAACCGTGCCTTGTGTCTCTCAATTTCACCATTACTATGATACTTGATTGTGAAGATGTACCTTGAGCTCACGACTCTCTTTCCTTTTGGGAGATTGGTCTCATAGTATGTTCCATTATCCTCCATGGCTTTGTTCTCATCTTTGACCGCATCAATCCATACTTGGTTCTTCATGGCTTCTTCATATGAATGTGGTATGTGGTGTTGATCCATGGCCGTGAGGAACACTTGATGCTCCATGGGAATAGTGGCTAGGGAGCATACGGCTTGAGTTGGGTGAGCTACGACTTCTTGGTTGTAGTAGACACTTGTGTTCTTCCAATTTGATGGAGGATGCTTGATTCTTGTGCTTCTTCTTAATGGAACCGTCACATCTTCTTGAGAACCAACATCTTCTTGAGAACCTCCTTGATTATGACCATCTTGATCACTTGGAAAGGTCTCGGATGTTGTAGATGGTTCGGCTTGTTGTTGAGGAAGATGGTTATCTACTTGATCACCATTTGATTCTCCCCCGGACTGTTGTTAAGGAAGATGGTTATCTACTTGATCACCATTTGATTCTCCCCCGGATTCTTGTGTCCCTTGATCATGATGATTGTTCTCCCTCGCATGATCAAGGGGGGTTTCTTGATGTGGTTCTTCTTCAAAACTCATACCAAGATTCTTCATGAGATTCCGGAGACTTGTGGCCTTGTTTATGACTTCTCAGGAAGGTCCTTGACGCTTTCCCAATTGTTTCCTTCATAGAAGCTCTTCCCTTCCAAGAACTTGACGTCTCTAGACACTAGGACCCTTCTTGTCTCCGGGACATAGCATTTGTACCCCTTTTGTGTGCTTGAATACCCAATGAACATTGCCTTTACACTCTTTGGCTCAAGCTTGTTCCTTTGCTCACTAGGGACAAACACAAAACACACACAACCAAATACTCTTAGATGATCTATTTATGGTTTAGTTTGATTCAAAACTACAAAAGGAGTTTGATTATTTAAGAGTTGAGTAGGGGTTCGATTGATGAGATAACACGCGGTTAAAACACCATCCGACCAAAACCGTTTTGGGATGTTCATATGGAACATCATGGACCGAGTAACCTCCATGAGGTGTCTATTCTTCCTCTCGGCCACACCATTTTGTTGTGGTGTGTATGGGCATGTCGTTTGATGAAGGATCCCATGATTGGATATGTGTTCTTTGAAAGCTCGGCTTGTGTACTCACCACCATTATCAGACCTAAAAATTTTAATCTTTGTTTGATAATGGTTAGTTACATAGTTTTGAAATTGTTTAAACGCTTCTAAGACTTTATCCTTTGATTGCAAAAGTGTAACCCAAGTGTATTTTGAAAATTCATCAATAAAAGTAACAAAGTATGTGTGATTATCTCTTGATTTACAAGGAGATGACCACACATCCGAGTGCACAAGTTCAAAAGGCTTGTAAGATGTTGTTGATTTTTGAAAAACGGTTCGGCAATGTTTGCCCAAAATACAAGCTTCACAAGTTTGATGATCAAAAATCACATTTGGTAAAAGGGTTTTCAAAGCTTTTAAATGAGGATGACCAAGTCTAAAATGTCAAATAACATTGTTTGCTTCGGCTAAAACCGAGTTAAAAACATGACAAAATAAAGAACTAGACTTGTTTTCATCTAAGACATAAAGATCTCCTATTGTGATCCCCTTGCCGATGATCCTTTCACTCTTAATATCTTGAAAAAGTACATCATTAGGACCAAAGATAACATTGCAATTTAAATCATTAGCAATACGTTTAACGGATATAAGATTGGAAGTAAAACTTGGCATATAAAGAGCTTGAGAATCCTTATCAAACAATTTCAAATCTCGTAATCCTTCTATAGGTATCTTACTCCCATTAGCAATTATGACATTCCCTAAAACCGGTCTAATGTTACTAATCAATTCACGGTTACTAATCATATGGTGAGAAGCTCCAGAGTCTATTATGATTGGTTTAAAGGGTTTATTGTCTATGTGTTGAGCACTAAGGGAGTAAGCATTAAGAGAGTAGAGATTAGGGACGATACCGTTGCCCTTAAGGGCTTTGATGAGAGCCTCCAAGTCGGACCTCCTCACAAACTCATCGGTGTAAGGCAAAATGGCCGTGGACTCCTCCTCTTTGTCTTTACCGGTTTGGTGAGAGCTAATTGTGCTTGCTTTGCTCGCGGTGTCATCGTTTGAGAAGTGAGCTCTAGCTTCCTTGAACTTGGCCGGCTTGAGATGAGGTTGAAGGATCCAACACTTGTCCTTTGAGTGACCCCTCTTCTTGCAATGGTCACAAGTCATGAACCTCCTTTCATCATAGGTTTTAGCCGAGGGCGTGCTTGTGTTGGTGGTTGGAGGCTTGTAGGCAACCTTGTTGGCGGTGACTAGCTCCTTCTTATGGTCAAAGAGCTCAATAGATCCTTGCTCCTTTTGGAGTTGAGAGCATATCTCATCAAGGTTTGGAGGAGTCTCGGCTCTAAGGAGATGCTTGATGAGGTCTTTGTAGCTTGTGGGTTGAGAGTGAGCAAGAGACCAAAGACTATGTCTTCTTCTCTTCTTTTGTTAAGGATCTTAGCATCCACTGTGAATGGCCTAAGCATTTCTAGCTCAGCCCAAAGAGATCTAAAGACTCCAAAGTGTTTAGTGAACTCAGTATCTTCTTGATAGAGTTCATTGATAGCCTTCTTGACTTCAAAGACACGACTTAAGTTTGAGACATTGCCATATACGATTTGGAGAGTATCCCATAGGTCTTTGGCACTCTCGCAATACGAGTAGGCTTCAAGGATAGAGGGTTCAAGGGAGGATTGTATCACACCGAGAACTTTTTGGTCTTCTTGAAAGCGCTTCATGAGGTCGGAGTCAACATCCTGCCCCTCTAAGTCAACATCGGTTGGGAGCTCTTGCTTCTTGAGGATATGACCGAATAGGCCTTTTCCACATAGAGCCGTCCTCATGGTCCTAGCCCATAGCAAGTAGTTTATCCCTTTGAGAGTCACCGGACATAGGATCTTCTTAGATTCCTTGTCTTCCATGGTTGAAACTTGAGATTTGTAGTGAAAAAGGTTTGGTCTTTGAGGAAAGACCGAGTATTTGAGAAGATGAAAGCTTGGATCTTGTGAAAGAGATGAGCGTTAGTCTTCTTAAGTAGTCGAGTGTTTAAGTCACCAAGTACCGAGTTACCGAGTCCGAGTCACCAAGTTACCGAGTACCAAGCGTCTCGAGTCTAGAATCACCGAGTGTTACCGAGAACGGAGAATCACCGAGTGTTACCGAGAACCGAGTAACCGAGTACCGAGAATCACCGAGTGTTACTGAGAACCGAGTATCAAAATCAAAGAAATGAAGAGTTTTGAAAGAGATTTGCGTAGAATAGCGGAAGAGATTCAAGGTTTCAAGAGCTTAAAGCTCTAATACCATGTTAGATTTAGAAGGATTAAGAGAAGATTATTGAAAGATTAGTGAAGAGAGTTTCGGATCTAAGAGTTTTCATTTCATTGATTTTGAGCTATATGAGCTTAAGTGTTTACAAAGGAGAAACAAGGATTTATAAGTTCCTCAATGAGCTTTGTACAACTTTCACGAACTTATGAAACATCTAACAACGCGTTTCAGGGACTCTAAACCAAGTTTCATGCAACATGAGTGCTTATAAGTTCCTCAATGAGCTTTGTACAAGTTTGACGAACTAATGAAACATCTAACAACGCGTTTGTAGGACTCTAAACCAAGTTTCATGCAACATGAGCGCTTATAAGTTCCTCAATGAGCTTTGTACAAATTTCACGAACTTATGAAACATCTAACAACGCGTTTCTAAGACTCTAAACCAAGTTTCATGAGACATGAGTGCTTATAAGTATCTCAATGAGCTGTGTACAAGTTTGACGAACGTATGAAACATCTAACAACGCGTTTCAAGGACTCTAAACCAAGTTCCAAGAACCATGAGTGCTTATAAGTTCCTCAATGAGCTTTGTACAAGATTGACGAACTTATGAAACATCTAACAACGCGTTTCTAGGACTCTAAACCAAGTTTCATGCAAGATGAGTGCTTATAAGTTCCTCAATGAGCTTTGTACAAGTTTGACGAACGTATGAAACATCTAACAACGCGTTTCTAAAATTCTAAAACAAGTTTCATGCAAGATGGGTGCTTATAAGTTCCTCAATGAGCTTTGTACAAGTTTGACTAACGTATGAAACATCTAACAAATCATTTCTAGGACTCTAAACCAAGTTTCATGCAACATGAGAGCTTATAAGTTCCTCAATGAGCTTTGTACATGTTTGACGAACGTATGAAACATCTAACAACGCGTTTCTAGGACTCTAAGCCAAGTTTAATGCAACATGAGTGCTTATAAGTTCCTCAATGAGCTTTGTACAAGTTCCACGAACTTATGAAACATTTAACAACGCGTTTCAAGGACTCTAAACCAAGTTTCATGCAACATGAGTGATTATAAGGGTCTCAATGAGCTTTGTACAAGAAGACGAACTTATGAAACATCTAACAACGCGTTTCTAGGACTCTAAACCAAGTTTCATGCAACATGAGAGCTTATAAATTCCTCAACGAGCTTTTTACAAGTTTCACGAACTTATGAAACATCTAACAACGCGTTTCTAGGACTCTAAACTAAGTTTCGTGCAACATGATGATGCGGAAATGACCAAGGAAGGGATCTCTAAGGTGGTTGAAGGGATAATCCTCGACTTTGATGAACTCGCGAAGCACAAACCTAAGGTATATTAAACCTTAGACCCAATACTCTCTTAAAACGCTTCAACAAAACAAGGCGGTGGACCTTAGTTCGAAGAACTTGGTAAGTACAAACCTTAGGTATATTAAACCTAAGACCCAATACTCTCAACAAGAAACAACTAACTTTGGTAATGAAAGGCGCCACAAACGGGGATGAAGAACTGTTTGATAAGCCGGTTGATCACTCGGAATCACACCGAAGATCGAAAAGTTCACAAGGAACTAAATGAGAATCACTCTCACAAAAAGATAGAAAAAATATATTTGTTTAAAAAGTTGGATGTCTTTCTCCAATGGAGATTACATGTATTTAAAGGGAAATAAAACTTGTAGAGAAAGAAAGAAGTTCAAAGGATGTAGTAAACATAAATAAAGATAGAATTAAAAGATGTGTTGAATGACTCTTGGACTCCAAATATGACTCTTGATCTTTCATTTTCGTCACTCTTCTTTGACCATAATTTAAGTGCTTCATTTTGGGCTTTCTTGGGCTTTAATCATGTTTAGAAGTGGTTGGACTTGATGTATATCATACCCAATGGTCTTGTGAATTTGTTCTTTGTCTAAAAGCTCTTGAATCAGCCCGTTAAGTGCCTCCTTGATCTTCTTTGCTCTCGCTCTTGTCATTGGTCCAGCGGGTACTTGCAAAGGATCCTCTTGATCATCCTTGCTGCTTTGGATGTCCTCATCATTCCCCATAGGCTTCTTCATGCTCTCTTTGTCTAAAATGTCTTGAAACAACCCATCAAATCTGTCTTTGATCTTCTTTTCTTGTGATATTGTAAATGGTTCAATGGCTAGCCGAGGTGTTTCCACATCCCTTTGTGTGTTGCTCCTTAGAATCGTATCATACTCCTCCACTTGAAAATGATTTGTCCTCAAATCATGCCTGTCCCCTACATCAAATGGAAACAATGGATGTTTTGAACCAAAATAAACTCGAACTTGCCTCGACACCTTTACTTCACCACCATTATTCAAACGTTGCATCTTGTAAAATCGTTTCTTTTTTGTCACACCTCGTCCACTTTTTACCTTATCAACCAAAGGATCAAGTTTTTGAGCTCCTTTTCGAGTACGAAATGTTTTTGCAACTCCATTCACTCCAAACAGTGGAACTCAATGTGACCTTTTCTTTTGCATAGAAAGTTCATTCCTTTTGTTTGCTTGTAGTTCACAACTCTCTCATTCGGACTTAGGTTCAAAATCTGAAGTAAAACAAACCTATTCTCGTTCTTTGCTTGCCAAAATGTTGAATCTCCAAAGACAAAATCAACATCTTCGGTTTTCTCCTTGTAAGATAGTGGATTGAAAATCGAATCAAGGTCCACCAACTTCAAGCTCTCACTTAACCACGTGTGCCTTTGATTCGCCGCACAAATCTCAAAATCCCCTAACTTGATACCCTCGAGATGTGATCCTTGAAATTCGTCTTGTAATGCACATAGCTCCCTCTTATCCCAAAAATCTATCTTTTCCAACAATTCAAAGGATAGAATATATGGATCAGGATCAAGAAACAGAGGATACCTTCTTGAAAGTGCACAAACTTCACTTTCAGCCTTTCTTTGAATTATGCTTTGAGGTTGAAATATCATCTCATGTTGCACTTCCACCATAGGATCAAAATGTGAAAAAACCTTATGCACATCGATCTTCAAAATCAGATTCTTCGACAACCTCTTCAACTTCTTCTTCATACCTTCCAATGGAAAATGGAACCAGAACTTGACTTGTCACCTTCACTTCTCCACTATCATTTAACCATTGCAACCTGTAAGGTTTTGAATGCATTGTGGTTTTCAAACTCAGTTTCTCCACAAGAGTAGTACTTGCCATGTTTGTACAACTCCCACCATCAATAATCAAGCTACACACCTTGTTCTGAATGTGACACCTTGTGTGAAATAGATTCTCACGTTGTACCTCTTGTTCTTTTTTAGCTTGCACACTCAATGATCTCCTTGTAACCAATAAGTCTCCCTTGGCAGCAACCTCTTCACTATCTTCTATTAATGATGGCATAGAATCAAAATCCCCTTCTTCTTCTTCAGTTTCTACATCACCATTATCTCTAATCACCATTATCCTTTTGTTTGGACACTCATTAGCATAATGACCTCTGCCATGACACTTAAAGCATTGCACATCGCGGTTATGCGTATTAGAAGACTCCGTTCTTCCTTTGATTTAATGGCTGGTAGTGGATGGCTTTGTTTCGACCTTTGGTTTTGGGGTTGTCTTCTCTTCATAACAGAAATTATGATGATACTTTAACTTGTAAGAAGAAGTATCATGCCTTGTAGATGATGGTGTATCTTCTTTGTTTCTTTCTCTCGGTTGAATACTTTCTCTTCTAAAAATATGAGAAACACGTTGTTGTTTCCTTTCTTGTGTTCTCTCTTGAATTTGATCCAACCTTTTGTTTAAAACTTGCACTTCACCTCTCAATAACTTTTGAAACTCCTCCATCAAATCTTTAATTTGAAGTTTTGAGTGATATGAGCAAGGAGCCGGAACCGGATGCCCAAGCAAAACCGGATGCCCGAGCAAAACCGGAGCCCGAGCATCGAGCAAAGCCGGAGCCCGATGCCCGATCACCGAGCAACGGGAAAATTGAAGGCGGCATTATCACAAGGTCACGAGCTAAGGAATTAGCTAAGGATGCGCATACGATGATGCTAAAGGAGGAACCAAGAAGAGAAGCAACCGAGAGCTTCTACAACATCCATCACCACGTCTAAGTACGAAGACCAAGCTATGAGAGTTAAGCGGCTAAGTTTCTCGCTTGGTACTCTTTCCCACTGGGTTTTAACGAGGCCAAGAGGAACACTACGTCGGCCACTTAGCAATCATAGCTTGAAGAGTGTAAGAGACGAGGCACTTTAAACTACTCGTTGTTTTATCATGTTTGTTTTTAAACGCCGTGTTGTTTTGGCGGATTTCCTTTTTGTTGAAGTTGCGCGGTTTCCTTTTTGCCGTGTGATTTCCTTTTTGCCGAGTGGTTTCCTTTTTGCTTATACGCGGAACCCTACGCGTTTTTGTAACACCTCTATAAAGAGGAAGCGCCGCACACTTTGTGAAGGCAACAAACTTTTATATCCAAACTCTTTCACAAGGTTTCGCTCATTGACTTAGCTTCTAGGTCCGATCTCCTAACAAGCCGTTAGCTACCTCGGAGATCTTCGCCATACTTAGCCGGTTCATCCATCTCCTGCTAAGTACCATCATCCGCATACACTCTTCCATCATCCGCTACCCCTAGTTCCGAGTGCAATACCATCATCCCGCCGTTTCATCACACCCCACCGTTTCTGTTGTTGCTCAGCCGCGTACATAGAGTATCCTTGAGGAGGGAGAGCGTATCATTGAGAAACTCGGTTGATGATTCTTCTTCATTATCCCCATAGTAATCAAATAGAAGATACCAAAGAAATCGAAAATCTCAAAGGGAGTATGGGCAATGGGAATAACAGAAGGTTATAAATGTTATAAGAGTTATAAGGGTTATAAGGGTTATAAGAGTTATAAGGGTTATAAGGGTTATAAGGATTATAAGGATTATAACAAAAGAAAAATGAAAGAAATTTAAGAACAAAGAAAGAGTAATCCAGAACTTTTATGATCTTTTTTTTTTCTTTTTTTTTTGATTTTCGTTTTTTTTTTTTTTTTTTTCAAATCTGGATTTTCAGAAAATTAATAAAACAAAAACAGAAATAGAAGATGATAGAAAGAAGATGAAAATATTTGAAAATGATAGAAAGAAGATGAATGATAAAAAGATAAAACCAAGCTTAGAGATGGCTCTGATACCAAATGATGCGGAAATGACCAAGGAAGGGATCTCTAAGGTGGTTGAAGGGATAATCCTCGACTTTGATGAACTCGCGAAGCACAAACCTAAGGTATATTAAACCTTAGACCCAATACTCTCTTCAAACGCTTCAACAAAACAAGGCGGTGGACTTTAGTTCGAAGAACTTGGTAAGTACAAACCTTAGGTATATTAAACCTAAGACCCAATACTCTCAACAAGAAACAACTAACTTTGGTTGTGAAAGGCGCCACAAACAGGGATGAAGAACTGTTTGATAAGCCGGTTGATCACTCGGAATCACACCGAAGATCGAAAAGTTCACAAGGAACTAAATGAGAATCACTCTCACAAAAAGATAGAAAAAATATATTTGTTTAAAAAGTTGGACGTCTTTCTCCAATGGAGATTACATGTATTTAAAGGGAAATAAAACTTGTAGAGAAAGAAAGAAGTTCAAAGGATGTAGTAAACATAATTAAAGATAGAATTAAAAGATGTGTTGAATGACTCTTGGACTCCAAATATGACTCTTGATCTCCAAATATGACTCTTGATCTTTCATTTTCGTCACTCTTCTTTGACCATAATTTAAGTGCTTCATTTTGGGCTTTCTTGGGCTTTAATCATGTTTAGAAGTGGTTGGACTTGATGTATATCATACCCAATGGTCTTGTGAATTTGTTCTTTGTCTAAAAGCTCTTGAATCAGCCCGTTAAGTGCCTCCTTGATCTTCTTTGCTCTCTCTCTTGTCATTGGTCCAGCGGGTACTTGCAAAGGATCCTCTTGATCATCCTTGCTGCTTTGGATGTCCTCATCATTCCCCATAGGCTTCTTCATGCTCTCTTTGTCTAAAATGTCTTGAAACAACCCATCAAATCTGTCTTTGATCTTCTTTTCTTGTGATATTGTAAATGGTTCAATGGCTAGCTGAGGTGTTTCCACATCCCTTTGTGTGTTGCTCCTTAGGATCGTATCACTTATGCTCTGATACCATGTTGGAATTCGAAGAATACGGAGATCTTGTGAAGCTCGGAGTGGATGAGGAAGATTCACCGAGAGATTGAGAGTATCGGATCTTGAGTGTTCTTGAGAGAATAGATGTGTATAGAGAGTATTGTGGGAAGTTTAGGTGTATTAGAGAGAATAAGAACAAGTAATTAGTATTAGGAAGAGAGGATAAAACCTCCTTTTTGTTTACAATAGCGATTACATAGCTTATATAGAGATAGCAATGGTTTATAGCCGTTTAGAGATAAGGGAGAGAGTCTAACGGCTCTATTTGTTCGAATGTATCGGCCAAGTGTGGCCGATATACTTCCCCCGATATGAGCTCAATCCGACCGTTGGGAGGACGTAGCTTGAATGTATCGGCCAAGTGTGGCCGATATACTTGCCCGATACAAGTCTTTCTCTTAACCATATCGCCTTCACCTTGTATCGGTCACTCTAGACCGGTACACCTTCTCGATATCGGTCATGTTCTTGACCGATACCTTTGGTCGATACTCCACATCTTGTCATCTTCATATGTTTTGACATAATGCCCTTATGGGTTACCATTAGTCTCAACAGTACAAAGCTCATTGAGGAACTTATAAGCACTCATGTTGCATGAAACTTGGTTTAGAGTCCTAGAAACGAGTTGTTAGATGTTTCATACGTTCGTCACACTTGTACAAAGCTCATTGAGGAACTTATAAACACTCATGTTGCAGGAAACTTGGTTTATATTCCTAGAAACGCGTTGTTAGATGTTTCATACGTTCGTCAAACTTGTACGAAGCTCATTGAGGAACTTATAAGCTCTCATGTTGCATGAAACTTGGTTTAGAGTCCTAGAAACACGTTGTTAGATGTTTCATAAGTTCGTCAAACTTATACAAAGCTCATTGAGACACTTATAAACACTCATGTTGCATGAAACTTGATTTAGAGTCCTAGAAACGCGTTGTTAGATCTTTCATACGTTCGTCAAACTTGTACAAAGCTCATTGAGGAACTTATAAGCATTCATGTTGCATGAAACTTGGTTTAGAGTCCTAGAAACGCGTTGTTAGATGTTTCATACGTTCGTCAAACTTGTACAAAGCTCATTGAGGAACTTATAAGCACTCATGTTGCATGAAACTTGGTTTAGAGTCCTAGAAACGCGTTGTAACATGTTTCCTAAGTTCGTGAAACTTATACAAAGCTCATTGAGATACTTATAAGCACTCATGTTGCATGAAACTTGGTTTAGAGTCCTTGAAACGCGTTGTTAGATGTTTCATACGTTCGTCACACTTGTACAAAGCTCATTGAGGAACTTATAAGCACTCATGTTGCATGAAACTTGGTTTATATTCCTAGAAACGCGTTGTTAGATGTTTCATAAGTTCGTCAAACTTGTACAAAGCTCATTGAGGAACTTATAAGCTCTCATGTTGCATGAAACTTGGTTTAGAGTCCTAGAAACGCGTTGTTAGATGTTTCATAAGTTCGTGAAACTTGTAAAAAGCTCATTGAGGAACTTATAAGGTCTCATGTTGCATGAAACTTGGTTTAGAGTCCTAGAAACGAGTTGTTAGATGTTTCATAAGTTCGTCAAACTTATACAAAGCTCATCGAGACATTTATAAACACTCATGTTGCATGAAACTTGTTTTAGAGTCCTAGAAACGCGTTGTTAGATGTTTCATAAGTTCGTGAAACTTGTACAAAGCTCATTGAGGAACTTATAAGCACTCATGTTGCATGAAACTTGGTTTAGACTCGTAGAAACGCGTTGTTAGATCTTTCATAAGTTCGTCAAACTTGTACAAAGCTCATTGAGGAACTTATAAGCGCTCATGTTGCATGAAACTTGGTTTAGAGTCCTACAAACCCGTTGTTAGATGTTTCATAAGTTCGTCAAACTTGTACAAAGCTCATTGAGGAACTTATAAGCACTCATGTTGCATGAAACTTGGTTTAGAATCCTAGAAACGCGTTGTTAGATGTTTCATAAGTTCGTGAAACTTGTACAAAGCTCATTGAGGAACTTATAAGCACTCATGTTGCATGAAACTTGGTTTAGAGTCGTAGAAACGCATTGTTAGATCTTTCATACGTTCGTCAAACTTGTACAAAGCTCATTGAGGAACTTATAAGCACTCATGTTGCATGAAACTTGGTTTAGAGTCCTTGAAACGCGTTGTTAGATGTTTCATACGTTCGTCAAACTTGTACAAAGCTCATTGAGGAACTTATAAGCACTCATGTTGCATGTAACTTGGTTTAGAGTCCTAGAAACGCGTTGTTAGATGTTTCATACGTTCGTCAAACTTGTACAAAGCTCATTGAGGAACTTATAAGCACTCATGTTGCATGAAACTTGGTTTAGAGTCCTAGAAACGAATTGTTAGATGTTTCATACGTTCGTCACACTTGTACAAAGCTCATTGAGGAACTTATAAGCACTCATGTTGCAGGAAACTTGGTTTATATTCCTAGAAACGCGTTGTTAGATGTTTCATACGTTCGTCAAACTTGTACGATGCTCATTGAGGAACTTATAAGCTCTCATGTTGCATGAAACTTGGTTTAGAGTCCTAGAAACACGTTGTTAGATGTTTCATAAGTTCGTCAAACTTATACAAAGCTCATTGAGACACTTATAAACACTCATGTTGCATGAAACTTGTTTTAGAGTCCTAGAAACGCGTTGTTAGATGTTTCATAAGTTCGTGAAACTTGTACAAAGCTCATTGAGGAACCTATAAGCACTCATGTTGCATGAAACTTGGTTTAGAGTCGTAGAAACGCGTTGTTAGATCTTTCATACGTTCGTCAAACTTGTACAAAGCTCATTGAGGAACGTATAAGCGCTCATGTTGCATGAAACTTGGTTTAGAGTCCTACAAACCCGTTGTTAGATGTTTCATAACTTCGTCAAACTTGTACAAAGCTCATTGAGGAACTTATAAGCATTCATGTTGCATGAAACTTGGTTTAGAATCCTAGAAACGCGTTGTTAGATGTTTCATAAGTTCGTGAAACTTGTACAAAGCTCATTGAGGAACTTATAAGCACTCATGTTGCATGAAACTTGGTTTAGAGTCGTAGAAACGCATTGTTAGATCTTTCATACGTTCGTCAAACTTGTACAAAGCTCATTGAGGAACTTATAAGCATTCATGTTGCATGAAACTTGGTTTAGAGTCCTTGAAACGCGTTGTTAGATGTTTCATACGTTCGTCAAACTTGTACAAAGCTCATTGAGGAACTTATAAGCACTCATGTTGCATGTAACTTGGTTTAGAGTCCTAGAAACGCGTTGTTAGATGTTTCATACGTTCGTCAAACTTGTACAAAGCTCATTGAGGAACTTATAAGCGCTCATGTTGCATGAAACTTGGTTTAGAGTCCTACAAACCCGTTGTTAGATATTTCATAAGTTCGTCAAACTTGTACAAAGCTCATTGAGGAACTTATAAGCACTCATGTTGCATGAAACTTGGTTTAGAATCCTAGAAACGCGTTGTTAGATGTTTCATAAGTTCGTGAAACTTGTACAAAGCTCATTGAGGAACTTATAAGCACTCATGTTGCATGAAACTTGGTTTAGAGTCGTAGAAACGCATTGTTAGATCTTTCATACGTTCGTCAAACTTGTACAAAGCTCATTGAGGAACTTATAAGCACTCATGTTGCATGAAACTTGGTTTATATTCATAGAAACGCGTTGTTAGATGTTTCATACGTTCGTCAAACTTGTACGAAGCTCATTGAGGAACTTATAAGCTCTCATGTTGCATGAAACTTGGTTTAGAGTCCTAGAAACACGTTGTTAGATGTTTCATAAGTTGGTCAAACTTATACAAAGTTCATTGAGACACTTATAAACACTCATGTTGCATGAAACTTGATTTAGAGTCCTAGAAACGCGTTGTTAGATCTTTCATACGTTCGTCAAACTTGTACAAAGCTCATTGAGGAACTTATAAGCACTCATGTTGCATGAAACTTGGTTTAGAGTCCTAGAAACGCGTTGTTAGATGTTTCATACGTTCGTAAAACTTGTACAAAGCTCATTGAGAAACTTATAAGCTCTCATGTTGCATGAAACTTGATTTAGAGTTCTAGAAACGAGTTGTTAGATGTTTCATAAGTTCGTCAAAATTGTACAAAGCTCATCTAGACACTTATAAACACTCATGTTGCATGAAACTTGTTTTAGAGTCCTAGAAACGCGTTGTTAGATGTTTCATAAGTTCGTGAAAGTTGTACAAAGCTCATTGAGGAACCTATAAGCACTCATGTTGCATGAAACTTGGTTTAGAGTCGTAGAAACGCGTTGTTAGATCTTTCATACGTTCGTCAAACTTGTACAAAGCTCATTGAGGAACGTATAAGCGCTCATGTTGCATGAAACTTGGTTTAGAGTCCTACAAACCCGTTGTTAGATGTTTCATAACTTCGTCAAACTTGTACAAAGCTCATTGAGGAACTTATAAGCACTCATGTTGCATGAAACTTGGTTTAGAATCCTAGAAACGCGTTGTTAGATGTTTCATAAGTTCGTGAAACTTGTACAAAGCTCATTGAGGAACTTATAAGCACTCATGTTGCATGAAACTTGGTTTAGAGTCGTAGAAACGCATTGTTAGATCTTTCATACGTTCGTCAAACTTGTACAAAGCTCATTGAGGAACTTATAAGCACTCATGTTGCATGAAACTTGGTTTAGAGTCCTTGAAACGCGTTGTTAGATGTTTCATACGTTCGTCAAACTTGTACAAAGCTCATTGAGGAACTTATAAGCACTCATGTTGCATGTAACTTGGTTTAGAGTCCTAGAAACGCGTTGTTAGATGTTTCATACGTTCGTCAAACTTGTACAAAGCTCATTGAGGAACTTATAAGCACTCATGTTGCATGAAACTTGGTTTAGAGTCCTAGAAACGAATTGTTAGATGTTTCATACGTTCGTCACACTTGTACAAAGCTCATTGAGGAACTTATGAACTTATAAGCACTCATGTTGCAGGAAACTTGGTTTATATCCCTAGAAACGCGTTGTTAGATGTTTCATACGTTCGTCAAACTTGTACGAAGCTCATTGAGGAACTTATAAGCTCTCATGTTGCATGAAACTTGGTTTAGAGTCCTAGAAACACGTTGTTAGATGTTTCATAAGTTCGTCAAACTTATACAAAGCTCATTGAGACACTTATAAACACTCATGTTGCATGAAACTTGTTTTAGAGTCCTAGAAACGCGTTGTTAGATGTTTCATAAGTTCGTGAAACTTGTACAAAGCTCATTGAGGAACCTATAAGCACTCATGTTGCATGAAACTTGGTTTAGAGTCGTAGAAACGCGTTGTTAGATCTTTCATACGTTCGTCAAACTTGTACAAAGCTCATTGAGGAACGTATAAGCGCTCATGTTGCATGAAACTTGGTTTAGAGTCCTACAAACCCGTTGTTAGATGTTTCATAACTTCGTCAAACTTGTACAAAGCTCATTGAGGAACTTATAAGCACTCATGTTGCATGAAACTTGGTTTAGAATCCTAGAAACGCGTTGTTAGATGTTTCATAAGTTCGTGAAACTTGTACAAAGCTCATTGAGGAACTTATAAGCACTCATGTTGCATGAAACTTGGTTTAGAGTCGTAGAAACGCATTGTTAGATCTTTCATACGTTCGTCAAACTTGTACAAAGCTCATTGAGGAACTTATAAGCACTCATGTTGCATGAAACTTGGTTTAGAGTCCTTGAAACGCGTTGTTAGATGTTTCATACGTTCGTCAAACTTGTACAAAGCTCATTGAGGAACTTATAAGCACTCATGTTGCATGTAACTTGGTTTAGAGTCCTAGAAACGCGTTGTTAGATGTTTCATACGTTCGTCAAACTTGTACAAAGCTCATTGAGGAACTTATAAGCACTCATGTTGCATGAAACTTGGTTTAGAGTCGTAGAAACGCATTGTTAGATCTTTCATACGTTCGTCAAACTTGTACAAAGCTCATTGAGGAACTTATAAGCACTCATGTTGCATGAAACTTGGTTTAGAGTCCTTGAAACGCGTTGTTAGATGTTTCATACGTTCGTCAAACTTGTACAAAGCTCATTGAGAAACTTATAAGCACTCATGTTGCATGTAACTTGGTTTAGAGTCCTAGAAACGCGTTGTTAGATGTTTCATACGTTCGTCAAACTTGTACAAAGCTCATTGAGGAACTTATAAGCACTCATGTTGCATGAAACTTGGTTTAGAGTCCTAGAAACGAATTGTTAGATGTTTCATACGTTCGTCACACTTGTACAAAGATCATTGAGGAACTTATAAGCACTCATGTTGCCGGAAACTTGGTTTATATTCCTAGAAACGCGTTGTTAGATGTTTCATACGTTCGTCAAACTTGTACGAAGCTCATTGAGGAACTTATAAGCTCTCATGTTGCATGAAACTTGGTTTAGAGTCCTAGAAACACGTTGTTAGATGTTTCATAAGTTCGTCAAACTTATACAAAGCTCATTGAGACACTTATAAACACTCATGTTGCATGAAACTTGATTTAGAGTCCTAGAACCGCGTTGTTAGATCTTTCATACGTTCGTCAAACTTGTACAAAGCTCATTGAGGAACTTATAAGCATTCATGTTGCATGAAACTTGGTTTAGAGTCCTAGAAACGCGTTGTTAGATGTTTCATACGTTCGTAAAACTTGTACAAAGCTCATTGAGGAACTTATAAGCACTCATGTTGCATGAAACTTGGTTTAGAGTCCTAGAAACGCGTTGTAACATGTTTCCTAAGTTCGTGAAACTTATACAAAGCTCATTGAGATACTTATAAGCACTCATGTTGCATGAAACTTGGTTTAGAGTCCTTGAAACGCGTTGTTAGATGTTTCATACGTTCGTCACACTTGTACAAAGCTCATTAAGGAACTTATAAGCACTCATGTTGCATGAAACTTGGTTTATATTCCTAGAAACGCGTTGTTAGATGTTTCATAAGTTCGTCAAACTTGTACAAAGCTCATTGAGGAACTTATAAGCTCTCATGTTGCATGAAACTTGGTTTAGAGTCCTAGAAACGCGTTGTTAGATGTTTCATAAGTTCGTGAAACTTGTAAAAAACTCATTGAGGAACTTATAAGGTCTCATGTTGCATGAAACTTGGTTTAGAGTCCTAGAAACGCGTTGTTAGATGTTTCATAAGTTCGTCTACTTGTACAAAGCTCATTGAGACACTTATAATCACTCATGTTGCATGAAACTTGGTTTAGAGTCCTAGAAACGCGTTGTTAGATGTTTCATAAGTTCGTGAAACTTGTACAAAGCTCATTGAGGAACTTATAAGCTCTCATGTTGCATTAAACTTGGTTTAGAGTCCTGGAAACACGTTGTTAGTTGTTTCATACGTTCGTCAAACTTGTACAAAGCTCATTGAGAAACTTATAAGCTCTCATGTTGCATGAAACTTGATTTAGAGTTCTAGAAATGAGTTGTTAGATGTTTCATAAGTTCGTCAAACTTATACTAAGCTCATCGAGACACTTATAAACACTCATGTTGCATGAAACTTGTTTTAGAGTCCCAGAAACGCGTTGTTAGATGTTTCATAAATTCGTGAAACTTGTACAAAGCTCATTGAGGAACTTATAAGCACTCATGTTGCATGAAACTTGGTTTAGAGTCGTAGAAACGCGTTGTTAGATCTTTCATACGTTCGTCAAACTTGTACAAAGCTCATTGAGGAACTTATAAGCGCTCATGTTGCATGAAACTTGGTTTAGAGTCCTACAAACCCGTTGTTAGATGTTTCATAAGTTCGTCAAACTTGTACAAAGCTCATTGAGGAAATTATAAGCACTCATGTTGCATGAAACTTGGTTTAGAATCCTAGAAACGCGTTGTTAGATGTTTCATAAGTTCGTGAAACTTGTACAAAGCTCATTGAGGAACTTATAAGCACTCATGTTGCATGAAACTTGGTTTAGAGTCGTAGAAACGCATTGTTAGATCTTTCATACGTTCGTCAAACTTGTACAAAGCTCATTGAGGAACTTATAAGCACTCATGTTGCATGAAACTTGGTTTAGAGTCGTAGAAACGCATTGTTAGATCTTTCATACGTTCGTCAAACTTGTACAAAGCTCATTGAGGAACTTATAAGCTCTCATGTTGCATTAAACTTGGTTTAGAGTTCTAGAAACACGTTGTTAGTTGTTTCATACGTTCGTCAAACTTGTACAAAGCTCATTGAGGAACTTATAAGCTCTCATGTTGCATGAAACTTGGTTTAGAGTCCTAGAAACGAGTTGTTAGATGTTTCATAAGTTCGTCAAACTTATACAAAGCTCATTGAGGAACTTATTAACACTCATGTTGCATGGAACTTAGTTTAGAGTCCTAGAAACGCGTTGTTAGATGTTTCATACGTTCGTCAAACTTGTACAAAGCTTATTGAGGAACTTATAAGAACTCATGTTGCATGTAATTTGGTTAAGAGTCCTAGAAACGCGTTGTTAGATGTTTCATACGTTCTTAAAACTTGTACAAAGCTCATTGAGGAACTTATGAACTTATAACCACTCATGTTACATGAAACTTGGTTTAGAGTCCTAGAAACGCGTTGTTAGATGTTTCATAAGTTCGTCAAACTTGTATAAAGCTCATTGAGGAACTTATAAGCTCTCATGTTGCATTAAACTTGGTTTAGAGTTCTAGAAACACGTTGTTAGATGTTTCATACGTTTGTCACACTTGTACACAAAGCTCATTGAGGAACTTATAAGCTCTCAGGTTGCATGAAACTTGGTTTAGAGTCCTAGAAACGCGTTGTTAGATGTTTCATAAGTTCATGAAACTTGTACAAAGCTCATTGAGGAACTTATAAGCACTCATGTTGCATGAAACTTGGTTTAGAGTCCTAGAAACGCGTTGTTAGATGTTTCATACGTTCGTCAAACTTGTACAAAGCTCATTGAGGAACTTATAAGCTCTCATGTTGCATGAAACTTGGTTTAGAGTCCTAGAAACTCGTTGTTAGATGTTTCATAAGTTCATGAAACTTGTACAAAGCTCATTGAAGAACTTATAAGCACTCATGTTGCATGAAACTTGGTTTAGAGTCCTAGAAACGCGTTGTTAGATGTTTCATAAGTTCGTCAAACTTGTATAAAGCTCATTGAGGAACTTATAAGCTCTCATGTTGCATGAAACTTGGTTTAGAGTCCTAGAAACGAGTTGTTAGATGTTTCATAAGTTCGTCAAACTTATACAAAGCTCATTGAGATACTTATAAGCACTCATGTTGCATGAAACATGGTTTAGAGTCCTAGAAACGCGTTGTTAGATGTTTCATAAGTTCATCAATCTTGTACAAAGCTCATTGAGACACTTATAAACACTCATGTTGCATGAAACTTGGTTTAGAGTCCTAGAAACGCGTTGTTAGATGTTTCATACGTTCGTCAAACTTGTACAAAGCTCATTGAGGAACTTATAAGGACTCATGTTGCATGTAACTTGGTTTAGAGTCCTGGAAACGCGTTCTTAGATGTTACATAAGTTCATGAAACTTGTACAAAGCTCATTGAGGAACTTATAAGCACTCATGTTGCATGAAACTTGATTTAGAGTCCTAGAAACGCGTTGTTAGATGTTTCATAAGTTCGTGAAACCTTTACAATGCTCATTGAGATACTTATAAGCTCTCATGTTGCATGAAACTTGGTTTAGAGTCCTAGAAACGCGTTGTTAGATGTTTCAATGGTTCGTGAAACTTATACAAAGCTCATTGAGGAACATATAAGAACTCATGTTGCATGTAACTTGGTTTAGAGTCCTAGAAACTTGTTCTTAGATGTTACATAAGTTCGTGAAACTTGTACATAGCTCATTGAGGAACTTATAAGCACTCATGTTGCATGAAACTTGGTTTAGAGTCCTAGAAACGCGTTGTTAGATGTTTCATACGTTCGTCAAACTTGTACAAAGCTCATTGAGGAACTTATAAGCTCTCATGTTGCATGAAACTTGATTTAGAGTCCTAGAAACGCGTTGTTAGATGTTTCATACGTTCGTCAAACTTGTACAAAGCTTATTGAGGAACTTATAAGAACTCATGTTGCATGTAATTTGGTTTAGAGTCCTAGAAACGCGTTGTTAGATGTTTCATACGTTCTTAAAACTTGTACAAAGCTCATTGAGGAACTTATGAACTTATAACCACTCATGTTACATGAAACTTGGTTTAGAGTCCTAGAAACGCGTTGTTAGATGTTTCATAAGTTCGTCAAACTTGTATAAAGCTCATTGAGGAACTTATAAGCTCTCATGTTGCATTAAACTTGGTTTAGAGTTCTAGAAACACGTTGTTAGATGTTTCATACGTTTGTCACACTTGTACACAAAGCTCATTGAGGAACTTATAAGCTCTCATGTTGCATGAAACTTGGTTTAGAGTCCTAGAAACGCGTTGTTAGATGTTTCATAAGTTCATGAAACTTGTACAAAGCTCATTGAGGAACTTATAAGCACTCATGTTGCATGAAACTTGGTTTAGAGTCCTAGAAACGCGTTGTTAGATGTTTCATACGTTCGTCAAACTTGTACAAAGCTCATTGAGGAACTTATAAGCTCTCATGTTGCATGAAACTTGGTTTAGAGTCCTAGAAACTCGTTGTTAGATGTTTCATAAGTTCATGAAACTTGTACAAAGCTCATTGAAGAACTTATAAGCACTCATGTTGCATGAAACTTGGTTTAGAGTCCTAGAAACGCGTTGTTAGATGTTTCATAAGTTCGTCAAACTTGTATAAAGCTCATTGAGGAACTTATAAGCTCTCATGTTGCATGAAACTTGGTTTAGAGTCCTAGAAACGAGTTGTTAGATGTTTCATAAGTTCGTCAAACTTATACAAAGCTCATTGAGATACTTATAAGCACTCATGTTGCATGAAACATGGTTTAGAGTCCTAGAAACGCGTTGTTAGATGTTTCATAAGTTCATCAATCTTGTACAAAGCTCATTGAGACACTTATAAACACTCATGTTGCATGAAACTTGGTTTAGAGTCCTAGAAACGCGTTGTTAGATGTTTCATACGTTCGTCAAACTTGTACAAAGCTCATTGAGGAACTTATAAGGACTCATGTTGCATGTAACTTGGTTTAGAGTCCTGGAAACGCGTTCTTAGATGTTACATAAGTTCATGAAACTTGTACAAAGCTCATTGAGGAACTTATAAGCACTCATGTTGCATGAAACTTGATTTAGAGTCCTAGAAACGCGTTGTTAGATGTTTCATAAGTTCGTGAAACCTTTACAATGCTCATTGAGATACTTATAAGCTCTCATGTTGCATGAAACTTGGTTTAGAGTCCTAGAAACGCGTTGTTAGATGTTTCAATGGTTCGTGAAACTTATACAAAGCTCATTGAGGAACATATAAGAACTCATGTTGCATGTAACTTGGTTTAGAGTCCTAGAAACTTGTTCTTAGATGTTACATAAGTTCGTGAAACTTGTACATAGCTCATTGAGGAACTTATAAGCACTCATGTTGCATGAAACTTGGTTTAGAGTCCTAGAAACGCGTTGTTAGATGTTTCATACGTTCGTCAAACTTGTACAAAGCTCATTGAGGAACTTATAAGCTCTCATGTTGCATGAAACTTGATTTAGAGTCCTAGAAACGCGTTGTTAGATGTTTCATAAGTTCGTGAAACTTATTCAAAGCTCATTGAGATACTTATAAGCACTCATGTTGCATGAAACTTGGTTTAGAGTCCTAGAAACGCGTTGTTAGATGTTTCATACGTACGTTAAACTTGTACAAACCTCATTGAAGAACTTATAAGAACTCATGTTGCATGTAACTTGGTTTAGAGTCCTAGAAACGCGTTGTTAGATGTTTCATAAGTTCGTGAAACTTGTACAAAGCTAATTGAGGAACTTATAAGCACTCATGTTGCATGAAACTTGGTTTAGAGTCCTAGAAACGCGTTTTTAGATGTTTCATACGTTCGTCAAACTTGTACAAAGCTCATTGAGGAACTTATAAGCTCTAATGTTGCATGAAACTTGATTTAGAGTCCTAGAAACGCGTTGTTAGATGTTTCATAAGTTCGTGAAACTTGTACAAAGCTCATTGAGGAACTTATAAGCACTTATGTTGCATGAAACTTGGTTTAGAGTCCTAGAAACGCGTTTTTAGATGTTTCATACGTTCGTCAAACTTGTACAAAGCTCATTGAGGAACTTATAAGCTCTAATGTTGCATGAAACTTGGTTTAGAGTCCTAGAAACGCGTTGTTAGATGTTTCATACGTTCGTCAAACTTGTACAAAGCTCATTGAGGAACTTATAAGCTCTCATGTTGCATGAAACTTGGTTTAGAGTCCTAGAAACGCGTTGTTAGACTTGTACAAAGCTCATTGAAGAACTTATAAGCAAGTTGAAACGTGAGTCCTAGAAACGCGTTGTTAGATGTTTCATAAGTTCGTCAAACTTGTACAAAGCTCATTGAGGAACTTATAAGCTCTCATGTTGCATGAAACTTGGTTTAGAGTCCTAGAAACGCGTTGTTAGATGTTTCATAAGTTCATCAATCTTGTACAAAGCTCATTGAGACACTTATAAACACTCATGTTGCATGAAACTTGGTTTAGAGTCCTAGAAACGCGTTGTTAGATGTTTCATAAGTTCGTCAAACTTGTATAAAGCTCATTGAGGAACTTATAAGCTCTCATGTTGCATTAAACTTGGTTTAGAGTCCTAGAAACACGTTGTTAGATGTTTCATAAGTTCGTCAAACTTGTATAAAGCTCATTGAGGAACTTATAAGCTCTCATGTTGCATTAAATTTGGTTTAGAGTCCTAGAAACACGTTGCTAGATGTTTCATACGTTCGTGAAACTTGTACAAAGCTCATTGAGTAACTTATAAACTCTCATGTTGCATGAAACTTGATTTAGAGTCCTAGAAACGCGTTGTTAGATGTTTCATAAGTTCGTGAAACCTTTACAATGCTCATTGAGATACTTATAAGCTCTCATGTTGCATGAAACTTGGTTTAGAGTCCTAGAAACGCGTTGTTAGATGTTTCAATGGTTCGTGAAACTTATACAAAGCTCATTGAGGAACATATAAGAACTCATGTTGCATGTAACTTGGTTTAGAGTCCTAGAAACTTGTTCTTAGATGTTACATAAGTTCGTGAAACTTGTACATAGCTCATTGAGGAACTTATAAGCACTCATGTTGCATGAAACTTGGTTTAGAGTCCTAGAAACGCGTTGTTAGATGTTTCATACGTTCGTCAAACTTGTACAAAGCTCATTGAGGAACTTATAAGCTCTCATGTTGCATGAAACTTGATTTAGAGTCCTAGAAACGCGTTGTTAGATGTTTCATACGTTCGTCAAACTTGTACAAAGCTTATTGAGGAACTTATAAGAACTCATGTTGCATGTAATTTGGTTTAGAGTCCTAGAAACGCGTTGTTAGATGTTTCATACGTTCTTAAAACTTGTACAAAGCTCATTGAGGAACTTATGAACTTATAACCACTCATGTTACATGAAACTTGGTTTAGAGTCCTAGAAACGCGTTGTTAGATGTTTCATAAGTTCGTCAAACTTGTATAAAGCTCATTGAGGAACTTATAAGCTCTCATGTTGCATTAAACTTGGTTTAGAGTTCTAGAAACACGTTGTTAGATGTTTCATACGTTTGTCACACTTGTACACAAAGCTCATTGAGGAACTTATAAGCTCTCAGGTTGCATGAAACTTGGTTTAGAGTCCTAGAAACGCGTTGTTAGATGTTTCATAAGTTCATGAAACTTGTACAAAGCTCATTGAGGAACTTATAAGCACTCATGTTGCATGAAACTTGGTTTAGAGTCCTAGAAACGCGTTGTTAGATGTTTCATACGTTCGTCAAACTTGTACAAAGCTCATTGAGGAACTTATAAGCTCTCATGTTGCATGAAACTTGGTTTAGAGTCCTAGAAACTCGTTGTTAGATGTTTCATAAGTTCATGAAACTTGTACAAAGCTCATTGAAGAACTTATAAGCACTCATGTTGCATGAAACTTGGTTTAGAGTCCTAGAAACGCGTTGTTAGATGTTTCATAAGTTCGTCAAACTTGTATAAAGCTCATTGAGGAACTTATAAGCTCTCATGTTGCATGAAACTTGGTTTAGAGTCCTAGAAACGAGTTGTTAGATGTTTCATAAGTTCGTCAAACTTATACAAAGCTCATTGAGATACTTATAAGCACTCATGTTGCATGAAACATGGTTTAGAGTCCTAGAAACGCGTTGTTAGATGTTTCATAAGTTCATCAATCTTGTACAAAGCTCATTGAGACACTTATAAACACTCATGTTGCATGAAACTTGGTTTAGAGTCCTAGAAACGCGTTGTTAGATGTTTCATACGTTCGTCAAACTTGTACAAAGCTCATTGAGGAACTTATAAGGACTCATGTTGCATGTAACTTGGTTTAGAGTCCTGGAAACGCGTTCTTAGATGTTACATAAGTTCATGAAACTTGTACAAAGCTCATTGAGGAACTTATAAGCACTCATGTTGCATGAAACTTGATTTAGAGTCCTAGAAACGCGTTGTTAGATGTTTCATAAGTTCGTGAAACCTTTACAATGCTCATTGAGATACTTATAAGCTCTCATGTTGCATGAAACTTGGTTTAGAGTCCTAGAAACGCGTTGTTAGATGTTTCAATGGTTCGTGAAACTTATACAAAGCTCATTGAGGAACATATAAGAACTCATGTTGCATGTAACTTGGTTTAGAGTCCTAGAAACTTGTTCTTAGATGTTACATAAGTTCGTGAAACTTGTACATAGCTCATTGAGGAACTTATAAGCACTCATGTTGCATGAAACTTGGTTTAGAGTCCTAGAAACGCGTTGTTAGATGTTTCATACGTTCGTCAAACTTGTACAAAGCTCATTGAGGAACTTATAAGCTCTCATGTTGCATGAAACTTGATTTAGAGTCCTAGAAACGCGTTGTTAGATGTTTCATAAGTTCGTGAAACTTATTCAAAGCTCATTGAGATACTTATAAGCACTCATGTTGCATGAAACTTGGTTTAGAGTCCTAGAAACGCGTTGTTAGATGTTTCATACGTACGTTAAACTTGTACAAACCTCATTGAAGAACTTATAAGAACTCATGTTGCATGTAACTTGGTTTAGAGTCCTAGAAACGCGTTGTTAGATGTTTCATAAGTTCGTGAAACTTGTACAAAGCTAATTGAGGAACTTATAAGCACTCATGTTGCATGAAACTTGGTTTAGAGTCCTAGAAACGCGTTTTTAGATGTTTCATACGTTCGTCAAACTTGTACAAAGCTCATTGAGGAACTTATAAGCTCTAATGTTGCATGAAACTTGATTTAGAGTCCTAGAAACGCGTTGTTAGATGTTTCATAAGTTCGTGAAACTTGTACAAAGCTCATTGAGGAACTTATAAGCACTTATGTTGCATGAAACTTGGTTTAGAGTCCTAGAAACGCGTTTTTAGATGTTTCATACGTTCGTCAAACTTGTACAAAGCTCATTGAGGAACTTATAAGCTCTAATGTTGCATGAAACTTGGTTTAGAGTCCTAGAAACGCGTTGTTAGATGTTTCATACGTTCGTCAAACTTGTACAAAGCTCATTGAGGAACTTATAAGCTCTCATGTTGCATGAAACTTGGTTTAGAGTCCTAGAAACGCGTTGTTAGATGTTTTATAAGTTCGTGAGTCCTAGAAACGCGTTGTTAGATGTTTCATAAGTTCGTCAAACTTGTACAAAGCTCATTGAGGAACTTATAAGCTCTCATGTTGCATGAAACTTGGTTTAGAGTCCTAGAAACGCGTTGTTAGATGTTTCATAAGTTCATCAATCTTGTACAAAGCTCATTGAGACACTTATAAACACTCATGTTGCATGAAACTTGGTTTAGAGTCCTAGAAACGCGTTGTTAGATGTTTCATAAGTTCGTCAAACTTGTATAAAGCTCATTGAGGAACTTATAAGCTCTCATGTTGCATTAAACTTGGTTTAGAGTCCTAGAAACACGTTGTTAGATGTTTCATAAGTTCGTCAAACTTGTATAAAGCTCATTGAGGAACTTATAAGCTCTCATGTTGCATTAAATTTGGTTTAGAGTCCTAGAAACACGTTGCTAGATGTTTCATACGTTCGTGAAACTTGTACAAAGCTCATTGAGTAACTTATAAACTCTCATGTTGCATGAAACTTGATTTAGAGTCCTAGAAACGCGTTGTTAGATGTTTCATAAGTTCGTGAAACTTATTCAAAGCTCATTGAGATACTTATAAGCACTCATGTTGCATGAAACTTGGTTTAGAGTCCTAGAAACGCGTTGTTAGATGTTTCATACGTACGTTATAAACTTGTACAAAGCTCATTGAGGAACGTATAAGAACTCATGTTGCATGTAACTTGGTTTAGAGTCCTAGAAACGCGTTGTTAGATGTTTCATAAGTTCGTGAAACTTGTACAAATCTCATTGAGGAACTTATAAGCACTCATGTTGCATGAAACTTGGTTTAGAGTCCTAGAAACGCGTTGTTAGATGTTTCATACGTACGTTAAACTTGTACAAACCTCATTGAAGAACTTATAAGAACTCATGTTGCATGTAACTTGGTTTAGAGTCCTAGAAACGCGTTGTTAGATGTTTCATAAGTTCGTGAAACTTGTACAAAGCTCATTGAGGAACTTATAAGCACTCATGTTGCATGAAACTTGGTTTAGAGTCCTAGAAACGCGTTTTTAGATGTTTCATACGTTCGTCAAACTTGTACAAAGCTCATTGAGGAACTTATAAGCTCTAATGTTGCATGAAACTTGATTTAGAGTCCTAGAAACGCGTTGTTAGATGTTTCATAAGTTCGTGAAACTTGTACAAAGCTCATTGAGGAACTTATAAGCACTCATGTTGCATGAAACTTGGTTTAGAGTCCTAGAAACGCGTTGTTAGATGTTTCATAAGTTCGTAAAACTTGTACAAATCTCATTGAAGAACTTATAAGCACTCATGTTGAATGAATCTTGGTTTAGAGTCCTAGAAACGCGTTGTTAGATGTTTCATACGTTCGTCAAACTTGTACAAAGCTCATTGAGGAACTTATAAGCTCTCATGTTGCATGAAACTTGGTTTAGAGTCCTAGAAACGCGTTGTTAGATGTTTTATAAGTTCGTGAAACTTGTACAAAGCTCATTGAGGAACTTATAAGCACTCATGTTGCATGAAACTTGGTTTAGAGTCCTAGAAACGCGTTGTTAGATGTTTCATAAGTTCGTCAAACTTGTACAAAGCTCATTGAGGAACTTATAAGCTCTCATGTTGCATGAAACTTGGTTTAGAGTCCTAGAAACGCGTTGTTAGATGTTTCATACGTTCGTGAAACTTGTACAAAGCTCATTGAGGAACTTATAAGCAGTCATGTTGCATGAAACTTGGTTTAGAGTCCTAGAAACGCGTTGTTAGATGTTTCATAAGTTCGTCAAACTTGTATAAAGCTCATTGAGGAACTTATAAGCTCTCATGTTGCATTAAACTTGGTTTAGAGTCCTAGAAACACGTTGTTAGATGTTTCATAAGTTCGTCAATCTTGTACAAAGCTCATTGAGACACTTATAAACACTCATGTTGCATGAAACTTGGTTTAGAGTCCTAGAAAAGCGTTGTTAGATGTTTCATAAGTTCGTCAAACTTATACAAAGCTCATTGAGATACTTATAAGCACTCATGTTGCATGAATCATGGTTTAGAGTCCTAGAAACTCGTTGTTAGATGTTTCATAAGTTCGTGAAACTTGTACAAAGCTCATTGAGGAACTTATAACCACTCATGTTGCATGAAACTTGGTTTAGAATCCTAGAAACGCGTTGTTAGATGTTTCATAAGTTCGTCAAACTTGTATAAAGCTCATTGAGGAACTTATAAGCTCTCATGTTGCATTAAACTTGGTTTAGAGTTCTAGAAACACGTTGTTAGATGTTTCATACGTTTGTCACACTTGTACAAAGCTCATTGAGGAACTTATAATCTCTCAGGTTGCATGAAACTTGGTTTAGAGTCCTATAAACGCGTTGTTAGATGTTTCATAATTTCATGAAACTTGTACAAAGCTCATTGAGGAACTTATAAGCACTCATGTTGCATGAAACTTGGTTTAGAGTCCTAGAAACGCGTTGTTAGATGTTTCATACGTTCGTCAAACTTGTACAAAGCTCATTGAGGAACTTATAAGCTCTCATGTTGAATGAAACTTGGTTTAGAGTCCTAGAAACTCGTTGTTAGATGTTTCATAAGTTCATGAAACTTGTACAAAGCTCATTGAAGAACTTATAAGCACTCATGTTGCATGAAACATGGTTTAGAGTCCTAGAAACGCGTTGTTAGATGTTTCATAAGTTCGTCAAACTTGTATAAAGCTCATTGAGGAACTTATAAGCTCTCATGTTGCATGAAACTTGGTTTAGAGTCCTAGAAACGAGTTGTTAGATGTTTCATAAGTTCGTCAAACTTATACAAAGCTCATTGAGATACTTATAAGCACTCATGTTGCATGAAACATGGTTTAGAGTCCTAGAAACGCGTTGTTAGATGTTTCATAAGTTGATCAATCTTGTACAAAGCTCATTGAGACACTTATAAACACTCATGTTGCATGAAACTTGGTTTAGAGTCCTAGAAACGCGTTGTTAGATGTTTCATACGTTCGTCAAACTTGTACAAAGCTCATTGAGGAACTTATAAGGACTCATGTTGCATGTAACTTTGTTTAGAGTCCTGGAAACGCGTTCTTAGATGTTACATAAGTTCATGAAACTTGTACAAAGCTCATTGAGGAACTTATAAGCACTCATGTTGCATGAAACTTGATTTAGAGTCCTAGAAACGCGTTGTTAGATGTTTCATAAGTTCGTGAAACCTTTACAATGCTCATTGAGATACTTATAAGCTCTCATGTTGCATGAAACTTGGTTTAGAGTCCTAGAAACGCGTTGTTAGATGTTTCAATGGTTCGTGAAACTTGTACAAAGCTCATTGAGGAACATATAAGAACTCATGTTGCATGTAACTTGGTTTAGAGTCCTAGAAACGCGTTGTTAGATGTTTCATACGTACGTTAAACTTGTACAAACCTCATTGAAGAACTTATAAGAACTCATGTTGCATGTAACTTGGTTTAGAGTCATAGAAACGCGTTGTTAGATGTTTCATAAGTTCGTGAAACTTGTACAAAGCTCATTGAGGAACTTATAAGAACTCATGTTGCATGAAACATGGTTTAGAGTCCTAGAAACGCGTTTTTAGATGTTTCATACGTTCTTCAAACTTGTACAAAGCTCATTGAGGAACTTATAAGCTCTAATGTTGCATGAAACTTGGTTTAGAGTCCTAGAAACGCGTTGTTAGATGTTTCATACGTTCGTCAAACTTGTACAAAGCTCATTGAGGAACTTATAAGCTCTCATGTTGCATGAAACTTGGTTTAGAGTCCTAGAAACGCGTTGTTAGATGTTTCATAAGTTCGTCAAACTTGTATAAAGCTCATTGAGGAACTTATAAGCTCTCATGTTGCATTAAACTTGGTTTAGAGTCCTAGAAACACGTTGTTAGATGTTTCATAAGTTCGTCAAACTTGTATAAAGCTCATTGAGGAACTTATAAGCTCTCATGTTGCATTAAATTTGGTTTAGAGTCCTAGAAACACGTTGCTAGATGTTTCATACGTTCGTGAAACTTGTACAAAGCTCATTGAGGAACTTATAAACTCTCATGTTGCATGAAACTTGATTTAGAGTCCTAGAAACGCGTTGTTAGATGTTTCATAAGTTCGTGAAACTTATTCAAAGCTCATTGACATACTTATAAGCACTCATGTTGCATGAAACTTGGTTTAGAGTCCTAGAAACGCGTTGTTAGATGTTTCATACGTACGTTATAAACTTGTACAAAGCTCATTGAGGAACGTATAAGAACTCATGTTGCATGTAACTTGGTTTAGAGTCCTAGAAACGCGTTGTTAGATGTTTCATAAGTTCGTGAAACTTGTACAAAGCTCATTGTGGAACTTATAAGCACTCATGTTGCATGAAACTTGGTTTAGAGTCCTAGAAACGCGTTGTTAGATGTTTCATATGTACGTTAAACTTGTACAAACCTCATTGAAGAACTTATAAGAACTCATGTTGCATGTAACTTGGTTTAGAGTCCTAGAAACGCGTTGTTAGATGTTTCATAAGTTCGTGAAACTTGTACAAAGCTCATTGAGGAACTTATAAGCACTCATGTTGCATGAAACTTGGTTTAGAGTCCTAGAAACGCGTTTTTAGATGTTTCATACGTTCGTCAAACTTGTACAAAGCTCATTGAGGAACTTATAAGCTCTAATGTTGCATGAAACTTGATTTAGAGTCCTAGAAACGCGTTGTTAGATGTTTCATAAGTTCGTGAAACTTGTACAAAGCTCATTGAGGAACTTATTAGCACTCATGTTGCATGAAACTTGGTTTAGAGTCCTAGAAACGCGTTGTTAGTTGTTTCATAAGTTCGTAAAACTTGTACAAATCTCATTGAAGAACTTATAAGCACTCATGTTGAATGAATCTTGGTTTAGAGTCCTAGAAACGCGTTGTTAGATGTTTAATACGTTCGTCAAACTTGTACAAAACTCATTGAGGAACTTATAAGCTCTCATGTTGCATGAAACTTGGTTTAGAGTCCTAGAAACGCGTTGTTAGATGTTTTATAAGTTCGTGAAACTTGTACAAAGCTCATTGAGGAACTTATAAGCACTCATGTTGCATGAAACTTGGTTTAGAGTCCTAGAAACGCGTTGTTAGATGTTTCATAAGTTCGTCAAACTTGTACAAAGCTCATTGAGGAACTTATAAGCTCTCATGTTGCATGAAACTTGGTTTAGAGTCCTAGAAACGCGTTGTTAGATGTTTCATACGTTCGTGAAACTTGTACAAAGCTCATTGAGGAACTTATAAGCAGTCATGTTGCATGAAACTTGGTTTAGAGTCCTAGAAACGCGTTGTTAGATGTTTCATAAGTTCGTCAAACTTGTATAAAGCTCATTGAGGAACTTATAAGCTCTCATGTTGCATTAAACTTGGTTTAGAGTCCTAGAAACACGTTGTTAGATGTTTCATAAGTTCGTCAATCTTGTACAAAGCTCATTGAGACACTTATAAACACTCATGTTGCATGAAACTTGGTTTAGAGTCCTAGAAACAGCGTTGTTAGATGTTTCATAAGTTCGTCAACACTTATACAAAGCTCATTGAGATACTTATAAGCACTCATGTTGCATGAATCATGGTTTAGAGTCCTAGAAACTCGTTGTTAGATGTTTCATAAGTTCGTGAAACTTGTACAAAGCTCATTGAGGAACTTATAACCACTCATGTTGCATGAAACTTGGTTTAGAATCCTAGAAACGCGTTGTTAGATGTTTCATAAGTTCGTCAAACTTGTATAAAGCTCATTGAGGAACTTATAAGCTCTCATGTTGCATTAAACTTGGTTTAGAGTTCTAGAAACACGTTGTTAGATGTTTCATACGTTTGTAACACTTGTACAAAGCTCATTGAGGAACTTATAAGCTCTCAGGTTGCATGAAACTTGGTTTAGAGTCCTATAAACGCGTTGTTAGATGTTTCATAATTTCATGAAACTTGTACAAAGCTCATTGAGGAACTTATAAGCACTCATGTTGCATGAAACTTGGTTTAGAGTCCTAGAAACGCGTTGTTAGATGTTTCATACGTTCGTCAAACTTGTACAAAGCTCATTGAGGATACTTATAAGCTCTCATGTTGAATGAAACTTGGTTTAGAGTCCTAGAAACTCGTTGTTAGATGTTTCATAAGTTCATGAAACTTGTACAAAGCTCATTGAAGAACTTATAAGCACTCATGTTGCATGAAACTTGGTTTAGAGTCCTAGAAACGCGTTGTTAGATGTTTCATAAGTTCGTCAAACTTGTATAAAGCTCATTGAGGAACTTATAAGCTCTCATGTTGCATGAAACTTGGTTTAGAGTCCTAGAAACGAGTTGTTAGATGTTTCATAAGTTCGTCAAACTTATACAAAGCTCATTGAGATACTTATAAGCACTCATGTTGCATGAAACATGGTTTAGAGTCCTAGAAACGCGTTGTTAGATGTTTCATAAGTTCATCAATCTTGTACAAAGCTCATTGAGACACTTATAAAAACTCATGTTGCATGAAACTTGGTTTAGAGTCCTAGAAACGCGTTGTTAGATGTTTCATACGTTCGTCAAACTTGTACAAAGCTCATTGAGGAACTTATAAGGACTCATGTTGCATGTAACTTGGTTTAGAGTCCTAGAAACGCGTTCTTAGATGTTACATAAGTTCATGAAACTTGTACAAAGCTCATTGAGGAACTTATAAGCACTCATGTTGCATGAAACTTGATTTAGAGTCCTAGAAACGCGTTGTTAGATGTTTCATAAGTTCGTGAAACCTTTACAATGCTCATTGAGATACTTATAAGCTCTCATGTTGCATGAAACTTGGTTTAGAGTCCTAGAAACGCGTTGTTAGATGTTTCAATGGTTCGTGAAACTTGTACAAAGCTCATTGAGGAACATATAAGAACTCATGTTGCATGTAACTTGGTTTAGAGTCCTAGAAACGCGTTGTTAGATGTTTCATACGTACGTTAAACTTGTACAAACCTCATTGAAGAACTTATAAGAACTCATGTTGCATGTAACTTGGTTTAGAGTCATAGAAACGTGTTGTTAGATGTTTCATAAGTTCGTGAAACTTGTACAAAGCTCATTGAGGAACTTATAAGAACTCATGTTGCATGAAACATGGTTTAGAGTCCTAGAAACGCGTTTTTAGATGTTTCATACGTTCTTCAAACTTGTACAAAGCTCATTGAGGAACTTATAAGCTCTAATGTTGCATGAAACTTGGTTTAGAGTCCTAGAAACGCGTTGTTAGATGTTTCATACGTTCGTCAAACTTGTACAAAGCTCATTGAGGAACTTATAAGCTCTCAGGTTGCATGAAACTTGGTTTAGAGTCCTAGAAACGCGTTGTTAGATGTTTCATAAGTTCATGAAACTTGTACAAAGCTCATTGAGGAACTTATAAGCACTCATGTTGCATGAAACTTGGTTTAGAGTCCTAGAAACGCGTTGTTAGATGTTTCATACGTTCGTCAAACTTGTACAAAGCTCATTGAGGAACTTATAAGCTCTCATGTTGCATGAAACTTGGTTTAGAGTCCTAGAAACGCGTTGTTAGATGTTTCATAAGTTCGTGAAACTTATACAAAGTTCATTGAGGAACTTATAACAGCTCATGTTGCATGAAACTTGGTTTAGAGTCCTAGAAACGCGTTGTTAGATGTTTCATACGTTCGTCAAACTTGTACAAAGCTCATTGAGGAACTTATAAGCTCTCATGTTGCATGAAACTTGGTTTAGAGTCCTAGAAACTCGTTGTTAGATGTTTCATAAGTTCATGAAACTTGTACAAAGCTCATTGAAGAACTTATAAGCACTCATGTTGCATGAAACTTGGTTTAGAGTCCTAGAAACGCGTTGTTAGATGTTTCATAAGTTCGTCAAACTTGTATAAAGCTCATTGAGGAACTTATAAGCTCTCATGTTGCATGAAACTTGGTTTAGAGTCCTAGAAACGAGTTGTTAGATGTTTCATAAGTTCGTCAAACTTATACAAAGCTCATTGAGATACTTATAAGCACTCATGTTGCATGAAACATGGTTTAGAGTCCTAGAAACGCGTTGTTAGATGTTTCATAAGTTCATCAATCTTGTACAAATCTCATTGAGACACTTATAAACACTCATGTTGCATGAAACTTGGTTTAGAGTCCTAGAAACGCGTTGTTAGATGTTTCATACGTTCGTCAAACTTGTACAAAGCTCATTGAGGAACTTATAAGGACTCATGTTGCATGTAACTTGGTTTAGAGTCCTGGAAACGCGTTCGTAGATGTTACATAAGTTCATGAAACTTGTACAAAGCTCATTGAGGAACTTATAAGCACTCATGTTGCATGAAACTTGATTTAGAGTCCTAGAAACGCGTTGTTAGATGTTTCATAAGTTCGTGAAATCTTTACAATGCTCATTGAGATACTTATAAGCTCTCATGTTGCATGAAACTTGGTTTAGAGTCCTAGAAACGCGTTGTTAGATGTTTCATCCGTTCGTCAAACTTGTACAAAGCACATTGAGGAACTTATAAGCTCTCATGTTGCATGAAACTTGGTTTAGAGTCCTAGAAACGCTTTGTTAGATGTTTCATAAGTTCGTGAAACTTGTACAAAGCTCATTGAGGAACTTATAAGCACTCATGTTGCATGAAACTTGGTTTAGAGTCCTAGAAACGCGTTGTTAGATGTTTCATAAGTTCGTCAAACTTGTATAAAGCTCATTGAGGAACTTATAAGCTCTCATGTTGCATTAAACTTGGTTTAGAGTCCTAAAAACACTTGTTAGATGTTTCATACGTTCGTCAAACTTGTACAAAGCTCATTGAGGAACTTATAAGCTCTCATGTTGCATGAAACTTGGTTTAGAGTCCTAGAAACGAGTTGTTAGATGTTTCATAAGATCGTCAAACTTATACAAAGCTCATTGAGATACTTATAAGCACTCATGTTGCATGAAACTTGGTTTAGAGTCCTAGAAACGCGTTGTTAGATGTTTCATAAGTTCGTCAATCTTGTACAAAGCTCATTGAGACACTTATAAACACTCATGTTGCATGAAACTTGGTTTAGAGTCCTAGAAACGCGTTGTTAGATGTTTCATACGTTCGTCAAACTTGTACAAAGCTCATTGAGGAACTTATTGATACGATTCTAAGGAGCAACACACAAAGGGATGTGGAAACAACTCAGCTAGCCATTGAACCATTTACAATATCACAAGAAAAGAAGATCAAAGACAGATTTGATGGGTTGTTTCAAGACATTTTAGACAAAGAGAGCATGAAGAAGCCTATGGGGAATGATGAGGACATCCAAAGCAGCAAGGATGATCAAGAGGATCCTTTGCAAGTACCCGCTGGACCAATGACAAGAGCGAGAGCAAAGAAGATCAAGGAGGCACTTAACGGGCTGATTCAAGAGCTTTTAGACAAAGAACACATTCACAAGACCATTGGGTATGATATACATCAAGTCCAACCACTTCTAAACATGATTAAAGCCCAAGAAAGCCCAAAATGAAGCACTTAAATTATGGTCAAAGAAGAGTGAGAAAAATGAAAGATCAAGAGTCATATTTGGAGTCCAAGAGTCATTCAACACATCTTTTAATTCTATCTTTAATTATGTTTACTACATCCTTTGAACTTCTTTCTTTCTCTACAAGTTTTATTTCCCTTTAAATACATGTAATCTCCATTGGAGAAAGATATCCAACTTTTTAATCAAATATATTTTTCTATCTTTTTGTGAGAGTGATTCTCATTTAGTTCCTTGTGAACTTTTCGATCTTCGGTGTGATTCCGAGTGATCAACCGGCTTATCAAACAGTTCTTCATCCCTGTTTGTGGCGCCTTTCATTACCAAAGTTAGTTGTTTCTTGTTGAGAGTATTGGGTCTTAGGTTTAATATACCTAAGGTTTGTACTTACCAAGTTCTTCGAACTAAGGTCCACCGCCTTGTTTTGTTGAAGCGTTTTAAGAGAGTATTGGGTCTAAGGTTTAATATACCTTAGGTTTGTGCTTCGCGAGTTCATCAAAGTCGAGGATTATCCCTTCAACCACCTTAGAGATCCCTTCCTTGGTCATTTCCGCATCACTTATAAGAACTCATGTTGCATGTAACTTGGTTTCGAGTCCTAGAAACGCGTTCTTAGATGTTACATAAGTTCGTGAAACTTGTACAAAGCTCATTGAGGAACTTATAAGCACTCATGTTGCATGAAACTTGGTTTAGAGTCCTAGAAACGCGTTGTTAGATGTTTCATACGTTCGTCAAACTTGTACAAAGCTCATTGAGGAACTTATAAGCTCTCATGTTGCATGAAACTTGATTTAGAGTCCTAGAAACGCGTTGTTAGATGTTTCATAAGTTCGTGAAACTTATTCAAAGCTCATTGAGATACTTATAAGCACTCATGTTGCATGAAACTTGGTTTAGAGTCCTAGAAACGCGTTGTTAGATGTTTCATACATACGTTAAACTTGTACAAAGCTCATTGAGGAACGTATAAGAACTCATGTTGCATGTAACTTGGTTTAGAGTCCTAGAAACGCGTTGTTAGATGTTTCATAAGTTCGTGAAACTTGTACAAAGCTCATTGAGGAACTTATAAGCACTCATGTTGCATGAAACTTTGTTTAGAGACCTAGAAACGCGTTGTTAGATGTTTCATACGTTCGTCAAACTTGTACAAAGCTCATTGAGGAACTTATAAGCTCTCATGTTGAATGAAACTTGGTTTAGAGTCCTAGAAACGCGTTGTTAGATGTTTCATAAGTTCGTGAAACTTGTACAAAGCTCATTGAAGAACTTATAAGCATTCATGTTGCATGAAACTTGGTTTAGAGTCCTGGAAACGCGTTGTTAGATGTTTCATACGTACGTCAAACTTGTACAAAGCTCATTGAGGAACTTATAAGCTCTCATGTTGCATGAAACTTGGTTTAGATCCCTAGAAAAGATTTGTTAGATGTTTCATACGTTCGTCAAACTTGTACAAAGCTTATTGAAGAACTTATAAGCACTCATCTTGCATGAAACTTGGTTTAGAGTTTTAGAAACGCGTTGTTAGATGTTTCATACGTTTGTCAAATTTGTACAAAGCTCATTGAGGAACTTATAAGCACTCATCTTGCATGAAACTTGGTGTAGAGTCCTAGAAACGCGTTGTTAGATGTTTCATAATTTTGTGAAACTTGTACAAAGCTCATTGAGGAACTTATAAGCACTCGTGTTGCATGAAACTTTGTTTAGATACCTAGAAACGCGTTGTTAGATGTTTCATACGTTCGTCAAACTTGTACAAAGCTCATTGAGGAACTTATAAGCTCTCATGTTGCATGAAACTTGATTTAGAGTCCTAGAAACGCGTTGTTAGATGTTTCATAAGTTCGTGAAACTTATACAAAGCTCATTGAGATACTTATAAGCACTCTTGTTGCATGAAACTTGGTTTAGAGTCCTAGAAACGCGTTGTTAGATGTTTCATACGTTCGTCAAACTTGTACAAAGCTCATTGAGGAACATATAAGAACTCATGTTGCATGTAACTTGGTTTGGAGTCCTGGAAACGCGTTGTTAGATGTTTCATTAGTTCGTAAAACTTGTACAAAGCTCATTGAGGAACTTATAAGCACTCATGTTGCATGAAACTTGGTTTAGAGTCCTAGAAACGTGTTGTTAGATGTTTCATAATTTCGTCAAACTTGTATAAAGCTCATTGAGGAACTTATAAGCTCTAATGTTGCATTAAACTTGGTTTAGAGTCCTAAAAACACGTTGTTAGATGTTTCATACGTTCGTCAAACTTGTACAAAGCTCATTGAGGAACTTATAAGCTCTCATGTTGCATGAAACTTGGTTTAGAGTCCTAGAAACGAGTTGTTAGATGTTTCATAAGTTCGTCAAACTTATACAAAGCTCATTGAGATACTTATAAGCACTCATGTTGCATGAAACTTGGTTTAGAGTCCTAGAAACGCGTTGTTAGATGTTTCATAAGTTCGTCAATTTTGTACAAAGCTCATTGAGACACTTATAAACACTCATGTTGCATGAAACTTGGTTTAGAGTCCTATAAACGCGTTGTTAGATGTTTCATACGTTCGTCAAACTTGTACAAAGCTCATTGAGGAACTTATAAGAACTCATGTTGCATGTAACTTGGTTTAGAGTCCTAGAAACGCGTTGTTAGATGTTTCATAAGTTCGTGAACTTTGTATAAAGCTCATTGAGGAACTTATAAGCACTCATGTGGCATTAAACTTGGTTTAGAGTCCTAAAAAACGTTGTTAGATGTTTCATACGTTTGTCAAAGTTGTACAAAGCTCATTGAGGAACTTATAAGCTCTCATGTTGCATGAAACTTGGTTTAGAGTCCTAGAAACGAGTTCTTAGATGTTTCATAAGTTCGTCAAACTTATACAAAGCTCATTGAGATACTTATAAGCACTCATGTTGCATGAAACTTGGTTTAGAGTCCTCGAAATGCGTTGTTTGATGTTTCATACGTTCGTCAAACTTGTACAAAGCTCATTGAGGAACTTATAAGAACTCATGTTGCATGTAACTTGGTTTAGAGTCCTAGAAACGCGTTGTTAGATGTTTCATACGTTCGTCAAACTTGTACAAAGCTCATTGAGGAACTTATAAGAACTCATGTTGCATGTAACTTGGTTTAGAGTCCTAGAAACGCGTTGTTAGATGTTTCATAAGTTCGTGAAACTTGTACAAAGCTCATTGAGGAACTTATAAGCACTCATGTTGCATGAAACTTGGTTTAGAGTCCTAGACACGCGTTGTTAGATGTTTCATAAGTTCGTCAAACTTGTATAAAGCTCATTGAGGAACTTATAAGCTCTCATATTGCATTAAACTTTGTTTAGAGTCCTAAAAACACGTTGTTAGATGTTTCATACGTTCGTCAAACTTGTACAAAGCTCATTGAGGAACTTATAAGCTCTCATGTTGCATGAAACTTGGTTTAGAGTCCTAAAAACACGTTGTTAGATGTTTCATACGTTCGTCAAACTTGTACAAAGCTCATTGAGGAACTTATAAGCTCTCATGTTGCATGAAACTTGGTTTAGTGTCCTAGAAACGAGTTCTTAGATGTTTCATAAGTTCGTCAAACTTATGCAAAGCTCATTGAGATACTTATAAGCACTCAAGTTGCACGAAACTTGGTTTAGAGTCCTAGAAACGCGTTGTTAGATGTTTCATAAGTTCGTCAAACTTGTACAAAGCTCATTGAGGAACTTATAAGCTCTCATGTTGCATGAAACTTGGTTTAGAGTCCTAGAAACGATTTGTTAGATTTTTCATACGTTCGTCAAACTTGTACAAAGCTTATTGAGGAACTTATAAGCACTCATCTTGCATGAAACTTGGTTTAGAGTTTTAGAAACGCGTTCTTAGATGTTTCATACGTTTGTCAAACTTGTACAAAGCTCATTGAGGAACTTATAAGCACTCATCTTGCATGAAACTTTGTTTAGAGTCCTAGAAACGCGTTGTTAGATGTTTCATACGTTCGTCACACTTGTACAAAGCTCATTGAGGAACTTATAAGCACTCATGTTGCATGAAACATGGTTTAGAGTCCTAGAAACGCGTTGTTAGATGTTTCATACGTTCGTCAAACTTGTACAAAGCTCATTGAGGAACTTATAAGCTCTCATGTTGCATGAAACTTGGTGTAGAGTCCTAGAAACGATTTGTTAGATGTTTCATACGTTCGTCAAACTTGTACAAAGCTCATTGAGGAACTTATAAGAACTCATGTTGCATGTAACTTGGTTTAGAGTCCTAGAAACGCGTTGTTAGATGTTTCATAAGTTCGTGAAACTTGTACAAAGCTCATTGAGGAACTTATAAGCACTCATGGTTCATTAAACTTGGTTTAGAGTCCTAGAAACGCGTTGTTAGATGTTTCATAAGTTCGTCAAACTTGTATAAACCTCATTGAGGAACTTATAAGCTCTCATGTTGCATTAAACTTGGTTTAGAGTCCTAAAAACACGTTGTTAGATGTTTCAAACGTTCGTCAAACTTGTACAAAGCTCATTGAGGAACTTATAAGCTCTCATGTTGCATGAAACTTGGTTTAGAGTTCTAGAAACGAGTTCTTAGATGTTTCATAAGTTCGTCAAACTTATACAAAGCTCATTGAGATACTTATAAGCACTCATGTTGCATGAAACTTGGTTAAGAGTCCTAGAAACGCGTTGTTAGATGTTTCATAAGTTCGTCAAACTTGTACAAAGCTCATTGAGGAACTTATAAGCTCTCATGTTGCATGAAACTTGGTTTAGAGTCCTAGAAACGATTTGTTAGATGTTTCATACGTTCGTCAAACTTGTACAAAGCTTATTGAGGAACTTATAAGCACTCATCTTGCATGAAACTTGGTTTAGAGTTTTAGAAACGTGTTGTTAGATGTTTCATACGTTTGTCAAACTTGTACAAAGCTCATTGAGGAACTTATAAGCACTCATCTTGCATGAAACTTGGTTTAGAGTCCTAGAAACGCGTTGTAGATGTTTCATAATTTTGTGAAACTTGTACAAAGCTTATTGAGGAACTTATAAGCACTCATGTTGCATGAAACTTTGTTTAGATACCTAGAAACGCGTTGTTAGATGTTTCATACGTTCGTCAAACTTGTACAAAGCTCATTGAGGAACTTATAAGCACTCATGTTGCATGAAACTTTGTTTAGATACCTAGAAACGCGTTGTTAGATGTTTCATAAGTTCATGAAACTTGTACAAAGCTCATTGAAGAACTTATAAGCACTCATGTTGCATGAAACTTGGTTTAGAGTCCTAGAAACGCGTTGTTAGATATTTCATAAGTTCGTCAAACTTGTATAAAGCTCATTGAGGAACTTATAAGCTCTCATGTTGCATGAAACTTGGTTTAGAGTCCTAGAAACGAGTTGTTAGATGTTTCATAAGTTCGTCAAACTTATACAAAGCTCATTGAGATACTTATAAGCACTCATGTTGCATGAAACATGGTTTAGAGTCCTAGAAACGCGTTGTTAGATGTTTCATAAGTTCGTCAATCTTGTACAAAGCTCATTGAGACACTTATAAACACTCATGTTGCATGAAACTTGGTTTAGAGTCCTAGAAACGCGTTGTTAGATGTTTCATACGTTCGTCAAACTTGTACAAAGCTCATTGAGGAACTTATAAGGACTCATGTTGCATGTAACTTGGTTTAGAGTCCTGGAAACGTGTTCTTAGATGTTACATAAGTTCATGAAACTTGTACAAAGCTCATTGAGGAACTTATAAGCACTCATGTTGCATGAAACTTGATTTAGAGTCCTAGAAACGCGTTGTTAGATGTTTCATAAGTTCGTGAAACCTTTACAATGCTCATTGAGATACTTATAAGCTCTCATGTTGCATGAAACTTGGTTTAGAGTCCTAGAAACGCGTTGTTAGATGTTTCATCCGTTCGTCAAACTTGTACAAAGCACATTGAGGAACTTATAAGCTCTCATGTTGCATGAAACTTGGTTTAGAGTCCTAGAAACGCTTTGTTAGATGTTTCATAAGTTCGTGAAACTTGTACAAAGCTCATTGAGGAACTTATAAGCACTCATGTTGCATGAAACTTGGTTTAGAGTCCTAGAAACGCGTTGTTAGATGTTTCATAAGTTCGTCAAACTTGTATAAAGCTCATTGAGGAACTTATAAGCTCTTATGTTGCATTAAACTTGGTTTAGAGTCCTAAAAACACTTGTTAGATGTTTCATACGTTCGTCAAACTTGTACAAAGCTCATTGAGGAACTTATAAGCTCTCATGTTGCATGAAACTTGGTTTAGAGTCCTAGAAACGAGTTGTTAGATGTTTCATAAGATCGTCAAACTTATACAAAGCTCATTGAGATACTTATAAGCACTCATGTTGCATGAAACTTGGTTTAGAGTCCTAGAAACGCGTTGTTAGATGTTTCATAAGTTCGTCAATCTTGTACAAAGCTCATTGAGACACTTATAAACACTCATGTTGCATGAAACTTGGTTTAGAGTCCTAGAAACGCGTTGTTAGATGTTTCATACGTTCGTCAAACTTGTACAAAGCTCATTGAGGAACTTATAAGAACTCATGTTGCATGTAACTTGGTTTCGAGTCCTAGAAACGCGTTCTTAGATGTTACATAAGTTCGTGAAACTTGTACAAAGCTCATTGAGGAACTTATAAGCACTCATGTTGCATGAAACTTGGTTTAGAGTCCTAGAAACGCGTTGTTAGATGTTTCATACGTTCGTCAAACTTGTACAAAGCTCATTGAGGAACTTATAAGCTCTCATGTTGAATGAAACTTGATTTAGAGTCCTAGAAACGCGTTGTTAGATGTTTCATAAGTTCGTGAAACTTATTCAAAGCTCATTGAGATACTTTTAAGCACTCATGTTGCATGAAACTTGGTTTAGAGTCCTAGAAACGCGTTGTTAGATGTTTCATACGTACGTTAAACTTGTACAAAGCTCATTGAGGAACGTATAAGAACTCATGTTGCATGTAACTTGGTTTAGAGTCCTAGAAACGCGTTGTTAGATGTTTCATAAGTTCTTGAAACTTGTACAAAGCTCATTGAGGAACTTATAAGCACTCATGTTGCATGAAACTTGGTTTAGAGACCTAGAAACGCGTTGTTAGATGTTTCATACGTTCGTCAAACTTGTATAAAGCTCATTGAGGAACTTATAAGCTCTCATGTTGAATGAAACTTGGTTTAGAGTCCTAGAAACGCGTTGTTAGATGTTTCATAAGTTTGTGAAACTTGTACAAAGCTCATTGAGAAACTTATAAGCACTCATGTTGCATGAAACTTGGTTTAGAGTCCTGGAAACGCGTTGTTAGATGTTTCATACGTACGTCAAACTTGTACAAAGCTCATTGAGGAACTTATTGACACGTCCTTGGACAGGATCCTAACTCTACGACAAAGGCAGGACTCTTCTCAAACGGTTCGGTGGTTGAATGTTGGGTGGCGGCGGTTTTAAGACGAAAACAGAGGTGATGTGGAGGTGATAAGAAGCGAGATGGATGGTGAACTTCTCAAGCAATCGATGGGGGGGGTTGCTAGATGTTTGTAGAAACCTTTGGAAGAGGATTTCTCTTGTAAAGGTCTCGGATTCAAATCTCTCGAATCAATGGATAAACAAGCTCAATCGCTGAGCAAGAAGGAGTCTAAGCAAAAGGGTTTTTCGATAATACTTGACTGAAAAACAAGAGAGGAGGCGCATCTCCTTTATATAGAGATAGCACAATCGCTTTCTCTTTAGGGATGCGCAACAAGAAAGAAAAGGAAATCCTTGGTAAAAAGGAAACCTCGGTAAAAAGGAAAAACACAAGAAAAGGAAATCGCCTAAGACAATGCGGCGTTTCACAAGATAAAAACGACGAGTAGCTGAAGTGCCTCATCTCTTACACTCTTCAAGGTAATGTTGCTAAGCAACCGACATGGTGATCTTCTTAGCCTCGTTAAAACCCAGTGGGAAAGAGTACTAAGTCGAAACACCGAGTCGCTTAGCTGCATTACCTTGGTCTTTGCTTTAGGCCATGATGTGTACGTTGAAGAAGCTTCCAGCTGCTCCTCCAAGTCCCCTTTCCATGATCATCGCCTGAGCTTCCTTAGCCAGTTCCTTGGCTTTTGATCGCGTGATTGCTCCTTTTGATTCCTCGGTTCGCAGTGGTCGGGCGTCTATGTGGTCGGTATCGATGTGGTCGATGTCGAAGTGGTCGATGCCGATGTCCGTTTCCGGTTCCGGCTCTATGATCATATCATCCCCTCCCTCTTGAAAAGGATTTGTCCTCAAATCTGAATCTGCAAAATAAGGAGACAAGTCAATAATATTGAAGGAGTCGGATATTGAATACTTACCTTGGAGATCGATCTTGTAGGCATTGTTATTGATCCGCTTGGTAACTTTGAATGGTCCGTCGACTCGCGGCATAAGTTTGGACTTCCTCTCAGCTGGAAACCTTTCCTTCCTCAAGTGGATCCACACCAAGTCGCCTTCCTCAAAGAGTATCTCCTTGCGGCCCCGGTTTGCATGCTTGCGGTATTGCTCCGTCTTCTTCTCTATGTTTTCCTTCGCCTTCTCGTGCATCTTCTTAACATGTTCGGCCTTCTTTCTCCCATCAAAACTAGACACTTCACTCAAAGGTATTGCAATTAGATCAAGTGGAGACATAGGATTAAATCCATAAACCAATTCAAAAGGAGAGAAAAGGGTAGTAGAGTGCTTAGCGTGATTGTAAGCAAACTCAACATGGGGTAGACAATCCTCCCATGACTTGAGATTGCTTCTTACCAGGGTCCTGAGAAGAGTGGATAAGGACCTGTTGACTACCTCGGTCTGACCTATTAAGACTAATGATAACCTACAAAGGCATTAGATCAAGATACATCAAAGAAGGGAAAAGTATAGTTGAGGCGTGTAGTCGGCTAATGTAGTTGAGTCATGTAGTCGACTACATCGCAAGACTAAAGAGCCGTTAGAGCTATGGACCAATGGAATCAAGAGAGGGAAAATATAGTTGAGGCGTGTAGTCGACTAATGTAGTTGAGTCATGTAGTCGACTACATCGCAAGACTAAAGAGCCGTTAGAGAATTCAAATTTGAATTCTAGCCGTTGGAGACTTCTCTTGTTGTATCTTTTCTTTATATAAGTGTGATAAACTCTTGTAAAACCTTCAAGGAGTTGGTTACTCTTTCAATATACTAAAATACACTTTCTCTCACATACTCTCTCTCTCTTTCTATTCTCAAATACTCTCTCCATACACTCAAGAACAAAGCCTCACTAGCTTTGCTTCTATTCTCTCAAGATTCGAGCTTAACCAACTCGAATCTATACTCCAATCTCTCCAAAATCCAACATGGTATCAGAGCGAAGCTCTTGAGACCCATAGGTAAGTCGCTTCCGCCATTCTCCTCTCTTTAATTTGCTTATAAACACAAGGATCTAGGGGAGAAGAGGAATGACCAAGATCCGCTTGTTTAAAGCAGTAAGATCTTGGTAAATCAATTCTCCTCTTAGGAAGTGAACCATGATCTCTTTGTCTCTTAATGAGTAAAGAGACATGTTGAATCCAAGCTCCTTTCAAGAACAATTCAATCAAAACCGAATCATAGTGAGCATAAATCAATGGATTTAGCTACATGATGTTTTTGGTTGAGTTGTTCTTAAAGATCCTTGTTAGGCCGAAAGTTAGTGGATGAGAACCATTGTTCCCTCACTCTTATGAGTTCAAAAGGGACCTTGATGAATCCAAATCCATATAGCCTAGGCATATAAGCAATGAACAAGTATTCAAAGCATCAAAAGCTTGAAACTTGGGAGTTAAAAGAGTTAGAGAACCTTGTTATTGTCTCCTTTGAGAACAAATAACTTGTTGAATCCAACACTCTATAGCTTTTATTTAGAAGCCGAAAGCATAGAGGATGAGAACCATGGATTCCCCACTCTTATGAGTCCAAAGGGAACCATGTTGAATCCAAGACCATCTAAGCTTAGGCATTTTTAGAAGCCGAAAGCAAAGAGGATGAGAACCATGGATTCCCCACTCTTATGAGTCCAAAGGGAACCATGTTGAATCCAAATCGGACTTTGCTTAGGCATTTTTAGACTATGAACAAGTATTCAAGAACAAAACTTGAAACTTGCGAGTCAAAAGGGTTTGTGAACCTTGTGTGCTCACTCTTAGGAGTCCAAAGCCACTTGATGAATCCAAAACTCTTTCCTTTTATGCTTCAAACAAGACCTTTGGAAAGTGAACCATGATCCGCTTAACTCTTAGTGAGTAAAGGACATGTTGAATCCAATTATCTTGGTAAGTACAAGACAATCAAAACACAATCATTGTTAGCATAAATCAACAAGGTCTAGCTACATGATAGTTTTGGTTGTATTGTTCTTTAAGGTCATAGTCTAACCCAAGACTAATGGATGAGAACCATGGCTTCTAAAAGAACCATGATGAATCCAATACCATGAAAGTTTCGGTTTAAAAGCATGTTCTTGGTCCGAATTTAAATCTCCAAGACTCAGTTGTCATGTAGTCATGTGACATAGTCGACTACATGACTCAACTACATAGTCTTTGAAAGATCTAGGATACAAGGTTCACTTATGTCTTTGTCTAAGACCAAATCACTAGTCCTTGTTTGGTGAAGTGGTTTGAATCTTGGTGAAAGACTAAGTGAATTTCAAACCTTGGTTAATCCAAAAGATCTTCGGTTTAATCAAAAGGGTAAGGTACCAAGACCCGCTTGTGATAAAGCTCTTAAGGTCTTATGGTATCCAAAACTCTCTTAGAGGGAAGAGAACCAAGCCTCCATAAGTGTTAATAAAACACCGAGAGCTTGATGAATCCTTCATAACCTCGGCTAACATGAGTCTATAAAGAGATCCATGACCACTTAAAAGGTGATACTTAAAAGGGTCATGATGAATCCATCTTTAGACTTATGGGGAAATGATTCACTACATTAACATCTATATAAGGTGAAGATGGAATGATGATCTATGTTTGTTGTCATAAACCGCCTATGTGCACTTAAGTTTATGATACAAGATGAGTAACTAAGCTATGAAAGCTATCAAGTTACAATGAATCTTGTTGGTGTGTTTTAAGATCATGGTCCGCCATTGTGCACTAAAGACCATGGTCCCTTGTTGCTAACTTGAATCTATGTGTAGGTAAAGAAGCAAACAAGAGAATTTCTCAATGACCATCTACTCAAGGAACTATAAAAGGCCATTTCTAATCTCTTTACTCTCTATACTTATATAGTTAGATATTGGCTTAAGTGATCATTAGTGCTTCATTGAATCATTTGCTTGATTGCTTAGCTAAGAATGGATATAGAATTTTCAAATTATGAAAACTAGACTTGAACTTGACTTGTGATAAGATGCTTTTTATACTCGGGTTTAGGTACATGACTTAGGGAATATATTGAACTAAGTCTTAAACCCTCCTTTGCATTCTTACCTTGTGCTTGTGATTGTTGTTAAGTAATTTGTAAATTTGAAAATGTTGCTAATTACATGCCGGTTATCATGATGCTTAAAATCAAATTTTGTCTTTGTTATGGTGTAGGATCACCATTACTAAAAGACCAAAATAGATTATTAATGAAAACCCCTAAGCATGAAGAGGTGACTAAGAAGAGTTAAAGAGAAGAGAAGTAAAGAGAAGCATGAAAGAGGTCACAAAAGTTGCCCAAAGAGAGATGAGAACCCCTTCTCATTCAAGCTTGTGAAGAACAAAGCCGAGAAGGAGGAAACAATTCTAAGACTACTTCATCTTCATCATGAGGGGGAGAAGAAAAGTGACTAGACATACATCTTAACTTCATGATCAAAATGAAGAGTCTACCATTCGGAGAATCTACCATTTGGCTAAAGCATCCATCAAGAGCAAAGCCATCAAAGTGGAGAGTCTACCATTCGGCTAAAGGTTCTACGAAGAACAAAAGCCATCATTCTACCAATCTTCACTAAGTCTCGGTCTAAATCCTCCTAGCAAAAGGAAAATAGGCCGATCCATCTTATCATCATCCTTTGGTCAAGATCTAGCAAGTCAAAGACCTCCATTCAACCACCAACAAACCCGGCCAAAGTATCAAGAAGGACTAAGCCGCCACTACCACCAATCCGGCTAAGTATTGACTAAAGTACCAAGAAGGACGAAGTCAATACAAAGCTCTCACTCTCGGCTAAAGTACCAAGAAGGACGAAGCCTCCACAATCAACAAATCCATCCCGGCTTAAGTACCAACAAGATACAAGGCCAAAGTCACTTTGGAGCAAAGAAGAACCATCTTTTGGCTAAATACACTTGGAGAAAGCTAAAGTGTCCCAAGATGTAAAGAGCTCTCATCAATCATTCGGTCAAGCCTCTACAAGAAGCAAGACCATCATCATCATCATTATTGTGTGGCTCGGCTATGTCTCTAGCAATGACAAGAACGAACCACTCCATCCACCATCTATACTCGGCCAAACATCTATCAAGGAGTAAAGCCGAGTTAAGTCACCATCACATTCATTTGGTCAAGCTCTTTTCAAAGAAGCAAAGACCAAACCAATCTCCCATAAAGTCTCGGCCAAAGTATCCACAAGGAGCTAAGCCGAAGCACTTCATCCACCTTGTTCCAATTGCACAAAGGACGAAGCCACAAGACCTCATGAAGAAGTCAAAGAGCTCAATCAAAGTGCAACTACAAGAGATCATCAATCTATCATACCACTACGAACAAAAGGCTGTCCCTTAACCTTACTCTCTTTATTATGATTAGTATTCTCATAAGAACTAGAGCCGCATCATATATTCTTGCTTAGTTCTTGTTAAAAACTAATCATCGCCCTTGGTAAAAGTTGTTTAGTCTCTTAGGCCTAAATAAAATCATTTGAAATTTGTTAAAGAACTTAGGTTTAAATAACAAAATTACTCATTGATTTATTAGTTGCATCTAGACTTAGGACTCTTGTGTGCTTGTCTATCTAAACATATCAAGTAAACCCTTTCACTAAGCTCTATATCTCTCTTGAATCTTTTGTTTTGAAGGATAAAGGAGGTAAAAGACAAGTGATCATTCTCGGTGACTTGATTGACAAGAAGAAAGCCACCAAGGAGAAGTAAAGAGAAGAAAGGAAGCAGTCAAAACCTTCGTTCAAGTCCATCCACACCCAAGCTTGTGAAGAACAAAGCCGTGGATAGGAATCAAATCAAAGTCTCACACCAAAGTTTGTGAAGAACAAACCGTGAAGACCAAATCAAGTATCCAAAGAACCCTCATTGAAGAACACGGCAAAGTCAAGAAGATCAAACCGGTTCTATCTTAAGGGGGAGTTTCGACCAAGTCAAGAAGATAAAGGCCAAGATTAAGAAGACCCCTATTGCAAAGACTTACACTCTTTTTCCCCTTAGTAATGCTTTTATCCCAAGTGGTTTTGCTTACTAAGGGTTTTAATGAGGTTTGTTTAGCAATGTCCAATCTTAGCCATTTCATTGGGCTAAGCTTGAGGGGGAGTATTAGTCCTAATGATAACCTACAAAGGCATTAGATCAAGATACATCAAAGAAGGGAAAAGTATAGTTGAGGCGTGTAGTCGGCTAATGTAGTTGAGTCATGTAGTCGACTACATCGCAAGACTAAAGAGCCGTTAGAGCTATGGACCAATGGAATCAAGAGAGGGAAAATATAGTTGAGGCGTGTAGTCGACTAATGTAGTTGAGTCATGTAGTCGACTACATCGCAAGACTAAAGAGCCGTTAGAGAATTCAAATTTGAATTCTAGCCGTTGGAGACTTCTCTTGTTGTATCTTTTCTTTATATAAGTGTGATAAACTCTTGTAAAACCTTCAAGGAGTTGGTTACTCTTTCAATATACTAAAATACACTTTCTCTCACATACTCTCTCTCTTTCTATTCTCAAATACTCTCTCCATACACTCAAGAACAAAGCCTCACTAGCTTTGCTTCTATATTCTCAAGATTCGAGCTTAACCAACTCGAATCTATACTCCAATCTCTCCAAAATCCAACATGACCGTCGGTCTGTGGATGGCAAGTGGTAGAAAATGATAGCTTGGTTCCTAGTTTAGCCCACAAGGTACGCCAAAAGTGACTAAGGAACTTGGTGTCACGGTCAGAAACAATAACTCGCGGCATCCCGTGCAACCTAACCACTTCCCTGAAAAACAAGTTAGCTACACTTACCGCATCATCGGTCTTGTGGCAAGCTATGAAGTGGGCCATCTTACTAAACCTGTCCACAACAACAAATATAGAATCTCTACCATTCCTGGTTCGAGGTAAGCCAATCACAAACTCCATAGAAATATCTGTCCACGGATGAGAAGGTATAGGTAAAGGAGTGTACAAACCGTGGGGTTGAACCTTACTCTTTGCCTGTTTGCATGTGATGCATCTCAGACATACTCTCTCAACGTCCCTTCTCATCTGCGGCCAGTAGAAGTAGGCTTGGAGGCTAGCAAGTGTCTTGGCCTGACCAAAGTGTCCAGCTGTTGAGACTTATGTCTATAATGGACTAGAAGTCATGGATAGAAGAAGAAGACTTCTTATACAAGGTGTTTGGAGAAGACTTGTATCACAAACAACCCAAGAAGTATTCAAAAAGAAACAATGAAGAGAAAGGCGCGCCAAATACACTAGGAGACAAAAACCGAGAGGATAAGCGCTAGTCCGTACCATGAGCTGGCTCCAGCCACTCACACACGCGCGGTCAATAAAGCAGACCATCCTTCTCACGTGGCAAGTCGTAGCCTATCCACTAACGGCTACATTGCTTCTAGAATCTTCTCTTGTCTTTATAAAAGCATGTGTAATCTCCTTCATTGTAATTTATCAAAACATGTTACTTTCTTATGAATAACATGAATCTGAAACATATTCTCCTCTACTCTCTTCTCATATCTCTTAATTACTCTCTCTAATCTTCGATATTTAACATGGTATCAGAGCATTTATGCTCCTAATCTCTTCATTTCCGCAAAATCTCCTCTTGTTCTTGTTACTCTAGATCTCAAGAACATCAAATCTTTGTTTTTGGCGATAATCTCATCAAAAACCTCTGTTTTTCTCAAAAATCTCTGCTTTTCTTATAAAGCTTTCACCTTTATTCATAAATCTCTCTGTTTTTCCACTAAAGTTCTCATCTTTCTTCATAAAGATCTCAGCTTTGTGACAAAAACATCAAAATCTCTTTCTTTTTCATATAGATCTCGTGATTTTGTTGATAAAAACATCAAAGTCACCACCTTTCTTCATCAATCTCTTATAAAGTCATCAGCTTTATCAATCTTTGAAGATCCACCATGGAAGACAACAAAGAAAGCTCCAAGTTCTTCGTTGCTCCGGTTACTCTCAAAGGTATAAACTATCTCCTTTGGACAAGGACCATCAAGACAGCCTTGTGTAGCCGCGGACTTTGGAGTCATACCTTGAAGATTCAAACTCCTATAGACGCGGAAAAGGCTAGTGAAGACTCGGTGGTAACCTCTGAAGAAGGGAAATGGTTTCAAGAGGATCAGAAGGTACTTGGGATTATTCAAAGCTCCTTAGATCCATCAATCCTTGAGGCCTATTCTTACTGTGAAACGGCAAAAGAACTATGGGACACCTTACAAACGGTGTATGGAAACATCTCTAACTTGAGCCGAGTTTATGAGGTGAAGAAAGCTCTCACGGATCTCTCTCAAGAAGACATGGAGTTTACCCAACACTTTGGCAAGTTTCGAGCTTTATGGGCAGAACTTGAAATGCTAAGACCAAGTTTCGTGGATGCCAAGGTGCTAAATGAGAGAAAGGAACAAGATAAAGTCTTCGGCTTACTCTTGACCCTAAACTCAAGCTATAAAGACCTCATTAAGCACCTTCTTAGGGCAGATACTTTGCCATCTCTGGAAACGGTGTGTTCTCAGCTACAAAGAGAACAAGGATCCCATGAGTTATTTGGAGGAAAGAAGGAGTTGGTTACTGCCAACAAAGCTGTCTACAAGCCGAATGAAGATAGGAGGGCAATGGTTTGTGAACATTGCAAAAAGAAGGGTCATATCAAAGACAAGTGCTGGATTCTCCATCCTCATCTCAAGCCGAACAAATTCAAGGACCAAAAGGCGAACCTCTCTCAAGATGACTCAGCCACACCAAGCGGTTCATCAAGTCAAGGCAAGGATGATGATTCATTAGCCGTGGTTCCCTTCAACGATGAGTATGTCAAGAAATCCGACTTGGAAGCTCTCATTAAGGCCCTTAAGGGGTCCGATATGGTTTCTAACATCTCTTTGAATGCTAGGATAGAACGGCCATTAGTGGTAGATTCGGGTGCATCTCACCACATGATTAGTAGTCCAAATCTTATGAAAAATATCAAACCAAGTACGTGATAGTTGCAAATGGTGGTAAGGTACCGATTAAGGGTTTAGGTAAACTTAGGTTATTCAATAGAGATATGAATGCTCTTTATATGCCTACCTTTACCTCAAATCTCTTATCCGTTAAACGCATATCAACCGATTTGAATTGCAATGTTACGTTTGGTCCTAATAGTGTTATTTTTCAGGATATTGACTCTAAGAAAATCATTGGTAAGGGAAGCACCAAAGGGGATCTCTATGTGCTTGAAGGAAATCCAAGCTCCCATCTATCTTATGCATTCAATTCTGTCTTAGTAGAAGCTAATAACACCATTTGGCATGCTAGATTAGGCCATCCAAACTCTAAAGCTTTGAAATTGTTATTTCCAAATGTTTCCTTTGATAATAACTCTTGTGAATCTTGCATCCTTGGTAAACATTGTAGAACGGTTTTTCCAAATTCAAATAAAGTTTATGAATTATGTTTTGATTTGATCCACTCCGATGTATGGACATCACCATGCATCTCAAGAGAAAATCATAAATATTTTGTTACCTTTATAGATGAAAAATCAAAATACACATGGATTACCTTGTTGGCTTCTAAGGATAGAGTTCTTGATGCATTTAAAAACTTCCAAACATATGTCACTAATCATTATAATGCCAAGATCAAGTTTTTCAGGTCGGATAATGGTGGTGAATACATTAGTCATCCGTTTAAAGAGCACCTTGCCAAGCACGGCATCATTCACCAAACTAGCTGTCCGTATACACCTCAACAGAATGGCGTAGCCGAGAGAAAGAATAGGCACCTAATGGAAGTAGCTAGAGCTATCATGTTCTACACCAATGTGCCTAAACGGTTCTGGTCGGATGCTGTCATGACCGCATGCTACCTCATTAACCGGACACCAACACAAATCCTTCTAAACTCATCTCCATTTCAAATTTTAAACAAAGCCAATCCATATCTTGCTCACTTAAGGGTCTTTGGTTGTCTTTGCTTTGTGTTAATACCAGGAGAACAGAGAAACAAGCTTGATCCGAAGAGTATCAAGGCAATGTTCATTGGTTACTCCAACACACAGAAAGGGTACAAGTGCTATGTACCGGATACAAGAAGAGTGCTTGTATCAAGAGACGTGAGGTTTATAGAAGGGAAAGGGTACTATGAGGATAAAAATTGGGAGAGCATTAAGGATCTACCCAATTCAGCCTCGGATAGGGCCACATCTCTTCGGAAACTCATGGAAAGTCTTGGTATGAAACTAGGGGAAGAACCTAGTCAAGAAACAGACGTACAACCTCCTACCCATCTTGATCATGAGGGGGAGAGTGATGAAATGTCTACAAACAACAATGAGCAAGTGGAGCCAGAACCAGAATCTCATGGAGAACAAGGTGAATCAGAACCACATACTCATGGACAAACAACATCAAGTAGCCAAGAAGAAGATCACCATGACCAAGATATCCCGGTTGTGTTAAGAAGAAGTACAAGACAAAGGAGAGACCCATCCAATTGGGTAAACACCAGAGTCTACTTCAACAACAACGCCGTAGCCCATCCAATACAAGCTGTTTGCAACATGACAGTTTTCCCTCTTGAGCATCAAGTGTTTCTGGTGAAGATAGACTCTCATTGGATACCTAAGACTTATGAGGAAGCCATGGAGCATGAGGTTTGGATAGAGGCAGTCAGAAAGGAAGATCTAGCTATGGAAACCAATGATACTTGGTATGAAACAGAGCTGCCTAAGGGAAAACGGACGGTCAGCTCAAGATATGTCTTCACCATCAAATACAAGAGCAATGGAGACATAGAAAGATACAAGGCAAGACTTGTAGCAAGGGGTTTTACCCAAACCTATGGTGAAGACTACTAGGACACATTTGCACTTGTGGCTAAACTACATACGGTTAGAGTCCTCTTCTCTTTAGCAACAAACCTGGAGTGGGATCTATGGCAAATGGACGTCAAAAATGCCTTCCTCCAAGGAGAACTAGAAGATGAAGTATACATGACTCCTCCTCCCGGGAAGAAGGTTACACCGGAAAAGTTCTCAGACTAAAAAAGGCTATATACGGATTGAAGCAATCTCCAAGGGCTTGGTATCACAAGTTGAGCAAGACCCTTCTTGAGAAAGACTTCAAGAAATCTGAAGCCGATCATACCCTCTTCACAAAACAGAGCCAAAAAGGTATTATAGTCATTCTCGTGTATGTTGATGATATCATCATAACCGGGAATGACAAGGTAGGCATTCAAGAGTCTAAAGATTACCTTAAATCTGTATTTGATATCAAAGATCTAGGAGAACTAAAGTATTTTCTAGGCATTGAAGTGTGCAGGTCTAAGGAAGGACTATTCTTATCCCAACGCAAGTATACCCTTGATCTCTTAAAAGAGACGGGTAAACTTGGAGCAAAACCAGCAAGGACACCCTTGGAAAATGACTACAAAGTCATACGCAAGGGGGAGATTGAATACGAGCCATATAAGGACGTCAAGCAATATAGACGCCTTGTGGGTAAGCTCATTTACTTAACCATTACACGGCCTGATATATGCTTTGCTGTGAATCAGGTGTCTCAACACATGCAAAGTCCCAAAGTGCATCATTGGAACATGGTGGATAGAATCCTCAAGTATCTCAAGGGAGCACCGGGACAAGGCATATGGATGGGCTGCAACAAGAGCACGGAGCTTGTAGGATATTGTGATGCCGACTATGCTGGTGACCAAGTGGATAGAAGATCAACAACAGGCTATTGCACCTTCCTAGGAGGTAACCTTGTGACATGGAAGAGCAAGAAGCAGAAAGTTGTCTCGCTATCTAGCACGGAGTCAGAATACCGAGCTATGAGAAAGCTGACCCAAGAGATCATGTGGCTGAGAGCTCTTCTCAAAGACTTGGGGATAGAATCAAAGGATCCGGTCACCATGCATGCCGACAATCAATCCGCAATCAACCTTGCCTCAAACTCTGTTTTCCATGAAAGAACCAAGCATGTGGAAGTGGACTGCCATAAAGTTAGAGAACAAATGGTGTAAGGAGTGATACTACCACGTTTTACCGAAAGCTCTAACCAATTGGCGGACATCTTCACCAAGGCGGCTAGCACTAAGGTTTGTGAGTTCATACATCCTAAACTTGGACTCACAAATGCCATTAAGTGCTAAAGTCCCCTAACCGAGTGTTTAGTACTCTTTTCCCTCAAAATGGTTTTATCCCAAAGTGGTTTTCCCTTTGAGGTTTTAACGAGGCTAGACATAAGGTTCCAAGCTTAGCCATTGCATCCGGCTAAGCTTGAGGGGGAGTGTTGAGACTTATGTCTATAATGGACTAGAAGTCATGGATAGAAGAAGAAGACTTCTTATACAAGGTGTTTGGAGAAGACTTGTATCACAAACAACCCAAGAAGTATTCAAAAAGAAACAATGAAGAGAAAGGCGCGCCAAATACACTAGGAGACAAAAACCGAGAGGATAAGCGCTAGTCCGTACCATGAGCTGGCTCCAGCCACTCACACACGCGCAGTCAATAAAGCAGACCATCCTTCTCACGTGGCAAGTCGTAGCCTATCCACTAACGGCTACATTGCCTCTAGAATCTTCTCTTGTCTTTATAAAAGCATGTGTAATCTCCTTCATTGTAATTTATCAAAACATGTTACTTTCTTATGAATAACATGAATCTGAAACATATTCTCCTCTACTCTCTTCTCATATCTCTTAATTACTCTCTCTAATCTTCGATATTTAACACCAGCTAGGCCTCCTCCATGGGCTTCTCTAACCAATAGCTCTCTCATCGAACCGCCGGGTATACATAGCCTATTGTTGAAGAACAAATAGCCATCCTGTCTAAAGAAATTCTCAAATGCAAACTTAGCACACTTCGCATAATGTTCACTAAACTCAGAATCAGCCTCATACAATGTCTTAATCAATTCAAATCCGATAAGTCTAGAAGTTAATTCAGAGATTAGAGTGTACCTCTTGGACAATGCGTCGGCTACGACATTGTCCTTACCTTTCTTATACTTGATCACATAGGGGAAGGTCTCGATGAACTCTATCAAGCGACCATGTCTCTTGTTCAGCTTCTGTTGGCCTTTGAGATGCTTGAGGGACTCATGATCGGTGTGGATGAAAAACTCCTTTGGCCAAAGGTAGTGTTGCCAAGTCTGCAAGGCTCTCACCAACGCGTAAAGCTCCTTGTCGTATGTAGGATAGTTCAGCGTGGCTCCCCCTAGCTTCTCACTGAAGTATGCTATAGGCTTTCTATCCTGCATCAAAACAGCCCCAATACCTACACCTGAAGCATCACATTCAATCTCGAAAGTCTTAAGGAAATCAGGCAACATAAGTAAAGGAGAATTGATAAGCTTCTCTTTAAGGCTTTCGAAAGCCTTGTCTTGTGCTTCTCCCCACTTCAATCCCACATCCTTCTTGATCACTTCAGTCAATGGTGCAGCAATGGTGCTAAAGTCCCTGACAAAGCGCCTATAGAAACCTGCAAGACCATGAAAGCTCCTGACTTCTCCAATGGTTGTCGGCTTCGGCCAATCTCTCGATGGCCTTGATATTCTCTTCATCGACCCGTACTCCATCCGCACTCACAACAAAGCCTAAGAAAACAACCCGATTAGTACAAAAGGTGCATTTATCAATGTTATCAAACAGGTTCTCCCTCCTTAGAACTTCAAGAACGGCTCGGACATGGTCAATGTGCTCGGCTAAACTCCCGCTCGAAGATCAGGATATCATCAAAGTACACCACCACGAACACACCTATAAAAGATCTCAAAACATGGTTCATTAGTCTCATAAAAGTACTAGGTGCATTAGTAAGACCAAAAGGCATAACAAGCCACTCGTAGAGGCCTTGTTTAGACTTGAAAGTTGTCTTCCACTCGTCACCCTCCTTCATCCTAATCTGATGGTAACCACTCTTAAGATCAATCGTGATGTTGTTGATGGCTCGGCAATCAACACACATTCTCCATGAACCGTCTTTCTTTGGCACGAGAAGAACAGGTACGGCACACGGGCTCATGCTCTCGCGGATATGCCCCTTGCTCATCAGCTCCTCAACCTGCTTCTGAAGCTCCTTAGTCTCTACCGGATTGGTTCTGTAGGCTGGTCGGTTTGGAAGTGCTGAACCTGGTACTAGATCAATCTGGTGCTCAATGCCTCGAATAGGTGGGAGTCCTAGGGGTATCTCCTGAGGAAAAACATCACTAAAATCCTGCAATAGCTTAGACATATCACTAGGAAGATCCTGTGTGGGGTTAGTGCTAACAAACAATAAGATAGAAGAATCTGAAGTTAAGAGTTGAGAAACTTCTCTTTTGGTCATGTATAGGCTGGTGGATGGAGCTGGCGCCTTCTCTTTCTCTTCTTTGAGCTTGAGATGGAGTTGATCCTAATAAACTTCACTTGGTGTGAGAGGAGCAAGAGTAATCTTTCGGCCGTTGAACTCAAAGGAGTGCTTGTTGGTGTAGCCATCGTGCATAACTCTCCGGTCTGATTGCCAAGGTCTACCAAGAAGCACATGACTCGATCCCATTGGTATCACATCACATAGAACCTCATCCTCATACTTACCAATGGCGAAAGTAAACCGGACCTGATGTGTCACCGTGAGAGCTCCACTCTCATTAAGCCATTGTAGCTTATATGGCCGAGGGTGAGAGATAGTCTCTAGGCTCAACTTCTTCACCATGAGCTCACTAGCAGCATTGGTGCAACTACCACCATCTATAATCAAGCTGCATACCTTGCCTTTGACGAGGCATCGAGTGTGGAAGAGATGGTCTCGTTGCACAAGCTCCTCGGGTTGGTTCTGAACACTCAAAGCCCTCCGAGCTACTAACATGTCTCCAACAGCGGCTGTCTCTTCTTCTTCTTCTTCGTCTGGCTCAGAATCAGATTCTTGAGGTACCACTTCACCATTATCAAGTAACATGAATACCTTCTTGTTGGGACAGTCTCTCGCATAATGACCCATACCTTGACATCTAAAGCACCTGACATTGCTAGAGGAGGTGTTGCCTCGGCTCTTAGGATCATACTTAGCCTCTTCCTTAACCGCTGTCGTGGGTTTGATGTCTTTGGTGAAGGGTGGTCGGGTGGGTGTGAAGTCCTTGGGCTTGCTTGGTGTGGAGAAGCTAGGCTTAGCATACCGTCTCTTGTTCTGACTTTCTACTAGCTCAACTTTGTGTACAAGCTCCTCAAGATCCTCATAAGTTTGAAGTTCTACTTTATCCTGGATGTCTCGGCTAAGTCCACCAACAAACCGAGCCATCATGACCTCATTATCCTCTTCTAGGCCAGCCCTAATCAAGAGTGTTTCCATCTCCTGGAAGTAGTCACGTACCGAGCTCAATCCCTGGGTAAGCTTCCGGAGTTTGTTGAGAACCTCTCGGTGATAGTGGCTAGGGACAAACCGCTTCCTCATGTGTGTGATGAGCTGAGGCCAAGTGTGGATAGGCGGCTCATTGTGGCGGTCCCTAGTAGTGCATAGCTGATCCCACCAAAGCAAAGCGTAGTCACTAAACTCTGAAATGGCTATCTTCACCTTGTTGGATGCATAAGTGTCATGGCATAGAAAGCTAGACTCCATTTTTCGTTCCCAATCCAAATAGGCTTCCGGGTCGTTCTTGCCTTGGAAGGGAGGGAACTTAGCTTTGATATGCCTCAGTTGTTGCCTTTCATGATCTATCGGGTCATCCCTATCGCGTCTCTCGGGTCTATGGTTTCGTCTACTACGATCCGAGTGATGATAGTACTCGTCTTCGGCAACCTCATCGAAACGGTGTCTGGAATTGGTTCCAGCTCGGCGGGGAGGATCAGCATATCCTCGGTGCCTAGGAGCATACTGCTCGTGCTCATCGGGCTCTCTGTACACTCGTCGCCTGGGTAACGGGTCTTCTTCATCCGCATCAAGGTGGAGGAAATCTCGGACCGTTTGGCTCTTCCTGGCACCGGCTGGGAAAATGTTGCGGATGGCCTGAAGCCGGGACGTACCGACAACTCCCTTCCCTCTAGCGATCCGGTTGGCTTCTGAAGGAGTAGGGGTAGGTTCCCTGTCAGATTCGGACAACTCAACCGTGGCCTTCTTGGCTTGTTGTTCACGTTCCAAAGTCAAGTGTTGGGAGATTTGTTGAGGGAGAAGTTGTTGGAGGGTGGCGGTAATCTGATCCGCGATAAGCTTCTGTAGATCTTCCGTGGCTCCCGTAGGGAGAGCCATGTACCTGAGACACAAACAAGAACTCGCAGTAAGTAGTTCTTAGGAAACGTGAAGCAAAAGAGAAGATTAACCACTAAACCAAACGCAAAACAGAAAAGGCAATCAAAAGCCTCTAGTTCAAACACAGTTTCAGCAAAAAGGTAACTCGACAAGAAAAGGAAATTCAGGCAAGACAGAAAAAAGGAAATTTCGCTAGGGCTTATGGCTTTTGATCGCACACAAGCCGCAGCCGCAACAAGAACACGAAGAACAACAACTCAAGCAGCAACAAGATTCAAGTGCAGATTCAACACAAAATAAGAACAATAGGAGATTCACGTTTATAGATTAAATCAGTTTAATCACCAAGACCAGAATCGAAACAGAGTTATAAGCGTGTTTATCAAGTTTTTTTTTAAAACGTGTTCTTCAAGTTCTCTATCATAACAGATTGATTCGAGCAGGTTCAATTCAACAGAACAAGAACACAAGCAACTTTATCGATGAACAAGGTCTAAATCAAGAAAACAATCGGTGCTATCAAACTTATACAAGAACAGATTCAAAAATCAATGAAAGCAATTCAGTTATATCAAGCTAAACAAGCAGACTAATCGATTGATAAGATGTAAGGATAGAGAAACTCAGCCTTTGGTACAGAGTTTGGCTCTGATACCACGTGACACGTCCTTGGACAGGATCCTAACTCTACGACAAAGGCAAGACTCTTCTCAAACGGTTCGGTGGTTGAATGTTGGGTGGCGGCGGTTTTAAGACGGAAACAGAGGTGATGTGGAGGTGATAAGAAGCGAGATGGATGGTGAACTTCTCAAGCAATCGATGGGGGGGGGGTTGCTAGATGTTTGTAGAAACCTTTGGAAGAGGATTTCTCTTGTAAAGGTCTCGGATTCAAATCTCTCGAATCGATGGATAAACAAGCTCAATCGCTGAGCAAGAAGGAGTCTAAGCAAAAGGGTTTTTCGATAATACTTGACTGAAAAACAAGAGAGGAGGCACATCTCCTTTATATAGAGATAGCACAAGCGCTTTCTCTTTAGGGTTGCGCAACAACAAAGAAAAGGAAATCCTTGGTAAAAAGGAAACCTCGGTAAAAAGGAAAAACACAAGAAAAGGAAATCGCCTAAGACAATGCGGCGTTTCACAAGATAAAAACGACGAGTAGCTGAAGTGCCTCGTCTCTTACACTCTTCAAGGTAATGTTGCTAAGCAACCGACGTGGTGATCTTCCTAGCCTCGTTAAAACCCAGTGGGAAAGAGTACTAAGTCGAAACACCGAGTCGCTTAGCTGCATTACCTTGGTCTTTGCTTTAGGCCATGATGTGTACGTTGAAGAAGCTTCCAGCTGCTCCTCCAAGTCCCCTTTCCATGATCATCGCCTGAGCTTCCTTAGCAAGTTCCTTGGCTTTTGATCGCGTGATTGCTCCTTTTGATTCCTCGGTTCGCAGTGGTCGGGCGTCTATGTGGTCGGTATCAACGTGGTCGATGTCGAAGTGGTCGATGCCGATGTCCGTTTCCGGTTCCGGCTCTATGATCATATCACTTATAAGCTCTCATGTTGCATGAAACTTGGTTTAGATCCCTAGAAACGATTTGTTAGATGTTTCATACGTTCGTCAAACTTGTACAAAGCTTATTGAAGAACTTATAAGCACTCATCTTGCATGAAACTTGGTTTAGAGTTTTAGAAACGCGTTGTTAGATGTTTCATACGTTTGTCAAACTTGTACAAAGCTCATTGAGGAACTTATAAGCACTCATCTTGCATGAAACTTGGTTTAGAGTCCTAGAAACGCGTTGTTAGATGTTTCATAATTTTGTGAAACTTGTACAAAGCTCATTGAGGAACTTATAAGCACTCGTGTTGCATGAAACTTTGTTTAGATACCTAGAAACGCGTTGTTAGATGTTTCATACGTTCGTCAAACTTGTACAAAGCTCATTGAGGAACTTATAAGCTCTCATGTTGCATGAAACTTGATTTAGAGTCCTAGAAACGCGTTGTTAGATGTTTCATAAGTTCGTGAAACTTATACAAAGCTCATTGAGATACTTATAAGCACTCTTGTTGCATGAAACTTGGTTTAGAGTCCTAGAAACGCGTTGTTAGATGTTTCATACGTTCGTCAAACTTGTACAAAGCTCATTGAGGAACTTATAAGAACTCATGTTGCATGTAACTTGGTTTGGAGTCCTGGAAACGCGTTGTTAGATGTTTCATTAGTTCGTGAAACTTGTACAAAGCTCATTGAGGAACTTATAAGCACTCATGTTGCATGAAACTTGGTTTAGAGTCCTAGAAACGTGTTGTTAGATGTTTCATAATTTCGTCAAACTTGTATAAAGCTTATTGAGGAACTTATAAGCTCTAATGTTGCATTAAAATTGGTTTAGAGTCCTAAAAACACGTTGTTAGATGTTTCATACGTTCGTCAAACTTGTACAAAGCTCATTGAGGAACTTATAAGCTCTCATGTTGCATGAAACTTGGTTTAGAGTCCTAGAAACGAGTTGTTAGATGTTTCATAAGTTCGTCAAACTTATACAAAGCTCATTGAGATACTTATAAGCACTCATGTTGCATGAAACTTGGTTTAGAGTCCTAGAAACGCGTTGTTAGATGTTTCATAAGTTCGTCAATTTTGTACAAAGCTCATTGAGACACTTATAAACACTCATGTTGCATGAAACTTGGTTTAGAGTCCTATAAACGCGTTGTTAGATGTTTCATACGTTCGTCAAACTTGTACAAAGCTCATTGAGGAACTTATAAGAACTCATGTTGCATGTAACTTGGTTTAGAGTCCTAGAAACGCGTTGTTAGATGTTTCATAAGTTCGTGAACTTTGTATAAAGCTCATTGAGGAACTTATAAGCACTCATGTTGCATTAAACTTGGTTTAGAGTCCTAAAAACACGTTGTTAGATGTTTCATACGTTCGTCAAACTTGTACAAAGCTCATTGAGGAACTTATAAGAACTCATGTTGCATGTAACTTGGTTTAGAGTCCTAGAAACGCGTTGTTAGATGTTTCATACGTTCGTCAAACTTGTACAAAGCTCATTGAGGAACTTATAAGAACTCATGTTGCATGTAACTTGGTTTAGAGTCCTAGAAACGCGTTGTTAGATGTTTCATAAGTTCGTGAAACTTGTATAAAGCTCATTGAGGAACTTATAAGCACTCATGTTGCATGAAACTTGGTTTAGAGTCCTAGAAACGCGTTGTTAGATGTTTCATAAGTTCGTCAAACTTGTATAAAGCTCATTGAGGAACTTATAAGCTCTCATATTGCATTAAACTTGGTTTAGAGTCCTAAAAACGACGTTGTTAGATGTTTCATACGTTCGTCAAACTTGTACAAAGCTCATTAAGATACTTATAAGCTCTCATGTTGCATGAAACTTGGTTTAGAGTTCTAGAAACGAGTTCTTAGATGTTTCATAAGTTCGTCAAACTTATACAAAGCTCATTAAGATACTTATAAGCACTCATGTTGCATGAAACTTGGTTTAGAGTCCTAGAAACGCGTTGTTAGATGTTTCATAAGTTCGTCAAACTTGTACAAAGCTCATTGAAGAACTTATAAGCTCTCATGTTGCATGAAACTTGGTTTAGAGTCCTAGAAACGATTTGTTAGATGTTTCATACGTTCGTCAAACTTGTACAAAGCTTATTGGGGAACTTATAAGCACTCATCTTGCATGAAACTTGGTTTAGAGTTTTAGAAACGTGTTGTTAGATGTTTCATACGTTTGTCAAACTTGTACAAAGCTCATTGAGGAACTTATAAGCACTCATCTTGCATGAAACTTGGTTTAGAGTACCTAGAAACGCGTTGTTAGATGTTTCATAATTTTGTGAAACTTGTACAAAGCTCATTGAGGAACTTATAAGCACTCATGTTGCATGAAACTTTGTTTAGAGTACCTAGAAACGCGTTGTTAGATGTTTCATACGTTCGTCAAACTTGTACAAAGCTCATTGAGATACTTATAAGCTCTCATGTTGCATGAAACTTGGTTTAGAGTCCTAGAAACAAGTTCTTAGATGTTTCATAAGTTCGTCAAACTTATACAAAGCTCATTGAGGATACATATAAGCACTCATGTTGCATGAAACTTGGTTTAGAGTCCTAGAAAACGACGTTGTTAGATGTTTCATACGTTCGACAAACTTGTACAAAGCTCATTGAGGAACTTATAAACTCTCATGTTGCATGAAACTTGGTTTAGAGTCCTAGAAACGAGTTCTTAGATGTTTCATAAGTTCGTCAAACTTGTACAAAGCTCATTGAGGAACTTATAAGCTCTCATGTTGCATGAAACTTGGTTTAGAGTCCTAGAAACGATTTGTTAGATGTTTCATACGTTCGTCAAACTTGTACAAAGCTTATTGAGGAACTTATAAGCACTCATCTTGCATGAAACTTGGTTTAGAGTTTTAGAAACGCGTTCTTAGATGTTTCATACGTTTGTCAAACTTGTACAAAGCTCATTGAGAAACTTATAAGCACTCATCTTGCATGAAACTTTGTTTAGAGTCCTAGAAACGCGTTGTTAGATGTTTCATACGTTCGTCAAACTTGTACAAAGCTCATTGAGGAACTTATAAGCACTCATGTTGCATGAAACTTGGTTTAGAGTCCTAGAAACGCGTTGTTAGATGTTTCATACGTTCGTCAAACTTGTACAAAGCTCATTGAGGAACTTATAAGCTCTCATGTTGCATGAAACTTGGTGTAGAGTCCTAGAAACGATTTGTTAGATGTTTCATACGTTCGTCAAACTTGTACAAAGCTCATTGAGGGACTTATAAGAACTCATGTTGCATGTAACTTGGTTTAGAGTCCTAGAAACGCGTTGTTAGATGTTTCATAAGTTCGTGAAACTTGTACAAACCTCATTGAGGAACTTATAAGCTCTCATGTTGCATTAAACTTGGTTTAGAGTCCTAGAAACGCGTTGTTAGATGTTTCATAAGTTCGTCAAACTTGTATAAACCTCATTGAGGAACTTATAAGCTCTCATGTTGCATTAAACTTGGTTTAGAGTCCTAAAAACACGTTGTTAGATGTTTCATACGTTCGTCAAACTTGTACAAAGCTCATTGAGGAACTTATAAGCTCTCATGTTGCATGAAACTTGGTTTAGAGTTCTAGAAACGCGTTGTTAGATGTTTCATACGTTCGTCAAACTTGTACAAAGCTCATTGAGGAACTTATAAGAACTCATGTTGCATGTAACTTGGTTTAGAGTCCTAGAAACGCGTTGTTAGATGTTTCATTAGTTCGTGAAACTTGTACAAAGCTCATTGAGGAACTTATAAGCACTCATGTTGCATGAAACTTGGTTTAGAGTCCTAGAAACGCGTTGTTAGATGTTTCATAAGTTCGTCAAACTTGTATAAAGCTCATTGAGGAACTTATAAGCTCTAATGTTGCATTAAAATTGGTTTAGAGTCCTAAAAACGACGTTGTTAGATGTTTCATACGTTCGTCAAACTTGTACAAAGCTCATTGAGATACTTATAAGCTCTCATGTTGCATGAAACTTGGTTTAGAGTCCTAGAAACGAGTTGTTAGATGTTTCATAAGTTCGTCAAACTTATACAAAGCTCATTGAGATACTTATAAGCACTCATGTTGCATGAAACTTGGTTTAGAGTCCTAGAAACGCGTTGTTAGATGTTTCATAAGTTCGTCAATTTTGTACAAAGCTCATTGAGGACACTTATAAGACACTCATGTTGCATGAAACTTGGTTTAGAGTCCTATAAACGCGTTGTTAGATGTTTCATACGTTCGTGAACTTTGTACAAAGCTCATTGAGGAACTTATAAGAACTCATGTTGCATGTAAACTTGGTTTAGAGTCCTAGAAACGCGTTGTTAGATGTTTCATAAGTTCGTGAAACTTTGTATAAAGCTCATTGAGGAACTTATAAGCACTCATGTTGCATTAAACTTGGTTTAGAGTCCTAAAAACGACGTTGTTAGATGTTTCATACGTTCGTCAAACTTGTACAAAGCTCATTGAGATACTTATAAGCTCTCATGTTGCATGAAACTTGGTTTAGAGTCCTAGAAACGAGTTCTTAGATGTTTCATAAGTTCGTCAAACTTATACAAAGCTCATTGAGATACTTATAGGCACTCATGTTGCATGAAACTTGGTTTAGAGTCCTCGAAATGCGTTGTTTGATGTTTCATACGTTCGTCAAACTTGTACAAAGCTCATTGAGGAACTTATAAGAACTCATGTTGCATGTAACTTGGTTTAGAGTCCTAGAAACGCGTTGTTAGATGTTTCATACGTTCGTCAAACTTGTACAAAGCTCATTGAGGAACTTATAAGAACTCATGTTGCATGTAACTTGGTTTAGAGTCCTAGAAACGCGTTGTTAGATGTTTCATAAGTTCGTGAAACTTGTACAAAGCTCATTGAGGAACTTATAAGCACTCATGTTGCATGAAACTTGGTTTAGAGTCCTAGAAACGCGTTGTTAGATGTTTCATAAGTTCGTCAAACTTGTATAAAGCTCATGGAGGAACTTATAAGCTCTCATATTGCATTAAACTTGGTTTAGAGTCCTAAAAACGACGTTGTTAGATGTTTCATACGTTCGTCAAACTTGTACAAAGCTCATTGAGAACTTATAAGCTCTCATGTTGCATGAAACTTGGTTTAGAGTTCTAGAAACGAGTTCTTAGATGTTTCATAAGTTCGTCAAACTTATACAAAGCTCATTGAGGATACTTATAAGCACTCATGTTGCATGAAACTTGGTTTAGAGTCCTAGAAACGCGTTGTTAGATGTTTCATAAGTTCGTCAAACTTGTACAAAGCTCATTGAGGAACTTATAAGCTCTCATGTTGCATGAAACTTGGTTTAGAGTCCTAGAAACGATTTGTTAGATGTTTCATACGTTCGTCAAACTTGTACAAAGCTTATTGGGGAACTTATAAGCACTCATCTTGCATGAAACTTGGTTTAGAGTTTTAGAAACGTGTTGTTAGATGTTTCATACGTTTGTCAAACTTGTACAAAGCTCATTGAGGAACTTATAAGCACTCATCTTGCATGAAACTTGGTTTAGAGTCCTAGAAACGCGTTGTTAGATGTTTCATAATTTTGTGAAACTTGTACAAAGCTCATTGAGGAACTTATAAGCACTCATGTTGCATGAAACTTTGTTTAGATACCTAGAAACGCGTTGTTAGATGTTTCATACGTTCGTCAAACTTGTACAAAGCTCATTGAGGAACTTATAAGCTCTCATGTTGCATGAAACTTGGTTTAGAGTCCTAGAAACGAGTTCTTAGATGTTTCATAAGTTCGTCAAACTTATACAAAGCTCATTGAGATACATATAAGCACTCATGTTGAATGAAACTTGGTTTAGAGTCCTAAAAACACGTTGTTAGATGTTTCATACGTTCGACAAACTTGTACAAAGCTCATTGAGGAACTTATAAACTCTCATGTTGCATGAAACTTGGTTTAGAGTCCTAGAAACGAGTTCTTAGATGTTTCATAAGTTCGTCAAACTTGTACAAAGCTCATTGAGGAACTTATAAGCTCTCATGTTGCATGAAACTTGGTTTAGAGTCCTAGAAACGATTTGTTAGATGTTTCATACGTTCGTCAAACTTGTACAAAGCTTATTGAGATTCTTATAAGCACTCATCTTGCATGAAACTTGGTTTAGAGTTTTAGAAACGCGTTCTTAGATGTTTCATACGTTTGTCAAACTTATACAAACCTCATTGAGATTCTTATAAGCACTCTTGTTGCATGAAACTTGGTTTAGAGTCCTAGAAACGCGTTGTTAGATGTTTCATACGTTCGTCAAACTTGTACAAAGCTCATTGAGGAACTTATAAGAACTCATGTTGCATGTAACTTGGTTTAGAGTCCTAGAAACGCGTTGTTAGATGTTTCATTAGTTCGTGAAACTTGTACAAAGCTCATTGAGGAACTTATAAGCACTCATGTTGCATGAAACTTGGTTTAGAGTCCTAGAAACGCGTTGTTAGATGTTTCATAAGTTCGTCAAACTTGTACATAAAGCTCATTGAGGAACTTATAAGCTCTAATGTTGCATTAAACTTGGTTTAGAGTCCTAAAAACACGTTGTTAGATCTTTCATACGTTCGTCAAACTTGTACAAAGCTCATTGAGGAACTTAAAAGCTCTCATGTTGCATGAAACTTGGTTTAGATTCCTAGAAACGAGTTGTTAGATGTTTCATAAGTTCGTCAAACTTATACAAAGCTCATTGAGGATACTTATAAGCACTCATGTTGCATGAAACTTGGTTTAGAGTCCTAGAAACGCGTTGTTAGATGTTTCATAAGTTCGTGAAACTTGTACAAAGCTCATTGAGGAACTTATAAGCACTCATGTTGCATGAAACTTGGTTTAGAGTCCTAGAAACGCGTTGTTAGATGTTTCATAAGTTCGTCAAACTTGTATAAAGCTCATTGAGGAACTTATAAGCTCTCATATTGCATTAAACTTGGTTTAGAGTCCTAAAAACACGTTGTTAGATGTTTCATACGTTCGTCAAACTTGTACAAAGCTCATTGAGGAACTTATAAGCTCTCATGTTGCATGAAACTTGGTTTAGAGTCCTAAAAACACGTTGTTAGATGTTTCATACGTTCGTCAAACTTGTACAAAGCTCATTGAGGAACTTATAAGCTCTCATGTTGCATGAAACTTGGTTTAGAGTCCTAGAAACGAGTTCTTAGATGTTTCATAAGTTCGTCAAACTTATACAAAGCTCATTGAGATACTTATAAGCACTCATGTTGCACGAAACTTGGTTTAGAGTCCTAGAAACACGTTGTTAGATGTTTCATAAGTTCGTCAAACTTGTACAAAGCTCATTGAGGAACTCATAAGCTCTCATGTTGCATGAAACTTTGTTTAGAGTCCTAGAAACGATTTGTTAGATGTTTCATACGTTCTCAAACTTGTACAAAGCTTATTGAGGAACTTATAAGCACTCATCTTGCATGAAACTTGGTTTAGAGTTTTAGAAACGCGTTCTTAGATGTTTCATACGTTTGTCAAACTTGTACAAAGCTCATTGGGGAACTTATAAGCACTCATCTTGCATGAAACTTTGTTTAGAGTCCTAGAAACGCGTTGTTAGATGTTTCATACGTTCGTCAAACTTGTACAAAGCTGATTGAGGAACTTATAAGCACTCATGTTGCATGAAACTTGGTTTAGAGTCCTAGAAACGCGTTGTTCGATGTTTCATACGTTCGTCAAACTTGTACAAAGCTCATTGAGGACCTTATAAGCTCTCATGTTGCATGAAACTTGGTGTAGAGTCCTAGAAACGTGTTGTTAGATGTTTCATACGTTCGTCAAACTTGTACAAAGCTCATTGAGGAACTTATAAGAACTCATGTTGCATGTAACTTGGTTTAGAGTCCTAGAAACGCGTTGTTAGATGTTTCATAAGTACGTGAAACTTGTACAAAGCTCATTGAGGAACTTATTAGCTCTCATGTTGCATGAAACTTGGTTTAGAGTCCTAGAAACGCGTTGTTAGATGTTTCATAAGTTCGTGAAACTTGTACAAAGCTCATTGAGGAACTTATAAGCACTCATGTTGCATTAAACTTGGTTTAGAGTCCTAGAAACGCGTTGTTAGATGTTTCATAAGTTCGTCAAACTTGTATAAATCTCATTGAGGAACTTATAAGCTCTCATGTTGCATTAAACTTGGTTTAGAGTCCTAAAAACACGTTGTTAGATGTTTCATACGTTAGTCAAACTTGTACAAAGCTCATTGAGGAACTTATAAGCTCTCATGTTGCATGAAACTTGGTTTAGAATTCTAGAAACGAGTTCTTAGATGTTTCATAAGTTCGTCAAACTTATACAAAGCTCATTGAGATACTTATAAGCACTCATGTTGCATGAAACTTGGTTTAGAGTCCTAGAAACGCGTTGTTAGATGTTTCATAAGTTCGTCAAACTTGTACAAAGCTCATTGAGGAACTTATAAGCTCTCATGTTGCATGAAACTTGGTTTAGAGTCCTAGAAACGATTTGTTAGATGTTTCATACGTTCGTCAAACTTGTACAAAGCTTATTGAGGAACTTATAAGCACTCATCTTGCATGAAATGTGGTTTAGAGTTTTAGAAACGTGTTGTTAGATGTTTCATACGTTTGTCAAACTTGTACAAAGCTCATTGAGGAACTTATAAGCACTCATCTTGCATGAAACTTGGTTTAGAGTCCTAGAAACGCGTTGTTAGATGTTTCATAATTTTGTGAAACTTGTACAAAGCTCATTGAGGAACTTATAAGCACTCATGTTGCATGAAACTTGGTTTAGAGTCCTAGAAACGCGTTGTTAGATGTTTCATAAGTTCTTCAAACTTGTATAAAGCTCATTGAGGAACTTATAAGCTCTAATGTTGCATTAAACTTGGTTTAGAGTCCTAAAAACACGTTGTTAGATGTTTCATACGTTCGTCAAACTTGTACAAAGCTAATTGAGGAACTTATAAGCTCTCATGTTGCATGAAACTTGGTTTAGATTCCTAGAAACGAGTTGTTAGATGTTTCATAAGTTCGTCAAACTTATACAAAGCTCATTGAGATACTTATAAGCACTCATGTTGCATGAAACTTGGTTTAGAGTCCTAGAAACGCGTTGTTAGGTTTTTCATAAGTTCGTCAATCTTGTACAAAGCTCATTGAAACACTTATAAACACTCATGTTGCATGAAACTTGGTTTAGAGTCCTTTAAACGCGTTGTTAGATGTTTCATACGTTCGTCAAACTTGTACAAAGCTCATTGAGGAACTTATAAGAACTCATGTTGCATGTAACTTGGTTTAGAGTCCTAGAAACGCGTTGTTAGATGTTTCATATGTTCGTGAAACTTATACAAAACTCATTGAGGAACTTATAAGCACTCATGTTGCATTAAACTTGGTTTAGAGTCCTAAAAACACGTTGTTAGATGTTTCATACGTTCGTCAAACTTGTACAAAGCTCATTGAGAACTTATAAGCTCTCATGTTGCATGAAACTTGGTTTAGAGTCCTAGAAACGAGTTGTTAGATGTTTCATAAGTTCGTCAAACTTATACAAAGCTCATTGAGATACTTATAAGCACTCATGTTGCATGAAACTTGGTTTAGAGTCCTAGAAACGCGTTGTTAGATGTTTCATAAGTTCATCAATCTTGTACAAAGCTCATTGAGACACTTATAAACACTCATGTTGCATGAAACTTGGTTTAGAGTCCTATAAACGCGTTGTTAGATGTTTCATACGTTCGTCAAACTTGTACAAAGCTCATTGAGGAACTTATAAGCACTCATGTTGCATGTAACTTGGTCAAGAGTCCTAGAAACGATTTGTTAGATGTTTCATACGTTCGTCAAACTTGTACAAAGCTTATTGAGGAACTTATAAGCACTCATCTTGCATGAAACTTGGTTTAGAGTTTTAGAAACGCGTTCTTAGATGTTTCATACGTTTGTCAAACTTATACAAACCTCATTGAGATTCTTATAAGCACTCTTGTTGCATGAAACTTGGTTTAGAGTCCTAGAAACGCGTTGTTAGATGTTTCATACATTCGTCAAACTTGTACAAAGCTCATTGAGGAACTTATAAGAACTCATGTTGCATGTAACTTGGTTTAGAGTCCTAGAAACGCGTTGTTAGATGTTTCATTAGTTCGTGAAACTTGTACAAAGCTCATTGAGGAACTTATAAGCACTCATGTTGCATGAAACTTGGTTTAGAGTCCTAGAAACGCGTTGTTAGATGTTTCATAAGTTCGTCAAACTTGTATAAAGCTCATTGAGGAACTTATAAGCTCTAATGTTGCATTAAACTTGGTTTAGAGTCCTAAAAACACGTTGTTAGATCTTTCATACGTTCGTCAAACTTGTACAAAGCTCATTGAGGAACTTAAAAGCTCTCATGTTGCATGAAACTTGGTTTAGATTCCTAGAAACGAGTTGTTAGATGTTTCATAAGTTCGTCAAACTTATACAAAGCTCATTGAGGATACTTATAAGCACTCATGTTGCATGAAACTTGGTTTAGAGTCCTAGAAACGCGTTGTTAGATGTTTCATAAGTTCGTGAAACTTGTACAAAGCTCATTGAGGAACTTATAAGCACTCATGTTGCATGAAACTTGGTTTAGAGTCCTAGAAACGCGTTGTTAGATGTTTCATAAGTTCGTCAAACTTGTATAAAGCTCATTGAGGAACTTATAAGCTCTCATATTGCATTAAACTTGGTTTAGAGTCCTAAAAACACGTTGTTAGATGTTTCATACGTTCGTCAAACTTGTACAAAGCTCATTGAGGAACTTATAAGCTCTCATGTTGCATGAAACTTGGTTTAGAGTCCTAAAAACACGTTGTTAGATGTTTCATACGTTCGTCAAACTTGTACAAAGCTCATTGAGAACTTATAAGCACTCTCATGTTGCATGAAACTTGGTTTAGAGTCCTAGAAACGAGTTCTTAGATGTTTCATAAGTTCGTCAAACTTATACAAAGCTCATTGAGGATACTTATAAGCACTCATGTTGCACGAAACTTGGTTTAGAGTCCTAGAAACATTTGTTAGATGTTTCATAAGTTCGTCAAACTTGTACAAAGCTCATTGAGGAACTCATAAGCTCTCATGTTGCATGAAACTTGGTTTAGAGTCCTAGAAACGATTTGTTAGATGTTTCATACGTTCTCAAACTTGTACAAAGCTTATTGAGGAACTTATAAGCACTCATCTTGCATGAAACTTGGTTTAGAGTTTTAGAAACGCGTTCTTAGATGTTTCATACGTTTGTCAAACTTGTACAAAGCTCATTGAGGAACTTATAAGCACTCATCTTGCATGAAACTTTGTTTAGAGTCCTAGAAACGCGTTGTTAGATGTTTCATACGTTCGTCAAACTTGTACAAAGCTGATTGAGGAACTTATAAGCACTCATGTTGCATGAAACTTGGTTTAGAGTCCTAGAAACGCGTTGTTCGATGTTTCATACGTTCGTCAAACTTGTACAAAGCTCATTGAGGACCTTATAAGCTCTCATGTTGCATGAAACTTGGTGTAGAGTCCTAGAAACGCGTTGTTAGATGTTTCATACGTTCGTCAAACTTGTACAAAGCTCATTGAGGAACTTATAAGAACTCATGTTGCATGTAACTTGGTTTAGAGTCCTAGAAACGCGTTGTTAGATGTTTCATAAGTACGTGAAACTTGTACAAAGCTCATTGAGGAACTTATTAGCTCTCATGTTGCATGAAACTTGGTTTAGAGTCCTAGAAACGCGTTGTTAGATGTTTCATAAGTTCGTGAAACTTGTACAAAGCTCATTGAGGAACTTATAAGCACTCATGTTGCATTAAACTTGGTTTAGAGTCCTAGAAACGCGTTGTTAGATGTTTCATAAGTTCGTCAAACTTGTATAAATCTCATTGAGGAACTTATAAGCTCTCATGTTGCATTAAACTTGGTTTAGAGTCCTAAAAACACGTTGTTAGATGTTTCATACGTTAGTCAAACTTGTACAAAGCTCATTGAGGAACTTATAAGCTCTCATGTTGCATGAAACTTGGTTTAGAGTTCTAGAAACGAGTTCTTAGATGTTTCATAAGTTCGTCAAACTTATACAAAGCTCATTGAGGATACTTATAAGCACTCATGTTGCATGAAACTTGGTTTAGAGTCCTAGAAACGCGTTGTTAGATGTTTCATAAGTTCGTCAAACTTGTACAAAGCTCATTGAGGAACTTATAAGCTCTCATGTTGCATGAAACTTGGTTTAGAGTCCTAGAAACGATTTGTTAGATGTTTCATACGTTCGTCAAACTTGTACAAAGCTTATTGAGGAACTTATAAGCACTCATCTTGCATGAAATGTGGTTTAGAGTTTTAGAAACGTGTTGTTAGATGTTTCATACGTTTGTCAAACTTGTACAAAGCTCATTGAGGAACTTATAAGCACTCATCTTGCATGAAACTTGGTTTAGAGTCCTAGAAACGCGTTGTTAGATGTTTCATAATTTTGTGAAACTTGTACAAAGCTCATTGAGGAACTTATAAGCACTCATGTTGCATGAAACTTGGTTTAGAGTCCTAGAAACGCGTTGTTAGATGTTTCATAAGTTCTTCAAACTTGTATAAAGCTCATTGAGGAACTTATAAGCTCTAATGTTGCATTAAACTTGGTTTAGAGTCCTAAAAACACGTTGTTAGATGTTTCATACGTTCGTCAAACTTGTACAAAGCTAATTGAGGAACTTATAAGCTCTCATTTTGCATGAAACTTGGTTTAGATTCCTAGAAACGAGTTGTTAGATGTTTCATAAGTTCGTCAAACTTATACAAAGCTCATTGAGATACTTATAAGCACTCATGTTGCATGAAACTTGGTTTAGAGTCCTAGAAACGCGTTGTTAGATGTTTCATAAGTTCGTCAATCTTGTACAAAGCTCATTGAGGACACTTATAAACACTCATGTTGCATGAAACTTGGTTTAGAGTCCTTTAAACGCGTTGTTAGATGTTTCATACGTTCGTCAAACTTGTACAAAGCTCATTGAGGAACTTATAAGAACTCATGTTGCATGTAAACTTGGTTTAGAGTCCTAGAAACGCGTTGTTAGATGTTTCATAAGTTCGTGAAACTTATACAAAACTCATTGAGGAACTTATAAGCACTCATGTTGCATTAAACTTGGTTTAGAGTCCTAAAAACACGTTGTTAGATGTTTCATACGTTCGTCAAACTTGTACAAAGCTCATTGAGAACTTATAAGCTCTCATGTTGCATGAAACTTGGTTTAGAGTCCTAGAAACGAGTTGTTAGATGTTTCATAAGTTCGTCAAACTTATACAAAGCTCATTGAGATACTTATAAGCACTCATGTTGCATGAAACTTGGTTTAGAGTCCTAGAAACGCGTTGTTAGATGTTTCATAAGTTCATCAATCTTGTACAAAGCTCATTGAGACACTTATAAACACTCATGTTGCATGAAACTTGGTTTAGAGTCCTATAAACGCGTTGTTAGATGTTTCATACGTTCGTCAAACTTGTACAAAGCTCATTGAGGAACTTATAAGCACTCATGTTGCATGTAACTTGGTCAAGAGTCCTAGAAACGCGTTGTTAGATGTTTCATAAGTTCGTGAAACTTGTATAAAGCTCATTGAGGAACTTATAAGCACTCATGTTGCATGAAACTTGGTTTAGAGTCCTAGAAACGCGTTGTTAGATGTTTCATAAGTTCGTCAAACTTGTACAAAGCTCATTGAGGAACTTATAAGCTCTCATGTTGCATGAAACTTGGTTTAGAGTCCTAGAAACGATTTGTTAGATGTTTCATACGTTCGTCAAACTTGTACAAAGCTTATTGAGGAACTTATAAGCACTCATCTTGCATGAAATGTGGTTTAGAGTTTTAGAAACGTGTTGTTAGATGTTTCATACGTTTGTCAAACTTGTACAAAGCTCATTGAGGAACTTATAAGCACTCATCTTGCATGAAACTTGGTTTAGAGTCCTAGAAACGCGTTGTTAGATGTTTCATAATTTTGTGAAACTTGTACAAAGCTCATTGAGGAACTTATAAGCACTCATGTTGCATGAAACTTGGTTTAGAGTCCTAGAAACGCGTTGTTAGATGTTTCATAAGTTCTTCAAACTTGTATAAAGCTCATTGAGGAACTTATAAGCTCTAATGTTGCATTAAACTTGGTTTAGAGTCCTAAAAACACGTTGTTAGATGTTTCATACGTTCGTCAAACTTGTACAAAGCTCATTGAGGAACTTATAAGCTCTCATGTTGCATGAAACTTGGTTTAGAGTCCTAGAAACGAGTTCTTAGATGTTTAATAAGTTCGTCAAACTTATACAAAGCTCATTGAGATACTTATAAGCACTCATGTTGCATGAAACTTGGTTTAGAGTCCTCGAAATGCGTTGTTTGATGTTTCATACGTTCGTCAAACTTGTACAAAGCTCATTGAGGAACTTATAAGAACTCATGTTGCATGTAACTTGGTTTAGAGTCCTAGAAACGCGTTGTTAGATGTTTCATACGTTCGTCAAACTTGCACAAAGCTCATTGAGGAACTTATAAGAACTCATGTTGCATGTAACTTGGTTTAGAGTCCTAGAAACGCGTTGTTAGATGTTTCATAAGTTCGTGAAACTTGTACAAAGCTCATTGAGGAACTTATAAGCACTCATGTTGCATGAAACTTGGTTTAGAGTCCTAGAAACGCGTTGTTAGATGTTTCATAAGTTCGTGAAACTTGTATAAAGCTCATTGAGGAACTTATAAGCTCTCATATTGCATTAAACTTGGTTTAGAATCCTAAAAACACGTTGTTAGATGTTTCATACGTTCGTCAAACTTGTACAAAGCTCATTGAGGAACTTATAAGCTCTCATGTTGCATGAAACTTGGTTTAGAGTCCTAAAAACACGTTGTTAGATGTTTCATACGTTCGTCAAACTTGTACAAAGCTCATTGAGGAACTTATAAGCTCTCATGTTGCATGAAACTTGGTTTAGAGTCCTAGAAACGAGTTCTTAGATGTTTCATAAGTTCGTCAAACTTATACAAAGCTCATTGAGATACTTATAAGCACTCATGTTGCACGAAACTTGGTTTAGAGTCCTAGAAACGCGTTGTTAGATGTTTCATAAGTTCGTCAAACTTGTACAAAGCTCATTGAGGAACTTATAAGCTCTCATGTTGCATGAAACTTGGTTTAGAGTCCTAGAAACGATTTGTTAGATGTTTCATACGTTCGTCAAACTTGTACAAAGCTTATTGAGGAACTTATAAGCACTCATCTTGCATGAAACTTGGTTTAGAGTTTTAGAAACGCGTTCTTAGATGTTTCATACGTTTGTCAAACTTGTACAAAGCTCATTGAGGAACTTATAAGCACTCATCTTGCATGAAACTTTGTTTAGAGTCCTAGAAACGCGTTGTTAGATGTTTCATACGTTCGTCAAACTTGTACAAAGCTCATTGAGGAACTTATAAGCACTCATGTTGCATGAAACTTGGTTTAGAGTCCTAGAAACGCGTTGTTAGATGTTTCATACGTTCGTCAAACTTGTACAAAGCTCATTGAGGACCTTATAAGCTCTCATGTTGCATGAAACTTGGTGTAGAGTCCTAGAAACGATTTGTTAGATGTTTCATACGTTCGTCAAACTTGTACAAAGCTCATTGAGGAACTTATAAGAACTCATGTTGCATGTAACTTGGTTTAGAGTCCTAGAAACGCGTTGTTAGATGTTTCATAAGTTCGTGAAACTTGTACAAAGCTCATTGAGGAACTTATAAGCTCTCATGTTGCATGAAACTTGGTTTAGAGTCCTAGAAACGCGTTGTTAGATGTTTCATAAGTTCGTGAAACTTGTACAAAGCTCATTGAGGAACTTCTAAGCTCTCATGTTGCATTAAACTTGGTTTAGAGTCCTAAAAACACGTTGTTAGATGTTTCTGACACGATCTCCCTAGCGGATACAAGCTCTGGACGAGGCTGAGCTACGAGTTTGGGTGATTTGCGGATGGAGTGGGATGTGGGGGCGTTTCAAGGGCAGAAACAAAGGACTATGGAGAGGGTGGAATTCTCAAGCAACCTGTGGATGATCACTTGATGTATAGAAGATACTCTTGGAGCTTAACAAGCTATAAGAGGATCGGATTCATCTCAGAATCTCGAAGGGGTTAGACTCGCCCAACAAAGAGTATAAAGCTCAAGTTTTCTTCTCATTCAACGCTAAAGAGCCAAGAGTGGCGTGATTACAACATATAGGTCGTAACCTTTAGGGTTTTAAAACAATAAAAACATGTAGTTTCTGAATAAATAAAACAGCAAAGCGTTGAAAGTAAAATGGCAAGATGTTTCCTTGTTGTAAAAACAACAAGGCGTTCTGGGTTTGCCTCCACCATGCGACATAACTAAGTGGTATTGGGCCTTGATAAAAATCTTGCAATGGAAAACCCAATTGGGACAAAACCATTGCTAAGGAAAAGAGCGTCCCAGAAGATGTCCCACTTAGTGCTGCGTGCTATGGCCTTCTCCATGCACGAACACGTTCCAAACTCTCTCAAGTACCTCCTCCTCGGTCTTCTCCGCGAGCTGTTGCATTCCTTTGATCATCTCCTTAGCTCTTGCTCGGGTTATGGCTCCTGCTGGTTATGGCTCGTCCTCCTCTGAGCTCACGATCATATCATCCTCTCCCTCTTGAGAAGGATTTGACCTCAAATCCGAATCTGCAACAAACGGGGTTAAGTCAGAAACATTGAAAGAATTTGATATGTTATACTTCCCTTGTAGGTCGATCTTGTAGGCATTGTTGTTGATCCTTTGGATGACTTTGAATGGTCCATCTACTCGCGGCATGAGCTTAGACTTCCTCTCACTGGAAACCGTTCCTTCCTCATATGTATCCAAACCAAATCTCCTTCTTCGAAGACTATCTCCTTGCGTCCCTTGTTTGCATGCTTGGCGTAGAGTCTAGTCTTCTTCTCAATATTCTCCTTAGCCTTCTCGTGTATCTTCCTCACTTGCTCAGCCTTTCTCCCTCCATCTACATTGCCCCTCTCAGAAAAGGTAAAGAAATCAAGTCTAGAGGTGATAGTGGATTAAAACCATAAACAATCTCAAAAGGGGAAAAGAGAGTAGAGGAATGCTTAGCGTGGTTATAAGCGAATTCAACGTGGGGTAAAGACTCTTCCCACGACTTCAGGTTGCTCCTTACCATGGTCCTCAACAGCGTAGACAACGATCTATTCACTACCTCAGTCTGGCCATCGGTTTGTGGATGACAAGTGGTGGAGAATGTCAACTTAGTCCCGAGCTTAGCCCACAGTGTACGCCAGAAGTGACTCAAGAACTTGGTGTCTCGGTCTGAAACTATCACCTTAGGCATTCCATGGAGGCGTACTACTTCCCTGAAGAAGAGATTGGCTACGCTCACAGCATCATCAGTCTTGTGGCTTGCAATGAAGTGAGCCATCTTGCTGAACCTGTCAACTACAACAAAATTAGAATCTCTACCATTCCTGGTGCGAGGTAAGCCTATCACAAAGTCCATAGAAATATCAGTCCATGGGTGAGAAGAATAGGTAAAGGCATATATAACCCATTTGGCTGAACCTTACTCTTCGCTTGTTTGCAAATAGCAGAACAAGAACAAACCTTTTCAACGTCCTTCTTCATGTGTGGCCAGTAGAAATGAGCTTGGAGACTCAGCAATGTCTTTGTTACACCGAAGTGTCCAGCCAGACCGCCTCCATGTGCTTCTCTTACAAGTAGCTCTCGTACTGATTCGCCTGGAATGCATAGTCGGGTGTTAAAGAATAGATAGTCATCTTGTCTATAAAACTTCTCATATGCAAACTTAGAACACTTAGAGTAATAATCACCAAAATCAGAATCACTAGCATATAATTCCTTTAGTAATTCGAACCCAATCAGCTTAGAATCTAGAGAAGTGATTAGAGTATACTTGCGTGACAAAGCATCGGCAACTACATTGTCCTTACCTTTCTTGTACTTGATGATATAGGGGAATGTCTCAATAAACTCTATCCAGCGGCCATGTCTCTTGTTGAGCTTTTGCTGCCCTCTCAAATGCTTGAGAGACTCATGATCAGTATGTATCACAAACTCTTTAGGCCACAAATAGTGTTGCCACGTCTGCAAGGCCCTCACGAGTGCGTACAGCTCCTTGTCATACGTAGGATAGTTCAAGGTGGAACCTCCCAGCTTCTCACTAAAGTAGGCTACGGGCTTCTTATCCTGCATAAGAAAAACTCCAATACCTACACCAGATGCATCACACTCGATTTCAAATATCTTAAGAAAATCAGGGAGTATTAGTAAGGGAGAGTTGATAAGCTTCTCTTTCAAGGCCTGGAAGGCCTTCTCCTGGTCGTCCCCCCATTTGAATCCAAAATCTTTCTTGATCACTTCAGTGAGTGGCGCGACTATGGTGCTGAAATTCTTCACGAACCGCCGGTAGAAACCAGCTAGCCCATGGAAGCTTCGAACCTCACTAACATTTGTAGGCCTGGGCCATTCCTTGATGGCTTTGATCTTCTCCTCATCTACTTGTACACCTACTGCACACACAACAAAGCCTAAGAAAACAACTTGATCAGTGCAAAAGGAACACTTAGATAAGTTAGCAAAGAGGGATTCAGAACGTAGAAGTTCTAAAACCGATTTGATATGGTCCAAATGCTCATCCAGGCTCTTGCTGAAGATCAGAATATCATCGAAGTAGACTACTACGAACACTCCGATAAATGGCCTAAGCACATGATTCATGAGCCTCATGAAGGTGCTAGGTGCATTGGTGAGTCCGAAAGGCATCACTAGCCATTCATAGAGTCCTTGCTTCGTCTTTAACGCATTCTTCCACTCATCTCCTTTTTTCATACGGATTTGGTGATACCCACTCTTGAGATCAATCATTGTGAAAACCGTGGAACCACACAACTCGTCTAACATGTCATCTAGGCGTGGAACAGGATGTCTGTACTTGATCGTGATGTTGTTGATGGCTCGACAATCCACACACATCCGCCAGGTGCCATCCTTCTTCGGTACAAGTAATACTGGCACAACACATGGACTCATGCTCTCGCGGATGTAACCCTTACTCATCAGCTCCTCTACTTGTCTTTGTAGCTCCTTAGTCTCCAATGGGTTGGTCCGGTAGGCTGGTCTGTTTGGTAGAGCCGCGCCAGGCACTAGATCAATCTGATGCTCAATCCCGCGGATAGGTGGCAAACCAGGTGGGATCTCCTCCGAGAATACGTCATTGTATTCCTGCAATAACTTAGACATACCACTAGGCAGCTCCTGGACATTGTTAGTACTTACAAGGGACTCCTTGTATATAAATAACAATATAGGCACATCAGGGTGTAAGTCCTTAGATACTTCACCGTGGTTGATGTAGAGATTGGTGTTGAGTGATGGTTTCTTCTCTTGCTCGGCCTTGTGTTTGAGATAGAGTTGATCCTGGTAGATCTCACTAGGTGTGAATGGAAGGAGGGTGATCTTTCGACCCTTGAAGTCAAATGAATACTTGTTGGTGTAGCCATCATGAGTTACCCTTCTATCGAACTGCCATGGTCTCCCTAATAGCACATGGCTCGACCCCATCGGCAACACATCACACAGAATCTCATCGACATACCTACCAATGGTCAATGAGACCGTAACCTGCTGGGTGACATTCAGGGCTCCACCTTCATTTAACCATTGAAGCTTATACGGTCTTGGATGTGGAATGATGTCTAGGTTAAGCTTCTTGACCATGCTCTCACTTGCTGCGTTGGTGCAGCTTCCTCCGTCGATGATGAGGCTGCAAACTTTTTCCTTGATAAAGCACCGGGTGTGGAAGAGGTTCTCCCTTTGCACTGCGTCATCACTCATTCCTTGAGCACTAAGAACTCGCCTGGTGACTAGCATCTCACCTACAGCCGCAGCTGCTTCCTCCTCTTGGTCTGACTCAACTTCATACTCCTCTTGGGGAATGATCTCCCCATCATCTCTAAGCAAGAAAACCTTCTTGTTGGGGCACTCACGTGAGTAATGCCCCATTCCTTGACACCTGAAACATCGAACATTACCTAAGTTAGTAGTGTTCTTTGGCTTAAATGTTCCTTTGGCATCTCCTAGAGGTGCGGTTGAGGCTGGTTTGATGTCGCTTGAACTGGTTGGCTTAACGTCTCTGTATTCTCGTGGCTTTGAAGTATTAGGCGTGTAGCTAGGCTTGGTAAAGCGCCTCTTGTTTTGTACTTCAATCAACTCAGCTTTGTGCACCATCTCCTCAAGATCCTCATAAGATTGCAACTCCAGTTTATCTTGAATGTCACGGCTAAGACCTCCTAGGAACCGAGCCATAGTAACTTCCTCGGCTTCTTCTAAGCTAGCACGAATCAGCAAGGTCTCCATATCCTGGTAGTAGTCTCGGACGGAGCTGGATCCCTGGGTCAACTTCCTGAGTTTGTTAAGTGTTTCTCGGTGGTAATGGTTTGGTACAAAGCGCCTTCTCATGTGCGTGACGATTTGTGGCCAGGTAGAGATGGTCGGATCATTGTGTCGGCTTCGAGTAGCACATAGTTGATCCCACCATAGAAGCGCATAGTCGCTGAACTCCGAGACGGCTATCTTCACCTGATTCACTGGATAGGTGTCATGACACACAAAACTTGATTCCATCTTCCTTTCCCAGTCTAGGTAAGCTTCCGGGTCATTCTTGCCTTGGAATGAAGGGAATTTGGCCTTAATGTGCCTAAGTTGCTGCTTCACTGGGTCCCTATGGTCCTCTCGGTCACGTCTATAACTCCTCCTTCTTCGGACAGATGCATTGTGGCCATAATAGTCTTCTCCAGAGTCGACATAGACGGGGTGTTCAGCCGTGTGGTGGCCTTGACGGTTAGTGTCAGTAGGCGCTCGGTGTATCCTGTCTCGCTCTCTTCGTTCTCTCGGTTCTTCGGTTGCCTCGGCTCCCTCGGAACTCGACCTTCGACACCGATCGGGTGGACGTTGCGGACAGCTTGGAATCGAGAGGCGCCGGCTATGCCTTTTCCACGGGCGATCCTCATGGCTTCTGAAGGGGTGGGCGTGTGCTCATTCTCGGATTCGGACGTCGCCTCCTTGTCCTTATCGGCCTGTTTCTCACGCTCCAAAGCTAATTGTTGCGCGATTTGCTGAAGCAGGACTAGTTGGATGGTCTCGGTGATTTGGGTAGCAATGAGTTTTCTGATGTCATCCATAGCGTCTGTAGGAGCCGCCATATTCCTGCGTTACCAAAAAAAGAACTCGCAGTAAGTAGTTCTAGAATGAAAATAACAAGTAACTTGCAAGAACAACAAAATTATCAAACTTTTAACGCAAAGAAGGCAAGGCTGAATAGACAAGTTTGTAGCGTCCTAACACAATCCTCTCTAGTTTAAATAGACAATCACGAGTGTTCTAAGGGAAAAGGAAAAGAGGAAAACGTTGAACAAAATGGAAAAGACAAGAGATTTTCTCTTAAAAGGATTTTGTAAGTTTCAACAAAATGGAAAACTCTCTCTTTAACCAAAAAAAAGGAAATTTAACCAAAACACTTTTCAGAACGTGATTAACAAATTTTAAAGATCTAGAACCTAATTATCATCCCCTTTAAACGAAAATTTAAGAACACAAGAGAAAAAAACTAGCAACCTATCAACAACTTGATCAATCAAAAGAATCGGAACAGAACCAAATTTCAGCGCAACAATCTATGTGTGCCTATCAGGTTATCAGCAAGTAACGAGTTTTCAAACAGAGAAAGGACACACAAGACAAACAGAATCAAAGTTTTAACACTTTAATCTCACAATCAAACAAGTAAAGAATCGATTTCAAGCTATCAAACAAGCATAACAGATTATCAAGCAATGACAACACGTATAGACTCAAGTTTGAAACATATGCAATTGGTTCTATCTAAGTTCTTTCAATACAGATTTCTATAAAGAGGTTTAGGGATAGAGAAGACTCAGCCTTGGTTCAGAGTGGGCTCTGATACCACATGACACGATCTCCCTAGCGGATCAAGCTCTGGACGAGGCTGAGCTACGAGTTTGGGTGATTTGCGGATGGAGTGGGATGTGGGGGCGTTTCAAGGGCAGAAACAAAGGACTATGGAGAGGGTGGACTTCTCAAGCAACCTGTGGATGATCACTTGATGTATAGAAGATACTCTTGGAGCTTAACAAGCTATAAGAGGATCGATTCGATCTCGAGAATCTCGAAGGGGTTAGACTCGCCCAACAAAGAGTATAAGCTCAAGTTTTCTTCTCATTCAACGCTAAAGAGCCAAGAGTGGCGTGATTACAACATATAGGTCGTAACCTTTAGGGTTTTAAAACAATAAAAAAATGTAGTTTCTGAATAAATAAAACAGCAAAGCGTTGAAAGTAAAATGGCAAGATGTTTCCTTGTTGTAAAAACAACAAGGCGTTCTGGGTTTGCCTCCACCATGCGACATAACTAAGTGGTATTGGGCCTCGATAAAAACCTTGCAATGGAAAACCCAATTGGGACAAAACCATTGCTAAGGAAAAGAGCGTCCCAAAAGATGTCCCACTTAGTGCTGCGTGCTATGGCCTTCTCCATGCACGAACATGTTCCAAACTCTCTCAAGTACCTCCTCCCCGATCTTCTCCGCGAGCTGTTGCATTCCTTTGATCATCTCCTTAGCTCTTGCTCGGGTTATGGCTCCTGCTGGTGCTGGCTCGTCCTCCTCTGAGCTCACGATCATATCATTTTCATACGTTCGTCAAACTTGTACAAAGCTCATTGAGGAACTTATAAGCTCTCATGTTGCATGAAACTTGGTTTAGAGTTCTAGAAACGAGTTCTTAGATGTTTCATACGTTCGTCAAACTTGTACAAAGCTTATTGAGGAACTTATAAGCACTCATCTTGCATGAAACTTGGTTTAGAGTTTTAGAAACGTGTTGTTAGATGTTTCATACGTTTGTCAAACTTGTACAAAGCTCATTGAGGAACTTATAAGCACTCATCTTGCATGAAACTTGGTTTAGAGTCCTAGAAACGCGTTGTTAGATGTTTCATAATTTTGTGAAACTTGTACAAAGCTCATTGAGGAACTTATAAGCACTCATGTTGCATGAAACTTTGTTTAGATACCTAGAAACGCGTTGTTAGATGTTTCATACGTTCGTCAAACTTGTACAAAGCTCATTGAGGAACTTATAAGCTCTCATGTTGCATGAAACTTGATTTAGAGTCCTAGAAACGCGTTGTTAGATGTTTCATAAGTTCGTTAAACTTATACAAAGCTCATTCAGATACTTATAAGCACTCTCGTTGCATGAAACTTGGTTTAGAGTCCTAGAAACGCGTTGTTAGATGTTTCATACGTTCGTCAAACTTGTACAAAGCTCATTGAGGAACTTATAAGAACTCATGTTGCATGTAACTTGGTTTAGAGTCCTAGAAACGCGTTGTTAGATGTTTCATTAGTTCGTGAAACTTGTACAAAGATCATTGAGGAACTTATAAGCACTCATGTTGCATGAAACTTGGTTTAGAGTCCTAGAAACGCGTTGTTAGATGTTTCATAAGTTCGTCAAACTTGTATAAAGCTCATTGAGGAACTTATAAGCTCTAATGTTGCATTAAACTTGGTTTAGAATCCTATAAATACGTTGTTAGATGTTTCATACGTTCGTCAAACTTGTACAAAGCTCATTGAGGAACTTATAAGCTCTCATGTTGCATGAAACTTGGTTTAGATTCCTAGAAACGAGTTGTTAGATGTTTCATAAGTTCGTCAAACTTATACAAAGCTCATTGAGATACTTATAAGCACTCATGTTGCATGAAACTTGGTTTAGAGTCCTAGAAACGCGTTGTTAGATGTTTCATAAGTTCGTCAATCTTGTACAAAGCTCATTGAGACACTTATAAACACTCATGTTGCATGAAACTTGGTTTAGAGTCCTAGAAACGCGTTGTTAGATGTTTCATACGTTCATCAAACTTGTATAAAGCTCATTGAGGAACTTATAAGCTCTCATGTTGCATTAAACTTGGTTTAGAGTCCTAAAAACACGTTGTTAGATGTTTCATACGTTCGTCGAACTTGTACAAAGCTCATTGAGGAACTTATTGTTGTAATTTTGAGAGAGATTAAGAGAGATTCGATATGTTTAGAGAGATTCGATATGTTTAGAGAGATTTGGGAGAGTTTAGGAAATAGTTTCGGTGGAGAGAGTTTATTTTGTGTTTATTGAAGAGAGCATAAGCTCCTTAAGTTTCTTTACAAGGTTAAGAGATACATATATAGAGAGATAGGAGATAAGGTTCAAGATAATCATTGACTCCTTTATTGACTCCTTTATTTTGAATTGTGGACAGCACATTTCTTGTCTTGGAGCGTGAATGAGCTGGCGGAGACTGGTCAACACGCGCCGTCCTTGATCGTGAGCTGGCGGAGGGTAGACACCACGCGCAGCCGTACGGAGAAGGCATCTTTGACCAATCTTTGGTGCCTTCTTTTCTCCTTGGCTCTCAAGTTTTCTTTTGGATGTCTTTGGCGCCAAATGCCTTGGCGCCTAATACAGCTTGTCCTTTCCTTGTTGTGCACACTATCTCTTTTTGAATTTCGCCTTGTATCATGTCTCTTCATGTTTCGACTTAATGCCCTTTTAGGGTTAACATTAATCTCAACACTCCCCCTCAAGCTTAGCCTAATGAAATGGCTATGCTTGGATATCATACCAACAAACCTCATTAAAACCTTGGTGAGAAAACCCAATGGGATAAAACTACACCGAAGGAAAAAGAGTGTAAGTTAGTGTGATAAGAGGTCTTCTTGAGTGAGCTTAAGATCTCTTTGAGATGGACTAGCTTCACTTCAAAAGCTCCCCCTTAAGACAGAACCAATCATTGCTTCTTGCATTATGTAATTTATTCTTAAAGGGTTCTTCAAACTTCTCATCTTGATTATGCTCTTCGCAATTAGATGATGAAGTTTCTTATAAGCTTTCTTCATGTTTCAGCACGGAGATTAGCTACTTCCTCCTCACGGCTTGGTGGTTTACAAGCTTGAGTGTGGGTGGACTTGACCGAACACGTTTGACTCCCTTTACCCTTCTTTCTTCATGTTCCTTAGTGGCTCTTTTCTTGTTGCTCAAGTAACCGAGGTGATCACTTTTACCTCCTCTCCTTTGAACCTTCAAAAGATTCAAGAGATACAAAGAGTTTAGTGCAAGATTAACTTGATATAACTAGATAGGGATGCTCACAAAACTTCTTATGTCCATAAACCAATAATGAAACAATGAGTAATTTTGCCATATTTAAACCTAAGTTCTTTTAGCAAATTTCAAATGACTCAATTTAGGCTATCTAGACAAACAAGAACTAAGCAAGATTATGGAGCGGCTTTAGTTCTTATAATTTAAAACTTAATGAAGAGTAAGGTTTAGGGACAGCCTTTAGTTCGTAGTGGTTTTGGTAATCTCTTGTAGTTACACTTTGGATTTGTCTTTGACTTCTTCACGAGTACTCTTGACTTCCTCCTTTGTGTAATTGGAACAAGTTGATAGAATTGGTTCGGCTTTACTCTTTCGAGGATGCTTTAGCCGAATTGTTGATTGAGAATTTGATAGGCGCACGATGATCGGGCATCTTAGGTACTCGGTGCCCGGGCGCTTTTGGTGCTCGGTGCCCGTGCGCTTTTGGTGCTCGGTGCCCGGGCGCCTTTGGTGCTCGGTGCCCAGGCGCCGGTTTCCGAGAGTCGGATTGTGATGAATGGTTTGCTCTTGGTAGATGCATGGACACAAGATCATTGGACTCGGCTTGGTTCCTTGATGGATACATGGACGAGATTTGGCCGAGACTTTTCTAGATACTTGGCCCGAGACTACATAATGATGAGTTCCTCTCTTCAAGGACTCGGTTTTGGTGATGGTTGAATAGAGTGCCTTGCTTCTTTGTGGAGGCTAGGCTAAGTGAATGATGAACAAGCTCTTTGACATCTTGAGCAAGCTTTTCCAGGGACTTTGATCAAGTGTCAAGTGATGGGCTTTGTCTTTGCTAGAGACTTGAGCCGGTTGGTGATGGGTTGACTCGGCTTTGTCTTGTGAATACTTGGCCGAGATGTGACTTGATGGCTTTGGCTCTTGATAGATGCATTTGGCCAACATGATGATGGTAATTGGCTTCCATTTGATCATGATGAGGTGTGTGAACTAACACTTCTTCTCCCCCCTTCATGATTAACATGGAAGTATATGAACTTTCCTCCTTTCTCGGCTTTGTCCTTCACAAGCTTCTTTGAGAAAGAGGTTTCTCATCTTCTCTTTGGATACCTTTTCTTTAGCCATCTCTTCCTCCTCTTTATTTCTTCTTTCTTTCTTTCTCTTTTAGTCTACTACCTATGCTTAAGGTTAATCATTGCGGATCTCTTCTTGTCTTTAGACATAGTGATCCTACACCATTACAAAGACAAGTTTTGATTTAAGTACAATGGAAACGGCAAGGTGTTGACAATATTTTAGTTACAACCATTTAACTACTAACAACTATCACAAGGAAGGATGCAAAGAAGAGCTTAATTCTTAGTTCACTTAATTTCCCTAAGACAATACTTAAGCCCGAGTATAGAATTGAATCTCAACACAAGTTCAAGAGTTAGCTATAGTTCTATGAATTGTGAACAAAAGTGATCAAAGCATATAACCCTTTCAAGCACACATGACCACATAAACAAGTATCTAATAATACAAATAAGAGTAGAGAGTTTTTAGAGATAGCCTTTTCTAGGTTTAGCTCCTTGAGAGATGATCATAAGGAGAAGTCATTATGCTCTTCAGAGCATCTTAACCGATTAGTATATACTAGAGTTTATGACTTCTCTTATGTGGGTTCTCCATTGCTTGATACCTACACATAAGTAAAGGTTTAGCAACAAGAGTCTTATATGGCTTCTTGACTTTAGACTTAACAAGGGGACCATCACTACAAGAAAACAGCGAATTGCCGACTACATATAGCGACTAAACAATTAGTCGCCAACTTTGATGACTATTTAACGACTATTATACGACTGTATAACGACTACATAGATATAGTCATATATCAGTCGTTATTTAACGACTACAAACAGTAATCGGTAATGTAGTCGTAATTTAACGAACGACGATATATGACTAATATCTTTATGAGAAAAATATTTTTGAATGAAGTCGGTAATTAGTCGCTAATTTGTGACTAATTCGAAAAGTCGTAAAATAGTCGGGTTTTTAGCGACTATATAACTACTCTTCCGGCGGGTCATTATATAGTCGGAAATCAGTCGTCTTTTTTAGGTGCAAAAAACACGTGTTTTGTTGGTAGGTATATCTTGGTTTTTGGCGACTACATAGTTTTAGTCGCTATGTAGTCGCTTAGTAGTTTCTTTATAAAGAAAGCTCAACCACTTCTCTTCCTCAACAACCCACAAACATCTCCTTCTCCAACATAAACAAAAACGTTTCTTATCATATAATTTGATATCTCAAATTCTCTTTTTCATATGATTGTATAATGTCGAGTCATTATAACATTTCTCGGGAGTGGATGTATCGGCGGATCGATGAAGATACCCGGAAATTTTTCGAAGAGTTCAGATTAGGAGTGGAGCAGTTCATGACGTTTGCAAATAGTCGGTCTCTAACACAAGATAACGGGGGTAAGTTTTTCTGCCCTTGTAGTGTTTGCAAAAACGAAAAATTTCTCCCCGGGACAAGAATTTGGAACCATCTTTATAGTAGAGGGTTTATGCCAGATTATTTTGTTTGGTATAAGCATGGGGAAGAAATCAATATCGATTTAGGAACTAGCTACATTGATCCTACATATATAAGTACTGGGAGCCATGTAGTTGAAGATAGGTATGTGGATATGGTTAATGATGCATTTCGTGAAAACATGGGCTTTGATGAAAATTATCATCAAGAAGGTAGTTATGCAAATGTAGAAGAACCAATATTTAACCATTCAAAGAAATTTTACAACTTGTTAGAAGGTGCAAAAGATCCACTATATGATGGTTGTCGTGAAGGTCACTCGCGAGTTATCCTTTAGCTGCTCGAGTCATGCAAAATAAGGCTGAATATAATATGAGTGAAAAGTTAGTAGATTCGGTTTGCGATTTACCGACAGATTATTTACCGAAGGAAATAAGTCTACCGGTTCTCATTACGAAACCGAGAAGTTGATGCGTAATTTAGGTCTTCCCGTATCATACAATTGATGTTTGTCTTAACAATTGTATGATATTTTGGAAAGAATACGAAAACGAAGAAAAATGTGTTTTTTGTGGTGCACAAAGATGGAAACCTAAGAACGACGGACGTAGAACGAAAGTTCCATATAGTCGTATGTGGTATTTACCAGATTGCTTGACAGATTGAAGAGAATGTATCGAGCCACAAGACTGCGGCGGCAATGAGATGGCATGCCGAGCACGAAGCAAATGAGGGAGTAATGAGTCATCCTTACGATGCGGCGGAATGGAAATATTTTCAAAATCAACATCCTCGGTTTGCTGTTGAACCACAAAATGTTTACCTTGGATTGTGTACAGATGGGTTTAATCCATTTGGCATGTCTCGTAATCATTCATTGTGGCCTGTGATCTTGACACCATATAATTTACCCCCTGGTATGTGCATGAATGAAGAGTACTTGTTTCTTACTATTCTGAAATTCGGGCCTAATCATCCGCGAGCTAGTCTTGATGTCTTTCTCCAACCTCTTATTGCTGAGTTAAAAGAGTTGTGGTCTACCGGAGTCGATGCATACGATGTGTCGTTAAATCAAAATTTTAATCTAAAAGCGGTGCTTATGTGGACGATAAGCGACTTTCCAGCATATGGCATGTTATCAGGATGGACAACCCATGGTAAATTGTCTTGTCCGGTTTGCATGGAAGATACAAAGTCTTTTTATCTACCAAATGGAAAGAAGACATGTTGGTTTGATTGTCATCGAAGATTTCTTCCTTATGGACATCCACTAAGAAGGAATAAAAAAGACTTTTTGAAAGGAAAAGACGCATCAAGAGAGTACCCACCTGAGTCTTTGACCGGTGAGCAAGTTTTGTGAGCGGATAGAAGGTGTAAATCCTCCGAGAACTAAGATCGTGGGTGGAAATGGTCACGAAAAAAAGATACGTGGCTATGGGAAGGAACATAATTGGCACAAGGAAAGTATATTTTGGGAGGCTGCCGTATTGGAGGGACCTTAATCTTCGACATAATATTGATGTGATGCATACGGAAAAAGAATTTTTTTGATAACATCATGAATACTCTTATGAGTGTGAAGGGCAAAACAAAAGACAACATCATGTCAAGATGGGATATTGAACGATTTTGTGCTCGGCCACACTTACACATTGATAGTGAAGGCAGGGCTCCTTTTCCACCCTATACATTGACGAAGTTGCGAGAACAAGTTTACTCGAATGTTTGAAACATTCGATTAAATTTCCAGATGGTTATGCTTCAGACTTGGCTAATTGTGTTGATATAGAGAATGGAAAGCTTTCAGGCATGAAGAGCCATGACTGTCATGTGTTTATGGAGCGACTACTTCCATTTATCTTTGCGAGAACTCTTGCACCCGCAATGTCCACCAAGCGATAGCGAGTACGAATATGAATATGCAACTTCTTTACGTTCTAATATATTAATTATGTAATAATTAACACAACGATGCAATTAAACTATATGTATATTGCGGGGATTGGAGCTTTTTTCGGGATTTATGTTCGAGGACTTTGCACACAACTCGCGTTCAAATTCTAAAACAGAACATAATTATAATCCTATGCAATTTGGAGAAGATCTTTCCGCCATCGTTTTTCGATGTGATGGAACACCTGCCTATACATCTCCCCCCTACGAAGCTGAATTGGGAGGTCTGTCCCGGTATAGGTGGATGTATCCTTTCGAAAGGTTTTTCAAAAAGTTGAAAGGCAAAGCGAAGAACAAAAGGTATGCGGCGGGATCAATTGTTCAATCTTATATCAACGACGAGATTGCATATTTTTCGAACAATACTTTGCCGCGAATATACAAACAAAGTCAAGGTAAATGAACAATATACACTTTCGCGTAACTTATTAATTAATGTGAATTACTTAAAAGTGTTTTATTATGCAGGTTAACTAGATTTGATGAAGGTGATGTCCCTGTATATAATGTTCTGGAGTGCCTTTGATATTTACTCAACCAGGTCGCCCAAAGTGGTGAAATGCATGAACTTTGGCTTTCGAGAGAGACTATCAATGCGCACACTCATATGTGCTGAGAAATTGCGATTACTTTCAGCCAAATTGAGCGGTACATAAACTTATTTAACTTTTCATGTAAATAATTACACAATTTCGCAACATATATTTATATACTTGTTGAATATATATATATAGCATGTTCGAGGATTTTATCACGGACAAATATACGGGACTTACCGAAAAAAAGAACTCTCTGTAAAAAAGAGCCGAGGAGGAATATCATTTATGGGTCAAAGATTATGTAAGTACAAAATATAGTCATATATATGTATAGTAAATTTAGTTTTACACATGTTTTTCTGATTATTTTTCATATATATATATATATATGCAGGTTACTTATTGGAATGCCACAAATCCTTTTCCTGCATGGGTTCAAGACCTAGTTCATGGACCTTTGAACAAGGTCAAAACATGGCCAATGTATTTTACAAGAGGCTATTTGTTTCATACGGAAAATCACGGTTGGACGAAGGACATGTAACTACGGGGTCGGTGTTAAAGGTGAAAATTACACGTATGCATCGATGTAGCGGATTTCTATGGAACTCTAACTGATATAATGGAACTTGAGTACGAGGGGATGGTCAATTTAAGAATCACTCTATTTAAGTGTCAGTGGTATGATCCTGTTATTGGTAGAGGCACTCGTAGGAGCAATGGTGGTGTTTATTGATTTGCGGAGCGGTTTCCGGCTTGTTTTAACATGCTTGTTTTAATTTTGAATTTGTAAGGTTGTTTATTGATTGTTGGATTGCGAAGTGGTTTTCGGCTTACATTAATAAAGTCAATTTTTATTAATTATATGTTTGCGGAGCGGTTTCCGGCTTGGATTAATAGAGTTTATATTAATCGTTTGGTTGCGGAGTTGTTTCCGGCTTATTAGAAAAATTTGTATAGCGCGCTGTTGGATTCTAATGTGAGTCGTCTTGTTTGAGACGTGTAATTGCACGACTGGCCAGGTCGGCAATGTGATTGTTTTGTTGATTGAGTGGAGTGTGTACTCGGGGTAGAGTATGTACCCTAGCCCCCCCTTTTTGTTTTTTATTTTTAATATAGCTGTACTCGATGATGAGTTGCCTACGTACCCCGAAGTGGGGATCAAGCCTTGTCGTAGTTCACTAGTTGGATTACAAGTTATTGCATAGTTGGTAGTAGTACTTCATGAGATGGACCGAATTCCATGGTTTTAGAATTGCATTTGGCGGAATTCGGCTAAGTAGCACTCTCTTGTTGACATTGATTCCATGTTCCTGGTCTTTTTGGTTGCGCCCGTGTTGAGAGCTCCTTTGTCCGGTTGGGGCCTGGTTGAGTTGGTACGGGTTTGCCACTTGTTGTGTCGGAATCGCGTTTACGTATGGTTTGACTAGCTCGTTGTATTTTTTGGCGAGGGCTTCTCTTTCCTCCTCCATTAGTATGTGGCATTGTGCTCGGTGAAGTGCGTCGTCGATTGTGACCGGTTTTTCAATATAAATGTGCTTCTTGAAGTCCGAATCGAACCGAGGGCGTTTCGAGTGCGGATAACGCTACGGTGTCGGTTACTTTTACTTTTGAGAGCACGGCTTTGAATTTTTCGATTATGCTCCTTAGCGATTCTGTGGGTCCCTGGGATAGTGTGAATAGTTCCGCTTCGGTTGTTTCTTCTTGGATGTACACTGAGTAGTGCTTGAGGAACATTGTCGTGAGTTGGTTGAAACGGTGATTGATCCTTGTTCGATTTTTGAGAACCATGTCGGGCCGGTCCCGAGAGGTTTTCTACGAACGTTGACGGTATCCTCGCCTCTCGTTCCTTGTCGTTGAATTGAGCTCGCCGACCGCAATGCGGAATGCCGTCACGTGGTCCCTTGGATCGGATAGGCCATCGTAGACCGGAAGTTTGATCTTTCCCGGTTTTTTACCGGAGTGTCGACAAGGTGATTAGCGAAGGGGGTTTTCAAGGATTCCTCGATTATTCTATCGATTTCGGGTGCCGCGCTTGTGGCTTGGTGGATTTCCGATCTCATTTTCTTTAGTGAGTCGGATAGCAATTTCTTCATTTCGTCCACGGTTGTGTTGCTGAAAATGTCGTTTGGATTCTCTCGAACCGCCCGGTTGTCGATGATTGTCTCGACTAGGGTCGTAGATGATGTTTGGGTCGGGGCTTGGATAGTTGAGGCTAGTGCCCTGTCGATTAGAGGACAGTTCCTTGCAAGTTGAGGCTAGCGCCCGGGTTGGGGATAGCTCCTTTGCGGGTTGGGGCTAGTGTGCCTGGATGGTTGAGGGGCGCTCCCTTGCGGGTTGGGGCTAGTGCCCTGCGGGTTGAGGCTCGCGCCCCTGGATGGTTGAGGATAGCTCCTTGCGGGGTTGGGGCTAGTGCCCTGCGGGTTGAGGCTCGCGCCCGGATGGTTGAGGATAGCTCCTTGCGGGTTGGGGCTAGTGCCCTGCGGGTTGAGGCTCGCGCCTGGATGGTTGAGGATAGCTCCTTGAAGGTTGGGGCTAGTGCCCTGCGGGTTGAGGCTCGCGCCTGGATGGTTGAGGATAGCTCCTTGAAGGTTGGGGCTAGTGCCCTGCGGGTTGAGGCTCGCGCCTGGATGGTTGAGGATAGCTCCTTGCTGGTTGGGGCTAGTGCCCTGCGGGTTGAGGCTCGCGCCTGGATGGTTGAGGATAGCTCCTTGCAGGTTGATGATCCTCCTGGGGGTGGTGTTGCTTGGTCCTCCGAATTCGAGGGTTGAATCGTTGGCGCCCGTTGGGGACGTGCTGAAATCCAGCTGGGTTCTTTGAACCGGACTTGGGTCGGTCCTTTGGTGCCTTAGCTCGCGGGCGCTTGTTATCGCATTGATAGTGGCGGTGAGGTATTCGATTTGTTGATGGGTTTTCTTTGATTCTTGATCTATGCGCTGCGCGTTGGCTTGTCCGTCGGCGTCGATTTTATTGACCTTATCCAAGAGCGCGGTTAACGCTTGTTGGATGTTATTGGCCACGTTAGCATTGATCTCGACCGATGCAAGTTGGGATGTGAAATTATCTGACATCTTGATTCGAGGATTTGATCCGGATGATATGATTTGTATTGAAAATTAATCGATCCCCTCAGACGGCGCCAAATGAAGAAGCTAAAAACCTCTTCACAAAGTTATATGAGAATCGATCCTCTTTGTAACCAAATACCGAATACAAATTCTTTTAAAGCGATATGAACAATGAAAAAGTATGATTTTATTGATAATAGCCTTTGATAAATGATTACAAGATGTTTATATGTGATTCAGAGCAAGAGAGTACAAAATTTCAGTCTATAAAACGTAAGAAAAGATGAGGAGGCCAAAATTAGGGTTCAGCCTCCTTTTATAGGCACATCTTCCTTTCGAGTCGGGGTTGGGGCCGTTCCCTATTTTTCCGCCCCAACCCGTCCGTGATCTCCTCAACCGCCCGGGGGATATAGGGGGACAGTTAGGGCGACATGATTATCCATTTCTTCTGATGGGCTTTGCTCTTGGGCTTCTTTCACAGCTTTCAGTAAATGGGCCGAGTTGGGCTTGTCCAGATCCATGTACCAACAGTGTTGTAGACGTTCTTTCATCGAGAAAATACAATAAGTATGAACCATTTATTTTAGGTACGTATACATATATATTTATTAACACGTTAAATAATATTATTATCATATATATATCCGATATGTAACTTAAACTTTTTAATCTTGCAAAAAGCCTCTCAAGCGCATCGGTTTGTTATATTCCGTACCCGTACGTAAAGAAGCCGAAAAAACGTGGTTGAATGTTGTAAATGTCAATCCGAGGAAAAACATAGAGGTGGAATATGTGAACAACGAACCAACACTTTTGCAAACAAGAAAATGACGATGGTGTACTGTTGACTACAATTGAAGATCTCGAACTCGACAATTTTGAAGAAGGAGTTAACCGAATAAATCTTGATTACAATGTCGGAGATGCGGAACCGAAGATGAGTTTCAATGTAATTTATCTTCTTCGATGATGAAACGAAGACGAAGATTAATTTGTCGTATAATGTATTTGTAAAATTCGAAATAATGTATTTTAATGTATTTGTAAAATTCGAAATAATGTATTTTAATGTATTTGTAAAATTCAAAATAATGTATTAAAATAAAATTGAAATAAATATTAGTTTTCCTAATTTTTTTGTAATACATAGTAGTAAATACTAAGTAAAATTTGTTGTGAAATCATTTAATTTAGTGACTAATTAGCGACTGTTTCGCGACTTTTTCACATATAGCGACTGTTTCGCGATTGTTTCACATATAGCGACTGTTTCGCGACTACAATATAGCGACTGTTTAGCGACTAATTATTTAGCGACTGTTAAGCGACTGAAATTTTTCCCCAATTACTAAACCTAATTTCTTCGACATTTCTCCAATCGCATTTTTCTCGTCGCCGCCGCTTCTCCTCTCGTCGCCGCGAATCGTCCTCCTCGCCGCCTCTTCTCCTCTCGTCGCCGCAAATCGTCTTCTCCTCGCCGCCCTCTCCTCGCCGCGATTCTCCTCTCCGTGTCTTCTCCTCGCCGCCCTCTCCTCTCGCCGCGATTCCTCTTCTCGTCGCAATTCGTCTTCGTCTTCTCCCTCTCCTCGCCGCGATTCGTCTTCTCGCCGCGATTCGTCTTCTCCTCGCCGCCCTCTCCCTCGCCGCGATTCTCCTCTCCTCTCCTCTCCTAGCCGCGTCTTCTCCTCTCCTCTCCTCTCCTAGCCGCGTCTTCTCCTCTCCTAGCCGCGGTTCGTCTTCTCCTCGTCGCGGTTCTCCTCTCCTCGCCGAGATTCTCCTCTCCTCTCATCGCCGCGTCTTCTCCCTCTCCTCGCCGCGTCTTATCCTCTCTGTCGTCACAATGAATGGAGGCCGAAAGCGGAAAACTGTCCCCAACGCTGCGTTGACTCCGCGTTGCCTAAAAGACCTTTCTCTTCCTGCTCGGTACAACTTCACGCCAGCCCAAGCCAATCCCGTGGTTAATCGCTCGACTGAAGAACACGCTGGCCCTTCAAAGCCGCCACCACCGGGCGTCCTTGATTATCCACCGCCTATCACCCTATTCCAGGACTCGCCCAATCAAGAGAACTCGGGAAATCTTCATTCTGGAACACATAGTCGTCCGTCTTCCGAAGGCAATAACTTCCACGACGCTACGGACAATGTCCCGGAGCTGCAGCTGGATACGCTAACGACATTAAACGCGTTGTTGACAATGCCAGGACGTGAGAGCTTTGTGACAGTTCTCTCTCCCGCGCCGATGCCAAACACTACTTGGTATGACTCTTTTTATTCAATTATTCGTTTTGTATTGTCTCATTGATTCATGTTTTGTTGTGTTTTGTTGCTAATCATATGGCTGAGAGTACTTGTTGAATCATGTTTTGTATTGTCTCTTGTTTTGCATTGTGTATTCACGTTGTGTATTGTCTCATTGATTCATGTTTTGTATTGTCTCTTGTTTTGCATTGTGTATTCACGTTGTGTATTGTCTCATTGATTCATGTTTTGTATTGTCTCTTGTTTTGCATTGCTTCTGTACTTTTACGGGTTTACTCGCGACAAGGGGTTCTAAGCTTGTTCGTAAGATAACTAAAATTTTTACGAACAAGTTTGATGGTCCCTTCTATAGCTGGACTTGTGTGCCTCGGGATAGACAAGAGAGATACTTTCTCGAGTTCGCGGTAAATTTAGCTTTCTCATAGCTTTCTACATTTCTCATAGTTCTCTACATTTTTTTACCTAACATAAATGTATACTCTTTGTTTTGTAGAAAACTCACACTTGTGATCCTTTGATAACCGGGACAGTTCAACAAAATTTTGTGAATATCTGTCAACGTCGTATGAAAGACATGGTTTCGCCGTGAGGACTAGTCGACAACGCCCAACATGGATCGGCGAAACTCTCGGAAAGAAATGACTACATATTGGGATTAAAACGAAGCAAAAGATAAGAGTTTGACTTATTCTCAGGCTCGTATGTCTCAACGTGGGTGGTCTCGGTCATCACATCCACTTATCGGGACCGACCTCGTACCAACAAATCCAATATGGAATGGTTAGTAACAAAAATAGATGTGTCCTTTAATTATTATTCACCTCTTTAACTTTAACTTTGTTTTGTAACATTGTAGGAAGAGAAATTAGGAAGGCCGGTGTCTATTGGTGAGGTTTTCATTAAGACACACACAAAGCCAGATGGTACATATGTGGATAAGAAAGCGGAGAAGATTGCGTCAAACTATGAGAAGAACTTGCAAGATAAATTGTCTCGCCTCGAAGAAGAGAACTCTGCCATTTCAGACGGTGCTTCGCGACCTCGTGAGCTCACACCTGATGACTATAACGCCATCTTTCTTGAGGTAAAATAAAACATTTTTCATAACCAACATTCATACACTTTATTTATTATTGGGTTTGTCTATTATTTTGCTCTTTCTATTCACAGTCTACTGAAAAGGATTCACGTGGCAATATCTATGGACTTGGAAGCCTCAAGGACAGTCTTGGCATGAGCAACACACAAGGGGATTCTTCAATGTTTATGTCTATGCAAGAGCAGCTGAAGAGAGCACAACAACAAATCGAAGAACAAGCTCTTACTAATAAAAGGCAGGAAGCAGAGCATCAAAAAGCTTTGGAAGAACAACGAGCGAAGGTCGCACAATTGTCCTTGGTGGAGAAGTATTTGCGCAAAACTGATCCGGCATTTCTTGACTTCATGGAGAATGAAGCAGCTCAAGACACCACCACACCTCGATCAAGTTCCCCTTCTTCTTAGGTTACTTAATCTCTTTTTCATGAACAAAACACTTTACTTTTTGGAACTTAATGTTAATTTTATTGTATGTGAATTATCTTTTATGTATGTTATTTGATGTTAATTATAAGTTATGATAACATTATCTTTTTGATTACAGCAGGTTAGTGAATAAATTAAAATGGCAATAACAAACAAAACAAATACCAAATGTACAGTTTTTAACTAAATGAAGTCGCTAAATAGTCATTGATCAGTCGTTATGTAGTCGCCAAACTGTCGTTGAGTAGTCGCAAACTATTAACGTCTATTTTGCGACTAAATACAATAATTTTTTCCAACCAAGTTTAATCGTTACATGGTCGTAATTTAGTCACTAAAACTATACGACTATTTACCGACTATCTTAAGAAAAACATATTAATCTTAAATCAGTCGCCAAATAGTCACTATATTTGACGACTACGTTACGACTATCAAATGGTTCGCTTATTCGTTTCTTTTAGTCGTTGTTTAGTCGTTAAATAGTCTTACTCTACAGTGACTATATTGCGACTGTTTGACGACAACTAGTAATAGTCGTATTGTAGTCGCCAAATGGCGACTACAATACGACTACTATGTTTAGCGACTAAGGATTTCCGACTACCTGGTTTAGTCGCAAAACAGTCGCTTCGTGTTCTTTCACGACTAATAAACGACTAATCTAGCAGTCGTAAAATGCGTGTTTTCTTGTAGTGCATGGTCTTAGATGCACTAGGCGGACCATGATCTTAGAAAAACACAAAAACAAGAATCCTTGTAACTTTGAATGCTGTCATAGCAAGTTACTCATCTTTTATCATAAGCTTAGATGCACAAAGGCGGTTTATGATAACAATATAGATCATCATTATACATTATCTTATTTAGATAAAAATGTTTATGAATCATTTCTCCATATGTCTAAATTGGATTCATCATGACTTTTGAAGGTTTCACCTTTTATAAAATCATGGTTCACCTCTTTAGGCTTATGTTAGCCGAGGATAACATGGATTCAACGAGTTCAAATGTGTATTACCACTTGACGATACTCGGTTCTCGATCCTCTAAGAGAGTTTTGGAATTCACCAAGATTTCCTCAAAAGATTACTTGGTTCCCTACTCCTTTTAAAACAAGATCAATTAGATTAACCAAAGGCTTATGAAAGTCTTGTATCTTATGACCTACTTAAAAACGCTAAGCATCTAATCGTTTCAATTAAGAACCGGCGATTAGAGCTTTGAATATTAGTGAATTCATTAACAAGATGCATATAAAACTATCATTCACTAGGAATCTAGTTAGGCACCATTCGAATGAACTCAAAGAAGGACTCGGATTTGTTGATGGGATATAAAAGAGATAAGGAATATAGAGTGATTAGCCAAATCCAAAGTGATCTAAAGATCATTGGATTCAATGTCTCCAAAGAGATCATTCATTAGTTATCTAATGAGGCAACTACTAACAACCTTATTTCTCTTTTTAACAACAAACCGCCATTAACTTATCTTTTCATTGTCCTTAGAGATTTTGAAATTCACACAAGAGCATGTATTGACTTGGAGATTATAAAGATTGAAGCTTTAAGATGAAAAATTAGATCTTTCCCTTATAAAGACATAGTCTTACTTCATCAAATCTCTTCATTGTCAAAACCTTTAAACATGAAAACCCGACTAGTACATGCTCATAATTATTGCAAAGAGATTTGGATTCAACAAGTCAATTAAGTACATAATACTTATTTCACAAGGATCACACTCTTTTAGCTCTCAAGATGTCAAGATTTTAACTTAATAACTTGGTCCTTGCCTAAATAAAGCTTAGAGTTTTGGATTTACCATACATTTATTCTCATAAGAGATGCTATGCATAGTTCCTTACTCATTTAGCTCACAAGTTTCAAGCTTTGATGCTTTAAGTACTTGTTCATTGCATAAAGCTAGGATTTTTGGATTCATCAAGTTGCTTAACTTCATAATAGTTAGCGAACAAGGTTCTCTTTACCCTATTGACTCACAAGTTTCAAGCTTTGATCTTGAATACTTGTTCATAGTCTAATGCCTATGTTAAAGAGATCTTGGATTCATCAAGGTTCCTTAAGCTCATAAGAGTAGGAAACCATGGTTCTCAATCTTTAACTTTTGGCTACCCATAGATCTTTTCACACATTCAAAATCATGGTTTTAACATGAAGTTAGATCTTAAAGATCCAACCTTTCCATGAACCGATTTTATTTAGTGTGATCTTAGATAGGATTCGGATTCAACAAGTTCTCTTTATCTCATAAGAGTAAGGAGATTCTTGGTTCTCTTCCCTGAGATCTATGGGTCTATTTTATAAAAAGGAAAAAGAGATTCCGGATTCAACATGTTATTGTTCTCAAAAAGAAACAATACACAAGGTTCTCTTCTCTTTTAACTCTCAAGATTCAAGTTTTGTTCTTGAATACTTGGTCATTGTCTAAAGCCTAAGTTAAATGATTTTCGGATTCATCAAGGTTCCTTTAAACTCATAAGAGTGAGGAATCCATGGTTCTCTACCTTTAACTCTTGGCCTACCAAAGATCTTATAAAGTATCATCTCAAACAAACCTTGGAAGCATCAAGTAGCTTTTTAGATCTTAAAAGACCGAGCATACAAGTGTCGATTTGGATTTGGGATGATTACTTTTGGATTTGGATTCAACATGTTCTTATCACTCAAGAGAGGATGGCGAATCATGGTTCCTATCCTTGGATCTTTGTGCCTAAACAAAAGAAAAGGGAGGATCTTGGATTCAACAAGCCTCTCTCACTCATAAGAGCTAAGAGACAAGGTTCTCATCCTCCATGGCTCACAATTACCAAGCTATCTTGGTTGTTCTTGTTCATAGCCATAAGTTCTAACTAAGCTTTATGATAAAAGACAAGAGATTTATGATAAAGCAAAGAACTTTGGTGTTCTTGAGAATCAAAGAACAAGGAAAAAGAAGAGATTTTGCGGAAATAACAAGATTAGGAGCATAAATGCTCTGATACCATGTTGTAATTTTGAGAGAGATTAAGAGAGATTAAGAGAGATTCGATGTGTTTAGAGAGATTTGGGAGAGTTTAGGAAATAGTTTCGGTGGAGAGAGTTTATTTTGTGTTTATTGAAGAGAGCATAAGCTCCTTAAGTTTCTTTATGATATGAGCATGGAACCGGATGCCCGAGCAAAACCGGCGCCCGATGCCCGAGCGAAACCGGCGCCCGATGCCCGAGCGAAACCGGAGCCCGATGCTCGAGTGAAACCGGCACCGAGCAACGATAAAGTAGAGGGAGCGATTACGCGGGCAAAAGCCAAGAAGCTAGCTCAGGATGTCCATACGATGATCATGGAGGAACTTGGAGGAGCAGCTAGGAGCTTCTTCAACATCTTTACCAAGGCCTAGACGAAAGACCAAGCTAATGAAACTAGGTAACTAAGTGTTTCGACTCGGTACTCTTTCCCTTTGCGTAGGTTTGTCCCATTGGGTTTACTACGCAAGGGTTTTAACGAGGCCAAGAAGAGCACTACGTCGGTTACTTAGGGGCATTAGCTTGAAGAGTGTACTAAGCAAGGCACTGAAAATACTTGTTGTCCTATCCGCTAAACTACATGGCGTTTCTCCTTATTTAAAATGTCATGTTGTTTTGCAATTTCCTTTTCTCTTATGTTGCGATTTCCTTTTCTAAGACGATTTCCTTTTTGTTTTAAAACGTGAAACCCTAAAGAAGAAGCGACATGTGCTCTCTCTTTATAAGGGATCACGCCTCCTTTCTTCTTCTTTAGTCAAACTTTTATCATCAACTTCTTTGTTAGACTCACCTTGATTCTTCATTGAATCTGAAGCACTTACAAGTCCTAGTTACTTCCAAGTGTTTCTGCGAATCATCAAGCAATCCTCCCATCGATTGCTTGAGTTTTCCACCATCCATCTCGCATCCCAATCACCTCCATATCCCCCCCAGTTCTGTTCTTGAAGTCGCCACCATCTGCACCATCTTTCCCTATCCGCTTGCCTATGTTTTCAGACAAACACCGCAGCCACCTCCCATCTAACCATCAATCCGCCGAGAAGAGTCCTTTGCCTTTGCCCAAGAGTTGAGATCCTAACCAAGGGTGTATCACGTGGTATCAGAGCCAACTCTGTACCAAAGGCTGAGTTTTCTCCATCCTTACATCTTTTCATTCGATTTACTTGCTTGAAACCTATTAGAACCGAAAGCTTTTGATTATAATCGTTGAGATCTGTTGCTTTGTGTTCTAAGTTTCTGTCGCTTGTTCTTGAATGATTAAGATTGATTGTTGATTGTCTAAAGCTACTGATTAGGTTGATAGATAACTCTTGGTTGTCCATTACATTGTTTGAAATCGTTGCTTGAGTTCTTTTGATTATCGAACATGGCGGTTGCGCGAGTTAAGAGTTAAAACCCTAAGCAAATTTCCTTTTTTCTAAGCTTTTGATTGTGAAAGAGTTTTTCAATTTCCTTTTTTTTATGTACTCGCAAACTGATTAGAATTGGACTACATTGCAAGTTTGTGTCATTAAGTTACTTGTGGTACACGTGAAACTTGATTTAAAACGCCTCATACTTGAACATCACGCCATAAAACTTGATACAATTTGACTGAAAGTTGTTTTACGTTTTGAGTTACTACCTTGTTCTTATTCCTAGGACTACTTACTTTGAGTTACTTGTTTGTGTACCAGGTACATGGCACTTCCCACGGAAGCAACGGAGGACTTACAGAAGCTCATCGCGGACCAGATCGCCGCAGCCCTTCAACATATGCTTCCCCAACAGATATCTCAACACCTTACCCTGGAACGCGAACAGCAGTCCAAGAGGACCGCGATAGTCTCGTCCGAGTCCGACAGTGAGCCTACTCCTACCCCCTCAGGAGCCATCCGGATTGCCAGGGGAAAGGGTGTCGCCGGTACGTCCAAATTCCAAGCCGTTCGCAACGTCTTTTCTATCGGTACCGGAATAACCCTGCTGGCCGAGACTACCTCAACCTTGACGTGGATGAAGAAGACCCGTCACCCAGGCGTCGAGTGCAAGGAGAACATGACGAGGACGGACAGAATGCCCCTCGGCACCGAGGACATGCCCGACGCTGAACCCAAACCATTGCCGGTCACCGTGTCTATGAGGATTCGGATGACGGTTATTACAACCACTCGGATCGAAGTAGGAGAAGCCGCAGACACGAGAGACGTGACCGAGATGATCCGAGAGATTCTGAGAGGCAACAGCTGAAGCACATCAAGGCTAAGTTCCCTCCTTTCCAAGGCAAGAACGACCCGGAAGCCTATCTAGATTGGGAGAGGAAGATGGAATCTAGTTTCTTGTGCCACGACACCTACGCAGCCAACAAGGTGAAGATAGCCATCTCAGAATTCAGTGTCTATGCCTTGCTTTGGTGGGATCAACAGTGTACGTCTCGGAGCCGTCACAATGAGCAGCCCATCCAGACTTGGCCTCAACTCACCGCCCTCATGAGAAAACGGTTTGTTCCCAGCCACTACCACCGGGAAGTTCTCAACAAACTCATAAAGCTTACCCAAGGATCCAACTCCGTCCGAGATTATTTCCAAGAGATGGAAACCCTCTTGATTAGGGCTGGCCTAGAAGAGGATGAAGAGGTCACTTTAGCTCGGTTCATTGGTGGACTTAGCCGAGACATCCAGGACAAAGTAGAGCTTCAAACCTATGGGGATCTTGAGGAGCTTGTGCACAAGGCAGAGCTAGTGGAGAGTCAGAACAAGAGACGGTATGCCAAGCCTAGCTTCTCCACGCCGAGCAAGCCCAAGGACTTCACCCCCACACGGCCACCTTTCACCAAAGACACCAAACCAACCCCTGCGGCTAAGGAAGAGACCAAGTATGATCCTAAGAGCCGAGGCAACACCTCTTCTAGTAACGTCAGGTGCTTCAGGTGTCAAGGGATGGGCCATTACTCTAGAGAATGTCCCAACAAGAAGGTGTTTATGCTGCTTGATAGCGGTGAGGTTGTACCCCAAGACTCTGATTCTGAGCCAGAAGCCGAAGAAGGAGAAGAAGAGACAGCCGCTATTGGAGAGATGTTAGTAGCTCGGAGGACTCTAAGTGTCCAGAACCAACCGGAAGAGCTGGTGCAGCGTGATCATCTCTTCCACACCCGGTGCCTCATCAAGGGCAAGGTTTGCAGCTTGATCATCGATGGTGGTAGCTGTACCAACGCTGCTAGTGAGCTTATGGTGAAGAAGTTAAGCCTAGCCACCATCTCCCACCCTAGGCCATATAAGTTACAATGGCTTAACGAGAGTGGAGCTCTCACGGTAACACATCAGGTCCGGTTTACTCTTGCCATTGGTAAGTATGAGGATGAAGTCCTGTGTGATGTGATACCAATGGGGTCGAGCCATGTGCTTCTTGGTAGACCTTGGCAATCAGATAGAAGGGTTATGCATGACGGGTACACCAACAAGCACTCCTTTGAGTTCAAAGGCCGAAAGATTACTCTTGCTCCTCTCACACCAAGTGAAGTCTACCAAGATCAGCTTTATCTCAAGCTCAAGGAAGACAAAGAGAGGGAGCATGTTCCAGCCACCAGCCTCTACATAAACCAAAGAGAAGTTTCTCAACTCTTAGCTTCAGATTGTTCTATTCTGTTATTTGTGTACAAGGAGAACCTTGTTAGTACTAACCCCACACAAGATCTCCCTAGTGATATGTCTAAGCTATTGCAGGATTTTAGTGATGTCTTTCCCCAGGAGATACCCCTAGGCCTACCACCCATCCGAGGCATTGAGCACCAGATTGACTTGGTACCCGGTTCAGCACTACCAAACCGACCAGCTTATAGGACCAATCCGGTGGAGACCAAGGAACTTCAAAAGCAAGTAGAAGAACTTATGAGCAAGGGACACATTCGTGAGAGCATGAGTCCGTGTGCCGTGCCGGTTCTTCTCGTGCCAAATAAGGACGGATCGTGGAGGATGTGTGTTGATTGCCGAGCCATCAACAACATCACGGTTAAGTATCGCCATCCTATCCCTAGACTTGATGATATGCTTGATGAATTGTGCGGTTCTAACATTTTCTCTAAGATTGATCTTAAGAGCGGTTATCATCAGATTAGGATGAAGGAAGGTGATGAATGGAAGACGGCTTTCAAGACCAAGCAAGGCCTCTATGAGTGGCTAGTCATGCCTTTTGGACTTACTAATGCACCGAGTACATTTATGCGTCTAATGAACCATGTTTTGAGATCTTTTATAGGTGTATTCGTGGTGGTATACTTTGATGACATCCCGATCTTCGGTAGGAGCTTAGCCGAGCACATTGACCACGTCCGAGCCGTTCTTGAAGTTCTAAGGAGGGAAAACCTGTTTGCCAACATAGACAAATGCACCTTTTGTACTAACCAGGTTGTATTCTTAGGCTTTGTTGTGAGTGCAGAAGGAGTACAGGTCGATGAGGAGAAGATCAAGGCTATCCGGGATTGGCCTAAGCCGACCACCATTGGAGAAGTCCGGAGCTTTCATGGGCTTGCCGGGTTCTACCGCCGTTTTGTCCGGGACTTTAGCACCATTGCTGCACCATTGACCGAAGTGATCAAGAAGGATGTGGGATTTAAGTGGGGAGAAGCACAAGACAAGGCTTCCGAATGCCTTAAAGAGAAGCTTATCAATTCCCCTTTGCTTTTATTACCTGATTTCCTTAAGACTTTTGAGATTGAATGTGATGCGTCTGGTGTAGGGATTGGGGCAGTTCTAATGCAGGAACGGAGGCCTATAGCTTACTTCAGTGAGAAGCTAAGTTAAGCCACGCTGAACTATCCCACATACGACAAGGAGCTCTACGCGCTGGTGAGAGCCTTGCAGACTTGGCAACACTACCTTTGGCCGAAGGAGTTTGTTATCCACACCGATCATGAGTCTCTCAAGCATCTTAAGGGCCAACAGAAGCTGAACAAGAGACATGGCCGCTGGATAGAGTTCATAGAGACTTTCCCCTACGTGATCAAATACAAGAAAGGTAAGGACAATGTCGTGGCCGACGCATTGTCCCGGAGGTACACCCTTATCTCTGAATTGACTTCTAGACTTATCGGATTTGAAGTGATCAAAACCTTATATGAGAATGATTCTGAATTTAGTGATTACTATGCAAAGTGCTCTAAGTTTGGTTTTGAGAATTACTTTAGACAGGATGGTTATCTCTTTTACAACAACAAGCTATGTATACCCGGCGGTTCGGTAAGAGAGTTGTTGGTTAGGGAAGCACACGGAGGAGGCCTAGCTGGGCACTTTGGCCAAGCCAAAACACTGGCCAGCCTCCAAGCCTACTTCTATTGGCCTCACATGAGAAGAGACGTCGACAGGATCTGCCTTGCTTGTGTCACGTGCAAGCAAGCCAAGAGTAAGGTGCAACCTCACGGTTTGTACACACCTTTACCAATACCTTCTCATCCTTGGACATAAATTTCTATGGATTTTGTAATAGGCTTACCTCGAACCAGGAATGGTAGAGACTCTATATTTGTGGTTGTAGACAGGTTTAGCAAGATGGCTCACTTCATAGCTTGCCACAAGACCGATGACGCGGTTAGCGTAGCTAATTTGTTTTTCAGGGAAGTGGTCAGATTGCACGGCATGCCTCGGGTGATTGTCTCAGATCGTGACACCAAGTTCTTGAGTCACTTCTGGCGTACCTTGTGGGCCAAGCTAGGGACCAAACTCTCATTCTCCACCACCTGCCATCCCCAAACCGATGGCCAAACCGAAGTAGTCAACAGGTCCTTATCCACACTTCTCAGGACCCTGGTAAGAAGCAATCTCAAGGCATGGGAGGAGTGTCTACCCCATGCTGAGTTTGCTTACAATCATGCTAAGCACTCTACTACTCTATACTCACCGTTTGAATTGGTTTATGGCTTTAACCCTATGTCTCCCCTTGATCTAATCGTGTTGCCTTTGAGTGAAGTGTCTAGTTTTGATGGCAGCAAGAAGGCCGAGCAGGTTAAGAAGATGCACGAGAAGGCCAAAGAGAACATCGAGAAGAAGACCGAGCAATACGTTAGGCAAGCGAACAAGGGCCGCAGGGAGATGCTGTTTGAGGAAGGCGATTTGGTGTGGGTCCACTTGAGGAAGGAACGATTCCCAGCTGAGAGGAAGTCCAAGCTTATGCCCCGAGTTGATGGTAAAAAGCTCATTGAGATACTTATAAGCACTCATGTTGCATGAAACTTGGTTTAGAGTCCTAGAATCGCGTTGTTAGATGTTTCATAAGTTCGTCAAACTTGTACAAAGCTCATTGAGGAACTTATAAGCTCTCATGTTGCATGAAACTTGGTTTAGAGTCCTAGAAACAATTTGTTAGATGTTTCATACGTTTGTCAAACTTGTACAAAGCTTATTGAAGAACTTATAAGCACTCATCTTGCATGAAACTTGGTTTAGAGTTTTAGAAACGTGTTGTTATATGTTTCATACGTTTGTCAAACTTGTACAAAGCTCATTGAGGAACTTATAAGCACTCATCTTGCATGAAACTTGGTTTAGAGTCCTAGAAACGCGTTGTTAGATGTTTCATAATTTTGTGAAACTTGTACAAAGCTCATTGAGGAACTTATAAGCACTCATGTTGCATGAAACTTTGTTTAGATACCTAGAAACGCGTTGTTAGATGTTTCATACGTTCGTCAAACTTGTACAAAGCTCATTGAGGAACTTATAAGAACTCATGCTGCATGTAACTTGGTTTAGAGTCCTAGAAACGCGTTGTTAGATGTTTCATTAGTTCGTGAAACTTGTACAAAGCTCATTGAGGAACTTATAAGCACTCATGTTGCATGAAACTTGGTTTAGAGTCCTAGAAACGCGTTGTTAGATGTTTCATAAGTTCGTCAAACTTGTATAAAGCTCATTGAGGAACTTATAAGCTCTAATGTTGCATTAAACTTGGTTTAGAGTCCTAAAAACACGTTGTTAGATGTTTCATACGTTCGTCAAACTTGTACAAAGCTCATTGAGGAACTTATAAGCTCTCATGTTGCATGAAACTTGGTTTAGATTCCTAGAAACGAGTTGTTAGATGTTTCATAAGTTCGTCAAACTTATACAAAGCTCATTGAGATACTTATAAGCACTCATGTTGCATGAAACTTGGTTTAGAGTCCTAGAAACGCGTTGTTAGATGTTTCATAAGTTCGTCAATCTTGTACAAAGCTCATTGAAACACTTATAAACACTCATGTTGCATGAAACTTGGTTTAGAGTCCTTTAAACGCGTTGTTAGATGTTTCATACGTCCGTAAAACTTGTACAAAGCTCATTGAGGAACTTATAAGAACTCATGTTGCATGTAACTTGGTTTAGAGTCCTAGAAACGCGTTGTTAGATGTTTCATAAGTTCGTGAAACTTATACAAAACTCATTGAGGAACCTATAAGCACTCATGTTGCATTAAACTTGGTTTAGAGTCCTAAAAACACGTTGTTAGATGTTTCATACGTTCGTCAAACTTGTACAAAGCTCATTGAGGAACTTATAAGCTCTCATGTTGCATGAAACTTGGTTTAGAGTCCTAGAAACAAGTTGTTAGATGTTTCATAAGTTCGTCAAACTTATACAAAGCTCATTGAGATACTTATAAGCACTCATGTTGCATGAAACTTGGTTTAGAGTCCTAGAAACGATTTGTTAGATGTTTTATACGTTCGTCAAACTTGTATAAAGCTCATTGAGGAACTTATAAGCTCTCATGTTGCATTAAACTTTGTTTAGAGTCCTAGAAACGCGTTGTTAGATGTTTCATACGTTCGTCAAACTTGTACAAAGCTCATTGAGGAACTTATAAGCTCTCATCTTGCATGAAACTTGGTTTAGAGTCCTAGAAACGCGTTGTTAGATGTTTCATAATTTTGTGAAACTTGTACAAAGCTAATTGAGGAACTTATAAGTACTCATGTTGCATGAAACTTTGTTTAGATACCTAGAAACGCGTTGTTAGATGTTTCATACGTTCGTCAAACTTGTACAAAGCTCATTGAGGAACTTATAAGCTTTCATGTTGCATGAAACTTGATTTAGAGTCCTAGAAACGCGTTGTTAGATGTTTCATAAGTTCGTGAAACTTATACAAAGCTCATTGAGATACTTATAAGCACTCATGTTCATTGAAACTTGGTTTAGAGTCCTAGAAACGCGTTGTTAGATGTTTCATACGTTCGTCAAACTTGTACAAAGCTCATTGAGGAACTTATAAGAACTCATGTTGCATGTAACTTGGTTTAGAGTCCTAGAAACGCGTTGTTAGATGTTTCATAAGTTCGTGAAACTTGTACAAAGCTCATTGAGGAACTTATAAGCACTCATGTTGCATGAAACTTTGTTTAGAGTCCTAGAAACGCGTTGTTAGATGTTTCATACGTTCGTCAAACTTGTACAAAGCTCATTGAAAAACTGATAAGCTCTCATGTTGCATGTAACTTGGTTTAGAGTCCTAGAAACGCGATGTTAGATGTTTCATAAGTTCGTGAAACTTGTACAAAGCTCATTGAGGAACTTATAATCTCTCATGTTGCATGAAACTTGGTTTAGAGTCCTAGAAACGCGTTGTTAGATGTTTCATAAGTTCGTGAAACTTGTACAAAGCTCATTGAGGAACTTATAAGCACTCATGTTGCACGAAACTTGGTTTAGAGTCCTAGAAACGCGTTGTAAGATGTTTCATAAGTTCGTCAAACTTGTATAAACCTCATTGAGGAACTTATAAGCTCTCATGTTGCATTAAACTTGGTTTAGAGTCCTAAAAACACGTTGTTAGATTTTTCATACGTTCGTCAAACTTGTACAAAGCTCATTGAGGAACTTATAAGCTCTCATGTTGCATGAAACTTGGTTTAGAGTCCTAGAAACGAGTTCTTAGATGTTTCATAAGTTCGTCAAACTTATACAAAGCTCATTGAGATACTTATAAGCACTCATGTTGCATGAAACTTGGTTTAGAGTCCTAGAAACGCGTTGTTAGATGTTTCATAAGTTCATCAAACTTGTACAAAGCTCATTGAGGAACTTATAAGCTCTCATGTTGCATGAAACTTGGTTTAGAGTCTTAGAAACGATTTGTTAGATGTTTCATACGTTCGTCAAACTTGTACAAAGCTTATTGAGGAACTTATAAGCACTCATCTTGCATGAAACTTGGTTTAGAGTTTTAGAAACGCGTTGTTAGATGTTTCATACGTTTGTCAAACTTGTACAAAGCTCATTGAGGAACTTATAAGCACTGATCTTGCATGAAACTTGGTTTAGAGTCCTAGAAATGCGTTGTTAGATGTTTCATAATTTTGTGAAACTTGTACAAAGCTCATTGAGGAACTTATAAGCACTCATCTTGCATGAAACTTTGTTTAGATACCTAGAAACGCGTTGTTAGATGTTTCATACGTTCGTCAAACTTGTACAAAGCTCATTGAGGAACTTATAAGCTCTCATGTTGCATGAAACTTGATTTAGAGTCCTAGAAACGCGTTGTTAGATGTTTCATAAGTTCGTAAAACTTATACAAAGCTCATTGAGATACTTATAAGCACTCTTGTTGCATGAAACTTGGTTTAGAGTCCTAGAAACGCGTTGTTAGATGTTTCATACGTTCGTCAAACTTGTACAAAGCTCATTGAGGAACTTATAAGCACTCATGTTGCATGAAACTTGGTTTAGAGTCCTAGAAACGTGTTGTTAGATGTTTCATACGTTCGTCAAACTTGTACAAAGCTCATTCAGGAATTTATAAGCTCTCATGTTGCATGAAACTTGGTTTAGAGTCTTACAAACGAGTTGTTAGATGTTTCATAAGTTCGTCAAACTTATACAAAGCTCATTGAGATACTTATAAGCACTCTTGTTGCATGAAACTTGGTTTAGAGTCCTAGAAAGGCGTTGTTAGATGTTTCATAAGTTCGTGAAACTTGTATAAAGCTCATTGAGGAACTTATAAGCACTCATGTTGCATGAAACTTGGTTTAGAGTCCTAGAAACGATTTGTTAGATGTTTCTTACGTTCGTCAAACTTGTATAAAGCTCATTGAGGAACTTGTAAGCTCTCATGTTGCATTAAACTTTGTTTAGAGTTTTAGAAACACGTTGTTAGATGTTTCATACGTTCGTCAAACTTGTACAAAGCTCATTGAGGAACTTATAAGCACTCATGTTGCATTAAACTTGGTTTAGAGTCCTAGAAACACGTTGTTAGATGTTTCATAAGTTCGTAAACCTCTTACAAAGCTTTTTGAGGAACTTATAAGCTCTCATGTTGCATGAAACTTGGTTTAGAGTCCTAGAAACGAGTTGTTAGATGTTTCATAAGTTCGTCAAACTTATACAAAGCTCATTGAGATACTTATAAGCTATCATCTTGCATGAAACTTGGTTTAGAGTCCTAGAAACGCGTTGTTAGATGTTTCATAATTTTGTGAAACTTGTACAAAGCTAATTGAGGAACTTATAAGTACTCATGTTGCATGAAACTTGATTTAGAGTCCTAGAAACGCGTTGTTAGATGTTTCATAAGTTCGTGAAACTTATACAAAGCTCATTGAGATACTTATAAGCACTCATGTTCATTGAAACTTGGTTTAGAGTCCTAGAAACGCGTTGTTAGATGTTTCATACGTTCGTCAAACTTGTACAAAGCTCATTGAGGAACTTATAAGAACTCATGTTGCATGAAACTTGGTTTAGAGTCCTAGAAACGCGTTGTTAGATGTTTCATAAGTTCGTGAAACTTGTACAAAGCTCATTGAGGAGCTTATAAGCACTCATGTTGCATGAAACTTGGTTTAGAGTCCTAGAAACGCGTTGTTAGATGTTTCATACGTTCGTCAAACTTGTACAAAGCTCATTGAAAAACTTATAAGCTCTCATGTTGCATGTAACTTGATTTAGAGTCCTAGAAACGCGTTGTTAGATGTTTCATAAGTTTGTGAAACTTGTACAAAGCTCATTGAGGAACTTATAAGCTCTCATGTTGCATGAAACTTGGTTTAGAGTCCTAGAAACGCGTTGTTAGATGTTTCATAAGTTCGTTAAACTTGTACAAAGCTCATTGAGGAACTTATAAGCACTCATGTTGCATTAAACTTGGTTTAGAGTCCTAGAAACACGTTGTTAGATGTTTCATAAGTTCGTCAAACTTGTATAAACCTCATTGAGGAACTTATAAGCTCTCATGTTGCATTAAACTTGGTTTATAGTCATAAAAACACGTTGTTAGATGTTTCATACGTTCGTCAAACTTGTACAAAGCTCATTGAGGAACTTATAAGCTCTCATGTTGCATGAAACTTGGTTTAGAGTCCTAGAAACGAGTTCTTAGATGTTTCATAAGTTCGTCAAACTTATACAAAGCTCATTGAGATACTTATAAGCACTCATGTTGCATGAAACTTGGTTTAGAGTCCTAGAAACGCGTTGTTAGATGTTTCATAAGTTCGTCAAACTTGTACAAAGCTCATTGAGGAACTTATAAGCTCTCATGTTGCATGAAACTTGGTTTAGAGTCCTAGAAACGATTTGTTAGATGTTTCATACGTTCGTCAAACTTGTACAAAGCTTATTGAAGAACTTATAAGCACTCATCTTGCAAGAAACTTGGTTTAGAGTTTTAGAAACGCGTTGTTAGATGTTTCATACGTTTGTCAAACTTGTACAAAGCTCATTGAGGAACTTATAAGCACTCATCTTGCATGAAACTTGGTTTAGAGTCCTAGAAACGCGTTGTTAGATGTTTCATAATTTTGTGAAACTTGTACAAAGCTCATTGAGGAACTTATAAGCACTCGTGTTGCATGAAACTTTGTTTAGATACCTAGAAACACGTTGTTAGATGTTTCATACGTTCGTCAAACTTGTACAAAGCTCATTGAGGAACTTATAAGCTCTCATGTTGCATGAAACTTGATTTAGAGTCCTAGAAACGCGTTGTTAGATGTTTCATAAGTTCGTGAAACTTATACAAAGCTCATTGAGATACTTATAAGCACTCTTGTTGCATGAAACTTGGTTTAGAGTCAAAGAAACGCGTTGTTAGATGTTTCATACGTTCGTCAAACAGTTACGTATTGCTAAGGTTAACCTGGTAACTGGGACACAAGACTCCAGCACCTGTACCAAGCCATACTGGTTGTGCTCCGAATCGCGTTTACGTATGGTTTGACTAGCTCGTTGTATTTTTTGGCGAGGGCTTCTCTTCCTCCTCCATTAGTATGTGGCATTGTGCTCGGTGAAGTGCGTCGTCGATCGTGACCGTGCTTTTTTTCAATATAAATGTGCTTCTCAAGTCCGAATCGAACCGTAGTGGGCGTTTCAGTGCGTATAACGGCCACGCGTGTCGGTTACTTTTACTTTGAGAGCACGCGCTTGAATTTTTCGATTATGCTCCTTAGCGATTCTGTGGGTCCCCGGGATAGTGTGAATAGTTCCGCTTCGGTTGTTTCTTCTGATGTACACCGAGTAGTGCTCGAGGAACATTGTCGGAGTCAAGTTGAAACCGCATCGATCCTTGTTCGATTTTTTGAGAACCATGTCGTGGCCGGTCCCGAGAGGTTTTCTACGAACTCGTTGACAAACATCCTCGCCTCTCGTTCCCTTGTCGTTGAATTGAGCTCTGCCGACCGCAATGCGGAATGCCGTCACGTGGTCCCTTGGACCGATAGGCCATCGCAGACCTAAGTTCGATCTTCCTTGTTTTTTACCGGAGTGTCGAAGGCGGTGATTAGCGAAGGGGGGTTTTCAAGGATTCCTCGATTATTCTATCGATTTCCGGGTGCCGCGCTTGTGGCTTGGTGGATTTCCGATCTCATTTTCTTTAGTGAGTTCGATAGCAATTTCTTCATTTCGTCCACGCGCTTGTGTTGCCGAAAATGTCGTTTGGATTCTCTCGAACCGCCCGGTTGTCGATGATTGTCTCGACTAGGGTCGTAGATGATGTTTGGGTCGGCTTGGATAGTTGAGGCGCAAGGCCCTCGTCGATTGGAGAGGGCGTCTGGTGGGGCCAAGGGGCTAGCGCCCGGTGTTGGGGATGGGGCCTCAAGTGTGTCACAAGGTTCGGATGGTCGAGTTGCTCTCCCTTGCAGTGTGTTGGGGCTAGTGCCCCGCGGGCCGAGGCTCGCGCCCCCGGATGGTTGAGGATAGCTCCTCGCAGTTGGGGCTAGTGCCCCGCGGCTGAGGCTCGCGCCCGGATGGTTGAGGATAGCTCCCTGCGGTGTTGGGGCTAGTGCCCTCGCTGGCCGAGGCTCGCGCCCTGATGGCCGAGGATAGCTCCTTGAAGGTTGGGGCTAGTGCCTCGCGGGTTGAGGCTCGCGCCCTCGGATGGTTGAGGATAAACTCTCCTTGAAGGTTGGGGCTAGTGCCCCCGCGGGCTGAGGCTCGCGCCCGGATGGTTGAGGATAGTCTCTTGCCGGTTGGGGCTGGCACCGCGGGCCGAGGCTCGCGCCCGGATGGTCGAGGATAGCTCCTTGGCAGGTTGATGATCCTCCCCGGGGGTGGTGTTGCTTGGTCCTCCGAATTCGAGGGTCAATCGTTGGCGCCCGTTGGGGACGTGTCAACTACCTCGGGTTCTTTGAACCGGACTTGGGCCTGGCCCTTTGGTGCCTTAGCTCGCGTGGCGCTTGTTATCGCATCGATAGTGGCGGTAGGTATTCGATTTGTTGATGGGTTTTCTTTGATTCTTGAACCATGCGCTGCGCGTTGGCTTGTCCGTCGGCGTCGATTTTATTGACCTTATCCAAGAGCGCTGCTAACGCTTGTTGGATGTTATTGGCCACGTTAGCATTGATCTCGACCGATGCAAGTCAGGGATGTGAAATTATTCGACATCTTGATTCGAGGATTGATCCGGATGATATGATTTTGTATTGAAAATTAATCGATCCCCTCGTACTCTGCCGCCAAATGAAGAAGCTAAAAACCTCTTCACAAAGTTATATGAGAATCGATCCTCTTCAGAACCAAATACCGAATACAAATTCTTTTAAAGCGATATGAACAATGAAAAAGTATGATTTTATCGATAAATAGCCTTTGATAAATGATTACAAGATGTTTATATGTGATTCAGAGCAAGAGAGTACAAAATTTCGCCTATAAAACGTAAGAAAAGATGAGGAGGCCAAAATTAGGCTCCACTCCTTTATAGGCACATCTTCCTCGTTCCAAGCTAGCCGTTCATTTTTCCGCCCCAACCCGTCCGTGATCTCCTCAACCGCCCGGATATGGGGACAAATAGGTGGCGACATGATTATCCATTTTCCCGATGGGCTTTGCCTGGCTTCTTTCACAGCTTTCGCAAATGGGCCGAGTTGGGCTTGTCCAGATCCATGTACCAACAAGAGTTGTGTACGTTCTTTCATCGAGAAAAATACAATAAGTATGAACCATTTATTTTAGGTACGTATACATATATATTTATTAACACGTTAAATAATATTATTATCATATATATATCCGATATGTAACTTAAACTTTTTAATCTTGCAAAAAGCCTCTCAAGCGCATCAAAGGTTTGTTATATTCCGTACCCGTACGTAAAGAAGCCGAAAAAACGTGGTCAAATGTTGTAAATGTCAATCCGAGGAAAAACATAGAGGTGGAATATGTGAACAACGAACCAACACTTTTGCAAACAAACTTAAAATGACGATGGTGTACCGTTGATTACAATTGAAGATCTCGAACTCGACAATTTTGAAGAAGGAGTTAACCGAATAAATCTTGATTAAAGTAAATGCTCAGAGATGCGTAACCGAAGATGAGTTTCAATGTAATTTATCTTCTTCCGATGATGAAACGTAATATTCCAAGACACTTGTCGTATAATGTATTTGTAAAATTCGAAAATAATGTATTTTAATGTATTTGTAAAAAATTCGAAATAATGTATTTTAATGTATTTGTAAAATTCAAAATAATGTATTAAAATAAAATTGAAATAAATATTAGTTTTCCTAATTTTTTTCAGAATACATAAGAAGAATACCAAGAAAATTGTTGTGAAATCATTTAATTTAGTGACTAATTAGCGATCGTTTCGCGACTTTTTCACATATAGCGACCGTTTCGCGATTGTTTCACATATAGCGACCGTTTCGCGACTACAATATAAAGCGACCGTTTTGCCGACTAATTATTTAGCGACCGTTAAGCGACCGAAATTTTTCCCCAATTACTAAACCCAATTTCTTCGACATTTCTCCAACGGTATTTTTCTCGTCGCCGCCGCTTTCCTCTCGTCGCCGCGAATCGGCCCTCTCGCCGCCTCTTTCTCTCGTCGCCGCAAATCGCTCTCTCTCTCGCCGCCCTCTCCCTCGCCGCGATTCTCCTCTCCGTGTCTTCTCCTCGCCGCCCTCTCCTCTCGCCGCGATTCCTCTTCTCGTCGCAATTCGTCTTCGTCTTCTCCCTCTCCTCGCCGCGATTCGTCTTCTCGCCGCGATTCGGTCTTCTCTCGCCGCCCTCTCCCTCGCCGCGATTCTCCTCTCCTCTCCTCTCCTAGCCGCGTCTTCTCCTCTCCTCTCTCTCCTAGCCGCGTCTTCTCCTCTCCTAGCCGCGGTTCGTCTTCTCCGTCGCGGTTCTCCTCTCCTCGCCGAGACCCTCTCTCTCATCGCCGCGTCTTCTCCCTCTCCTCGCCGCGTCTTATCCTCTCGTCGTCACAATGAATGGAGGCCGAAAGCGGAAAACTGTCCCCAACGCCGCGTTGACTCCGCGTTGCCTAAAAGACCTTCTTCCGGCCGGTGACAACTTCACGCCGTGCCTCTGCCAATCCCGTGGTTAATCGCTCGAACAAGAACACGCCGGCCCTTCAAAGCCGCCACCACCGTGCGTCCTTGATTATCCACCGCCTATCACCCTATTCCAGGACTCGCCCAATCAAGAGAACTCGGGAAATCTTCATTCTCGGGAACACATAGTCGTCCGTCTTCCGAAGGCAATAACTTCCACGACGCTACTTCGACAATGTCCCCGTAGCCGCACTGGATACGCGAACGACATTAAACGCGTTGTTGACAATGCCAGGACGGAGAGCTTTGTGACGTTCTCTCTCCCGCGCCGATGCCAAACACTACTTGGTATGACCTCTTTTTTTTTTTTTATTCAATTATTTCGTTTTGTATTGTCTCATTGATTCGTTGTTTTTGTTGTGTTTTTGTTGCTAATCATATGGCTGAGAGTACTTGTTGAATCATGTTTTGTATTGTCTCTTGTTTTGCATTGTGTATTCACGTTGTGTATTGTCTCATTGATTCATGTTTTGTATTGTCTCTTGTTTTGCATTGTGTATTCACGTTGTGTATTGTCTCATTGATTCATGTTTTGTATTGTCTCTTGTTTTGCATTGCTTCGTACTTTTACAGGTTTACTCGCGACAAGGTTCTAAGCTTGTTCGTAACATAACTAAAATTTTTACGAACAAGTTTGATGGTCCCTTCTATAGCCGGACTCTTTGTGTGCCTCGGGATAGACAAGAGAGATACTTTCTCGAGTTCGCGGTAAAAATTTAGCTTTCTCATAGCTTTCTACATTTCTCATAGTTCTCTACATTTTTTTACCTAACATAAATGTATACTCTTTGTTTTGTAGAAAACTCACACTTGTGATCCTTTGATAACCGGGACGTTCAACAAAATTTTGTGAATATCTCACAACGTCGTATGAAAGACATGGTTTCGCCGTGAGGACTAGTCGACAACGCCCAACATGGATTCTGCAATAAACTCGGAAAGAAATGACTACATATTGGGATTAAAACGAAGCAAAAGATAAGAGTTTGACTTATTTCACAGGCTCGTATGTCTGAACGCAGGTCTCTGGCCATCACATCCACTTATCTAGACCGACCTCGTACCAACAAATCCAATATGGAATGGTTAGTAACAAAAATAGATGTGTCCTTTAATTATTATTCACCTCTTTAACTTTAACTTTGTTTTGTAACATTGTAGGAAGAGAAATTAGAAGGCCGTGTCTATTGGTGAGGTTTTCATTAAGACACACACAAAGCGATGGTACATATGTGGATAAGAAAGCGGAGAAGATTGCGTCAAACTATGAGAAGAACTTGCAAGATAAATTGTCTCGCCTCGAAGAAGAGAACTCGGCCATTTCGTACGCGCGACCTCGTGAGCTCACACCCGATGACTATAACGCCATCTTTCTTGAGGTAAAATAAAACATTTTTCATAACCAACATTCATACACTTTATTTATTATTGGGTTTGTCTATTATTTTGCTCTTTCTATTCAAGGCCGCCCAATCGAAAAGGATTCACGTGGCAATATCTATGGACTTGGAAGCCTCAAGGACAAGCCTGCGAGAGCAACACAAGGGGATTCTTCAATGTTTATGTCTATGCAAGAGCAGCCGAAGAGAGCACAACAACAAATCGAAGAACAAGCTCTTACTACAAAAGGCTGCGGTGTGAAGCAGAGCATCAAAAGTTTTGAAGAACAACGAGCGAAGGTCGCACAATTGTCCTTGGTGGAGAAGTATTTGCGCAAAACTCCATCCTATTTCTTGACTTCATGGAGAATGAAGCAGCTCAAGACACCACCACACCTCGATCAAGTTCCCCTTCTTCTTAGGTTACTTAATCTCTTTTTCATGAACAAAACACTTTACTTTTTGGAACTTAATGTTAATTTTATTGTATGTGAATTATCTTTTATGTATGTTATTTGATGTTAATTATAAGTTATGATAACATTATCTTTTTGATTACAACAGGTTAGTGAATAAATTAAATGGCAATAACAAACAAAACAAATACCAAATGTACAAACAGTCTTTAACTAAATGAAGTCGCTAAATAGTCATCGATCGTCGTTATGTAGTCGCCAACCGTCAGCTGAAAGGGGCCGCAAACTATTAACGTCTATTTTGCGACTAAATACAATAATTTTTTCCAACCAAGTTTAATCGTTACATGGTCGTAATTTAGTCACTAAAACTATACGACTATTTACCGACTATCTTAAGAAAAACATATTAATCTTAAATCGCCGCCAAATAGTCACTATATTTGACGACTACGCGCTAATTATCAAATGGTTCGTCATTCGTTTCTTTAGTCGTTAATAGTCTAAACAGTCTTACTCTACAAAGGACTATATTGCGACCGTTTGACGACAAATCAGGCGAGTCGTATTGCAGTCGCCAAATGGGCGACTACAATACGACTACTATGTTTAGCGACTAAGGATTTCCGACTACCCGGTTTAGTCGCAAAAACCGCCGCTTCGTGTTCTTTCACGTACTAATAAACGACTAATCTAGTGTCAGAAAATGCGTGTTTTCTGTAGTGCATGGTCTTAGATGCACTAGGCGGACCATGATCTTAGAAAAACACAAAAACAAGAATCCTCTTGTAAATTTGAATGCCGTCATAGCAAGTTACTCATCTTTTATCATAAGCTTAGATGCACAAAGGCGTTTATGATAACAATATAGATCATCATTATACATTATCTTATTTAGATAAAATGTTTATGAATCATTTCTCCATATGTCTAAATTGGATTCATCATGACTTTTGAAGGTTTCACCTTTTATAAAATCATGGTTCACCTCTTTAGGCTTATGTTAGCCGAGGATAACATGGATTCAACGAGTTCAAATGTGTATTACCACTTGACGATACTCTGCCGATCCTCTAAGAGAGTTTTGGAATTCACCAAAGATTTCCTCAAAGATTACTTGGTTCCCTACTCCTTTTAAAACAAGATCAATTAGATTAACCAAAGGCTTATGAAAGTCTTGTATCTTATGACCTACTTAAAAACGCTAAGCATCTAATCGTTTCAATTAAGAACCTAAGGACAGCTTTGAATATTAGTGAATTCATTAACAAGATGCATATAAAAATCATTATCATTCACTAGAATCTAGTTAGGCACCATTCGAATGAACTCAAAGAAGGACTCGGATTTGTTGATGGGATATAAAAGAGATAAGGAATATGTAGTGATTAGCCAAATCCAAAGTGATCTAAAGATCATTGGATTCAATGTCTCCAAAGAGATCATTCATTAGTTATCTAATGAGGCAACTACTAACAACTCCATTTCTCTTTTAACAACAAACCGCCATTAACTTATCTTTTCATTGTCCTTAGAGATTTTGAAATTCACACAAGAACACGTATCGAATTTGCATTATAAAGATTGAAGCTTTAAGATGAAAAATTAGATCTTTCCCTTATAAAGACATAGTCTTACTTCATCAAATCTCTTCATTGTCAAAACTCTTAAAACACAAAACCCGACTAACATACGCTCATAATTATTGCAAAGAGATTTCAGATTCAAATGTTTCGAATTAAGTACATAATGGCTTATTTCACAAGGATCACACTCTTTAGCTCTCAAGATGTCAAGATTTTAACTTAATAACTTGGTCCTTGCCTAAATAAAGCTTAGAGTTTTGGATTTACCATACATTTATTCTCTTGGCAAGAGATGCTATGCATAGTTCCTTACTCATTTAGCTCACAAGTTTCAAACTTTGATGCTTTAAGTACTTGTTCATTGCATAAAGCTAGGATTTTTGGATTCATCAAGTCGCTTAACTTCATAATAGTTGAAGCAATAGCGTCTTCTTTGACTATTGACTCACAAGTTTCAAGCTTTGATCTTGAATACTTGTTCATAGTCTAATGCCTATGTTAAAGAGATCTTGGATTCATCAAGGTTCCTTAAGCTCATAAGAGTAGGAAACCACAGCTCTTAATCTTTAATTCCCTTGGCTACCCATAGATCTTTTCACACATTCAAAATCAAGTGGTTTTAACATGAAGTTAGATCTTAAAGATCCAACCTTTCCATGAACCGATTTTATTTAGTGTGATCTTAGATAGGATTCGGATTCAACAAGTTCTCTTTATCTCATAAGAGTAAGGAGATTCTGGTTCTCTTCCGAGATCTATGGGTCTATTTTATAAAAAGGAAAAAGAGATTCGCATTCAACATGTTATTGTTCTCAAAAAGAAACAATACACAAGGTTCTCTTCTTGAATCCTCAAGATTCAAGTTTTGTTCTTTGAATACTTGGTCATTGTCTAAAGCCTAAGTTAAATCACATTTGATTCACTAAGTTCCTTTAAACTCATAAGAGTGAGGAATCCATGGTTCTCTTACCTAACTCTTGGCCTACGAAAGATCTTATAAAGTATCATCTCAAACAACCCTTGGAAGCATCAAGTAGCTTTTAGATCTTAAAAGACCCGAGCATACAAGTGTCGATTTGGATTTGGGATGATTACTTGGATTTGGATTCAACATGTTCTTATCACTCAAGAGAGGATGGGCGAATCATGGTTCCTATCCTTGGATCTTTGTGCCTAAACAAAAGAAAAGGAGGATCTTGGATTCAACAAGCCTCTCTCACTCATAAGAGCTAAGAGACAAGGTCTTCATCCTCCATGGCTCACAATTACCAAGCTATCTTGGCTGTTCTTGTTCATAGCCATAAGTTCTAACTAAGCTTTATGATAAAAGACAAGAGATTTATGATAAAGCAAAGAACTTCGTGTTCCCTGAGAATCAAAGAACAAGGAAAAGAAGAGATTTCAAGGAAATAACAAGATTAGAGCATAAATGCTCACATATGTTGTAATTTTGAGAGAGATTAAAGAGAGACAAACAGTATATCTTGTTTCATGTTTGTGAGTAGATTTGGGAGAGTTTATAACAAATTTTTCTATATAGCCATTTCGCTGCTTATCAAGAGAGCATGTGCTCCTTAAGTTTCTTTGGCGATACGAGCATGGAAACTGGATGCCCGAGCAAACCGTGCCCGATGCCCGAGCGAAACCGCGCCCGATGCCCGAGCGAAACCGGAGCCCGATGCTCGAGTGAAACCGGCACCGAGCAACGATAAAGTAGAGGGAGCGATTACGCGGGCAAAAGCCAAGAAGCTAGCCTGTGATGTCCATACGATGATCATGGAGGAACTTGGAGGAGCAGCTTAGGAGCTTCTTCAACATCTTTACCAAGGCCTTTACCCAGCTTAATTCAAGCTAATGAAACTAGGTAACTAAGTGTTTCGACTCGGTACTCTTTCCCTTTGCGTAGCTCGTCCCATTGCCGGGATTACTACGCAAGGGTTTTAACGAGGCCAAGAAGAGCACTACGTCGGTTACTAGTGGGCATTAGCTTCAAGAGTGTACTAAGCAAGGCACCGAAAATACTTGTTAGTCCTATCCGCTAAACTACATGGCGTTTCTCCATTTAAAATGTCATGTTGTTTTGCAATTTCCTTTTCTTATGTTGCGATTTCCTTTTCTAAGACGATTTCCTTTTTTGTTTTAAAACGTGAAACCCTAAAGAAGAAGCGACATGCTCTCTTATAAGGGATCACGCCTCCTTTCTTCTTCTTTTTTAGTCAAACTTTTATCATCAACTTCTTTGTTAGACTCACCTTGATTCTTCATTGAATCCTCAAGCACTTACAAGTCCTAGTTACTCTGGGGCAGCCGCGAATCATCAAGCAATCCTCCCATCGATTGCTTGAGTTTTCCACCATCCATCTCGCATCCCAATCACCTCCATATCCCCCCCGCCCTGTTCTTGAAGCTCTCACCATCCGCACCATCTTCCCTATCCGCTTGCCTATGTTTTCGCACAAACACCCAGCCCACTCCCCATCTAACCATCAATCCGCCGAAGAGTCCTTTGCCTTTGCCCAAGAGTCGAGATCTCAACCAAGGGTGTATCACGGGCATCGAGCCAACTCTGTACCAAAGGCTGAGTTTTCTCCATCCTTACATCTTTTCATTCGATTTACTTGCTTGAAACCTATTAGAACCGAAAGCTTTTGATTATAATCGCTGAGATCCGTTGCTTTGTGTTCTAAGTTTTGCCGTTTGTTCTTGAATGATTAAGATTGATTGTTGATTGTCTAAAGCTACCGATTAGGTCGATAGATAACTCTTGGTTGTCCATTACATTGTTTGAAATCGTTGCTGAGTTCTTTGATTATCGAACATGGCGGCTATGCCAGGTGCTGTTGAGTTAAAACCCTAAGCAAATTTCCTTTTCTAAGCTTTTGATTGTGAAAGAGTTTTTCAATTTCCTTTTTTTATGTACTCGCAAACTGATTAGAATCGACTACACGGCAAGTTTGTGTCATTACTGGCACACGTGAAACTTCTGATTTTAAAAACGCCTCATACTTGAACATCACGCCATAAAACTTGATACAATTTGACCGAAAGTTGTTTTACGTTTTGAGTTACTACCTTGTTCTTATTCCTAGGACTACTTACTTTGAGTTACTTGTTTGTGTACTGTGCACATGGCACTTCCCACTTAAGCAACGCGAGGACTTGGCGCGGTGGCTCATCGCGGACCGCATCGCCGCAGCCCTTCAACATATGCTTCCCCAACAACGCACCCCAACACCTTACCCCGGGAACGCGAATGTTAGCCCAAGAGGACCGCGATAGTCTCGTCCGAGTCCGACGCTGAGCCTACTCCTACCCCCTCAGAGCCATCCGGATTGCCAGGGAAAGGGTGTCGCCGGTACGTCCAAATTCCAAGCCGTTCGCAACGTCTTTTCTATCGCGTACCCGAATAACCCCGCCGGCCGAGACTACCTCAACCTTGACGTGGATGAAGAAGCACCACACCAGCGTCGAGTGCAAGGAGAACATGACGAGGACGGACAATGCCCCTCGCACCGAGGACATGCCCGACGCTCGAACCCAAACCATCACGGCCACCGTGTCTATGAGGATTCGGATGACGCGTTATTACAACCACTCGGATCGAAGTAGGAGAAGCCGCAGACACGAGAGACGTGACCGAGACGATCCGAGAGATTCGAGAGGCAACAACCGAAGCACATCAAGGCTAAGTTCCCTCCTTTCCAAGGCAAGAACGACCCTAAGCCTATCTAGATTGGGAGAGGAAGATGGAATCTAGTTTCTTTGTGCCACGACACCTACGCAATAACAAGGTGAAGATAGCCATCTCGGGGAATTCAAAGGCGTTGTCTATGCCTTGCTTTGGTGGGATCACCGTTGCACGTCTCGAGCCGTCACAATGAGCAGCCCATCTCGACTTGGCCCCAACTCACCGCCCTCATGAGAAAACGGTTTGTTCCCGCCCACTACCACCGTGGAAGTTCTCAACAAACTCGTAAAGCTTACCCAAGGATCCAACTCCGTCCGAGATTATTTCCAAGAGATGGAAACCCTCTTGATTAGGGCTGGCCTAGAAGAGGATGAAGAAAGGTCACTTTAGCTCGGTTCATTGGTGGACTTAGCCGAGACATCCAGGACAAAGTAGAGCTTCAAACCTATGGGGATCTTGAGGAGCTTGTGCACAAGGCAGCTAGTGGAGAGTCGTAACAAGAGATCGTATGCCAAGCCTAGCTTCTCCACGCCGAGCAAGCCCAAGGACTTCACCCCCACACGGCCACCTTTCACCAAAGACACCAAACCAACCCCCGCGGCTAAGGAAGAGACCAAGTATGATCCTAAGAGCCGAGGCAACACCTCTTCTAGTAACGTCGGGTGTCAGGGGAAACAAGGATGGGCCATTACTCTAGAGAATGTCCCAACAAGAAGGTGTTTATGCTGCTTGATAGCGGTGAGGTTGTACCCCAAGACTCGATTCCCGGAGCTGTCACATGAGAAGAAGAGACAACCGCTATTGGAGAGATGTTATAGCCGCAGGACTCTAAGTGTCCAACCAACCCAATAGGCCTAAAGGCAAAGGTGATCATCTCTTCCACACCCGTGCCTCATCAAGGGCAAGGTTTGCGTCTTGATCATCGATGGTGTAGTCACCAACGCCGTTAGTGAGCTTATGGTGAAGAAGTTAAGCCTAGCCACCATCTCCCACCCTAGGCCATATAAGTTACAATGGCTTAACGCAGAGTGGAGCTCTCACTCTTGGTGAACAGCATCAGTCCCCGCTTACTCTGCCATTGGTAAGCATGAGGATGAAGTCCCGTGGGTGATGTGATACCAATGGGGTCGAGCCATGTGCTTCTTGGTAGACCTTGGGCAATCGCATAGGAAGTGGTTATGCATGACGGTACACCAACAAGCACTCCTTTCGAGTTCAAAGGCCGAAAGATTACTCTCGCTGCTCCTCTCACACCAAGTGAAGTCTACCAACACTTCGCCTGATCTCAAGCTCAAGGAAGACAAAGAGAGGGAGCATGTTCCTACCCACCAAATTTACATAAACCAAAGAGAAGTTTCTCAACTCTTAGCTTCTGCATTGTTCTATTCCCCGTTATTTGTGTACAAGAGAACCTCGTTAGTACTAACCCCACACAAGATCTCCCTAGTGATATGTCTAAGCTATTGCAGGATTTTAGTGATGTCTTTCCCAGAGATTCCCCTAGGCCTACCACCCATCCGAGGCATTGAGCACCGTATTGACGTGAAAACGGTTTCAACATCACCAAACCGACCAAACAGCCTTATAGGACCAACCGTGACACGAAGAACTTCAGCAAGAAGAACTTATGAGCAAGGGACACATTCGTGAGAAAGCATGAGTCCGTGTGCCGTGGCTTCTGCTTCGTGCCAAATAAGGACGGAGTCGTGATAGATGTGTGTTGATTGCCGAGCCATCAACAACATCACTTGCTATATCGCCATCCTATCCCCGTACTCGATGATATGCTTGATGAATTGTGCTGCTCTCTAACATTTTCTCTAAGATTGGATCTTGAAGAGCTGCTATCACTTCAGATTAGGATGAAGGAAGGTGATGAATGGAAGACGGCTTTCAAGACCAAGCAAGGCCTCTATGAGTGGCTAGTCATGCCTTTTGGACTTACTAATGCACCGAGTACATTTATGCGTCGAATGAACCATGTTTTGAGATCTTTTTATGTGTATTCGTGGTGGTATACTTTGATGACATCCCCCGATTCGTAGGAGCTTAGCCGAGCACATTGACCACGTCCGAGCCGTTCTTGAAGTTCTAAGGAGGGAAAACCTCGTTTGCCAACATGCATACAAATGCAATCTTTTGTACTAACCAGGTTGTATTCTTAGGCTTGTTGTGAAAAGTGCATGAGTACAAAGGCCGATGAGGAGTAAGATCAAGGCTATCTGAGCCAGCCTAAGCCGACCACCATTGGAGAAGTCCGGAGCTTTCATGGGCTTGCCTAGTTCTACCGCCGTTTTGTCCGGGACTTTAGCACCATTGCCGCACCATTGACCGAAGTGATCAAGAAGGATGTGATTTAAGTGGGGAGAAGCACAAGAGATACAAGGCTTCCCGAATGCCTTAAAGAGAAGCTTATCAATTCCCCTTTGCTTTTATTACTCGATTTTACATTTTGAGATTGAATGTGATGCGTTCCAGGTAGGTGGATTGGGGCAAGCCGAATGCAGAACGGAGGCCTATAGCTTACTTCGAGAAGCCAAGTTAAGCCACGTCGAACTATCCCACATACGACAAGTGAGCTCTACGCGCCGGTGAGAGCCTTGCAAACACTCGGCAACACTACCTTTGGCCGAAGGAGTTTGTTATCCACACCGATCATGAGTCTCTCAAGCATCTTAAGGGCCAAATGTGCTTTCGGAACAAGAGACATGGCCGCCGGATAGAGTTCATAGAGACTTTCCCCTACGTGATCAAATAAGCAAGAAAGGTAAGGACAATGTCGTGGCCGACGCATTGTCCCGAGGTACACCCTTATCTCCGAATTGATTTCAGACTTACCTGATTTTTAAGTGATCAAAACCTTATATGAGAATGATTCTCGAATTTACATTTACTATGCAAAGTGCTCTAAGTTTGGTTTTTGAGAATTACTTTGGGGACAGATGGTTATCTCTTTTACAACAACAAGCTATGTATACCCTATGGTTCGGTAAGAGAGTTGTTGGTTAGGGAAGCACACGCAGGAGGCCTAGTCGGGCACTTTGGCCAAGCCAAAACACCGGCCAGCCTCCAAGCCTACTTCTATTGGCCTCACATGAGAAGAGACGTCGACAGATCCGCTCTTGCTTGTGTCACGTGCAAGCAAGCCAAGAGTAAGGTGCAACTCTCACGGTTTGTACACACCTTTACCAATACCTTTCTCATCCTTGGACATAAATTTCTATGGATTTTGTAATAGGCTTACCTCGAACCAGAATGGTGTAGACTTCATATTTGTGGTTGTGGAGATGTGTTTAGCAAGATGGCTCACTTCATAGCTTGCCACAAGACCGATGACGCGGTTAGCGTAGCTAATTTGTTTTTCGTGGAAGTGGTCGATTGTACCGCATGCTCGGTGATCGTCTCGCATCGTGACACCAAGTTCTCGAGTCACTTCTCGGGCGTACCTTGTGGGCCAAGCTAGGGACCAAACTCTCATTCTCCACCACCTCGCCATCCCCAAACCGATGGCCAAACCGAAGTAGTCACGGTGTCCTTATCCACACTTCTCGTACCTCGGTAAGCAATCTCAAGGCATGGGAGGAGTGTTCACCCCATGCCGAGTTTGCTTACAATCATGCTAAGCACTCTACTACTCTATACTCACCGTTTGAATTGGTTTATGGCTTTAACCCTATGTCTCCCTGATCTAATCGTGTTGTTTTTGAGTGAAGTGTCTAGTTTTGATGGCAGCAAGAAGGCCTTCAGCAGTGTTAAGAAGATGCACGAGAAGGCCAAAGAGAACATCGAGAAGAAGACCGAGCAATACGTTAGGCAAGCGAACAAGGGCCGCAGGAGATGGCTGCTTTGAGGAAGGCGATTTGGTGTGGGTCCACTTTGAGGAAGGAACGATTCCCACTCGAGAGGAAGTCCAAGCTTATGCCCCGAGTTGATGGTAAAAAGCTCATTGAGATACTTATAAGCACTCATGTTGCATGAAACTTGGTTTAGGTCCTAGAATCGCGTTGTTAGATGTTTCATAAGTTCGTCAAACTTGTACAAAGCTCATTGAGGAACTTATAAGCTCTCATGTTGCATGAAACTTGGTTTAGAGTCCTAGAAACAATTTGTTAGATGTTTCATACGTTTGTCAAACTTGTACAAAGCTTATTGAAGAACTTATAAGCACTCATCTTGCATGAAACTTGGTTTGCAGTTTTAGAAACGTGTTGTTATATGTTTCATACGTTTGTCAAACTTGTACAAAGCTCATCGAGGAACTTATAAGCACTCATCTTGCATGAAACTTGGTTTGCAGTCCTAGAAACGCGCTTCGTTAGATGTTTCATAATTTTGTGAAACTTGTACAGTTCTCATCAAGTAACTTATAAAGACTATGCCAAAGTGAAACTTTGTTTAGATACCTAGAAACGCGTTGTTAGATGTTTCATACGTTCGTCAAACTTGTACAAAGCTCATTGAGGAACTTATAAGAACTCATGCCGCATGTAACTTGGTTTAGAGTCCTAGAAACGCGTTGTTAGATGTTTCATTAGTTCGTGAAACTTGTACAAAGCTCATTGAGGAACTTATAAGCACTCATGTTGCATGAAACTTGGTTTCAGTCCTAGAAACGCGTTGTTAGATGTTTCATAAGTTCACAAACTTGTATAAAGCTCATTGAGGAACTTATAAGCTCTAATGCTGCATTAAACTTGGCTTGTAGTCCTAAAAACACGTTGTTAGATGTTTCATACGTTCACAAACTTGTACAAAGCTCATTGAGGAACTTATAAGCTCTCATGTTGCATGAAACTTGGTTTAGATTCCTAGAAACGAAGTTGTTAGATGTTTCATAAGTTCGTCAAACTTATACAAAGCTCATCGAGATACTTATAAGCACTCATGTTGCATGAAACTTGGTTTCGTAGTCCTAGAAACGCGTTGTTAGATGTTTCATAAGTTCGTCAATCTTGTACAAAGCTCATTGAAACACTTATAAACACTCATGTTGCATGAAACTTGGTTTAGAGTCCTTTAAACGCGTTGTTAGATGTTTCATACGTCCGTAAAACTTGTACAAAGCTCATCGAGGAACTTATAAGAACTCATGTTGCATGTAACTTGGTTTGTGAGTCCTAGAAACGCGTTGTTAGATGTTTCATAAGTTCGTGAAACTTATACAAAACTCATCGAGGAACCTATAAGCACTCATGTTGCATTAAACTTGGTTTTGTAGTCCTAAAACACGTTGTTAGATGTTTCATACGTTCGTCAAACTTGTACAAAGCTCATTCGAGGAACTTATAAGCTCTCATGTTGCATGAAACTTGCCTAGAGTCCTAGAAACAAGTTGTTAGATGTTTCATAAGTTCGTCAAACTTATACAAAGCTCATTGAGATACTTATAAGCACTCATGTTGCATGAAACTTGGTTTAGTCCTAGAAAACGATTTGTTAGATGTTTTATACGTTCGTCAAACTTGTATAAAGCTCATCGAGGAACTTATAAGCTCTCATGTTGCATTAAACTTTGTTTAGAGTCCTAGAAACGCGTTGTTAGATGTTTCATACGTTCGTCAACTTGTACAAAGCTCATTGAGGAACTTATAAGCTCTCATCTTGCATGAAACTTGGTTTAGAGTCCTAGAACGCGTTGTTAGATGTTTCATAATTGTGAAACTTGTAATAAAGTTAATTCGAGGAACTTATAAGTACTCATGTTGCATGAAACTTTGTTTAGATACCTAGAAACGCGTTGTTAGATGTTTCATACGTTCGTCAAACTTGTACAAAGCTCATTGAGGAACTTATAAGCTTTCATGTTGCATGAAACTTGGATTATAGGTCCTAGAAACTAAGCAGTTGATAAGCCTCATAAGTTCGTGAAACTTATACAAAGCTCATTGAGATACTTATAAGCACTCATGTTCATTGAAACTTGGTTTAGAGTCCTAGAAACGCGTTGTTAGATGTTTCATACGTTCGTCAAACTTGTACAAAGCTCATTGAGGAACTTATAAGAACTCATGTTGCATGTAACTTGCTTGGTAGGTCCTAGAAACGCGTTGTTGCATGTTTCATAAGTTCGTGAAACTTGTACAAAGCTCATTGAGGAACTTATAAGCACTCATGTTGCATGAAACTTTGTTTAGAGTCCTAGAAACGCGTTGTTAGATGTTTCATACGTTCGTCAAACTTGTACAAAGTCTATTGAAAACCGATAAGCTCTCATGTTGCATGTAACTCTGCTTGTAGTCCTAGAAACGCGATGTTAGATGTTTCATAAGTTCGTGAAACTTGTACAAAGCTCATTGAGGAACTTATAATCTCTCATGTTGCATGAAACTTGGTTTAGAGTCCTAGAAACGCGTTGTTAGATGTTTCATAAGTTCGTGTGTTCTGTACAAAGCTCATTGAGGAACTTATAAGCACTCATGTTGCACTTGGTTTAGAGTCCTAGAAACGCGCGTTGTAAGATGTTTCATAAGTTCGTCAAACTTGTATAAATTATTGAGGAACTTATAAGCTCTCATGTTGCATTAAACTTGGTTTAGAGTCCTAAAAACACGTTGTTAGATTTTTCTATACGTTCGTCAAACTTGTACAAAGCTCATTGAGGAACTTATAAGCTCTCATGTTGCATGAAACTTGGTTTAGAGTCCTAGAAACGAAGTTCTTAGATGTTTCATAAGTTGCCAAACTTATACAAAGCTCATTGAGATACTTATAAGCACTCATGTTGCATGAAACTTGGTTTAGAGTCCTAGAAACGCGTTGTTAGATGTTTCATAAGTTCATCAAACTTGTACAAAGCTCATTGAGGAACTTATAAGCTCTCATGTTGCATGAAACTTGGTTTAGAGTCTTAGAAACGATTTGTTAGATGTTTCATACGTTCGTCAAACTTGTACAAAGCTTATTGAGGAACTTATAAGCACTCATCTTGCATGAAACTTGGTTTAGAGTTTTAGAAACGCGTTGTTAGATGTTTCATACGTTTGTCAAACTCTGCATGTGCTCACGATAACTTATAAGCACCGATCTTGCATGAAACTTGGTTTAGAGTCCTAGAAATGCGTTGTTAGATGTTTCATAATTTTGTGAAACTTGGTATTAAAGCTCATCGAGGAACTTATAAGCACTCATCTTGCATGAAACTTTGTTTAGATACCTAGAAACGCGTTGTTAGATGTTTCATACGTTCGTCAAACTCGTACAAAGCCTCATTGAGGAACTTATAAGCTCTCATGTTGCATGAAACTTGATTTAAATTTAAACGCGTCATAGATGTTTCATAAGTTCGTAAAACTTATACAAAGCCTCAATGGCATACTTATAAAGACTTCCTTGTTGCATGAAACTTGGCTTGGTAGGTCCTAGAAACGCGCGCAGTGATGTTTCCATACGTTCGTCAAACTTGTACAAAGCCATTGGAGGAACTTGCGCACTCCACAAAGCGAAACTTGGTTTAGAGTCCTAGAAACGTGTTGTTAGATGTTTCCATACGTTCGTCAAACTCGGCATGCTCTCATTCAATGAATTTATAAGCTCTCATGTTGCATGAAACTTGGTTTAGAGTCTTACAAACGAGTTGTTAGATGTTTCATAAGTTCGTCAAACTTATACAAAGCTCATTGAGATACTTATAAGCACTCTTGTTGCATGAAACTTGGTTTAGAGTCCTAGAAAGGTGTTGTTAGATGTTTCATAAGTTCGTGAAACTTGTATAAAGCCTATCGAGGAACTTATAAGCACTCATGTTGCATGAAACTTGGTTTAGAGTCCTAGAAACGATTTGTTAGATGTTTCTTACGTTCACAAACTTGTATAAAGCTCATTGAGGAACTTGTAAGCTCTCATGTTGCATTAAACTTTGTTTAGAGTTTTAGAAACACGTTGTTAGATGTTTCATACGTTCGTCAAACTTGTACAAAGCTCATTGAGGAACTTATAAGCACTCATGTTGCATTAAACTTGGTTTGTAGTCCTAGAAACACGTTGTTAGATGTTTCATAAGTTCGTAAACCTCTACAAAGCTTTTTGAGGAACTTATGCTTTCCTCATGTTGCATGAAACTTGGTTTAGAGTCCTAGAAACGAGTTGTTAGATGTTTCATAAGTTCGTCAAACTTATACAAAGCTCATTGAGATACTTATAAGCTATCATCTTGCATGAAACTTGGTTTAGAGTCCTAGAAACGCGTTGTTAGATGTTTCATAATTTTGTGAACTTGTACAAAGCTAATCGAGGAACTTATAAGTACTCATGTTGCATGAAACTTGATTTAGGTCTTAGAAACGCGTTGTTAGATGTTTCATAAGTTCGTGAAACTTATACAAAGCTCATTGAGATACTACACTCATGTTCATTGAAACTTGGTTTAGAGTCCTAGAAACGCGTTGTTAGATGTTTCATACGTTCGTCAAACTTGTACAAAGCTCATTGAGGAACTTATAAGAACTCATGTTGCATGAAACTTGGTTTAGTAGTCCTAGAAACGCGTTGTTAGATGTTTCATAAGTTCGTGAAACTTGTACAAAGTTCATTGAGGAGCTTATAAGCACTCATGTTGCATGAAACTTGGTTTAGAGTCCTAGAAACGCGTTGTTAGATGTTTCATAATGTCCGTCAAACTTGTACAAAGCTCATTGAAAAAACTTATAAGCTCTCATGTTGCATGTAACTTGATTTGCAGTCCTAGAAACGCGTTGTTAGATGTTTCATAAGTTTGTGAAACTTGTACAAAGCCTTACCGAGGAACTTATAAGCTCTCATGTTGCATGAAACTTGGCTTAGAGTCCTAGAAACGCGTTGTTAGATGTTTCATAAGTTCGTTAAACTTGTACAAAGCTCATTGAGAACTATAAGCACTCATGTTGCATTAAACTTGGTTTAGAGTCCTAGAAACACGTTAATAGATGTTTCATAAGTTCGTCAAACTTGTATAAACTTACGAGGAACTTATAAGCTCATGTTGCATTAAACTGGTTTATAGTCATAAACACGTTGTTAGATGTTTCATACGTTCACAAATTGTGGTTAAAGTCATCGAGGAACTTATAAGCTCATGCTGTATGAAACTTGGTTTAGAGTCCTAGAAACGAGTTCTTAGATGTTTCATAAGTTCGTCAAACTTATACAAAGCTCATCACATTTTATAAGCACTCATGTTGCATGAAACTTGGTTTAGAGTCCTAGGAAACTCGTTGTTAGATGTTTCATAAGTTCGTCAAACCAGACAAAGTCTTATCGAGGAACTTATAAGCTCTCATGCTGTGATGGAAACTGGCTTTGCAGTCCTAGAAACGATTTGTTAGATGTTTCATACGTTCGTCAAACTTGTACAAAGCTTATCAAGAACTTATAAGCACTCATCTTGCAAGAAACTTGGTTTAGAGTTTTAGAAACGCGTTTATACGTTTCCATACTGCCACAAACTTCAGACAAAGCTCATCGAGGAACTTATAAGCACTCATCTTGCATGAAACTTGGTTTACAGTCCTAGAAACGCGTTGTTAGATGTTTCATAATTTTGTGAAACTTGTACAAAGCTCATTGAGGAACTTATAAGCACCTTGCAAGGTATGAAACTTTGTTTAGATACCTAGAAACACGTCGTTAGATGTTTCATACGTTCGTCAAACTTGTACAAAGCTCATTGAGGAACTTATAAGCTCTCATGTTGCATGAAACTTGATTTACAGTCCTAGAAACGCGTTGTTAGATGTTTCCATAAGTTCGTGAAACTTATACAAAGCCTACTTCTAGATACTTATAAGCACTCTTGTTGCATGAAACTTGGTTTAGAGTCAAAAGAAACGCGCTGGTGCCGATGTTTCATACGTTCGTCAAACTTGTAATAAAGCTCATTGAAAAACCGATAAGCTCTCATGTTGCATGTAACTTGGTTTAGAAAGTCCTAGAAACGCGATGTTAGATGTTTCTATAAGTTCGTAAAACTTGTACAAAGCTCATTGAGGAACTTATAAGCTCTCATGTTGCATGAAACTTGGTTTGCAGTCCTAGAAACGCGTTGTACAAAGCTCATTGAGGAACTTATAAGCTCTCATGTTGCATGTAAACTTGGTTTAGAGTCCTAGAAACGCGTTGTTAGATGTTTCATAAGTTCGTGAAACTTGTACAAAGCTCATTGAGGAACTTATAAGCTCTCATGTTGCATGAAACTTGGTTTAGAGTCCTAGAAACGCGTTGTTAGATGTTTCATAAGTTCGTCAAACTTGTACAAAGCTCATTGAGGAACTTATAAGCACTCATGTTGCATGAAACTTGGTTTAGAGTCCTAGAAACGCGTTGTTAGATGTTTCATAAGTTCGTCAAACTTGTATAAACCTCATTGAGGAACTTATAAGCTCTCATGTTGCATGAAACTTGGTTTAGAGTCCTAGAAACGCGTTGTTAGATGTTTCATACGTTCGTCAAACTTGTACAAAGCTCATTGAGGAACTTATAAACTCTCATGTTGCATGAAACTTGGTTTAGAGTCCTAGAAACGCGTTGTTAGATGTTTCATACGTTCGTCAAACTTGTACAAAGCTCATTGAGGATACTTATAAGCACTCATCTTGCATGAAACTTGGTTTAGAGTTCCTAGAAACGCGTTGTTAGATGTTTCATACGTTTGTCAAACTTGTACAAAGCTCATTGAGGAACTTATAAGCACTCATGTTGCATGAAACTTGGTTTAGAGTCCTAGAAACGCGTTGTTAGATGTTTCATACGTTCGTCAAACTTGTACAAAGCTCATTGAGGAACTTATAAGCACTCATGTTGCATGAAACTTGGTTTAGAGTCCTAGAAACGCGTTGTTAGATGTTTCATACGTTCGTCAAACTTGTACAAAGCTCATTGAGGAACTTATAAGCTCTCATGTTGCATGAAACTTGGTTTAGAGTCCTAGAAACGCGTTGTTAGATGTTTCATACGTTCGTCAAACTTGTACAAAGCTCATTGAGGAACGTATAAGAACTCATGTTGCATGAAACTTGGTTTAGAGTCCTAGAAACGCGTTGTTAGATGTTTCATAAGTTCGTGAAACTTGTACAAAGCTCATTGAGGAACTTATAAGCTCTCATGTTGCATGAAACTTGGTTTAGAGTCCTAGAAACGCGTTGTTAGATGTTTCATAAGTTCGTCAAACTTGTACAAAGCTCATTGAGGAACTTATAAGCACTCATGTTGCATTAAACTTGGTTTAGAGTCCTAGAAACGCGTTGTTAGATGTTTCATAAGTTCGTCAAACTTGTACAAAGCTCATTGAGGAACTTATAAGCTCTCATGTTGCATGAAACTTGGTTTAGAGTCCTAAAAACACGTTGTTAGATGTTTCATAAGTTCGTGAAACTTGTACAAAGCTCATTGAGGAACTTATAAGCACTCATGTTGCATGAAACTTGGTTTAGAGTCCTAGAAACGCGTTGTTAGATGTTTCATAAGTTCGTCAAACTTGTACAAAGCTCATTGAGGATACTTATAAGCACTCATGTTGCATGAAACTTGGTTTAGAGTCCTAGAAACGCGTTGTTAGATGTTTCATACGTTCGTCAAACTTGTACAAAGCTCATTGAGGAACTTATAAGCTCTCATGTTGCATGAAACTTGGTTTAGAGTCCTAGAAACGATTTGTTAGATGTTTCATACGTTCGTCAAACTTGTACAAAGCTCATTGAGGAACTTATAAGCACTCATCTTGCATGAAACTTGGTTTAGAGTCCTAGAAACGCGTTGTTAGATGTTTCATACGTTTGTCAAACTTGTACAAAGCTCATTGAGGAACTTATAAGCACTCATGTTGCATGAAACTTGGTTTAGAGTCCTAGAAACGCGTTGTTAGATGTTTCATACGTTCGTCAAACTTGTACAAAGCTCATTGAGGAACTTATAAGCACTCATGTTGCATGAAACTTGGTTTAGAGTACCTAGAAACGCGTTGTTAGATGTTTCATACGTTCGTCAAACTTGTACAAAGCTCATTGAGGAACTTATAAGCTCTCATGTTGCATGAAACTTGGTTTAGAGTCCTAGAAACGCGTTGTTAGATGTTTCATAAGTTCGTGAAACTTGTACAAAGCTCATTGAGGAACTTATAAGCACTCATGTTGCATGAAACTTGGTTTAGAGTCCTAGAAACGCGTTGTTAGATGTTTCATAAGTTCGTCAAACTTGTACAAAGCTCATTGAGGAACTTATAAGCTCTCATGTTGCATTAAACTTGGTTTAGAGTCCTAGAAACGCGTTGTTAGATGTTTCATAAGTTCGTCAAACTTGTACAAAGCTCATTGAGGAACTTATAAGCTCTCATGTTGCATGAAACTTGGTTTAGAGTCCTAGAAACGCGTTGTTAGATGTTTCATAAGTTCGTCAAACTTGTACAAAGCTCATTGAGATACTTATAAGCACTCATGTTGCATGAAACTTGGTTTAGAGTCCTAGAAACGCGTTGTTAGATGTTTCATAAGTTCGTCAAACTTGTACAAAGCTCATTGAGATACTTATAAGCACTCATGTTGCATGAAACTTGGTTTAGATTCCTAGAAACGCGTTGTTAGATGTTTCATACGTTCATCAAACTTGTACAAAGCTCATTGTGGAACTTATAAACTCTCATGTTGCATGAAACTTGGTTTAAAGTCCTAGAAACGATTTGTTGTGTAGAGTGTTTCATAAGTTCGTCAATCTTGTACAAAGCTCATTTGAGATAACTTATAAGCACTCATGTACTTGCATGAGAACTTGGTTTAGATTCCTAGAAACGCGTTGTTAGATGTTTCATTATACGTGCTCATCAAACTTGTACAAAGCTCATTGTGGAACTTATAAACTCTCATGTTGCATGAAACTTGGTTTAAAGTCCTAGAAACGATTTGTTTAGATGTTTCATACGTTCGTCAAACTTGTACAAAGCTTATTTAGGAATTTATAAGCACTCATCTTGCATGAAACTTGGTTTAGAGTTTTAGAAACGCGTTGTTAGATGTTTCATACGTTTGTCAAACTTGTACAAAGCTCATTGAGGAACTTATAAGCACTCATCTTGCATGAAACTTGGTTTAGAGTCCTAGAAACGCGTTGTTAGATGTTTCATACGTTCGTCAAACTTGTACAAAGCTCATTGAGGAACTTATAAGCACTCATGTTGCATGAAACTTTGTTTAGATACCTAGAAACGCGTTGTTAGATGTTTCATACGTTCGTCAAACTTGTACAAAGCTCATTGAGGAACTTATAAGCTCTCATGTTGCATGAAACTTGATTTAGAGTCCTAGAAACGCGTTGTTAGATGTTTCATAAGTTCGTTAAACTTATACAAAGCTCATTGAGATACTTATAAGCACTCTTGTTGCATGAAACTTGGTTTAGAGTCCTAGAAACGCGTTGTTAGATGTTTCATACGTTCATCTAACTTGTACAAAGCTCATTGAGGAACTTATAAGAACTCATGTTGCATGTAACTTGGTTTAGAGTCCTAGAAACGCGTTGTTAGATATTTCATTAGTTCGTGAAACTTGTACAAAGCTCATTGAGGAACTTATAAGCACTCATCTTGCATGAAACTTGGTTTAGAGTTTTAGAAACGCGTTGTTAGATGTTTCATACGTTTGTCAAACTTGTACAAAGCTCATTGAGGAACTTATAAGCACTCATCTTGCATGAAACTTGGTTTAGAGTCCTAGAAACGCGTTGTTAGATGTTTCATACGTTCGTCAAACTTGTACAAAACTCATTGAGGAACTTATAAGCACTCATGTTGCATGAAACTTGGTTTAGAGTCCTAGAAACGCGTTGTTAGATGTTTCATACGTTCGTCAAACTTATACAAAGCTCATTGAGAAACTTATAAGCACTCATGTTGCATGAAACATGGTTTAGAGTCCTAGAAACGCGTTGTTAGATGTTTCATAAGTTCGTCAAACTTGTACAAAGCTCATTGAGGAACTTATAAGCTCTCATGTTGCATGAAACTTGGTTTAGAGTCCTAGAAACGATTTGTTAGATGTTTCATACGTTCGTCAAACTTGTACAAAGCTTATTGAGGAACTTATAAGCACTCATCTTGCATGAAACTTGGTTTAGAGTTTTAGAAACGTGTTGTTAGATGTTTCATACGTTTGTCAAACTTGTACAAAGCTCATTGAGGAACTTATAAGCACTCATCTTGCATGAAACTTGGTTTAGAGTCCTAGAAACGCGTTGTTAGATGTTTCATAATTTTGTGAAACTTGTACAAAGCTCATTGAGGAACTTATAAGCACTCATGTTGCATGAAACTTTGTTTAGATACCTAGAAACGCGTTGTTAGATGTTTCATACGTTCGTCAAACTTGTACAAAGCTCATTGAGGAACTTATAAGCTCTCATGTTGCATGAAACTTGATTTAGAGTCCTAGAAACGCGTTGTTAGATGTTTCATAAGTTCGTTAAACTTATACAAAGCTCATTGAGATACTTATAAGCACTCTTGTTGCATGAAACTTGGTTTAGAGTCCTAGAAACGCGTTGTTAGATGTTTCATACGTTCATCAAACTTGTACAAAGCTCATTGAGGAACTTATAAGAACTCATGTTGCATGTAACTTGGTTTAGAGTCCTAGAAACGCGTTGTTAGATGTTTCATTAGTTCGTGAAACTTGTACAAAGCTCATTGAGGAACTTATAAGCACTCATGTTGCATGAAACTTGGTTTAGAGTCCTAGAAACGCGTTGTTAGATGTTTCATAAGTTCGTCAAACTTGTATAAAGCTCATTGAGATACTTATAAGCACTCATGTTGCATAAAACTTGGTTTGGAGTCCTAGAAACGCGTTGTTAGATGTTTCATAAGTTCGTCAATCTTGTACAAAGCTCATTGAGACACTTATAAACACTCATGTTGCATGAAACTTGGTTTAGAGTCCTTTAAACGCGTTGTTAGATGTTTCATACGTTCGTCAAACTTGTACAAAGCTCATTGAGGAACTTATTGTTGGAATTCGTGAGTATAGTGGTGGATAGAACCGGTGAGATTAGGAGAATAGAAGCAAAGCGTTTAGCTTAGGTTCTTTAGTGTTTAGTGTTTAGATTAGGGAGATTAAGATCCGAGTTTGTTAATCTCGGATCTTGAGTGTTTAATTGAGATTATAGAGAATGGGGAGAATAATTTTATGTATTGAGAAGAGAGGAACAACCTCCTTAAGGTTTTACAAGAGATTATCAAGTATATATAAAGAAAAACGCAACAAGGAGAGCCTCCAACGGCTAGAATTCAAAATGGACACTCCTTTGTCCATTGGTCCATAGCTCTAACGGCTCTTTAGTCTGGCGATGTAGTCGACTATATGACTCAACTACATTAGTCGACTACATGACTCAACTACATTGTGATGTAGTCGACTATATGTATTCACTACATTATGATGTAGTCGACTACACGCCTCAACTATTCTTTTCCCTTCTTTGATGTATCTTGATCTAATGCCTTTGTAGGTTATCATTAGTCTTAATACTCCCCCTCAAGCTTAGCCCAATGAAATGGCTAAGATTGGAAATTGCTAAACAAACCTCATTAAAACCCTTAGTAAGCAAAACCACTTGGGATAAAAGCATTACTAAGGGAAAAAGAGTGTAAGTCTTTGCAATAGGGGTCTTCTTAATCTTGGCCTTGATCTTCTTGACTTGGCCGAAACTCCCCCTTAAGATAGAACCGGTTTGATCTTCTTGACTTTGCCGTGTTCTTCAATAAGGGTTCTATGAACTCCTTTCAACAAGCTTCTTTGATCTTCTCGGCTTGTTGTTAGGATCTTGGATGCATTCTTTGATTTGGAAAGTGACGCTTCTTCCTTGTTGTCATGAGACCTTCTTGGTCTCCCTTTCTTTGACTTGGTCTTCACGGCTTGTTCTTCACAAGCTTCAATGTGAGACTTGACAAGAAACATAGTGACTTCCTTTCCTTCTCTTTTGTTTCTTCTTTGAGACTTCCTTCTTGCATTTGGTCTACCACTCCTTTGAACCTTCAAAGATTCAAGGAAATTAAGACTTAGTAAAGACAATTTGGATAAGGATAAGCTTAATCTATAGTCAATTTAGAACATTGATTTAAGCAATTCCTTTTTAGCAAGTGATTGACCATAGACTTAAACAAGATAATGAGGTTTAGTTCTAGTCTAATGATTCCTATTAAGTATGTTAAAGAGAGGGTTTAGGGACAGCCTTTAGTTTGTAGAGGAATGACTTGTCCTTGTAGTCGCATCTAGGTTTGAGCTTTGGCTTCTTCTTGAAGTCTTGCTTTCTTCTTTGTGCGGTTGGAACAAGGATTTGTCGGAGTATTTTGGCTTATCTCTTGATAGATGCATAAGCCGAGTAACAAGATTAGGCCTTGCACTTGGTAGTTGCTTTGGCCGATAGTGAGTAGAGCCGATTGGTCATGTTGATTCATCGGTCTCTTTCTAGGACATGAATGGCTCGGTTTAGTCTTTGCCATGTACTTGGCCGAGCCTAGTGTTGATGATGATGATGGTCTTGCTTCTTGTAGAGGCTTGACCGAATGATTGATGAGTAGAGCCGATTGGTCATGTTGATTCATCGGTCTCTTTCTAGGACATGAATGGCTCGGTTTAGTCTTTGCCATGTACTTGGCCGAGCCTAGTGTTGATGATGATGATGGTCTTGCTTCTTGTAGAGGCTTGACCGAATGATTGATGAGAGCTCTTTACATCTTGGGACACTTTAGCATTCTCCAAGTGCATTTAGCCAAATGATGGTTCTTCTTTGTTCCAAAGAAACTTTGGCCTTGTATCTTGTTGGTACTTAAGCCGAAATGGATTGGTTGTGGAGGCTTCGTCCTTCTTGGTACTTTAGCCGAGAATAAGAGCTTTGTATTGACTTCGTCCTTCTTGGTACTTTAGTCAATACTTAGCCGGATTGGTGGTAGTGGAGACTTAGTCCTTCTTGATACTTTGGCCGGGTTTGTTGGTGGTTGAATGGAGGTCTTTCACTTGCTAGATCTTGACCAAAAGATGATGATAAGATGGTTTGGCCTTCTCCTTTGTAAGGATTTGGCCGAGAGTGAATTGGTTTGGCGCCTTGGAAGATGCTTTAACCGGAGAATGGTGACCTTGTCTTTGCTAGGGACTTTGGTCAAGTGATGGTCTTTGTCTTTGCTAGGGACTTGACCGAAGATTAGGTGGATTGACTCGGCTTGTTCTTCTTGATACTTGGCCGAGAAATGATGGATGGTGACCTTGTCTTTGCTAGGGACTTTGGTCAAGTGATGGTCTTTGTCTTTGCTAGGGACTTGACCGAAGATTAGGTGGATTGACTCGGCTTGTTCTTCTTGATACTTGGCCGAGAAATGATGGATGATGGAATTGATGGATGATGGGAATTGGTGGCTTTAGATCTTGGTAGATGCTTTGCCGAGTGATTCGCTTCCATTTGATCATGATGAGTTGTGTGATTTAACACTTCTTCTCCCCCCTTCATGATTAAGATGGAAGGCATGAACTATTTCCCTTTCTCGGCTTTGTTCTTCACAAGCTTCATGAGAAAGGATTCTCATTAATCCTTTGGATACCTTCATGGCTTCTTTCATTCTTCTCTTTACTCCTCTTCTCTTTAACACTTCCTTGTTACCTCTTTATGCTTAGGGGCTTTCATGATGATCTTTTTAAGTCCTTAGACACGATGATCCTACATCATATCAAAGACACAAAATTGATCTTAGTTTCATGAATAACCGGCACAAGATAATAATATGTAACAATTTACAAACTATTGATTAACCATTCACAAGTACAAGTAAGAATGCAAGAGAGGGTCTAAGACAATAGTTCAATATGTTCCCTATGTCTTTTGATTAAACCCGAATAGTATGCACCTCAACAAGTTCAAGTTTTGGTCTTATAGTTTTGTAAATGACAAACAATTTCCTAAGTGATCTAAGGCATATAACAATTTCAAGCACACATGAACACTTAAGCAAGTATCTAATCAATACAAATAAGAGAGTAAAGAGAGTTTATAATTGGCCTTTTTGTTTCGGTTCCGGATTTGTCGAGCACTCGTGTCCTCGGGTTTCTCGAGTCCTCGGTTCCTCTTATCAACATAGATCAAGGTTAGAGAACAAGAGACAATTGCTTATGGCTTCTTGCCATTTTGAAATTAAAGGGACCATGATCTTAAGTGCACAAAGGCGGATCTTGGTATTAGAAACACACCAACAAGATTCATTGTAACTTAAATGCTTTCATAGCTAGTTACTCATCTTGTATCATAAACTTACATGCCCATAGGCGGTTTATGACAACATAGATCATCATTACACTAGTATCTTATTTAGATATAAATGTTATGAATCATTTCCCCATATGTCTAAGTTGGATTCACCATGACTTTCAAAAGTATCACTTTTTAGATAATCATGGATATCCTTTTAGACTTATGTTAACCGAGGATGATATGGATTCAACGAGTTCAATTTGTGATTTAAACACTTAATGATACTCGGTTCTCTTCCTCTAAGAGAGTATCGGATACACAAAGATCTTATATGCTTTATCACAAGCGGATCTTGGTTCCTTACCCTTTGTTAAACCGAAGATCTTTTGGATTAACCAAGGTTTTAAGTTCACTTAGTCTTTTACCAAGATTCAAACCACTTCACCAAACAAGGACTAGTGATTTGGTCTTAGACAAAGACATAAGTGGACCTTGTATCCTAGATCTTTCAAAGACAAAATAGTTGAGTCATGTAGTCGACTATGTCACATGACTACATGACAACTGAGTCTTGGAGATTTGAAATTCAAACATCATGAGCATATACTTTAAAATTTTCGAAATCATTTGAAATCATTGGGAAAGATACATGCTCATGAAATAGATAAGAAAGGCGGATGTGGATTCAACAAGCTTGTGTTCTCATAAGATTCACAATCAAGGTTCTCACATCTTTAGCTCACAAGTTTCAAGCTTTGAGCTTTGAATACTTGTTCATGGCTTAACAACAAAATTTTAGATTCATCATGTTGCTTTAATCTCATAAGAGTTTAGCATCCATGGTTCTTAAAACTTTTGACTCTTAAGTTTAAAGTTTTGATCTTTAATACTTAGTCATAGTCTAAGCCGAAAGTTAGATAATTCTTTGGATTCAACATGGTTCCTTAAGCTCATATGAGTAGGAATTCATGGTTCTCAACTTCTAAACATTCGGATTACTCAAGATTTAAAAGAGCAACATACTCATAACCCAAGATTCATAGAATCGATTTGATATGTGTTTTTCTTAGGATTTTGGATTCAACAAGCTCTCTTTATCTCATATGAGTAAAGAGAAGATTGGTTCACTTCCTTGAGATCTAAATCAAGTTTTGTTCTTGATTAGTCTCGGATCTTGAGCAACAACAATAAGAAATAAAGAAAAGAAGAGAATAGGATTCATCATGCTCCTTGTACTCATAAGAGCAAAGTAAGACATGGTTCTCTTCTCCAAATGACTAAGCTTGCGGATTTAGCTTAGGTAGAGGAGCTTACGCTCTGATACCATGTTGGAATTCGTGAGTATAGTGGTGGATAGAACTGGTGAGATTAGGAGAATAGAAGCGAAGCGATTAGCTTAGGTTCTTTAGTGTTTAGTGTTTAGATTAGGGAGATTAAGATCCGAGTTTGTTAATCTCAGATCTTGAGTGTTTAATTGAGATTATAGAGAATGGGGAGAATAATTTTATGTATTGAGAAGAGAGGAACAACCTCCTTAAGGTTTTACAAGAGATTATCAAGTATATATAAAGAAAAACGCAACAAGGAGAGCCTCCAACGGCTAGAATTCAAAATGGACACTCCTTTGTCCATTGGTCCATAGCTCTAACGGCTCTTTAGTCTGGCGATGTAGTCGACTATATGACTCAACTACATTAGTCGACTACATGACTCAACTACATTGTGATGTAGTCGACTATATGTATTCACTACATTATGATGTAGTCGACTACACGCCTCAACTATTCTTTTCCCTTCTTTGATGTATCTTGATCTAATGCCTTTGTAGGTTATCATTAGTCTTTGTTAGATTTAGGAGAGTATAGACGAGATTGGAGAGTTTATGTTCTTGAGTTCATGAAGAACATCAAGAACATGATAGAGAGAATAGAGAGAGTTTAATCGGAAAGAGTATATTAGATTCAAAAGTGTTAATGGGTTTCATTACAAAGGGTAAGCTATAAATAGGCAACAACAAAGGATCCCAAAATAGCATGAAGGAATATGCTAAAAACGTCCTAGTCTTCCTTAAGGCAACCCGTGACAAGTCAGGACAAGTTGGATACACGCGCCCTTAAGGCACACATGTGACTCTGCCCAACGGCTCTCTTGGCAACGGTCTTCTTGCGTTTCCCTTTGCAACGGTAACTAAGAGAGCTACTGACTTCGGCAGCTTGCCTTCGGCCTTCGTCACATGATAGGTCATCGTCTTGATGGACAAGGCTTGTCCGGACAATGCCTTGGTCTCTTTTACACTTGTGACTTCGGTTTTGCCTTAGTCGAACTCGGCTTTGGTTTTGTCTTAGCCGAACTTGAGTTTTGACTTCGGCTTTGCCTTAGTCGAACTCGGCTTTGGTTTTGTCTTAGCCGAACTTGAGTTTTGACTTCGGCCTTGCCTTGATGGACGGAACTCGTCCGGGCAATGCCTTAGTCTTGTTTACACTCCCCCGCAAGATTAGCCTAGTGGAATGGCTAAGCTTGGAACCCGTATGACCTTGCCTCGTTAAAAACCTTGGTGAGAAAACCACTTGGGATAAAACTCACCTAAGGGAAAAGAGTACAAGACCATACGGTTAGGGACTTAGGCGTTGAGAGCCCGGATGAGTCCAAGTCTTGGTAGAATGGACTCGCATACTTTTAAGCTTGCGGATTTGGTGAAAATGTCTGCGAGTTGATCTTGACTCTTGGTGTAGCAAGGTAGGATAGTGCCCTTGACCATTTGCTCTCTAACCTTGTGACAATCCACCTCTATGTGTTTAGTCCTCTCATGGAAGACCGAGTTTGTTGCTATGTGGATGGCCGCTTGATTATCACAATGCATGGTCATCGGTGCTTCAATCTTGAGACCCAAATCCCCTAGCAAGTTCTTTAGCCACATGAGTTCTTGAGTCAACTTCCTCATGGCTCTATACTCGGCTTCGGCGGTTGAGCAAGATATTATCTTTTGCTTCTTTGTCTTCCATGTGACAAGGTTGCCACCAATGAAAGTGCAAATAGCCCGGTGGTTGACCGTCTACTCTCTAGATCCCCGGCATAGTCCGCGTCACAATATCCAATGACCTCCGTGTTCTTGTTGCAACCCATCCAAATACCCAAACTTGAGGTTCCTTTGAGATAGCCCAAGATCCTCATGATCATGTTCCAATGATGTTGCTTCGGCATTTGCATGTGTTGGGAGACTTGGTTTACGGCAAAGCACAAGTCCGGTCTAGTGATCGTCAAGTAGATGAGCTTACCCACTAGCCGTCTATAGAGCATTGGGTCTCGGTACGGTTGATCGTCCTCACTACCTTCTTGAATGGTCTTGTAGCCGTCTTCAAGAGGAGTCTTAGCCACCTTTGTTCCTATCATATTGACAACACTCAAAAGATCATGGGTGTACTTCCTTTGGGAAAGAAATAGACCTTCTTCCGATCTACACACTTCAATCCCAAGGAAGTACTTAAGAATTCCGAGGTCCTTAATGTCAAATTTAGATTTGAGGAAGGATTTGGTTTCTTGAATACCTCCCTTGTTGTTTCCGGAGATTATGATGTCGTCTACATACACTAGTACCACTACTATACCTTCTTGGTTTTGAAGGGTAAAAAGAGTATGTTCGGCTTGTGATCTCTTGAATTCCTTTGCCATCAATGTTGAGCTAAGCTTGTGATACCAAGCTCTTGGTGATTGTTTGAGACCGTAGATGGCCTTTCTTAACCGTAGGACTTTCCCGGGAGTGATTTCTAGGCCGGGTGGTGGAGTCATGTAGACTTCCTCTTCAAGCTCTCCTTGTAGGAAGGCGTTCTTCACATCCATTTGGAAGAGATCCCATGATAGGTTAGTGGCAAGTGATAAGATTACACGAACCGTGTGGAGTTTTGCAACCGGGGCAAATGTGTCTAGGTAGTCCTCTCCATAAGTTTGAGTAAAGCCTCTTGCTACCAATCTTGCCTTGTGTCTTTCTATCTCTCCATTGCTTAGATATTTGATGGTGAAGACATATCTTGAGCTCACGGCCTTCTTCCCTTTTGGTAGGTTGGTTTCATAGAAAGTTTCATTGTCTTCCATGGCCTTGTTCTCGGCTTCAACCGCTTTAGCCCAAACTTCCTCCTTCATTGCCTCTTCATAAGTCCTTGGAATAACTTGTTGATCCATGGAGGTGGTAAAAGGCTTTATGTTACTTTGGAAAGCTTGCAAGAGAGCACACGGCTTGATTAGGATGTGCCTCGGCTTTGTTGTTAAAGTACACCCTTGTGTTGACCCAATTGGATGGATGCCTCTTGACTCTAGTGCTCCTTCTTAGAACCAGCGGCTCTTCTTCTTGGGACACACCTTGGTCATGGACTTCTTGATCACTTTGTTGTTGAGCATTAGTCTCGGTTGAGGCTTGAGGTTCTTCTTGACCATTTGACTCTCCCGGACGTAGTTGGTTCTTGAGTACCGGCTTGCTCATTGTTCTCCCCCCCTCATGATCAAGGTGGGTCTCTTGAGTTGGTTCCTCATTTCTTGTATCTTCGTCAATCTCCATACCAAGATTTCTCATCAAGTTTCTAAGGCTTGTAGCTCTATCCGTAACAACTTCGGGTAAGTCCTTCACACTTTCCCAATTGTTTTCCTTGTGTAGTAGCTTTGTCCTTCTAGAAACTTGACCTCCCTTGATACTAATACCTTTCTTGTTTCAGGTACATAGCATTTGTACCCTTTTTGTGTGTTCGAGTAGCCGATGAACATAGCCTTGGTGCTTTTAGCTTCTAGCTTGTTCCTTTGCTCACTAGGTACGAACACATAACACACACAACCGAACACTCTTAGATGGTTAATAAAAAGGATTCGTCTTATTCAATACCTTGAACGGAGATTCATTCTTCAAGACTTGTGTTGGTGTTCGGTTGATAAGGTAGCACGCCGTGAGAACCCCATCGGACCAAAACCTCTTCGGTATGTTCATGTGGAACATCATGGACCGAGTCACTTCCATCAAGTGCCGATTCTTCCGTTCGGCTACCCCATTTTGTTGTGGTGTATATGGGCATGTGGTTTGATGGAGGATGCCATGCTTGGCTATGTGTTCTTTAAAGGCTCTACTTGTGTACTCTCCACCATTATCGGACCTAAAGGTCTTAATCTTGACATTATAATGGTTAGTCACATAGTTTTGAAAGTTTTGAAAAGCTTCTAATACCCTATCTTTTGTTTGTAAAAGGGTAACCCAAGTGTATTTAGAGCTTTCATCTATGAATGTGACAAAGTAAGAGTGATTATCCCTAGATTTACAAGGCGATGACCACACATCCGAATGCACAAGTTCAAAAAGGTTTATAATTCATGTTTGATTTTTGAAAAACGGTTCGGCAATGTTTACCTAAGATGCATGCTTCACAAGTTTCATGATTAAACTTAACATTAGGCAAAATGGTTTTCAAAGCATTTAAGTGAGGATGACCGAGTCTAAAATGCCAAATAACATTGTTGGCTTCGGATAAAACCGATTTAAAAGCATGACAAAGAAAGGAACTAGAGGTGTTTTTCTTCAAGAACATAGAGATCGCCTCTTTGTGACCCCTTTCCCCGATGATCTCCTTACTCTTAATATCCCTGAAAAATCACATCATTAGGACCGAAAGATAACATTGCAATTCAAATCACAAGCAATGCGTTTCACGGATATAAGGTTTGAGGTAAAACTAGGCATGTAAAGCGCTTGAGAGTCTCTATCAAATAACTTAAGGTTCCCTAATCCTTCTATAGGAATTTCACTTCCATTTGCAATAATGACATTTCCTAAAGCCGGTTGAATATTACTAATCAAGTCCAAGTTACTAATCATATGATGAGAAGCACCCAAATCAATAATAATAGGCTTAAACGATTTATTGTCTATATTTTGAGCACTAAGTGAATAGAAGGTTGAAATACCGGAGCCATTAAGGGCTTTGATGAGAGCGTCAAGGTCGGACTTCCTCACATACTCATCCATGTAGGGAACAATAGCCGAAGACTCCTCTTCCTTGCCATTGTTCGGTCCACTTGAGCTTGAGTTCGGCACACTTGCCGAGTCATCATGAGAGTAGTTGGCCTTGGCGTCCTTGAACTTGGCCGGCTTGAGGTTCGGATGTAGAATCCAACACTTCTCTTTGAGGTGGCCCTTCTTCTTGCAATGATCACACGTTAAGGCCCTTCTTTCTTCATATGTCTTGGACGTTGGTTTAAAAGCCACCTTGTTGGCGGTTACAAGTTCCCTCTTGCCTTCAAAGAGCTCAATGGAGCCTTGTTCCCTTTGAAGTTGAGAACACACCTCTTCAAGGTTTGGTAGGGTATCGGCTCGGAGAAGATGTTTGGTAATCTCCTTATAGCTGCCGTTGAGTGTTAAGAGCAAACCGAACACCTTGTCTTGTTCTCTTCGTTCATTTAGCACCTTCGGGTCGATAGTGCTTGGACGGAGCATTTTCCAGTTCGGCCCATAGGGACCTAAACTTTCCGAAGTGCTTTGTGAACTCGGTGTCTTCTTGGTTCAAATCATTGATAGCCTTCTTGACTTCATAGACCCGGCTTAGGTTCGATGTGTTGCCGTAGACGGTTTGGGAGAGTGTCCCATAATTCCTTGGCATTCTCACAATAGGAATATGCTTCCAAAGATAGACGGCTCAAGGGATCCTTGGATGATTCCAAGAACCTTTTTTGGTCTAGTTGGAACCATTTCTCATCGTCACTTGTGAGCTCATTGTTAAACTCAATAGGAGCATCTTGCCGAGTGAGGATGTGGTTCCAATAGCCGCGGCCACAAAGAGCAATCTTCATGGTTCTCGCCCATAGGAGGTAGTTGATACCTTTCAAGGTAACCGGACAAAGGGATCTTCTTGTGTTCCTTGTCTTCCATGATAGTGGTTTGGTGAGTTTTCGAAGTATCTTGACTTGACTTGAGAGTTCAGATCTGGAAAAATTTGTTACCGAGACTAGTTATCGAGAGTGCTCGGTATCGAGAGTGCTCGATATCGAGAGTGTCCGGTATCGAGAATGTCCGGTACGAGAAATTTGTAACCGAGAGATTTGTGGCCGAGAGTGGCCGAGAGTTTTGTGCGGAAGCGAAATAGGTTCAGGAGCAAGGTTGCTCTGATACCATGTTAGATTTAGGAGAGTATAGACGAGATTGGAGAGTTTATGTTCTTGAGTTCATGAAGAACATCAAGAACATGATAGAGAGAATAGAGAGAGTTTAATCGGAAAGAGTATATTAGATTCAAAAGTGTTAATGGGTTTCATTACAAAGGGTAAGCTATAAATAGGCAACAACAAAGGATCCCAAAATAGCATGAAGGAATATGCTAAAAACGTCCTAGTCTTCCTTAAGGGCAACCCGTGACAAGTCGGGACAAGTTGGATACACGCGCCCTTAAGGCACACATGTGACTCTGCCCAACGGCTCTCTTGGCAACGGTCTTCTTGCGTTTCCCTTTGCAACGGTAACTAAGAGAGCTAGTGACTTCGGCAGCTTGCCTTCGGCCTTCGTCACATGATAGGTCATCGTCTTGATGGACAAGGCTTGTCCGGACAATGCCTTGGTCTCTTTTACACTTGTGACTTCGGTTTTGCCTTAGTCGAACTCGGCTTTGGTTTTGTCTTAGCCGAACTTGAGTTTTGACTTCGGCTTTGCCTTAGTCGAACTCGGCTTTGGTTTTGTCTTAGCCGAACTTGAGTTTTGACTTCGGCCTTGCCTTGATGGACGGAACTCGTCCGGGCAATGCCTTAGTCTTGTTTACAGTCTTAATACTTATAAGAACTCATGTTGCATGTAACTTGGTTTAGAGTCCTAGAAACGCGTTGTTAGATGTTTCATAAGTTCGTGAAACTTATACAAAGCTCATTGAGATACTTATAAGCACTCATGTTGCATGAAACTTGGTTTAGAGTCCTAGAAACGCGTTGTTAGATGTTTCATACGTTCGTCAAACTTGTACAAAGCTCGTTGAGGAACTTATAAGAACTCATGTTGCATGTAACTTGGTTTAGAGTCCTAGAAACGCGTTGTTAGATGTTTCATAAGTTCGTGAAACTTGTACAAAGCTCATTGAGGAACTTATAAGCACTCATGTTGCATGAAACTTGGTTTAGAGTCCTAGAAACGCGTTGTTAGATGTTTCATACGTTCGTCAAACTTGTACAAAGCTCATTGAAAAACTTATAAGCTCTCATGTTGCATGTAACTTGATTTAGAGTCCTAGAAACGCGTTGTTAGATGTTTCATAAGTTTGTGAAACTTGTACAAAGCTCATTGAGGAACTTATAAGCACTCATGTTGCATGAAACTTGGTTTAGAGTCCTAGAAACGCGTTGTTAGATGTTTCATACGTTCGTCAAACTTGTACAAAGCTCATTGAGGAACTTATAAGAACTCATGTTGCATGTAACTTGGTTTAGAGTCCTAGAAACGCGTTGTTAGATATTTCATTAGTTCGTGAAACTTGTACAAAGCTCATTGAGGAACTTATAAGCACTCATGTTGCATGAAACTTGGTTTAGAGTCCTAGAAACGCGTTGTTAGATGTTTCATAAGTTCGTCAAACTTGTATAAAGCTCATTGAGGAACTTATAAGCTCTAATGTTGCATTAAACTTGGTTTAGAGTCCTAAAAACACGTTGTTAGATGTTTCATACGTTCGTCAAACTTGTACAAAGCTCATTGAGGAACTTATAAGCTCTCATGTTGCATGAAACTTGGTTTAGATTCCTAGAAACGAGTTGTTAGATGTTTCATAAGTTCGTCAAACTTATACAAAGCTCATTGAGATACTTATAAGCACTCATGTTGCATGAAACTTGGTTTAGAGTCCTAGAAACGCGTTGTTAGATGTTTCATAAGTTCGTCAATCTTGTACAAAGCTCATTGAGACACTTATAAACACTCATGTTGCATGAAACTTGGTTTAGAGTCCTTTAAACGCGTTGTTAGATGTTTCATACGTTCGTCAAACTTGTACAAAGCTCATTGAGGAACTTATAAGAACTCATGTTGCATGTAACTTGGTTTAGAGTCCTAGAAACGCGTTGTTAGATGTTTCATAAGTTCGTGAAACTTATACAAAGCTCATTGAGATACTTATAAGCACTCATGTTGCATGAAACTTGGTTTAGAGTCCTAGAAACGCGTTGTTAGAAGTTTCATACGTTCGTCAAACTTGTACAAAGCTCGTTGAGGAACTTATAAGAACTCATGTTGCATGTAACTTGGTTTAGAGTCCTAGAAACGCGTTGTTAGATGTTTCATAAGTTCGTGAAACATGTACAAAGCTCATTGAGGAACTTATAAGCACTCATGTTGCATGAAACTTGGTTTAGAGTCCTAGAAACGCGTTGTTAGATGTTTCATACGTTCGTCAAACTTGTACAAAGCTCATTGAAAAACTTATAAGCTCTCATGTTGCATGTAACTTGATTTAGAGTCCTAGAAACGCGTTGTTAGATGTTTCATACGTTCGTCAAACTTGTACAAAGATCATTCAGGAATTTATAAGCTCTCATGTTGCATGAAACATGGTTTAGAGTCTTAGAAACGAGTTGTTAGATGTTTCATAAGTTCGTCAAACTTATACAAAGCTCATTGAGATACTTATAAGCACTCATGTTGCATGAAACTTGGTTTAGAGTCCTAGAAACGCGATGTTAGATGTTTCATAATTTTGTGAAACTTGTACAAAGCTCATTGAGGAACTTATAAGCACTCATGTTGCATGAAACTTTGTTTAGATACCTAGAAACGCGTTGTTAGATGTTTCATACGTTCGTCAAACTTGTACAAAGCTCATTGAGGAACTAATAAGCACTCATGTTGCATGAAACTTTGTTTAGATACCTAGAAACGCGTTGTTAGATGTTTCATACGTTCGTCAAACTTGTACAAAGCTCATTGAGGAACTTATAAGCTCTCATGTTCCATGAAACTTGATTTAGAGTCCTAGAAACGCGTTGTTAGATGTTTCATAAGTTCGTGAAACTTATACAAAGCTCATTGAGATACTTATAAGCACTCTTGTTGCATGAAACTTGGTTTAGAGTCCTAGAAACGCGTTGTTAGATGTTTCATACGTTCGTCAAACTTGTACAAAGCTCATTGAGGAACTTATAAGAACTCATGTTGCATGTAACTTGGTTTAGAGTCCTAGAAACGCGTTGTTAGATGTTTCATGATACACCCTTGGTTAGGATCTCAACTCTATGGCAAAGGCAAACTCTCTTCTTTGGTGGATTGATGGCTGAAGTGAAGGAGATGATGATTAAGTGTCAGAAACCAGCGGATATGGAGGTGAATGAGTATGAGATGGTGGTGGACGTCTCAAGCAATCTATGGGTTGATGGCTTGATGGTTTGTAGATGCTCTTGAAAGTATCTAGGACTTGTAAGAGAATCGATTCAAATCACATGAATCGTTTTGATAATAAAGCTCAATCTCTTGAGCTAAGGTGAGTCTAAACACAAAGGGGTTTTCTTTCAAGGTTTGACTAAGGAGATGAGAAGGAGGCGTGACCCTTTATAAAGAGAAAGCACATGTTGCTTCTTCTTTAGGGCTTCACGAAATCAAGAGAAAAGGAAATTGCAAAACTAGAAAAGGAAATTGCAAAACAACGCAACGTTTTAAAGAAACATAAAAACAACGAAGCGTTTGGGATAGAATGGCGAGTAGTGTGTAGTGTCTCTCCATACACTCTTCAAGATAATGAAACTAAATAACCGACGTAGTGCTCTTCTTGGCCTCGTTAAAACCCTTGCATAATAAACCCAATGGGACAAACCTACGCAAAGGGAAAGAGTACCAAGTCGAAACACTTAGTCACTTAGTTTCATTACCTTGGTCTTCTTTCTAGGCCATGATGAAGATGTTGAAGAAGCTCCTAGATGCTCCTCCAAGCTCCTCCACGATCAATGCATGAACGTCTTCAGCTAGCTTCTTGGCCATTGCTCGTGTAACCACTCCTTCGTGATGTTCGGTGCTTTGGGCGTGGTCGGTGTCGAGGGGTCGGGCGCTTCGGTGGTCCGTGTCGGGTGGTCGAGCGCCTTGGTGCTCGGTATCCGGCTCCATGATCATATCATTTCATTAGTTCGTGAAACTTGTACAAAGCTCATTGAGGAACTTATTGTAAGAATTTAAGAGATTGAGGGTAATTGAGATTTAGGAGAGGTTTGAATTCAAATGTTCTTCATGTTCTTGAAGAACATAAAGAGACATTAGAGAGAGAATATAGATAATAGATTTTCATTTCATAAGTTGTATTTTTTTTTAGTAAAATTACACAAGGAGATATACATATATCAAAACAAGAGAGGAGAAGGGAAAGCTTCCTAACGGCTATATTTCAAATTGCCAAACGGGGACCACTTCTTTATCCTTTGGTCCATAGCTCCAACGGCTCTTTAGTCGGTTGATATAGTCGTCTACATGAATCGACTACATTGAGATGTAGTTGACTAGAAGTATTAACTCCCTGGAGATATAGTTGATTCATATAGTTGACTACATGAATCAACTACATTTCGATGTAGTCGACTATATGTAATAACTACCTTGGTAAAGTCACTTCAATACTCCCCCGCAAGCTTAGCCTAATGCAATGGCTAAGCTTGGAACCCGCATACCCTTGCCTCATTAAAAACCTTGGTGAGAAAACCCATTGGGACAAAACTCACCTAAGGGAAAAGAGTACAAAGATATGCGGTTAGGGACTTAGGCTTTAGGAGCCATTGTGAGTCCAAGTCTTGGAAGAATTGACTCACACACTTTTATGTTTGCGGATTTGGTGAAGATGTCCGCGAGTTGGTATTGGATCTTTGTGAAGCATGGAAGGATTGTTCCCTTTACCATTTGTTCTCGGACCTTGTGGCAATCCACTTCTATGTGTTTGGTTCGCTCATGGAAAACTGAATTGGATGCAATGTGAATAGCTGCTTGGTTGTCACAATGCATGGTCATTGGAGCTTCAATCTTGACACCCAAATCTCCGAGTAAGTTCTTGAGCCACATAAGTTCTTGAGTTAGCTTCCTCATGGCTCGGTATTCGGCCTCCGCGGTTGAGCATGAGACAATCTTTTGCTTCTTGGTCTTCCAAGTCACAAGGTTCCCTCAAATGAAGGTGCAATAGCCAGTTGTGGATCTTCTATCTTCAACATCACCGGCATAATCCGCATCACAATAGCCAACCACTTCGGTGTTCTTGTTACATCCCATCCAAATACCCAAGTCACAAGTACCTTTGATGTATCTCAAGATTCTTTCAAGCATGTTCCAATGGTGTATCTTGGGCTTTTGCATCTGTTGAGCCACTTGGTTCACGGCAAAGCAAAGATCCGGCCTTGTGATGGTCAAGTAGATTAGCTTTCCCACAATCTTCCTAAAGAACTTCGGGTCTTTGAAGGGCTTGTCTTCTTCACTTCCTTCTTTTATGACTTTATAGCCTTCTTCAAGAGGAGTCTTGGCCTTCTTTGTACCTATTATATTGACACCACTCAAAAGATCACGTGTGTACTTCCTTTGGGAAAGGAATAGACCCTCTTCGGATCTACACACTTCTATCCCTAGGAAGTACTTAAGTTTCCCAAGGTCCTTAATATCAAATTTGGATTTCAAATAGTCTTTAGTGTTTTGAATACCTTCCTTGTTGTTTCCGGAGATGATGATATCATCTACATAGACTAGGACCACCACTATACCTTCTTGGCTTGTTTTGGTGAACAAGGTATGTTCCACATGAGATCTTTTGAATCCTTTCTCCATTAGGGTTGAGCTAAGCTTATGGTACCAAGCTCTAGGTGATTGCTTGAGTCCATAGATGGCTTTCTTTAGTCTCAAGACCTTTCCGGAGCAATCGTGTGTTCTAGACCCGGTGGTGGTGTCATGTACACTTCTTCTTCAAGTTCTCCTTGTAGGAAAGCGTTCTTGACATCCATTTGAAACAATTCCCAAGAGAGGTTCGTGGCTAGTGAGAGAATGACCCTAACGGAGTGAAGTTTTGCAACCGGGGCAAACGTGTCCAAGTAGTCTTCTCCGTAGGTTTGAGTAAATCCCCGAGCTACTAACCGTGCCTTGTGTCTCTCAATTTCACCATTACTATGATACTTGATTGTGAAAATGTACCTTGAGCTAACGTCTCTCTTTCCTTTTGGGAGATCGGTCTCATAGTATGTTTCATTATCCTCCATGGCTTTGTTCTCACCTTTGACCGCATCAATCCATACTTGGTCCTTCATGGCTTCTTCATATGATTGTGGTATGTGGTGTTGATCCATGGTCGTGAGGAACACTTGATGCTCCATGGGAATAGTGGCTAAGGAGCATACGGCTTGAGTTGGGTGAGCTACGGCTTCTTGGTTGTAGTAGACTCTTGTGTTCTTCCAATTTGATGGAGGGTACTTGATTCTTGTGCTCCTTCTTAATGGGACCGCCACATCTTCTTGAGAACCAACATCTTCTTGAGATCCTCCTTGATTATGACCATCTTGATCATTTGGAGTCTCGGATGTTGTGGATGGTTCAGTTTGTTGTTGTTGTTGAGGAGGAAGAGGATGGTTATCTTCTTGATCACCATTTGATTCTCCCCCGGACTCTTGAGCCTCTTGATCATGATGATTGTTCTCCCCCGCATGATCAAGGGGGGTTTCTTGATGTGGTTCTTATTCAAAACTCATTCCAAGATTCTTCATAAGGTTCCGGAGACTTGTGGCCTTGTCTATGACTACCTCGGGAAGGTCTTTGACACTTTCCCAATTGTTCCCTTCATAGAAGCTTTTCCCTTCCAAGAACTTGACATCTCTAGACACTAGGACCCGTTTTGTTTCCGGAACATAGCATTTGTACCCCTTTTGTGTGCTTGAATACCCAATGAACATCGCCTTTACACTCTTTGGCTCAAGCTTGTTCCTTTGTTCACTAGGGACAAACACAAAACACACACAACCAAATACTCTTAAATGTTCTATTTGAGGTGTAGTTTTATTCAAAACTTCAAAAGGAGATTGATTATTTAAGAGTTGAGTAGGGGTTCGGTTGATGAGATAACACGCGGTTAAAACACCATCCGACCAAAACCGTTTTGGGATGTTCATGTGGAACATCATGGACCGAGTAACTTCCATGAGGTGTCTATTCTTTCTCTCGGCCACACCGTTTTGTTGTGGTGTGTAGGGGCAAGTTGTTTGATGAAGGATCCCATGATTGGATATGTGTTCTTTGAAAGCTCGGCTTGTGTACTCACCACCATTATCCGACCTAAAAATTTTAATCTTGGTTTGATAATGGTTAGTTACATAGTTTTGAAATTGTTTAAAAGCTTCTAAGACCTTATCCTTAGATTGTAAAAGTGTAACCCAAGTGTATTTTGAAAATTCATCAATAAAAGTGACAAAGTATGTGTGATTATCTCTTGATTTACAAGGAGAAGACCACACATCCGAGTGCACAAGTTCAAAAGGCTTGTAAATGGTTGTTGATTTTTGAAAAACGGTTCGGCAATGTTTGCCCAAAATACAAGCTTCACAAGTTTGATGGTCAAAAATCACATTTGGTAAAAGAGTTTTTAAAGCTTTTAAATGAGGATGACCAAGCCTAAAGTGCCAAATGACATTGTTTGCTTCGGCTAAAACCGAGCTAAAAGCATTACAAAATAAGGAACTAGCATTTTTTTCATCTAAGACATAAAGATCTCCTCTTGTGATCCCCTTTCCTATGATTCTTTCACTCTTAATATCCTGAAAAAGAACATCATTAGGGCCAAAAATAACATTGCAATCTAAGTCCTTCGCAATACGTTTAACGGATATAAGATTAGAAGTAAAACTCGGCATATAGAGGGCTTGAGAATCCTTATCAAATAATTTCAAATCTCCTAACCCTTCTATAGGTATCTTACTCCCATTAGCAATTATGACATTACCTAAAACCGGTCTAATGTTACTAATCAAGTCACGGTTGCTAATCATATGGTGAGAAGCTCCGAGTCTATTATGATCGGTTTAAAGGTTCTATTGTCTATGTGTTGAGCACTAAGGGAGTAAGCATTAAGAGAGTAGGGATTAGGGATGATACCGTTGCCCTTAAGGGCCTTGATGAGAGCTTCCAAGTCGGATCTCCTCACAAATTCATCGGTGTACGGCACAATGGCTGTGGATTCCTCATCCTTGTCTTTACCGGTTTGGTGGGAGCTACTTGTGCTTGCTTTGCTCGCGTTGTCATCGTTTGAGAAGTGAGCTCTAGCTTCCTTGAACTTGGCCGGCTTGAGATGAGGTTGAAGGATCCAACACTTGTCCTTTGAGTGACCCCTCTTCCTGCAATGGTCACAAATCAAGGACCTCCTTTCATCATAGGATTTAGCCGAGGGCTTGCTTGTGTTGGCGGTTGGAGGTTTGTAGGCAACCTTGTTGGCGGTGACTAGCTCCTTCTTATGGTCAAAGAGCTCAATAGATCCTTGCTCCTTTTGGAGTTGAGAGCATATCTCATCAAGGTTTGGAAGAGTCTCAGCTCTAAGAAGATGCTTGATGAGATCTTTGTAGCTTGGATTAAGAGTGAGCAAGAGTCCAAAGACTATGTCTTCTTCTCTTCTTTTGTTCAGGATCTTAGCATCCACCGTGAATGGCCTCAACATTTCTAGCTCGGCCCAAAGAGATCTAAAGATTCCAAAGTGTTTAGAGAACTCGGTATCTTCTTGATAGAGTTCATTGATGGCCTTCTTGACTTCAAAGACCCGGCTTAAGTTTGAGACATTGCCGTATACAGTTTGGAGAGTGTCCCATAGGTCTTTGGCACTCTCACAATACGAGTAAGCTTCAAGGATAGAGGGCTCAAGGGAGGATTGTATCACATTGAGAACCTTTTGGTCTTCTTGAAAGCGCTTCATGAGGTCGGAGTCAACATCCTCCCCTTCTAAGTCGACCTCGGTTGGGAGCTCTTGCTTCTTGAGGATATGACCGAATAGGCCTTTTCCACATAGAGCCGTTTTCATGGTCCTAGCCCATAGCAAGTAGTTTATCCCTTTGAGGGTCACCGGACATAGAATCTTCCTAGATTCCTTGTCTTCCATGGTTGAGATTTGTAGTGAAATGGTTTGGTCTTTAAGATCTAGCTTTGTACAGCTTAGATCTTTGAGAAAGGACCGAAGATTTGAGAGTTTGAGTAACGCCGAGAACAAAGACAATGAAAAGAAGAGATTTTAAAGAGATTAGAGTATAATAGAGGAAGAGATTTAAGGTCTCAAGAGCTTAAAGCTCTGATACCATGTAAGAATTTAAGAGATTGAGAGTAATTGAGATTTAGGAGAGGTTTGAATTCAAATGTTCTTCATGTTCTTGAAGAACATAAAGAGACATTAGAGAGAGAATATAGATAATAGATTTTCATTTCATAAGTTGTATTTTTTTTAGTAAAATTACACAAGGAGATATACATATATCAAAACAAGAGAGAAGAAGGGAAAGCTTCCTAACGACTATATTTCAAATTGCCAAAAGGGGACCACTTCTTTATCCTTTGGTCCATAGCTCCAACGGCTCTTTAGTCGGTTGATATAGTCGACTACATGAATCGACTACATTGAGATGTAGTCGACTAGAAGTATTAACTCCCTGGAGATATAGTTGATTCATATAGTTGACTACATGAATCAACTACATTTCGATGTAGTCGACTATATGTAATAACTACCTTGGTAAAGTCACTTCAATACTTATAAGCACTCATGTTGCATGAAACTTGGTTTAGAGTCCTAGAAACATGTTGTTAGATGTTTCATACGTTCGTCAAACTTGTACAAAGCTCATTCAGGAATTTATAAGCTCTCATGTTGCATGAAACTTGGTTTAGAGTCCTAAAAACACGTTGTTAGATGTTTCATACGTTCGTCAAACTTGTACAAAGCTCATTGAGGAACTTATAAGCTCTCATGTTGCATGAAACTTGGTTTAGAGTCCTAGAAACGAGTTCTTAGATGTTTCATAAGTTCGTCAAAATTATACAAAACTCATTGAGATACTTATAAGCACTCATGTTGCATGAAACTTGGTTTAGAGTCCTAGAAACGCGTTGTTAGATGTTTCATAAGTTCGTCAAACTTGTAAAAAGCTCATTGAGGAACTTATAAGGTCTCATGTTGCATGAAACTTGGTGTAGAGTCCTAGAAACGATTTGTTAGATGTTTCATACGTTCGTCAAACTTGTACAAAGCTCATAGAGGAACTTATAAGAACTCATGTTGCATATAACTTGGTTTAGAGTCCTAGAAACGCGTTGTTAGATGTTTCATAAGTTCGTCAAACTTGTACAAAGCTCATTGAGGAACTTATAAGCTCTCATGTTGCATGAAACCTTGTTTAGAGTCCTAGAAACGCGTTGTTAGATGTTTCATAAGTTCGTGAAACTTGTACAAAGCTCATTGAGGAACTTATAAGCACTCATGTTGCATTAAACTTGGTTTAGAGTCCTAGAAACGCGTTGTTAGATGTTTCATACGTTCGTGAAACTTGTACAAAGCTCATTGAAAAACTTATAAGCTCTCATGTTGCATGAAACTTGATTTAGAGTCCTAGAAACGCGTTGTTAGATGTTTCATAAGTTCGTGGAACTTATACAAAGCTCATTGAGATACTTATAAGCATTCATGTTGCATGAAACTTGGTTTAGAGTCCTAGAAACGTGTTGTTAGATGTTTCATACATTCGTCAAACTTGTACAAAGCTCATTGAGGAACTTATAAGAACTCATGTTGCATGTAACTTGGTTTAGAGTCCTAGAAACCGCGTTGTTATATGTTTCATAAGTTCGTGAAACTTGTACAAAGCTCATTGAGGAACTTATAAGCACTCATGTTGCATGAAACTTGGTTTAGAGTCCTAGAAACGATTTGTTAGATGTTTCTTACGTTCGTCAAACTTGTATAAAGCTCATTGAGGAACTTGTAAGCTCTCATGTTGCATTAAACTTTGTTTAGAGTTTTAGAAACACGTTGTTAGATGTTTCATACGTTCGTCAAACTTGTACAAAGCTCATTGAGGAACTTATAAGCACTCATGTTGCATGAAACTTGGTTTAGAGTCCTAGAAACACGTTGTTAGATGTTTCATAAGTTCGTCAACCTTTTACAAAGCTCTTTGAGGAACTTATAAGCTCTCATGTTGCATGAAACTTGGTTTAGAGTCCTAGAAACGAGTTGTTAGATGTTTCATAAGTCCGTCAAACTTATACAAAGCTCATTGAGATACTTATAAGCTCTCATCTTGCATGAAACTTGGTTTAGAGTCCTAGAAACGCGTTGTTAGATGTTTCATAATTTTGTGAAACTTGTACAAAGCTAATTGAGGAACTTATAAGTACTCGTGTTGCATGAAACTTGATTTAGAGTCCTAGAAACGCGTTGTTAGATGTTTCATAAGTTCGTGAAACTTATACAAAGCTCATTGAGATACTTATAAGCACTCATGTTCATTGAAACTTGGTTTAGAGTCCTAGAAACGCGTTGTTAGATGTTTCATACGTTCGTCAAACTTGTATAAAGCTCATTGAGGAACTTATAAGAACTCATGTTGCATGAAACTTGGTTTAGAGTCCTAGAAACGCGTTGTTAGATGTTTCATAAGTTCGTGAAACTTGTACAAAGCTCATTGAGGAACTTATAAGCACTCATGTTGCATGAAACTTGGTTTAGAGTCCTAGAAACGCGTTGTTAGATGTTTCATACGTTCGTCAAACTTGTACAAAGCTCATTGAAAATTTTATAAGCTCTCATGTTGCATGTAACTTGATTTAGAGTCCTAGAAACGCGTTGTTAGATGTTTCATAAGTTTGTGAAACTTGTACAAAGCTCATTGAGGAACTTATAAGCTCTCATGTTGCATGAAACTTGGTTTAGAGTCCTAGAAACGCGTTGTTAGATGTTTCATAAGTTCCTGAAACTTGTAAAAAACTCATTGAGGAACTTATAAGCACTCATGTTGCATTAAACTTGGTTTAGAGTCCTAGAAACGCGTTGTTAGATGTTTCATACGTTCGTCAAACTTGTACAAAGCTCATTGAAAAACTGATAAGCTCTCATGTTGCATGTAACTTGGTTTAGAGTCCTAGAAACGCGATGTTAGATGTTTCATAAGTTCGTCAAACTTGTACAAAGCTCATTGAGGAACTTATAAGCTCTCATGTTGCATGAAACTTGGTTTAGAGTCCAAGAAACGCGTTGTTAGATGTTTCATAAGTTCGTGAAACTTGTACAAAGCTCATTGAGGAACTTATAAGCACTCATGTTGCATTAAACTTGGTTTAGAGTCCTAGAAACGCGTTGTTAGATGTTTCATAAGTTCGTCAAACTTGTATAAACCTCATTGAGGAACTTATAAGCTCTCATGTTGCATTAATCTTGGTTTATAGTCCTAAAAACACGTTGTTAGATGTTTCATACGTTCGTCAAACTTGTACAAAGCTCATTGAGGAACTTATAAGCTCTCATGTTGCATGAAACTTGGTTTAGAGTCCTAGAAACGAGTTCTTAGATGTTTCATAAGTTCGTCAAACTTATACAAAGCTCATTGAGATACTTATAAGCACTCATGTTGCATGAAACTTGGTTTAGAGTCCTAGAAACGCGTTGTTAGCTGTTTCATAAGTTCGTCAAACTTGTACAAAGCTCATTGAGGAACTTATAAGCTCTCATGTTGCATGAAACTTGGTTTTAGAGTCCTAGAAACGATGTGTTAGATGTTTCATACGTTCGTCAAACTTGTACAAAGCTTATTGAAGAACTTATAAGCACTCATCTTGCATGAAACTTGGTTTAGAGTTTTAGAAACGCGTTGTTAGATGTTTCATACGTTTGTCAAACTTGTACAAAGCTCATTGAGGAACTTATAAGCACTCATCTTGCATGAAACTTGGTTTAGAGTCCTAGAAAACGCGTTGTTAGATGTTTCATAATTTTGTGAAACTTGTACAAAGCTCATTAAGGAACTTATAAGCACTCGTGTTGCATGAAACTTTGTTTAGATACCTAGAAACGCGATGTTAGATGTTTTATACGTTCGTCAAACTTGTACAAAGCTCATTGAGGAACTTATAAGCTCTCATGTTGCATGAAACTTGATTTAGAGTCCTAGAAACGCGTTGTTAGATGTTTCATAAGTTCGTGAAACTTATAAAAAGCTCATTGAGATAATTATAAGCACTCTTGTTGCATCAAACTTGGTTTAGAGTCCTAGAAACGCGTTGTTAGATGTTTCATACGTTCGTCAAACTTGTACAAAGCTCATTGAAAAACTGATAAGCTCTCATGTTGCATGTAACTTGGTTTAGAGTCCTAGAAACGCGATGTTAGATGTTTCATAAGTTCGTGAAACTTGTACAAAGCTCATTGAGGAACTTATAAGTTCTCATGTTGCATGAAACTTGGTTTAGAGTCCTAGAAACGCGTTGTTAGATGTTTCATAAGTTCGTGAAACTTGTACAAAGCTCATTGAGGAACTTATAAGCACTCATGTTGTATTAAACTTGGTTTAGAGTCCTAGAAACGCGTTGTAAGATGTTTCATAAGTTCGTCAAACTTGTATAAACCTCATTGAGGAACTTATAAGCTCTCATGTTGCATGAAACTTGGTTTAGAGTCCTAGAAACGAGTTGTTAGATGTTTCATAAGTTCGTCAAACTTATACAAAGCTCATTGAGATACTTATAAGTACTCATGTTGCATGAAACATGGTTTAGAGTCCTAGAAATGCGTTGTTAGATGTTTCATAAGTTCGTCAATCTTGTACAAAGCTCATCGAGATACTTATAAGCACTCATGTTGCATGAAACTTGGTTTAGAGTCCTAGAAACGCGTTGTTAGATGTTTCATACGTTCATCAAACTTGTACAAAGCTCATTGAGGAACTTATAAGCTCTCATGTTGCATGAAACTTGGTTTAAAGTCCTAGAAACGATTTGTTAGATGTTTCATACGTTCGTCAAACTTGTACAAAGCTTATTGAGGAACTTATAAGCACTCATCTTGCATGAAACTTGGTTTAGAGTTTTAGAAACGCGTTGTTAGATGTTTCATACGTTTGTCAAACTTGTACAAAGCTCATTGAGGAACTTATAAGCACTCATCTTGCATGAAACTTTGTTTAGAGTCCTAGAAACGCGTTGTTAGATGTTTCATACGTTCGTCAAACTTGTACAAAGCTCATTGAGGACCTTATAAGCTCTCATGTTGCATGAAACTTGGTGTAGAGTCCTAGAAACGATTTGTTAGATGTTTCATACGTTCGTCAAACTTGTACAAAGATCATTGAGGAACGTATAAGAACTCATGTTGCATGTAACTTGGTTTAGAGTCCTAGAAACGCGTTGTTAGATGTTTCATAAGTTCGTGAAACTTGTACAAAGCTCATTGAGGAACTTATAAGCTCTCATGTTGCATTAAACTTGGTTTAGAGTCCTAGAAACGCGTTGTTAGATGTTTCATAAGTTCGTGAAACTTGTACAAAGCTCATTGAGGAACTTATAAGCACTCATGTTGCATTAAACTTGGTTTAGAGTCCTAGAAACGCGTTGTTAGATATTTCATTAGTTCGTGAAACTTGTACAAAGCTCATTGAGGAACTTATAAGCACTCATGTTGCATGAAACTTGGTTTAGAGTCCTAGAAACGCGTTGTTAGATGTTTCATAAGTTCGTCAAACTTGTATAAAGCTCATTGAGGAACTTATAAGCTCTAATGTTGCATTAAACTTGGTTTAGAGTCCTAAAAACACGTTGTTAGATGTTTCATACGTTCGTCAAACTTGTACAAAGCTCATTGAGGAACTTATAAGCTCTCATGTTGCATGAAACTTGGTTTAGATTCCTAGAAACGAGTTGTTAGATGTTTCATAAGTTCGTCAAACTTATACAAAGCTCATTGAGATACTTATAAGCACTCATGTTGCATGAAACTTGGTTTAGAGTCCTAGAAACGCGTTGTTAGATGTTTCATAAGTTCGTCAATCTTGTACAAAGCTCATTGAGACACTTATAAACACTCATGTTGCATGAAACTTGGTTTAGAGTCCTTTAAACGCGTTGTTAGATGTTTCATACGTTCGTCAAACTTGTACAAAGCTCATTGAGGAACTTATAAGAACTCATGTTGCATGTAACTTGGTTTAGAGTCCTAGAAACGCGTCGTTAGATGTTTCATAAGTTCGTGAAACTTATACAAAGCTCATTGAGATACTTATAAGCACTCATGTTGCATGAAACTTGGTTTAGAGTTCTAGAAACGCGTTGTTAGAAGTTTCATACGTTCGTCAAACTTGTACAAAGCTCGTTGAGGAACTTATAAGAACTCATGTTGCATGTAACTTGGTTTAGAGTCCTAGAAACGCGTTGTTAGATGTTTCATAAGTTCGTGAAACATGTACAAAACTCATTGAGGAACTTATAAGCACTCATGTTGCATGAAACTTGGTTTAGAGTCCTAGAAACGCGTTGTTAGATGTTTCATACGTTCGTCAAACTTGTACAAAGCTCATTGAAAAACTTATAAGCTCTCATGTTGCATGTAACTTGATTTAGAGTCCAAGAAACGCGTTGTTAGATGTTTCATACGTTCGTCAAACTTGTACAAAGCTCATTCAGGAATTTATAAGCTCTCATGTTGCATGAAACATGGTTTAGAGTCTTAGAAACGAGTTGTTAGATGTTTCATAAGTTCGTCAAACTTATACAAAGCTCATTGAGATACTTATAAGCACTCATGTTGCATGAAACTTGGTTTAGAGTCCTAGAAACGCGATGTTAGATGTTTCATAATTTTGTGAAACTTGTACAAAGCTCATTGAGGAACTTATAAGCACTCATGTTGCATGAAACTTTGTTTAGATACCTAGAAACGCGTTGTTAGATGTTTCATACGTTCGTCAAACTTGTACAAAACTCATTGAGGAACTTATAAGCATTCATGTTGCATGAAACTTTGTTTAGATACCTAGAAACGCGTTGTTAGATGTTTCATACGTTCGTCAAACTTGTACAAAGCTCATTGAGGAACTTATAAGCTCTCATGTTCCATGAAACTTGATTTAGAGTCCTAGAAACGCGTTGTTAGATGTTTCATAAGTTCGTGAAACTTATACAAAGCTCATTGAGATACTTATAAGCACTCTTGTTGCATGAAACTTGGTTTAGAGTCCTAGAAACGCGTTGTTAGATGTTTCATACGTTCTTCAAACTTGTACAAAGCTCATTGAGGAACTTATAAGAACTCATGTTGCATGTAACTTGGTTTAGAGTCCTAGAAACGCGTTGTTAGATGTTTCATGATACACCCTTGGTTAGGATCTCAACTCTATGGCAAAGGCAAACTCTCTTCTTTGGCGGATTGATGGCTGAAGTGAAGGAGATGATGATTAAGTGTCAGAAACCAGCGGATATGGAGGTGAATGAGTATGAGATGGTGGTGGACGTCTCAAGCAATCTATGGGTTGATGTCTTGATGGTTTGTAGATGCTCTTGAAAGTATCTAGGACTTGTAAGAGAATCAGATTCAAATCACATGAATCGTTTTGATAATAAAGCTCAATCTCTGAGCTAAGGTGAGTCTAAACACAAAGGGGTTTTCTTTCAAGGTTTGACTAAGGAGATGAGAAGGAGGCGTGACCCTTTATAAAGAGAAAGCACATGTTGCTTCTTCTTTAGGGCTTCACGAAATCAAGAGAAAAGGAAATTGCAAAACAGAAAAGGAAATTGCAAAATAACGCAACGTTTTAAAGAAACATAAAAACAACGAAGCGTTTGGGATAGAATGGCGAGTAGTGTGTAGTGTCTCGCCATACACTCTTCAAGATAATGAAACTAAATAACCGACGTAGTGCTCTTCTTGGCCTCGTTAAAACCCTTGCATAGTAAACCCAATGGGACAAACCTACGCAAAGGGAAAGAGTACCAAGTCGAAACACTTAGTCACTTAGTTTCATTACCTTGGTCTTCTTTCTAGGCCATGATGAAGATGTTGAAGAAGCTCCTAGATGCTCCTCCAAGCTCCTCCACGATCAATGCATGAAGTTCTTCAGCTAGCTTCTTGGCCATTGCTCGTGTAACCACTCCTTCGTGATGTTCGGTGCTTTGGGCGTGGTCGGTGTCGAGGGGTCGGGCGCTTCGGTGGTCGGTGTCGGGTGGTCGAGCGCCTTGGTGCTCGGTATCCGGCTCCATGATCATATCATTTCATTAGTTCGTGAAACTTGTACAAAGCTCATTGAGGAACTTATTGTAAGAATTTAAGAGATTGAGAGTAATTGAGATTTAGGAGAGGTTTGAATTCAAATGTTCTTCATGTTCTTGAAGAACATAAAGAGACATTAGAGAGAGAATATAGATAATAGATTTTCATTTCATAAGTTGTATTTTTTTTTAGTAAAATTACACAAGGAGATATACATATATCAAAACAAGAGAGAAGAAGGGAAAGCTTCCTAACGGCTATATTTCAAATTGCCAAAAGGGGACCACTTCTTTATCCTTTGGTCCATAGCTCCAACGGCTCTTTAGTCGGTTGATATAGTCGACTACATGAATCGACTACATTGAGATGTAGTCGACTAGAAGTATTAACTCCTGGAGATATAGTTGATTCATATAGTTGACTACATGAATCAACTACATTTCGATGTAGTCGACTATATGTAATAACTACCTTGGTAAAGTCACTTCAATACTCCCCCGCAAGCTTAGCCTAATGCAATGGCTAAGCTTGGAACCCGCATACCCTTGCCTCATTAAAAACCTTGGTGAGAAAACCCATTGGGACAAAACTCACCTAAGGGAAAAGAGTACAAAGATATGCGGTTAGGGACTTAGGCTTTAGGAGCCATTGTGAGTCCAAGTCTTGGAAGAATTGACTCACACACTTTTATGCTTGCGGATTTGGTGAAGATGTCCGCGAGTTGGTCTTGGCTCTTTGTGAAGCATGGAAGGATTGTTCCCTTTACCATTTGTTCTCGGACCTTGTGGGAATCCACTTCTATGTGTTTGGTTCGCTCATGGAAAACTGAATTGGATGCAATGTGAATAGCTGCTTGGTTGTCACAATGCATGGTCATTGGAGCTTCAATCTTGACACCCAAATCTCCGAGTAAGTTCTTGAGCCACATAAGTTCTTGAGTTAGCTTCCTCATGGCTCGGTATTCGGCCTCCGCGGTTGAGCATGAGACAATCTTTTGCTTCTTGGTCTTCCAAGTCACAAGGTTCCCTCCAATGAAGGTGCAATAGCCAGTTGTGGATCTTCTATCTTCAACATCACCGGCATAATCCGCATCACAATAGCCAACCACTTCGGTGTTCTTGTTACATCCCATCCAAATACCCAAGTCACAAGTACCTTTGATGTATCTCAAGATTCTTTCAAGCATGTTCCAATGGTGTATCTTGGGCTTTTGCATCTGTTGAGCCACTTGGTTCACGGCAAAGCAAAGATCCGGCCTTGTGATGGTCAAGTAGATTAGCTTTCCCACAATCTTCCTAAAGAACTTCGGGTCTTTGAAGGGCTTGTCTTCTTCACTTCCTTCTTTTATGACTTTATAGCCTTCTTCAAGAGGAGTCTTGGCCTTCTTTGTACCTATTATATTGACACCACTCAAAAGATCACGTGTGTACTTCCTTTGGGAAAGGAATAGACCCTCTTCGGATCTACACACTTCTATTCCTAGGAAGTACTTAAGTTTCCCAAGGTCCTTAATATCAAATTTGGATTTCAAATAGTCTTTAGTGTTTTGAATACCTTCCTTGTTGTTTCCGGAGATGATGATATAATCTACATAGACTAGGACCACCACAATACCTTCTTGGCTTGTTTTGGTGAACAAGGTATGTTCCACATGAGATCTTTTGAATCCTTTCTCCATTAGGGTTGAGCTAAGCTTATGGTACCAAGCTCTAGGTGATTGCTTGAGTCCATAGATGGCTTTCTTTAGTCTCAAGACCTTTCCCGGAGCAATCGTGTGTTCTAGACCCGGTGGTGGTGTCATGTACACTTCTTCTTCAAGTTCTCCTTGTAGGAAAGCGTTCTTGACATCCATTTGAAACAATTCCCAAGAGAGGTTCGTGGCTAGTGAGAGAATGACCCTAACGGAGTGAAGTTTTGCAACCGGGGCAAACGTGTCCAAGTAGTCTTCTCCGTAGGTTTGAGTAAATCCCCGAGCTACTAACCGTGCCATGTGTCTCTCAATTTCACCATTACTATGATACTTGATTGTGAAAATGTACCTTGAGCTAACGGCTCTCTTTCCTTTTGGGAGATCGGTCTCATAGTATGTTTCATTATCCTCCATGGCTTTGTTCTCACCTTTGACCGCATCAATCCATACTTGGTCCTTCATGGCTTCTTCATATGATTGTGGTATGTGGTGTTGATCCATGGTCGTGAGGAACACTTGATGCTCCATGGGAATAGTGGCTAAGGAGCATACGACTTGAGTTGGGTGAGCTACGACTTCTTGGTTGTAGTAGACTCTTGTGTTCTTCCAATTTGATGGAGGGTACTTGATTCTTGTGCTCCTTCTTAATTGGACCGCCACATCTTCTTGAGAACCAACATCTTCTTGAGATCCTCCTTGATTATGACCATCTTGATCATTTGGAGTCTCGGATGTTGTGGATGGTTCGGTTTGTTGTTGTTGTTGAGGAGGAAGAGGATGGTTATCTTCTTGATCACCATTTGATTCTCCCCCGGACTCTTGAGCCTCTTGATCATGATGATTGTTCTCCCCCGCATGATCAAGGGGGGTTTCTTGATGTGGTTCTTCTTCAAAACTCATTCCAAGATTCTTCATAAGGTTCCGGAGACTTGTGGCCTTGTCTATGACTACCTCGGGAAGGTCTTTGACACTTTCCCAATTGTTCCCTTCATAGAAGCTTTTCCCTTCCAAGAACTTGACATCTCTAGACACTAGGACCCGTTTTGTTTCCGGAACATAGCATTTGTACCCCTTTTGTGTGCTTGAATACCCAATGAACATCGCCTTTACACTCTTTGGCTCAAGCTTGTTCCTTTGTTCACTAGGGACAAACACAAAACACACACAACCAAATACTCTTAAATGTTCTATTTGAGGTGTAGTTTTATTCAAAACTTCAAAAGGAGATTGATTATTTAAGAGTTGAGTAGGGTTCGGTTGATGAGATAACACGCGGTTAAAACACCATCCGACCAAAACCGTTTTGGGATGTTCATGTGGAACATCATGGACCGAGTAACTTCCATGAGGTGTCTATTCTTTCTCTCGGCCACACCGTTTTGTTGTGGTGTGTAGGGGCAAGTTGTTTGATGAAGGATCCCATGATTGGATATGTGTTCTTTGAAAGCTCGGCTTGTGTACTCACCACCATTATCCGACCTAAAAATTTTAATCTTGGTTTGATAATGGTTAGTTACATAGTTTTGAAATTGTTTAAAAGCTTCTAAGACCTTATCCTTAGATTGTAAAAGTGTAACCCAAGTGTATTTTGAAAATTCATCAATAAAAGTGACAAAGTATGTGTGATTATCTCTTGATTTACAAGGAGAAGACCACACATCCGAGTGCACAAGTTCAAAAGGCTTGTAAATGGTTGTTGATTTTTGAAAAACGGTTCGGCAATGTTTTCCCAAAATACAAGCTTCATAAGTTTGATGGTCAAAAATCACATTTGGTAAAAGAGTTTTTAAAGCTTTTAAATGAGGATGACCAAGCCTAAAGTGCCAAATGACATTGTTTGCTTCGGCTAAAACCGAGCTAAAAGCATTACAAAATAAGGAACTAGCATTGTTTTCATCTAAGACATAAAGATCTCCTCTTGTGATCCCCTTTCCTATGATTCTTTCACTCTTAATATCCTGAAAAAGAACATCATTAGGGCCAAAAATAACATTGCAATCTAAGTCCTTCGCAATACGTTTAACGGATATAAGATTAGAAGTAAAACTCGGCATATAGAGGGCTTGAGAATCCTTATCAAATAATTTCAAATCTCCTAACCCTTCTATAGGTATCTTACTCCCATTAGCAATTATGACATTACCTAAAACCGGTCTAATGTTACTAATCAAGTCACGGTTGCTAATCATATGGTGAGAAGCTCCGGAGTCTATTATGATCGGTTTAAAGGTTCTATTGTCTATGTGTTGAGCACTAAGGGAGTAAGCATTAAGAGAGTAGGGATTAGGGATGATACCGTTGCCCTTAAGGGCCTTGATGAGAGCTTCCAAGTCGGATCTCCTCACAAATTCATCGGTGTACGGCACAATGGATGTGGATTCCTCATCCTTGTCTTTACCGGTTTGGTGGGAGCTACTTGTGCTTGCTTTGCTCGCGTTGTCATCGTTTGAGAAGTGAGCTCTAGCTTCCTTGAACTTGGCCGGCTTGAGATGAGGTTGAAGGATCCAACACTTGTCCTTTGAGTGACCCCTCTTCCTGCAATGGTCACAAATCAAGGACTTTGGCACTCTCACAATACGAGTAAGCTTCAAGGATAGAGGGCTCAAGGGAGGATTGTATCACATTGAGAACCTTTTGGTCTTCTTGAAAGCGCTTCATGAGGTCGGAGTCAACATCCTCCCCTTCTAAGTCGACCTCGGTTGGGAGCTCTTGCTTCTTGAGGATATGACCGAATAGGCCTTTTCCACATAGAGCCGTTTTCATGGTCCTAGCCCATAGCAAGTAGTTTATCCCTTTGAGGGTCACCGGACATAGAATCTTCCTAGATTCCTTGTCTTCCATGGTTGAGATTTGTAGTGAAATGGTTTGGTCTTTGAGATCTAGCTTTGTACAGCTTAGATCTTTGAGAAAGGACCGAAGATTTGAGAGTTTGAGTAACGCCGAGAACAAAGACAATGAAAAGAAGAGATTTTAAAGAGATTAGAGTATAATAGCGGAAGAGATTTAAGGTCTCAAGAGCTTAAAGCTCTGATACCATGTAAGAATTTAAGAGATTGAGAGTAATTGAGATTTAGGAGAGGTTTGAATTCAAATGTTCTTCATGTTCTTGAAGAACATAAAGAGACATTAGAGAGAGAATATAGATAATAGATTTTCATTTCATAAGTTGTATTTTTTTTAGTAAAATTACACAAGGAGATATACATATATCAAAACAAGAGAGAAGAAGGGAAAGCTTCCTAACGGCTATATTTCAAATTGCCAAAAGGGGACCACTTCTTTATCCTTTGGTCCATAGCTCCAACGGCTCTTTAGTCGGTTGATATAGTCGACTACATGAATCGACTACATTGAGATGTAGTCGACTAGAAGTATTAACTCCCTGGAGATATAGTTGATTCATATAGTTGACTACATGAATCAACTACATTTCGATGTAGTCGACTATATGTAATAACTACCTTGGTAAAGTCACTTCAATACTTATAAGCACTCATGTTGCATGAAACTTGGTTTAGAGTCCTAGAAACATGTTGTTAGATGTTTCATACGTTCGTCAAACTTGTACAAAGCTCATTCAGGAACTTATAAGCTCTCATGTTGCATGAAACTTGGTTTAGAGTCCTAAAAACACGTTGTTAGATGTTTCATACGTTCGTCAAACTTGTACAAAGCTCATTGAGGAACTTATAAGCTCTCATGTTGCATGAAACTTGGTTTAGAGTCCTAGAAACGAGTTCTTAGATGTTTCATAAGTTCGTCAAAATTATACAAAACTCATTGAGATACTTATAAGCACTCATGTTGCATGAAACTTGGTTTAGAGTCCTAGAAACGCGTTGTTAGATGTTTCATAAGTTCGTCAAACTTGTAAAAAGCTCATTGAGGAACTTATAAGGTCTCATGTTGCATGAAACTTGGTGTAGAGTCCTAGAAACGATTTGTTAGATGTTTCATACGTTCGTCAAACTTGTACAAAGCTCATTGAGGAACTTATAAGTTCGTCAAACTTGTTACAAAGCTAACATGGTGAGGAGTCCTTAGAAACGCGTTGTTAGATGTCTCATAAGTTCGTCAAACTTGTGAAAGCTCTTGTGAGGAACTTATAAGCTCTCATGTTGCATGAAAACGTTTAGAGTCCTAGAAACGCGTTGTTAGATGTTTCATAAGTTCGTGAAACTTGTACAAAGCTCATTGAGGAACTTATAAGCACTCATGTTGCATTAAACTTGGTTTAGAGTCCTAGAAACGCGTTGTTAGATGTTTCATACGTTCGTGAAACTTGTACAAAGCTCATTGAAAAACTTATAAGCTCTCATGTTGCATGAAACTTGATTTAGAGTCCTAGAAACGCGTTGTTAGATGTTTCATAAGTTCGTGGAACTTATAAAAAGCTCATTGAGATACTTATAAGAAGTCATGTTGCATGAAACTTGGTTTAGAGTCCTAGAAACGTGTTGTTAGATGTTTCATACATTCGTCAAACTTGTACAAAGCTCATTGAGGAACTTATAAGAACTCATGTTGCATGTAACTTGGTTTAGATTCCTAGAAACCGCGTTGTTAGATGTTTCATAAGTTCGTGAAACTTGTACAAAGCTCATTGAGGAACTTATAAGCACTCATGTTGCATGAAACTTGGTTTAGAGTCCTAGAAACGATTTGTTAGATGTTTCTTACGTTCGTCAAACTTGTATAAAGCTCATTGAGGAACTTGTAAGCTCTCATGTTGCATTAAACTTTGTTTAGAGTTTTAGAAACACGTTGTTAGATGTTTCATACGTTCGTCAAACTTGTACAAAGCTCATTGAGGAACTTATAAGCACTCATGTTGCATGAAACTTGGTTTAGAGTCCTAGAAACACGTTGTTAGATGTTTCATAAGTTCGTCAACCTTTTACAAAGCTCTTTGAGGAACTTATAAGCCCTCATGTTGCATGAAACTTGGTTTAGAGTCCTAGAAACGAGTTGTTAGATGTTTCATAAGTTCGTCAAACTTATACAAAGCTCATTGAGATACTTATAAGCTCTCATCTTGCATGAAACTTGGTTTAGAGTCCTAGAAACGCGTTGTTAGATGTTTCATAATTTTGTGAAACTTGTACAAAGCTAATTGAGGAACTTATAAGTACTCATGTTGCATGAAACTTGATTTAGAGTCCTAGAAACGCGTTGTTAGATGTTTCATAAGTTCGTGAAACTTATACAAAGCTCATTGAGATACTTATAAGCACTCATGTTCATTGAAACTTGGTTTAAAGTCCTAGAAACGCGTTGTTAGATGTTTCATACGTTCGTCCAACTTGTACAAAGCTCATTGAGGAACTTATAAGAACTCATGTTGCATGAAACTTGGTTTAGAGTCCTAGAAACGCGTTGTTAGATGTTTCATAAGTTCGTGAAACTTGTACGAAGCTCATTGAGGAACTTATAAGCACTCATGTTGCATGAAACTTGGTTTAGAGTCCTAGAAACGCGTTGTTAGATGTTTCATACGTTCGTCAAACTTGTACAAAGCTCATTGAAAAACTTATAAGCTCTCATGTTACATGTAACTTGATTTAGAGTCCTAGAAACGCGTTGTTAGATGTTTCATAAGTTTGTGAAACTTGTACAAAGCTCATTGAGGAACTTATAAGCTCTCATGTTGCATGAAACTTGGTTTAGAGTCCTAGAAACGCGTTGTTAGATGTTTCATAAGTTCGTGAAACTTGTACAAAGCTCATTGAGGAACTTATAAGCACTCATGTTGCATTAAACTTGGTTTAGAGTCCTAGAAACGCGTTGTTAGATGTTTCATAAGTTCGTCAAACTTGTATAAACCTCATTGAGGAACTTATAAGCTCTCATGTTGCATTAAACTTGGTTTATAGTCCTAAAAACACGTTGTTAGATGTTTCATACGTTCGTCAAACTTGTACAAAGCTCATTGAGGAACTTATAAGCTCTCATGTTGCATGAAACTTGGTTTAGAGTCCTAGAAACGAGTTCTTAGATGTTTCATAAGTTCGTCAAACTTATACAAAGCTCATTGAGATACTTATAAGCACTCATGTTGCATGAAACTTGGTTTAGAGTCCTAGAAACGCGTTGTTAGCTGTTTCATAAGTTCGTCAAACTTGTACAAAGCTCATTGAGGAACTTATAAGCTCTCATGTTGCATGAAACTTGGTTTAGAGTCCTAGAAACGATTTGTTAGATGTTTCATACGTTCGTCAAACTTGTACAAAGCTTATTGAAGAACTTATAAGCACTCATCTTGCATGAAACTTGGTTTAGAGTTTTAGAAACGCGTTGTTAGATGTTTCATACGTTTGTCAAACTTGTACAAAGCTCATTGAGGAACTTATAAGCACTCATCTTGCATGAAACTTGGTTTAGAGTCCTAGAAACGCGTTGTTAGATGTTTCATAATTTTGTGAAACTTGTACAAAGCTCATTAAGGAACTTATAAGCACTCGTGTTGCATGAAACTTTGTTTAGATACCTAGAAACGCGATGTTAGATGTTTTATACGTTCGTCAAACTTGTACAAAGCTCATTGAGGAACTTATAAGCTCTCATGTTGCATGAAACTTGATTTAGAGTCCTAGAAACGCGTTGTTAGATGTTTCATAAGTTCGTGAAACTTATACAAAGCTCATTGAGATACTTATAAGCACTCTTGTTGCAAGAAACTTGGTTTAGAGTCCTAGAAACGCGTTGTTAGATGTTTCATACGTTCGTCAAACTTGTACAAAGCTCATTGAAAAACTGATAAGCTCTCATGTTGCATGTAACTTGGTTTAGAGTCCTAGAAACGCGATGTTAGATGTTTCATAAGTTCGTGAAACTTGTACAAAGCTCATTGAGGAACTTATTATTAAGACTAATGATAACCTACAAAGGCATTAGATCAAAATACATCAAAGAAGGGAAAAGTATAGTTGAGGCGTGTAGTCGGCTAATGTAGTTGAGTCATGTAGTCGACTACATCGCAAGACTAAAGAGCCGTTAGAGCTATGGACCAATGGAATCAAGAGAGGGAAAATATAGTTGAGGCGTGTAGTCGACTAATGTAGTTGAGTCATGTAGTCGACTACATCGCAAGACTAAAGAGCCGTTAGAGAATTCAAATTTGAATTCTAGCCGTTGGAGACTTCTCTTGTTGTATCTTTTCTTTATATAAGTGTGATAAACTCTTGTAAAACCTTCAAGGAGGTGGTTCCTCTTTCAATATACTAAAAGACACTTTCTCTCACATACTCTCTCTCTTTCTAATCTCAAATACTCTCTTTATACACTCAAGAACCAAGCAACCTTGCTTCGCTTCTATACACTCAAGATCCGAGCCTAACCAACTCGGATCTATACACTAATCTCTCCAAAATCCAACATGGTATCAGAGCATAAGCTCTTGATGACCTAGGTAAGTTGCTTCCGCTAATCTTCAACCTCTTTCTTCTTATTTCTTGCTTATAAACACAAAGATCTAGAGGAGAAAAAGAATGACCAAGATCCGAGTGGTTAAAACCCTTAAGATCTTGGTGAATCAATGCTCCTCTTAGGAAGAGAACCATGATTCTTTGTCTCTTAATGAGTGAAGATACATGTTGAATCCAAGTTCCTTTCAAGAACAATCCAATCAAAACCGAATCATAGTGAGCATAGATTGAAAATCTAGCTACATGATGTTTTTGGTTGAGTTGTTCTTTAAGATCTTTGTTTAGGCCGAAAGTTGTGGATGAGAACCATTGTTTCCTCACTCTTATGAGTTTAAAAGGAACCTTGATGAATCCAAAATCCATCTAACTTAGGCATTAGGAAATGACCAAGTATTCAAAGCATAAAGCTTGAAACTTGTGAGCTAAAGAGTGAGAGAACCATGCTCATTGATTCTTTAAGAACAATGCCTTGTTGAATCCGAAACTCTATGCTTTTCTTAAGATACAAAGATAAAAGGATGAGATCCATGATTCGCCATGAGCGATAAGTGTTGTATCCAAATCCGAAGATAATTACTTCATCTTTGTAAGGCCGAAAGCAAGAGGATGAGAACCATGGTCTCCCCACTCTTATGAGTCCAAGGGAACCTTGATGAATCCAAATCCGACTATGCTAAGGCATTAAGCGATGAACAAGAACCTCAAAGCTCAAAGCTTGAGACTTGTGAGCTAAAGGTATGAGAACCTTTCTTGTGTATCTTATGAGAATACAAGATAGTTGAATCCATAACCTCCTGTTTATTTTGAAAGTTCATGAGCATGTAATTTCAAATGTTTTAGTATGTGCTCATGTGTGTCCGAATTTTAAATCTCCAAGACTCGATGTCATATAGTCATGTGACATAGTCGATTACATGTACCAACTACATTAGTCGACTATACATCTAAGTCTTGTTTCTTGTTTCTTGCTTAAGTCTTAAATCACTAATCTTGTTTAGTAAAGTGGTTTAAGTCCTTGAAAGATCTAGGATACAAGGTCCACTTATGTCTTTGTCTAAGACCAAATCACTAGTCCTTGTTTGGTGAAGTGATTTGAATCTTGGTGAAAGACTAAGTGATTTTAAAAAACCTTGGTTAATCCCAAAAGATCTTCGGTTTAATCAAAAGAGTAGGAACCAAAGACCCGCTTGTGACTAAGCAATTAAGGTCTTATGGAATCCAAAACTCTCTTAGAGGGAAGAGAACCAAGCATCCATAAGTGTTGATATAACACCGAGAGCTTGATGAATCCTTCATAACCTCGGCTAACATGAATCCATTTTTGGACTTATGGGGAAATGATTCACTACATTAACATCTATATAAGGTGAAGATGGAATGATGATCTATGTTTGTTGTCATAAACCGCCTATGTGCATTTAAGTTTATGATACAAGATGAGTAACTAAGCTATGAAAGCTATCAAGTTACAATGAATCTTGTTTGTGTGTTTTAAGATCATGGTCAGCCATTGTGCACTAAAGACCATGGTCCCTTGTTGCTAAACTTGAATCTATGTGTAGGTAAAAGAAGCAAACAAGAGAATTTCTCATAAAGAGAAGTCATGAATCCAATCTTAGACTAACCATTGAGGTGCTCTAAAAGGATAAATGACTTCTCCCAATGACCATCTTCCCAAAGGAAAACCATAAAAAGGCCATTTCTAAACTCTTTACTCTCTTTATTTGTATTGTTGAATATTATGCAAATGATCTTCATTCCTCATTATATATATATATGTCTTAGGTCATTTGTCAATATTATTTGTCAATTTCAAAACTATAAGACCGAAACTTGAACTTGTTAGGGTGCATACTATTCTCGGGTTTAATCAAAAGACATAGGGAACATCTTGAACTATTGTCTTAAACTCTCCCTTGCATTTTTTCTTGTACTTGTGAATGGTTAATCAATAGTTTGTAAATTGTTAAAGGTTATTATCTTGTGCCGGTTAGTCATGAAACTTAAATCAATTTTTGTCTTTGGTATGATGTAGGATCATCATGTCTAAGGATTGAAAGAGATCATCATGAAAACCCCTAAGCATAAAGAAGTAACAAAGAAGTGCTAAAGAGAAAAGAAGTAAAGAGAAGAATGAAAGAAGCCATGAATGGTGTCCAAAGGAAAAGATGAGAAACCTTTCTCATGAAGCTTGTGAAGAACAAAGCCGAGAAAGGGAAATAGTTCATGCCTTCCATCTTAATCATGAAGGGGGGAGAAGAAGTGTTAAATCACACATCTCTTCATGATCAAATGGAAGCCAATCACCAAATCATCTACCACCAAACTTAGGCAAAGCATCTCAACCATGAATGCAAAAGCCTCCTCATTCACTCTCGGCCAAATCTTCTACAAGAGCAAGCCGATCCATCTTATCATCAACATTTGGTCAAGATATAGCAAGTCAAAGACCTCCACTCAACCACCAACTAACTCGGCCAAAGTATCAAGAAGGACTAAGCCGCCACTACCACCAATCCGGCTAAGTATTGACTAAAGTACCAAGAAGGACGAAGTCAATACAAAGCTCTCACTCTCGGCTAAAGTACCAAGAAGGACGAAGCCTCCACAATCAACCAATCCATCTCGGCTTAAGTACCAACAAGATACAAGGCCAAAGTCTCATTGAAGCAAAGAAGAACCGCAACTAGCTAAAGACACTTGAAGGAAGATCATAACTTGCTCAAGGAGTCTAAGAGCCTTCATCAATCACTCGGTCAAGCTTCTACAAAGAAGCAAGACAAACCCGTCCATACCATCAACACTAGGCTCGGTCAAGTTCCTAGCAACGACAAAACCGAGCCATCCATGTTCTAGAAAGAGACCGATAATCAACCATGATCAATCGGCTCTCACCATTCTCGGCCTAGCAACTATCAAGTGCAAAGCCAAATACTTGTTACTCGGCCTAAGCATCTACCAAGAGCTAAGCCAAAAGACTCCAAACCAACCTTGTTCCAATTGCACAAAGGATAAAGCCGCAAGACCTCACGAAGAAGTCAAAGGGCTCAAGCCAAATGCAACTACAAGGGATCATCAATCTATCATACCCCTACAAACTAAAGGCTGTCCCTAAAACCTTCTCTTTAACATACTTAATAAGAATCATTAGACTAGAACTAAACCTCATTATCTTGTTTATGTCTATGGTTAATCACTTGCTAAAAAGGAATTGCTTAAATCAATGTTCTAAATTGACTTTAGATTAAAGCTTATCCTTTATATATCCAATTGTCTTTACTAAGTCACTTCCCAAATCAAAGAACGCATCCAAGATCCTATCCTAACAAGCCGAGGTGAGCCGAGGTGATCAAAGAAGCTTGTTGAAAGGAGTTCATAGAACCCTTATTGAAGAACACGGCAAAGTCAACGGCAAAGAAGATCAAGATCAAACCGGTTCTATCTTAAGGGGGAGGGGGAGTTTCGGCCAAGTCAAGAAGATCAAGGCCAAGATTAAGAAGACCCCTATTGCAAAGACTTACACTCTTTTTCCCTTAGTAATGCTTTTATCCCAAGTGGTTTTGCTTACTAAGGGTTTTAATGAGGTTTGTTTAGCAATGTCCAATCTTAGCCATTTCATTGGGCTAAGCTTGAGGGGGAGTATTAAGACTAATGATAACCTACAAAGGCATTAGATCAAAATACATCAAAGAAGGGAAAAGTATAGTTGAGGCGTGTAGTCGGCTAATGTAGTTGAGTCATGTAGTCGACTACATCGCAAGACTAAAGAGCCGTTAGAGCTATGGACCAATGGAATCAAGAGAGGGAAAATATAGTTGAGGCGTGTAGTCGACTAATGTAGTTGAGTCATGTAGTCGACTACATCGCAAGACTAAAGAGCCGTTAGAGAATTCAAATTTGAATTCTAGCCGTTGGAGACTTCTCTTGTTGTATCTTTTCTTTATATAAGTGTGATAAACTCTTGTAAAACCTTCAAGGAGGTGGTTCCTCTTTCAATATACTAAAAGACACTTTCTCTCACATACTCTCTCTCTTTCTAATCTCAAATACTCTCTTTATACACTCAAGAACCAAGCAACCTTGCTTCGCTTCTATACACTCAAGATCCGAGCCTAACCAACTCGGATCTATACACTAATCTCTCCAAAATCCTAGAAACGATTTGTTAGATGTTTCATACGTTCGTCAAACTTGTACAAAGCTTATTGAGGAACTTATAAGCACTCATCTTGCATGAAACTTGGTTTAGAGTTTTAGAAACGCGTTGTTAGATGTTTCATACGTTTGTCAAACTTGTACAAAGCTCATTGAGGAACTTATAAGCACTCATCTTGCATGAAACTTTGTTTAGAGTCCTAGAAACGCGTTGTTAGATGTTTCATACGTTCGTCAAACTTGTACAAAGCTCATTGAGGACCTTATAAGCTCTCATGTTGCATGAAACTTGGAGTAGAGTCCTAGAGACGATTTGTTAGATGTTTCATACGTTCGTCAAACTTGTACAAAACTCATTGAGGAACGTATAAGAACTCATGTTGCATGTAACTTGGTTTAGAGTCCTAGAAACGCGTTGTTAGATGTTTCATAAGTTCGTGAAACTTGTACAAAGCTCATTGAGGAACTTATAAGCTCTCATGTTGCATTAAACTTGGTTTAGAGTCCTAGAAACGCGTTGTTAGATGTTTCATAAGTTCGTGAAACTTGTACAAAGCTCATTGAGGAACTTATAAGCACTCATGTTGCATTAAACTTGGTTTAGAGTCCTAGAAACGTGTTGTTAGATGTTTCATAAGTTCGTCAAACTTGTATAAACCTCATTGACGAACTTATAAGCTCTCATGTTGCATTAAACTTGGTTTAGAGTCCTAAAAACACGTTGTTAGATGTTTCATACGTTCGTCAAACTTGTACAAAGCTCATTGAGGAACTTATAAGCTCTCATGTTGCATGAAACTTGGTTTAGAGTTCTAGAAACGAGTTCTTAGATGTTTCATAAGTTCGTCAAACTTATACAAAGCTCATTGAGATACTTATAAGCACTCATGTTGCATGAAACTTGGTTTAGAGTCCTAGAAACGCGTTGTTAGATGTTTCATAAGTTCGTCAAACTTGTACAAAGCTCATTGAGGAACTTATAAGCTCTCATGTTGCATGAAACTTGGTTTAGAGTCCTAGAAACGATTTGTTAGATGTTTCATACGTTCGTCAAACTTGTACAAAGCTTATTGAGGAACTTATAAGCACTCATCTTGCATGAAACTTGGTTTAGAGTTTTAGAAACGTGTTGTTAGATGTTTCATACGTTTGTCAAACTTGTACAAAGCTCATTGAGGAACTTATAAGCACTCATCTTGCATGTAACTTGGTTTAGAGTCCTAGAAACGCGTTGTTAGATGTTTCATAAGTTCGTGAAACTTGTACAAAGCTCATTGAGGAACTTATAAGCTCTCATGTTGCATTAAACTTGGTTTAGAGTCCTAGAAACGCGTTGTTAGATGTTTCATAAGTTCGTGAAACTTGTACAAAGCTCATTGAGGAACTTATAAGCACTCATGTTGCATTAAACTTGGTTTAGAGTCCTAGAAACGTGTTGTTAGATGTTTCATAAGTTCGTCAAACTTGTATAAACCTCATTGACGAACTTATAAGCTCTCATGTTGCATTAAACTTGGTTTAGAGTCCTAAAAACACGTTGTTAGATGTTTCATACGTTCGTCAAACTTGTACAAAGCTCATTGAGGAACTTATAAGCTCTCATGTTGCATGAAACTTGGTTTAGAGTTCTAGAAACGAGTTCTTAGATGTTTCATAAGTTCGTCAAACTTATACAAAGCTCATTGAGATACTTATAAGCACTCATGTTGCATGAAACTTGGTTTAGAGTCCTAGAAACGCGTTGTTAGATGTTTCATAAGTTCGTCAAACTTGTACAAAGCTCATTGAGGAACTTATAAGCTCTCATGTTGCATGAAACTTGGTTTAGAGTCCTAGAAACGATTTGTTAGATGTTTCATACGTTCGTCAAACTTGTACAAAGCTTATTGAGGAACTTATAAGCACTCATCTTGCATGAAACTTGGTTTAGAGTTTTAGAAACGTGTTGTTAGATGTTTCATACGTTTGTCAAACTTGTACAAAGCTCATTGAGGAACTTATAAGCACTCATGTTGCATGAAACTTTGTTTAGATACCTAGAAACGCGTTGTTAGATGTTTCATACGTTCGTCAAACTTGTACAAAGCTCATTCAGGAACTTATAAGCTCTCATGTTGCATGAAACTTGATTTAGAGTCCTAGAAACGCGTTGTTAGATGTTTCATAAGTTCGTTAAACTTATACAAAGCTCATTGAGATACTTATAAGCACTCTTGTTGCATGAAACTTGGTTTAGAGTCCTTGAAACGCGTTGTTAGATGTTTCATACGTTCGTCAAACTTGTACAAAGCTCATTGAGGAACTTATAAGAACTCATGTTGCATGTAACTTGGTTTAGAGTCCTAGAAACGCGTTGTTAGATATTTCATTAGTTCGTGAAACTTGTACAAAGCTCATTGAGGAACTTATAAGCACTCATGTTGCATGAAACTTGGTTTAGAGTCCTAGAAACGCGTTGTTAGATGTTTCATAAGTTCGCCAAACTTGTATAAAGCTCATTGAGGAACTTATAAGCTCTAATGTTGCATTAAACTTGGTTTAGAGTCCTAAAAACACGTTGTTAGATGTTTCATACGTTCGTCAAACTTGTACAAAGCTCATTGAGGAACTTATAAGCTCTCATGTTGCATGAAACTTGGTTTAGATTCCTAGAAACGAGTTGTTAGATGTTTCATAAGTTCGTCAAACTTATACAAAGCTCATTGAGATACTTATAAACACTCATGTTGCATGAAACTTGGTTTAGAGTCCTAGAAACGCGTTGTTAGATGTTTCATAAGTTCGTCAATCTTGTACAAAGCTCATTGAGACACTTATAAACACTCATGTTGCATGAAACTTGGTTTAGAGTCCTTTAAACGCGTTGTTAGATGTTTCATACGTTCGTCAAACTTGTACAAAGCTCATTGAGGAACTTATAAGAACTCATGTTGCATGTAACTTGGTTTAGAGTCCTAGAAACGCGTTGTTAGATGTTTCATAAGTTCGTGAAACTTATACAAAGCTCATTGAGATACTTATAAGCACTCATGTTGCATGAAACTTGGTTTAGAGTCCTAGAAACGCGTTGTTAGATGTTTCATACGTTCGTCAAACTTGTACAAAGCTCGTTGAGGAACTTATAATCTCTCATGTTGCATGAAACTTGGTTTAGAGTCCTTTAAACGCGTTGTTAGATGTTTCATACGTTCGTCAAACTTGTACAAAGCTCATTGAGGAACTTATAAGAACTCATGTTGCATGTAACTTGGTTTAGAGTCCTACAAACGCGTTGATAGATGTTTCATAAGTTCGTGAAACTTGTACAAAGCTCATTGAGGAATTTATAAGCACTCATGTTGCATGAAACTTGGTTTAGAGTCCTAGAAACGCGTTGTTAGATGTTTCATAAGTTCGTCAAACTTGTATAAAGCTCATTGAGGAACTTATAAGCTCTCATGTTGCATTAAACTTGGTTTAGAGTCCTAAAAACACGTTGTTAGATGTTTCATACGTTCGTCAAACTTGTACAAAGCTCATTGAGGAACTTATAAGCTCTCATGTTGCATGAAACTTGGTTTAGAGTCCTAGAAACGTGTTCTTAGATGTTTCATAAGTTCGTGAAACTTATACAAAGCTCATTGAGATACTTATAAGCACTCATGTTGCATGAAACTTGGTTTAGAGTCCTAGAAACGCGTTGTTAGATGTTTCATAAGTTCGTCAAACTTGTACAAAGCTCATTGAGGAACTTATAATCTCTCATGTTGCATGAAACTTGGTTTAGAGTTATAGAAACGCTTTGTTAGATGTTTCATACGTTTGTCAAACTTGTACAAAGCTCATTGAGGAACTTATAAGCACTCATCTTGCATGAAACTTTGTTTTAGAGTCCTAGAAACGCGTTGTTAGATGTTTCATACGTTCGTCAAACTTGTACAAAGCTCATTGAGGAACTTATAAGCACTCATGTTGCATGAAACTTGGTTTAGAGTCCTAGAAACGCGTTGTTAAATGTTTCATACGTTCGTCAAACTTGTACAAAGCTCATTGAGGAACTTATAAGCTCTCATGTTGCATGAAACTTGGTGTAGAGTCCTAGAAACGATTTGTTAGATGTTTCATACATTCGTCAAACTTGTACAAAGCTCATTGAGGAACTTATAAGAACTCATGTTTGACACGATTTTAGCCGCGGGATCGATCTCTGGACTAGGGCTGAATGAAGAGCTGGGGCGTGTGGATGGAATAGAGAGCTAATGGAGGTGATTAGACAACGATCAGGGGCAGAGGATGATGGTGAAGGTATGATAAGGATGGTGGACGTCTCAAACAAGTGATGGCAGCTTGCTTGATGGATAGATGATGATGTGAATGATGGTGAGAGTGGCGGCGGTAGAGTAACACAAGAACATAGTGGTTATGGTGATTGTGGAAGCGTGAGGATGGTGAGGGACGAGTCAAACAGATTGTGATGGACCTGTTTGATGGATAGAAGAAACTAATGGAAGCGATGAGCTTGTATTAGTTTCAGATTCAATCTCGAATCGTGTGATAGGCGGATTCAATCTCTGAATCGGAGTGAGTCGAAAACTCTAAAGTGTTTGTATAAAAATTCTTGACTAAAGAAGAAGGGGAGGGTGGCGTGGAGCTTATAAAGAGAAGCACAAGTCGCTTCCTCTTTAGGGCTTCACGCAAAAAGGAAATTGTTCCAAAAAGGAAATCGCCAACATAGCAAAAAGGAAATATGCAAACAGCACAACGTTTAAAGGAAAACCGAAAACAACGATGCATGCGGATAAAACAGCGAGTAGTGTGAAGTGCCTCGCTTAGTACACTCATCAAGGTAATGTCACTAAGTAACCGACGTAGTGCTCTTCTTGGCCTCGTTAAAACCCTTGCATAGTAAACCCAATGGGACAAACCTACGCAAAGGGAAAGAGTACCCAGTCGAAACACTTAGTCACTTAGTTTCATTACCTTGGTCTTCTTTCTAGGTCATGATGTAGATATTGAATAAGCTCCTAGCTGCTCCTCCAAGCTCCTCCTCCATGATCATTGCTTGGACGGCCTTGGCTAGCTCTTTGGCCTTTGATCGCGTAATCACTCCTTTATGTACTTCGGTGCACGGTGCTCGGGTGCCTTGGTGCTCGGTGCTCGGCACACGATGCTCAGAGCTCGGTGATCGATGCTCAATGACGATGTCCGGTTCCATGATCATATCAATGTTGCATGTAACTTCGTTTAGAGTCCTAGAAACGCGTTGTTAGATGTTTCATAAGTTCGTGAAACTTGTACAAAGCTCATTGAGGAATTTATAAGCTCTCATGTTGCATGAAACTTGGTTTAGAGTCCTAGAAACGCGTTGTTAGATGTTTCATAAGTTCGTGAAACTTGTACAAAGCTCATTGAGGAACTTATAAGCACTCATGTTGCATTAAACTTGGTTTAGAGTCCTAGAAACGCGTTGTTAGATGTTTCATAAGTTCGTCAAACTTGTATAAACCTCATTGAGGAACTTATAAGCTCTCATGTTGCATTAAACTTGGTTTAGAGTCCTAAAAACACGTTGTTAGATGTTTCATACGTTCGTCAAACTTGTACAAAGCTCATTGAGGAACTTATAAGCTCTCATGTTGCATGAAACTTGGTTTAGAGTCCTAGAAACGAGTTCTTAGATGTTTCATAAGTTCGTCAAACTTATACAAAGCTCATTGAGATACTTATAAGCACTCATGTTGCATGAAACTTGGTTTAGAGTCCTAGAATCGCGTTGTTAGATGTTTCATACGTTCGTCAAACTTGTACAAAGCTCATTGAGGAACATATAAGAACTCATGTTGCATGTAACTTGGTTTAGAGTCCTAGAAACCGCGTTGTTAGATGTTTCATACGTTCGTCAAACTTGTACAAAGCTCATTGAGGAACTTATAAGAACTCATGTTGCATGTAACTTGGTTTAGAGTCCTAGAAACGCGTTGTTAGATGTTTCATAAGTTCGTGAAACTTGTACAAAGCTCATTGAGGAACTTATAAGCTCTCATGTTGCCTGAAACTTGGCTTAGAGTCCTAGAAACGCGTTGTTAGATGTTTCATAAGTTCGTGAAACTTGTACAAAGCTCATTGAGGAATTTATAAGCACTTATGTTGCATTAAACTTGGTTTAGAGTCCTAGAAACGCGTTGTTAGATGTTTCATAAGTTCGTCAAACTTGTATAAACCTCATTGAGGAACTTATAAGCTCTCATGTTGCATTAAACTTGGTTTAGAGACCTAAAAACACGTTGTTAGATGTTTCATACGTTCGTCAAACTTGTACATAGCTCATTGAGGAACTTATAAGCTCTCATGTTGCATGAAACTTGGTTTAGAGTTCTAGAAACGAGTTCTTAGATGTTTCATAAGTTCGTCAAACTTATAAAAAGCTCATTGAGATACTTATAAGCACTCATGTTGCATGAAACTTGGTTTAGAGTCCTAGAAACGCGTTGTTAGATGTTTCATAAGTTCGTCAAACTTGTACAAAGCTCATTGAGGAACTTATAAGCTCTCATGTTGCATGAAACTTGGTTTAGAGTCCTAGAAACGATTTGTTAGATGTTTCATACGTTCGTCAAACTTGTACAAAGCTTATTGAGGAACTTATAAGCACTCATCTTGCATGAAACTTGGTTTAGAGTTTTAGAAACGCGTTGTTAGATGTTTCATACGTTTGTCAAACTTGTACAAAGCTCATTGAGGAACTTATAAGCACTCATCTTGCATTCTGTTTAGAGTCCTAGAAACGCGTTGTTAGATGTTTCATAATTTTGTGAAACTTGTACAAAGCTCATTGAGGAACTTATAAGCACTCATGTTGCATGAAACTTTGTTTAGATACCTAGAAACGCGTTGTTAGATGTTTCATACGTTCGTCAAACTTGTACAAAGCTCATTGAGGAACTTATAAGCTCTCATGCTGCATGAAACTTGATTTAGAGTCCTAGAAACGCGTTGTTAGATATTTCATTAGTTCGTGAAACTTGTACAAAGCTCATTGAGGAACTTATAAGCACTCATGTTGCATGAAACTTGGTTTATATTAAAGAGACTAAGGCACCTATCCGGATTCATAGTCCACTAAGGTAAGTGCCCATACTTGTGGACCGAGCAAAGGCCCAAGTATCTCTCAACATTGTTACCCGTTACAAGAGAAGAGCAAGGAAGGATCTAGAAGAATCAAGTCCACCAAGTAGCCGTTGCAAAAAGAGCCGTTGGCAAATGTCACATGTGTGACTTAAGGCGCGTGTAGCCTACTCGCCCGTACAAGTCACGGACCGAGTTAAGGAAGCGCGCGGCTAACCACACCGATAGTGACGTTTTCAGCATATTCTCTTTATGCCATTTAGGGCGACTTGTTTATTTGATTATAAATACTCTATCTCATGTAAACTTCAAGTTACACACACTTAATGAAAATCTTATCTTTATGAACTCTCTTTATACTCTCGCTAATGTTCTTGATGTTCTTCATTGAACACAAGAACACACACTCCAAATCTACTCTCTAAACTCATCAAATCTAACATGGTATCAGAGCAAGCTTGCTCCTGAACCTATTTCGCTTCCGCACAAATCTCTCGGTTACAACATTCTCGACATCGACATTTCTCGACATCGACATTTCTCGACACCGACCATTCTCGACATCGACATTTCTCGACATCGACATTTCTCGACATCGATACCGAGCACTCTCGATAACCATTCTCGGTAACGGTTCCTCGATTTCCTCGGTTCAAACTTTTCCAAATCTGAACTTTCAAACCAAGAAATTTCAAAATCAATGGAAGACAAAGAACAAAAGAAGAATCTCTGCCCGGTTACTCTTAAAGGCATAAACTATCTTCTATGGGCTAGAACCATGAAGATAGCCCTTTGTGGCCGAGGTTATTGGAATCACATTCTCACACGGCAAGAAGCTCCTATCGAGTTTAACAATGAGCTGACCAACGATGATGAAAAGTGGTTTCAACTAGACCAAAAAGGTCCTTGGAATCATCCAAGGATCCCTTGATCCCTCCATCCTAGAAGCCTATTCATATTGTGAAAGCGCTAAGGAATTGTGGGATACTCTACAAACCGTCTACGGCAACGTCTCCAATCTAAGCCGGGTATATGAAGTCAAGAAGGCCATCAATGACCTTAATCAAGAAGACACCGAGTTCACCAAACATTTTGGGAGGTTTAGATCACTATGGGCCGAGCTAGAGATGCTCCGACCAAGCACCGTGGAACCTAGAGTCTTAAACGAACGAAGAGAGCAAGACAAAGTCTTTGGCTTGCTCCTCACCCTCAACGGTAGCTACAAGGACATCATCAAGCATCTTCTACGCTCAGACATCTTACCAAATCTTGAAGAAGTGTGCTCTCAATTACAAAGGGAACAAGGGTCCATAGACCTCTTTGATAGCAAGAAGGAGTTGGTCTCGGCCAACGGGGTAGAGTTCAAACCATATTCAAAGACCTATGAAGAAAGGAGGTCCTTGCTCTGTGACCACTGCAAGAAGAAGGGACATACCAAGGACAAGTGTTGGAGCCTTCACCCTCATCTCAAGCCGGCCAAGTTCAAGGATGCCAAGGCACACTTCTCCAACGATGATACCATGGGCAGTCCGAGTACAAGTGGGTCAAACCGGAGCAACAAAGAGGAAGAGAGCTCGGCCATTGTTCCTTTCAAGGATGACTTTGTGAGGAGATCCGATCTCGATGCTCTTCTCAAGGCTTTAAAAGGCTCCGGTATTGGTAAAACTCCCTTTTACTCCCTTAGTGCTAACATCGTTGGTAAAGATCTTAGTAAACCTATTGTCATTGATTCCGGTGCTTCTCATCACATGATTAGTAACCTAGACTTGATTAGTGACATAGAACCGGCTCTAGGGAATGTAATCATTGCAAATGGGAGTAAAATACCTATAGAAGGATTAGGGAACCTTAAGCTATTTGATAGAGAATCTAAGGCCCTTTATATGCCTAGTTTCACATCTAATCTTCTATCCGTTAAACAAATAGCTTGTGACTTAAAATGCAATGTTATCTTCGGTCCTAATGATGTGATTTTTCAGGATATTGAGAGTAAAAGGATTGTGGGAAAGGGGATCACAAGAGGCGATCTCTATGTCCTAGAGAAAAACTCCTTTAAAACTTCTAATGCTTTATTTTGTCATGCTTTTAAAACGGTTTTATCCGAAATTAACAATGTAATTTGGCATTATAGACTTGGTCATCCTCATTTAAATGCTTTGAAAACCATTTTGCCTAATGTTAAGTTTAATCATGAAACTTGTGAAGCATGTATCTTAGGTAAACATTGTCGAACCGTTTTTCAAAAATCAAACATGACATATAAACCTTTTGAACTTGTGCATTCGGACGTATGGTCATCACCTTGTAAGTCTAGGGATAATCACTCATATTTTGTCACATTCATAGATGAAAGCTCTAAATACACTTGGGTCACCCTTTTACAAACAAAAGATAGGGTATTAGAAGCTTTTCAAAATTTTCAAAACTATGTGACTAACCACTATAATGTCAAGATTAAGACTTTTAGGTCCGACAATGGTGGAGAATAAACAAGTAGAGCATTCAAAGAGCACATAGCCAAGCATGGGATCCTCCATCAAACCACATGCCCATACACACCACAACAAAATGGTGTAGCCGAAAGAAAGAACCGACACTTAATGGAAGTGACACGGTCCATGATGTTCCACATGAACATACCAAAGAGGTTTTGGTCCGATGGAGTTCTCACGGCATGCTATCTTATCAACCGCACACCAACACAAGTCTTGAAGAATGAATCTCCATTCAAGGTATTGAATAAAACTAATCCTTTTATCAATCATCTAAGAGTGTTCGGTTGTGTGTGCTATGTGTTTGTACCTAGTGAGCAAAGGAACAAGCTTGAAGCCAAAAGCACCAAGGCTATGTTCATTGGCTACTCAAACACCCAAAAGGGGTATAAATGCTATGTACCCGAAACAAGAAGGGTGTTGGTATCAAGAGAGGTTAAGTTTCTAGAAGGACAAAGCTACTACAAGGACAACAATTGGGAGAATGTCAAAGACTTACCCGAAGTTGTTACGGATAGAGCTACAAGTCTTAGGAACTTGATGAGAAATCTTGGTATGGATAGCTATGAAGAAACAAGAAGTGAGGAACCAACTCAAGAAACCCACCTTGATCATGAGGGGGAGAACAATGAGCAAGTCGGTACTCAAGAACCAACTATGTCCGGGGGAGAGTCAAATGGTCAAGAAGAACCACAAGCCTCAACCGAGACTAATACTCAACAACAAAATGATCAAGAAGTCCATGACCAAGGTGTGTCCCAAGAAGAAGAGCCGCTGGTTCTAAGAAGGAGCACTAGAGTCAAGAGGCATCCATCTAATTGGGTCAATACAAGGGTGTACTTTAACAACAAAGCCGAGGCGCATCCCACTCAAGCCGTGTGCTCCCTTGCAAGCTTTCCAAAGGAACATAAAGCCTTTACCACCTCCATGGATCAACAAGTTATCCCAAGGACTTATGAAGAGGCAATGAAGGAGGAAGTTTGGGTTAAAGCGATGGAAGCCGAGAACAAGGCCATAGAAGACAATGAAACCTTCTATGAAACCAACCTACCAAAAGGGAAGAAAGCCGTGAGCTCAAGGTATGTCTTCACCATCAAATATCTAAGCAATGGAGAGATAGAAAGACACAAGGCAAGATTGGTAGCAAGAGGCTTTACTCAAACCTATGGAGAGGACTACCTAGACACATTTGCCCCGGTTGCAAAACTCCATACGGTTCGGGTAATCCTATCACTTGCTACTAATCTATCATGGGATCTCTTTCAAATGGATGTGAAGAATGCCTTTCTACAAGGAGAGCTTGAAGAGGAAGTCTACATGACTCCACCACCCGGACTAGAAATTACTCCCGGAAAAGTCCTACGGCTAAGGAAAGCCATCTACGGTCTCAAGCAATCACCAAGAGCTTGGTACCACAAGCTTAGCTCAACATTGATGGCAAAAGGATTCAAGAGATCACAAGCCGAGCATACTCTCTTTACCCTACAAAACCAAGAAGGTATAGTAGTAGTACTAGTGTATGTAGACGACATCATCATCTCCGGAAACAACAAGGGAGGTATTCAAGAAACCAAATCTTTCCTTAAGTCTAAATTTGATATTAAGGACTTAGGTACTCTTAAGTACTTCCTTGGGATTGAAGTGTGTAGATCTAGAGAAGGTCTATTTCTTTCCCAAAGGAAGTACACCCATGATCTTTTAAGTGTTGTCAATATGATAGGTACAAAGGTGGCTAAGACTCCTCTTGAAGACGGCTACAAGACCATTCAAGAAGGTAGTGAGGAAGATCAACCATATCAAGACCCAATGCTCTATAGACGGATAGTGGGTAAACTTATCTACTTGACAATCACGAGACCGGACTTATGCTTTGCCGTGAACCAAGTCTCCCAACTTATGCAAAAGCCGAAGCAACACCATTGGAACATGATCATGAGGATCTTGGGCTATCTCAAAGGAACCTCAAGTTTGGGTATTTGGATGGGTTGCAACAAGAACACGGAGGTTATTGGGTATTGTGACGCGGACTACGCCGGGGATCTAGATAGTAGACGGTCAACCACCGGCTATTGCACTTTCATTGGTGGCAACCTTGTCACATGGAAGACCAAGAAGCAAAAGATAGTATCTTGCTCAACCGCCGAAGCCGAGTATAGAGCCATGAGGAAGTTGACTCAAGAACTCATGTGGCTAAAGAACTTGCTAGGAGATTTGGGAGTCAAGATTGAAGCACCAATGACCATGCATTGTGATAATCAAGCGGCTATCCACATAGCAACAAACTCGGTCTTCCATGAGAGGACTAAACACATAGAGGTGGATTGTCACAAGGTTAGAGAACAAATGGTCAAGGGCACTATTCTACCTTGCTACACGAAGAGTCAAGATCAACTCGCGGACATCTTCACCAAGTCCGCAAGCTTGAAGGTTTGTGAGTCCATTCTACCAAGACTTGGACTCATCCGGGCTCTCAATGCCTAAGTCCCTAAACCGTATGATCATGCACTCTTTTCCCTTAGGTAAGTTTTATCCCAAGTGGTTTTCTTACCAAGGTTTTTAACGAGGCAAGGTCATACGGGTTCCAAGCTTAACCGTTTCACTAGGTTGAGCTTGAGGGGGAGTATTAAAGAGACTAAGGCACCTATCCGGATTCATAGTCCACTAAGGTAAGTGCCCATACTTGTGGACCGAGCAAAGGCCCAAGTATCTCTCAACATTGTTACCGTTACAAGAGAAGAGCAAGGAAGGATCTAGAAGAATCAAGTCCACCAAGTAGCCGTTGCAAAAGGGCCGTTGGCAAATGTCACATGTGTGACTTAAGGCGCGTGTAGCCTACTCGGCCGTACAAGTCACGGACCGAGTTAAGGAAGCGCGGCTAACCACACCGATAGTGACGTTTTCAGCATATTCTCTTTATGCCATTTAGGGCGACTTGTTTATTTGATTATAAATACTCTATCTCTTGTAAACTTCAAGTTACACACACTTAATGAAAATCTTATCTTTATGAACTCTCTTTATACTCTCGCTAATGTTCTTGATGTTCTTCATTGAACACAAGAACACACACTCCAAATCTACTCTCTAAACTCATCAAATCTAACAGTTTAGAGTCCTAGAAACGCGTTGTTAGATTTTTCATAAGTTCGTCAAATTTGTATAAAGCTCATTGAGGAACTTATAAGCTCTAATGTTGCATTAAACTTGGTTTAGAGTCCTAAAAACACGTTGTTAGATGTTTCATACGTTCGTCAAACTTGTACAAAGCTCATTGAGGAACTTATAAGCTTTCATGTTGCATGAAACTTGGTTTAGATTCCTAGAAACGAGTTGTTAGATGTTTCATAAGTTCGTCAAACTTATACAAAGCTCATTGAGATACTTATAAGTACTCATGTTGCATGAAACTTGGTTTAGAGTCCTAGAAACGCGTTGTTAGATGTTTCATAAGTTCGTCAATCTTGTACAAAGCTCATTGAGACACTTATAAACACTCATGTTGCATGAAACTTGGTTTAGAGTCCTTTAAACGCGTTGTTAGATGTTTCATACGTTCGTCAAACTTGTACAAAGCTCATTGAGGAACTTATAAGAACTCATGTTGCATGTAACTTGGTTTAGAGTCCTAGAAACGCGTTGTTAGATGTTTCATAAGTTCGTGAAACTTATACAAAGCTCATTGAGATACTTATAAGCACTCATGTTGCATGAAACTTGGTTTAGAGTCCTAGAAACGCGTTGTTAGATGTTTCATACGTTCGTCAAACTTGTCCAAAGCTCGTTGAGGAACTTATAAGAACTCATGTTGCATGTAACTTGGTTTAGAGTCCTAGAAACGCGTTGATAGATGTTTCATAAGTTCGTGAAACTTGTACAAAGCTCATTGAGGAATTTATAAGCACTCATGTTGCATGAAACTTGGTTTAGAGTCCTAGAAACGCGTTGTTAGATGTTTCATAAGTTCGTCAAACTTGTATAAAGCTCATTGAGGAACTTATAAGCTCTCATGTTGCATTAAACTTGGTTTAGAGTCCTAAAAACACGTTGTTAGATGTTTCATACGTTCGTCAAACTTGTACAAAGCTCATTGAGGAACTTATAAGCTCTCATGTTGCATGAAACTTGGTTTAGAGTCCTAGAAACGAGTTCTTAGATGTTTCATAAGTTCGTGAAACTTATACAAAGCTCATTGAGATACTTATAAGCACTCATGTTGCATGAAACTTGGTTTAGAGTCCTAGAAACGCGTTGTTAGATGTTTCATAAATTCGTCAAACTTGTACAAAGCTCATTGAGGAACTTATAAGCTCTCATGTTGCATGAAACTTGGTTTAGAGTCCTAGAAACGATTTGTTAGATGTTTCATACGTTCGTCAAACTTGTACAAAGATTATTGAGGGACTTATAAGCACTCATCTTGCATGAAACTTGGTTTAGAGTTATAGAAACGCGTTGTTAGATGTTTCATACGTTTGTCAAACTTGTACAAAGCTCATTGAGGAACTTATAAGCACTCATCTTGCATGAAACTTTGTTTAGAGTCCTAGAAACGCGTTGTTAGATGTTTCATACGTTCGTCAAACTTGTACAAAGCTCATTGAGGAACTTATAAGCACTCATGTTGCATGAAACTTGGTTTAGAGTCCTAGAAACGCGTTGTTAAATGTTTCATACGTTCGTCAAACTTGTACAAAGCTCATTGAGGAACTTATAAGCTCTCATGTTGCATGAAACTTGGTGTAGAGTCCTAGAAACGATTTGTTAGATGTTTCATACATTCGTCAAACTTGTACAAAGCTCATTGAGGAACTTATAAGAACTCATGTTGCATGTAATTTGGTTTAGAGTCCTAGAAACGCGTTGTTAGATGTTTCATAAGTTCGTGAAACTTGTACAAAGCTCATTGAGGAATTTATAAGCTCTCATGTTGCATGAAACTTGGTTTAGAGTCCTAGAAACGCGTTGTTAGATGTTTCATAAGTTCGTGAAACTTGTACAAAGCTCATTGAGGAACTTATAAGCACTCATGTTGCATTAAACTTGGTTTAGAGTCCTAGAAACGCGTTGTTAGATGTTTCATAAGTTCGTCAAACTTGTATAAACCTCATTGAGGAACTTATAAGCTCTCATGTTGCATTAAACTTGGTTTAGAGTCCTAAAAACACGTTGTTAGATGTTTCATACGTTCGTCAAACTTGTACAAAGCTCATTGAGGAACTTATAAGCTCTCATGTTGCATGAAACTTGGTTTAGAGTCCTAGAAACGAGTTCTTAGATGTTTCATAAGTTCGTCAAACTTATACAAAGCTCATTGAGATACTTATAAGCACTCATGTTGCATGAAACTTGGTTTAGAGTCCTAGAATCGCGTTGTTAGATGTTTCATACGTTCGTCAAACTTGTACAAAGCTCATTGAGGAACTTATAAGAACTCATGTTGCATGTAACTTGGTTTAGAGTCCTAGAAACCGCGTTGTTAGATGTTTCATACGTTCGTCAAACTTGTACAAAGCTCGTTGAGGAACTTATAAGAACTCATGTTGCATGTAACTTGGTTTAGAGTCCTAGAAACGCGTTGATAGATGTTTCATAAGTTCGTGAAACTTGTACAAAGCTCATTGAGGAACTTATAAGCACTCATGTTGCATGAAACTTGGTTTAGAGTCCTAGAAACGCGTTGTTAGATGTTTCATAAGTTCGTCAAACTTGTATAAAGCTCATTGAGGAACTTATAAGCTCTCATGTTGCATTAAACTTGGTTTAGAGTCCTAAAAACACGTTGTTAGATGTTTCATACGTTCGTCAAACTTGTACAAAGCTCATTGAGGAACTTATAAGCTCTCATGTTGCATGAAACTTGGTTTAGAGTCCTAGAAACGAGTTCTTAGATGTTTCACAAGTTCGTCAAACTTATACAAAGCTCATTGAGATACTTATAAGCACTCATGTTGCATGAAACTTGGTTTAGAGTCCTAGAAACGCGTTGTTAGATGTTTCATAAGTTCGTCAAACTTGTACAAAGCTCATTGAGGAACTTATAAGCTCTCATGTTGCATGAAACTTGGTTTAGAGTCCTAGAAACGATTTGTTAGATGTTTCATACGTTCGTCAAACTTGTACAAAGATTATTGAGGGACTTATAAGCACTCATCTTGCATGAAACTTGGTTTAGAGTTATAGAAACGCGTTGTTAGATGTTTCATACGTTTGTCAAACTTGTACAAAGCTCATTGAGGAACTTATAAGCACTCATCTTGCATGAAACTTTGTTTAGAGTCCTAGAAACGCGTTGTTAGATGTTTCATAAGTTCGTCAAATCTGTACAAAGCTCATTGAGGAACTTATAAGCACTCATGTTGCATGAAACTTGGTTTAGAGTCCTAGAAACGCGTTGTTAAATGTTTCATACGTTCGTCAAACTTGTACAAACCTCATTGAGGAACTTATAAGCTCTCATGTTGCATGAAACTTGGTGTAGAGTCCTAGAAACGATTTGTTAGATGTTTCATACATTCGTCAAACTTGTACAAAGCTCATTGAGGAACTTATAAGAACTCATGTTGCATGTAACTTGGTTTAGAGTCCTAGAAACGCGTTGTTAGATGTTTCATAAGTTCGTGAAACTTGTACAAAGCTCATTGAGGAACTTATAAGCTCTCATGTTGCATGAAACTTGGTTTAGAGTCCTAGAAACGCGTTGTTAGATGTTTCATAAGTTCGTGAAACTTGTACAAAGCTCATTGAGGAATTTATAAGCACTCATGTTGCATTAAACTTGGTTTAGAGTCCTAGAAACGCGTTGTTAGATGTTTCATAAGTTCGTCAAACTTGTATAAACCTCATTGAGGAACTTATAAGCTCTCATGTTGCATTAAACTTGGTTTAGAGACCTAAAAACACGTTGTTAGATGTTTCATACGTTCGTCAAACTTGTACATAGCTCATTGAGGAACTTATAAGCTCTCATGTTGCATGAAACTTGGTTTAGAGTTCTAGAAACGAGTTCTTAGATGTTTCATAAGTTCGTCAAACTTATACAAAGCTCATTGAGATACTTATAAGCACTCATGTTGCATGAAACTTGGTTTAGAGTCCTAGAAACGCGTTGTTAGATGTTTCATAAGTTCGTCAAACTTGTACAAAGCTCATTGAGGAACTTATAAGCTCTCATGTTGCATGAAACTTGGTTTAGAGTCCTAGAAACGATTTGTTAGATGTTTCATACGTTCGTCAAACTTGTACAAAGCTTATTGAGGAACTTATAAGCACTCATCTTGCATGAAACTTGGTTTAGAGTTTTAGAAACGCGTTGTTAGATGTTTCATACGTTTGTCAAACTTGTACAAAGCTCATTGAGGAACTTATAAGCACTCATCTTGCATGAAACTTGGTTTAGAGTCCTAGAAACGCGTTGTTAGATGTTTCATAATTTTGTGAAACTTGTACAAAGCTCATTGAGGAACTTATAAGCACTCATGTTGCATGAAACTTTGTTTAGATACCTAGAAACGCGTTGTTAGATGTTTTATACGTTCGTCAAACTTGTACAAAGCTCATTGAGGAACTTATAAGCTCTCATGCTGCATGAAACTTGATTTAGAGTCCTAGAAACGCGTTGTTAGTTGTTTCATAAGTTCGTGAAACTTATACAAAGCTCATTGAGATACTTATAAGCACTCATGTTGCATGAAACTTGGTTTAAAGTCCTAGAAACGCGGTGTTAGATGTTTCATAAGTTCGTCAATCTTGTACAAAGCTCATTGAGACACTTATAAACACTCATGTTGCATGAAACTTGGTTTAGAGTCCTTTAAACGCGTTGTTAGATGTTTCATACGTTCGTCAAACTTGTACAAAGCTCATTGAGGAACTTATAAGAACTCATGTTGCATGTAACTTGGTTTAGAGTCCTATAAACGCGTTGTTAGATGTTTCATAAGTTCGTGAAACTTATACAGAACTCATTGAGGAACTTATAAGCACTCATGTTGCATGAAACTTTGTTTAGAGTCCTAGAAACGCGTTGTTAGATGTTTCATATGTTCGTCAAACTTGTACAAAGCTCATTGAGGAACTTATAAGCTCTCATGTTGCATGAGACTTAGTTTAGAGTCCTAGAAACGATTTGTTTGATGTTTCATACGTTCGTCAAATTTGTACAAAACTTATTGAGGAACTTATAAGCACTCATCTTGCATGAAACTTGGTTTGGAGTCCTAGAAACGAGTTCTTAGATGTTTCATAAGTTCGTCAAACTTATACAAAGCTCATTGAGATACTTATAAGCACTCATGTTGCATGAAACTGGGTTTAGAGTCCTAGAAACGCGTTGTTAGATGTTTCATAAATTCGTCAAACTTGTACAAAGCTCATTGAGGAACTTATAAGCTCTCATGTTGCATGAAACTTGGTTTAGAGTCCTAGAAACGATTTGTTAGATGTTTCATACGTTCGTCAAACTTGTACAAAGCTTATTGAGGAACTTATAAGCACTCATCTTGCATGAAACTTGGTTTAGAGTTTTAGAAACTCGTTGTTAGATGTTTCATACGTTTGTCAAACTTGTACAAAGCTCATTGAGGAACTTATAAGCACTCATGTTGCATGAAACTTGGTTTAGAGTCCTAGAAACGCGTTGTTAGATGTTTAATAATTTTGTGAAACTTGTACAAAGCTCATTGAAAAACTTATAAGCTCTCATGTTGCATGAAACTTGATTTAGAGTCCTAGAAACGCGTTGTTAGATGTTTCATAAGTTCGTGAAACTTATACAAAGCTCATTGAGGTACTTATAAGCACTCATGTTGCATGAAACTTGGTTTAGAGTCCTAGAAACGTGTTGTTAGATGTTTCATACGTTGTCAAACTTGTACAAAGCTCATTGAGGAACTTATAAGAACTCATGTTGCATGTAACTTGGTTTAGAGTCCTAGAAACGATTTGTTAGATGTTTCATACGTTCGTCAAACTTGTACAAAGCTTATTGAGGAACTTATAATCACTCATCTTGCATGAAACTTGATTTAGAGTTATAGAAACGCGTTGTTAGATGTTTCATACGTTTGTCAAACTTGTACAAAGCTCATTGAGGAACTTATAAGCACTCATCTTGCATGAAACTTGGTTTAGAGTCCTAGAAACGCGTTGTTAGATGTTTTATAATTTTGTGAAACTTGTACAAAGCTCATTGAGGAACTTATAAGCACTCATGTTGCATGAAACTTTGTTTAGATACCTAGAAACGCGTTGTTAGATGTTTCATACGTTCGTCAAACTTGTACAAAGCTCATTGATGAACTTATAAGCTCTCATGTTGCATGAAACTTGATTTAGAGTCCTAGAAACGCGTTGTTAGTTGTTTCATAAGTTCGTGAAACTTATACAAAGCTCATTGAGATACTTATAAGCACTCTTGTTGCATGAAACTTGGTTTAGAGTCCTAGAAACGCGTTGTTAGATGTTTCATACGTTCGTCAAACTTGTACAAAGCTCATTGAGGAACTTATAAGAACTCATGTTGCATGTAACTTGGTTTAGAGTCCTAGAAACGCGTTGTTAGATGTTTCATTAGTTCGTGAAACTTGTACAAAGCTCATTGAGGAACTTATAAGCACTCATGTTGCATGAAACTTGGTTTAGAGTCCTAGAAACGCGTTGTTAGATGTTTCATAAGTTCGTCAAACTTGTATAAAGCTCATTGAGGAACTTATAAGCTCTAATGTTGCATTAAACTTGGTTTAGACGCCTAAAAACACGTTGTTAGATGTTTCATACGTTCGTCAAACTTGTACAAAGCTCATTGAGGAACTTATAAGCTCTCATGTTGCATGAAACTTGGTTTAGATTCCTAGAAACGAGTTGTTAGATGTTTCATAAGTTCGTCAAACTTATACAAAGCTCATTGAGATACTTATAAGTACTCATGTTGCATGAAACTTGGTTTAGAGTCCTAGAAACGCGTTGTTAGATGTTTCATAAGTTCGTCAATCTTGTACAAAGCTCATTGAGACACTTATAAACACTCTTGTTGCATGAAACTTGGTTTAGAGTCCTTTAAACGCGTTGTTAGATGTTTCATACGTTCGTCAAACTTGTACAAAGCTCATTGAGGAACTTATAAGAACTCATGTTGCATGTAACTTGGTTTAGAGTCCTAGAAACGCGTTGTTAGATGTTTCATAAGTTCGTGAAACTTATACAAAACTCATTGAGGAACTTATAAGCACTCATGTTGCATTAAACTTGGTTTAGAGTCCTAAAAACACGTTGTTAGATGTTTCATACGTTCGTCAAAATTGTACAAAGCTCATTGAGGAACTTATAAGCTCTCATGTTGCATGAAACTTGGTTTAGAGTCCTAGAAACGAGTTCTTAGATGTTTCATAAGTTCGCCAAACTTATACAAAGCTCATTGAGATACTTATAAGCACTCATGTTGCATGAAACTTGGTTTAGAGTCCTAGCAACGCGTTGTTAGATGTTTCATAAGTTCGTCAAACTTGTACAAAGCTCATTGAGGAACTTATAAGAACTCATGTTGCATGAAACTTGGTTTAGAATCCTAGAAACGATTTGTTAGATGTTTCATACGTTCGTCAAACTTGTACAAAGCTCATTGAGGAACTTATAAGAACTCATGTTGCATGTAACTTGGTTTAGAGTCCTAGAAACGCGTTGTTAGATGTTTCATAAGTTCGTGAAACTTGTACAAAGCTCATTGAGGAACTTATAAGCACTCATGTTGCATGAAACTTTGTTTAGAGTCCTAGAAACGCGTTGTTAGATGTTTCATAAGTTCGTCAAACTTGTATAAAGCTCATTGAGGAACTTATAAGCTCTCATGTTTCATTAAACTTGGTTTAGAGTCCTAAAAACACGTTGTTAGATGTTTCATACGTTCGTCAATATTGTACAAAGCTCATTGAGGAACTTATAAGCACTCATGTTACATGAAACTTGGTTTAGAGTCCTAGAAACGAGTTCTTAGATGTTTCATAAGTTCGTCAAACTTATACAAAGCTCATTGAGATACTTATAAGCACTCATGTTGCATGAAACTTGGTTTAGATTCCTAGAAACGCGTTGTTAGATGTTTCATAAGTTCGTCAAACTTGTACAAAGCTCATTGAGGAATTTATAAGCTCTCATGTTGCATGAAACTTGGTTTAGAGTCCTAGAAATGCTTTGTTAGATGTTTCATACGTTCGTCAAACTTGTACAAAGCTTATTGAGGAACTTATAAGCACTCATCTTGCATGAAACTTGGTTTAGAGTTTTAGAAACGCGTTGTTAGATGTTTCATACGTTTGTCAAACTTGTACAAAGCTCATTGAGGAACTTATAAGCACTCATCTTGCATGAAACTTTGTTTAGAGTTCTAGAAACGTGTTGTTAGATGTTTCATAAGTTCTTGAAATTTGTACAAAGCTCATTGAGGAACTTATAAGCACTCATGTTGCATGAAACTTGGTTTAAAGTCCTAGAAACGCGTTGTTAGATGTTTCATAAGTTTGTCAATCTTGTACAAAGCTCATTGAGACACTTATAAACACTCATGTTGCATGAAACTTGGTTTAGAGTCCTTTAAACGCGTTGTTAGATGTTTCATACGTTCGTCAAACTTGTACAAAGCTCATTGAGGAACTTATAAGAACTCATGTTGCATGTAACTTGGTTTAGAGTCCTAGAAACGCGTTGTTAGATGTTTCATAAGTTCGTGAAACTTATACAAAACTCATTGAGGAACTTATAAGCACTCATGTTGCATGAAACTTTGTTTAGAGTCCTAGAAACGCGTTGTTAGATGTTTCATATGTTCGTCAAACTTGTACAAAGCTCATTGAGGAACTTATAAGCTCTCATGTTGCATGAGACTTAGTTTAGAGTCCTAGAAACGATTTGTTTGATGTTTCATACGTTCGTCAAACTTGTACAAAACTTATTGAGGAACTTATAAGCACTCATCTTGCATGAAACTTGGTTTGGAGTCCTAGAAACGAGTTCTTAGATGTTTCATAAGTTCGTCAAACTTATACAAAGCTCATTGAGATACTTATAAGCACTCATGTTGCATGAAACTGGGTTTAGAGTCCTAGAAACGCGTTGTTAGATGTTTCATTAGTTCGTGAAACTTGTACAAAGCTCATTGAGGAACTTATAAGCACTCATGTTGCATGAAACTTGGTTTAGAGTCCTAGAAACGCGTTGTTAGATGTTTCATAAGTTCGTCAAACTTGTATAAAGCTCATTGAGGAACTTATAAGCTCTAATGTTGCATTAAACTTGGTTTAGACGCCTAAAAACACGTTGTTAGATGTTTCATACGTTCGTCAAACTTGTACAAAGCTCATTGAGGAACTTATAAGCTCTCATGTTGCATGAAACTTGGTTTAGATTCCTAGAAACGAGTTGTTAGATGTTTCATAAGTTCGTCAAACTTATACAAAGCTCATTGAGATACTTATAAGTACTCATGTTGCATGAAACTTGGTTTAGAGTCCTAGAAACGCGTTGTTAGATGTTTCATAAGTTCGTCAATCTTGTACAAAGCTCATTGAGACACTTATAAACACTCTTGTTGCATGAAACTTGGTTTAGAGTCCTTTAAACGCGTTGTTAGATGTTTCATACGTTCGTCAAACTTGTACAAAGCTCATTGAGGAACTTATAAGAACTCATGTTGCATGTAACTTGGTTTAGAGTCCTAGAAACGCGTTGTTAGATGTTTCATAAGTTCGTGAAACTTATACAAAACTCATTGAGGAACTTATAAGCACTCATGTTGCATTAAACTTGGTTTAGAGTCCTAAAAACACGTTGTTAGATGTTTCATACGTTCGTCAAAATTGTACAAAGCTCATTGAGGAACTTATAAGCTCTCATGTTGCATGAAACTTGGTTTAGAGTCCTAGAAACGAGTTCTTAGATGTTTCATAAGTTCGCCAAACTTATACAAAGCTCATTGAGATACTTATAAGCACTCATGTTGCATGAAACTTGGTTTAGAGTCCTAGCAACGCGTTGTTAGATGTTTCATAAGTTCGTCAAACTTGTACAAAGCTCATTGAGGAACTTATAAGAACTCATGTTGCATGAAACTTGGTTTAGAATCCTAGAAACGATTTGTTAGATGTTTCATACGTTCGTCAAACTTGTACAAAGCTCATTGAGGAACTTATAAGAACTCATGTTGCATGTAACTTGGTTTAGAGTCCTAGAAACGCGTTGTTAGATGTTTCATAAGTTCGTGAAACTTGTACAAAGCTCATTGAGGAACTTATAAGCACTCATGTTGCATGAAACTTTGTTTAGAGTCCTAGAAACGCGTTGTTAGATGTTTCATAAGTTCGTCAAACTTGTATAAAGCTCATTGAGGAACTTATAAGCTCTCATGTTTCATTAAACTTGGTTTAGAGTCCTAAAAACACGTTGTTAGATGTTTCATACGTTCGTCAATATTGTACAAAGCTCATTGAGGAACTTATAAGCACTCATGTTACATGAAACTTGGTTTAGAGTCCTAGAAACGAGTTCTTAGATGTTTCATAAGTTCGTCAAACTTATACAAAGCTCATTGAGATACTTATAAGCACTCATGTTGCATGAAACTTGGTTTAGATTCCTAGAAACGCGTTGTTAGATGTTTCATAAGTTCGTCAAACTTGTACAAAGCTCATTGAGGAATTTATAAGCTCTCATGTTGCATGAAACTTGGTTTAGAGTCCTAGAAATGCTTTGTTAGATGTTTCATACGTTCGTCAAACTTGTACAAAGCTTATTGAGGAACTTATAAGCACTCATCTTGCATGAAACTTGGTTTAGAGTTTTAGAAACGCGTTGTTAGATGTTTCATACGTTTGTCAAACTTGTACAAAGCTCATTGAGGAACTTATAAGCACTCATCTTGCATGAAACTTTGTTTAGAGTTCTAGAAACGCGTTGTTAGATGTTTCATAAGTTCTTGAAATTTGTACAAAGCTCATTGAGGAACTTATAAGCACTCATGTTGCATGAAACTTGGTTTAAAGTCCTAGAAACGCGTTGTTAGATGTTTCATAAGTTCGTCAATCTTGTACAAAGCTCATTGAGACACTTATAAACACTCATGTTGCATGAAACTTGGTTTAGAGTCCTTTAAACGCGTTGTTAGATGTTTCACTACAAGAAACTGGGCAAATAGCAACGAATTTTAGCAAGGAATTAGCGAGGAATTAATTTAGCAACGGATTTGTGAGGAATTAGCGAGGAATTAGCGACGACACTAAATTTCGTCGCTAATTCGTCGCCAAATAGCAACGAAACTATTCGTCGCTATTTCGTCGCTAAATAGCAACGAAATAGCGACGAATTTGCAAGGAATATTGCTAGGTTGGTGAGCACGTTTTCATTGAGCTCCACCGGTATTTGGCGACGAATTATTCGTTGCAATTTCCTCTCAAAATCGTTGGTAATTCATTGGTAAAAATATTCGTTGGTGGGACAATTATACAAACAAATCAATCGACCGAAGATGTATTTCTTGTTGATCCTGATAATCAAGTAGCTGAAGATATTGTGGATGATGAAAACGAAGGATCCACGAGAAGAAAATGAAGAATTCGATGAAGTTAGCGATATCGAATCATTTGATTCCGACAATAATGAATAAATTTGTAACTTGTATTTGCAATTTTAATTTTTTTTTAATTTTTTTTGCAAATTATCAACGAATTTGCAACGAATTTGCAACGAATTTGCAACGAATTTACAAAGTTTGCCACGATTTAGCAACGAATTCATAAGTTTAGTAATTTTAGGGGTTTAAATTGTCGTTGCTAAATCGTTGCTATTTGATATTTAGCAACGATTTAGCAACGATTCGTCGCTAATTCGTTGCTATTTAGCGACGATTTAGCGACGAATCGTTGCTAAATCGTTGCTAATTTTTGCAATATACAAATCTTTAAACCCTTAAACAAAAGGTTTTGAAAACAATTAGTGTTAATAAATCAAAAGTGTAAAAAAAACAAAGGTGTGATTACAATTGTATAAATCAATAAAAAAAAACGTGTGATTACAATATTATACTTAACGTGTATTAACTTACCGTTTTTAACTTATATGTTTTACTAACATAAAGTTTATAATACAGAATATTTTCAGTTTTTTAATAATATCATAATTTGAAGTGTTATTCTCAATCTTATAATCTATAATTACATATGAAGTATGTATTATAGCATAGCAAACCGTTTTAGGGGTTGAAACCCTAAAAATAGGGTTTGGGTTTAGCAACGATTTAGCAACGAATCGTTGCTAAATCGTTGCTAAATATTAAATAGCAACGATTTAGCAACGATTACAACGAATCGTTGCTAAATCGTTGCTAATGTTTCTTGACATTTAACCTCGTACTTCTGATACATAGAATGTAACATATTAGTCTAATCAGTAATTTAGCAACGATTTAGCAACGATTTATCAACGATTAGTACTTTTAGGGGTTTAAATTTGTTGGACTAATATGTTTTACATATCATTGCTAAATCGTTGCAATTAGCAACGATTTAGCAACGATTCGTCGCTAATTCGTTGCTATTTAGCGACGATTTAGCGACGAATCGTTGCTAAATCGTTGCTAATTTTTGCACTATACAAATCTTTAAACCCTAAAACCACCCTAAAATAAAGGTTTTTAAGAATTAGTGTTAACTTAAAAAGTGTAAACAAAGGTGAAAACAATTGTATAAATCAAAAAAAAAAATTGATTACAATATTATACTTAATGTGTATTAACTTACCGTTAACTTATAGGTTTTACTAACATAAAGTTTATAATACGGAAAATTTTCGTTTTTTAGTAAATATCATATTTTGAAGTGTTATTCTCAATCTTATAATCTATAATTACATATGAAGTATGTATTATAGCATAGCAAACCGTTTTAGGGGTTGAAACCCTAAAAATAGGGTTTGAGTTTAGCAACGATTCGTTGCTAAATCGTTGCTAAATATTAAATAGCAACGATTTAGCGACGATTACAACGAATCGTTGCTAAATCGTTGCTAATGTTTTTGACATTTAACTTCGTACTCTAATACATAGAATGTAGCTTATGTGTCCGATCAATTATTTAGCAACGATTTAGCAACGAATCGTTGCTAAATCGTTGCTAATTACTTGATCGGACACGTACACTGTATCCGTCATAGGTCTTGTACTTGGCGTAATACATGTTAGGGTTTAGCAACGAATTAGCAACGAAATGTTGGAATCGTTGCTAATTCGTGGCTAAACAAAAAATAGCGACGATTTAGCAACGATTCGTTGCTAAATCGTCGCTAAATTTTCGTTTTCCCTCCGGTGGGAAAACGAAAAGATTACAAAAACTATTCGTTGCTAAATCGTTGCTAATTAGCAACGATTTAGCAACGATCACAAAATCTATAAATATGGCCAAATTCTTTCATTTTTTTCACACAACCATCTCTCTACATTTTATCTCTCTACAATCTCTCTATAAAAACATCACAATTTCTTTTCAAAACACTAAACCTTTTTACAAAAATGCCTCCTCGTCCAAACCATTATTTTAATTTCATCCGTAATCGTTCGTAGCGGATGCGAGGTTGCTCCGGACGAGGCTGAAGCCGCAGCTCAAGAACTGGGACGGAATGTCGGGATTAATGATTTTGATCCCTAGTTTAGTTTTTTAAAAATGTAATTTGAATTTTAAATTTTAATTATAATAATTTTATTTTATTTTTATTTTAAATTTTTTTAAAAAAATTTTTAAAATTTTTTTAAAAATCGTTGCTAATTCGTTGCTAAATTAGCAACGAATTAGCGACGATTGTTATGTTCTTCGTTGCCAAATCGTTGCTAAATTAGCAACGATTTGGCAACGATTTCATCAAATCGTCGCTAATTCGTTGCTAATTTAGCAACGAATTAGCAACGATTTGTATAAAGAATCGTTGCCAATTCGTTGCTAAATTAGCAACGAATTAGCGACGTTTGCAGCAATTTCATAAGTTTTTAAATTCTGAAAATCGAAAAATAATTTTTTTAAATTCGACGCTAAATCGTTGCTATTTCGAAGCTAAAATAACCTTGCAAATTCGTTGCTAATTCGTCGCTAAAATAGCAACGAATTAGCAACGAATATTTGGCAACGAATTAGCAACGATTTCGAGTCGTCGCTAATTTAGCAACGAATTAGCGACGATTTCGAAATAGCGACGAGCGATTAGCGACGAAAATGTAATCGTCGCTAAATCGTTGCTAAACGCGTTTAGCAACGATTTAGCAACGATTTTGGTCGTTGCTAAATGTGCAGATTCTTGTAGTGTTTCATACGTTCGTCAAACTTGTACAAAGCTCATTGAGGAACTTATAAGAACTCATGTTGCATGTAACTTGGTTTAGAGTCCTAGAAACGCGTTGTTAGATGTTTCATAAGTTCGTGAAACTTATACAAAACTCATTGAGGAACTTATAAGCACTCATGTTGCATGAAACTTTGTTTAGAGTCCTAGAAACGCGTTGTTAGATGTTTCATATGTTCGTCAAACTTGTACAAAGCTCATTGAGGAACTTATAAGCTCTCATGTTGCATGAGACTTAGTTTAGAGTCCTAGAAACGATTTGTTTGATGTTTCATACGTTCGTCAAACTTGTACAAAACTTATTGAGGAACTTATAAGCACTCATCTTGCATGAAACTTGGTTTGGAGTCCTAGAAACGAGTTCTTAGATGTTTCATAAGTTCGTCAAACTTATACAAAGCTCATTGAGATACTTATAAGCACTCATGTTGCATGAAACTGGGTTTAGAGTCCTAGAAACGCGTTGTTAGATGTTTCATTAGTTCGTGAAACTTGTACAAAGCTCATTGAGGAACTTATAAGCACTCATGTTGCATGAAACTTGGTTTAGAGTCCTAGAAACGCGTTGTTAGATGTTTCATAAGTTCGTCAAACTTGTATAAAGCTCATTGAGGAACTTATAAGCTCTAATGTTGCATTAAACTTGGTTTAGACGCCTAAAAACACGTTGTTAGATGTTTCATACGTTCGTCAAACTTGTACAAAGCTCATTGAGGAACTTATAAGCTCTCATGTTGCATGAAACTTGGTTTAGATTCCTAGAAACGAGTTGTTAGATGTTTCATAAGTTCGTCAAACTTATACAAAGCTCATTGAGATACTTATAAGTACTCATGTTGCATGAAACTTGGTTTAGAGTCCTAGAAACGCGTTGTTAGATGTTTCATAAGTTCGTCAATCTTGTACAAAGCTCATTGAGACACTTATAAACACTCTTGTTGCATGAAACTTGGTTTAGAGTCCTTTAAACGCGTTGTTAGATGTTTCATACGTTCGTCAAACTTGTACAAAGCTCATTGAGGAACTTATAAGAACTCATGTTGCATGTAACTTGGTTTAGAGTCCTAGAAACGCGTTGTTAGATGTTTCATAAGTTCGTGAAACTTATACAAAACTCATTGAGGAACTTATAAGCACTCATGTTGCATTAAACTTGGTTTAGAGTCCTAAAAACACGTTGTTAGATGTTTCATACGTTCGTCAAAATTGTACAAAGCTCATTTAGGTACTTATAAGCTCTCATGTTGCATGAAACTTGGTTTAGAGTCCTAGAAACGAGTTCTTAGATGTTTCATAAGTTCGCCAAACTTATACAAAGCTCATTGAGATACTTATAAGCACTCATGTTGCATGAAACTTGGTTTAGAGTCCTAGCAACGCGTTGTTAGATGTTTCATAAGTTCGTCAAACTTGTACAAAGCTCATTGAGGAACTTATAAGAACTCATGTTGCATGAAACTTGGTTTAGAATCCTAGAAACGATTTGTTAGATGTTTCATACGTTCGTCAAACTTGTACAAAGCTCATTGAGGAACTTATAAGAACTCATGTTGCATGTAACTTGGTTTAGAGTCCTAGAAACGCGTTGTTAGATGTTTCATAAGTTCGTGAAACTTGTACAAAGCTCATTGAGGAACTTATAAGCACTCATGTTGCATGAAACTTTGTTTAGAGTCCTAGAAACGCGTTGTTAGATGTTTCATAAGTTCGTCAAACTTGTATAAAGCTCATTGAGGAACTTATAAGCTCTCATGTTTCATTAAACTTGGTTTAGAGTCCTAAAAACACGTTGTTAGATGTTTCATACGTTCGTCAATATTGTACAAAGCTCATTGAGGAACTTATAAGCACTCATGTTACATGAAACTTGGTTTAGAGTCCTAGAAACGAGTTCTTAGATGTTTCATAAGTTCGTCAAACTTATACAAAGCTCATTGAGATACTTATAAGCACTCATGTTGCATGAAACTTGGTTTAGAGTCCTAGAAACGCGTTGTTAGATGTTTCATAAGTTCGTCAAACTTGTACAAAGCTCATTGAGGAATTTATAAGCTCTCATGTTGCATGAAACTTGGTTTAGAGTCCTAGAAATGCTTTGTTAGATGTTTCATACGTTCGTCAAACTTGTACAAAGCTTATTGAGGAACTTATAAGCACTCATCTTGCATGAAACTTGGTTTAGAGTTTTAGAAACGCGTTGTTAGATGTTTCATACGTTTGTCAAACTTGTACAAAGCTCATTGAGGAACTTATAAGCACTCATCTTGCATGAAACTTTGTTTAGAGTTCTAGAAACGCGTTGTTAGATGTTTCATAAGTTCTTGAAATTTGTACAAAGCTCATTGAGGAACTTATAAGCACTCATGTTGCATGAAACTTGGTTTAAAGTCCTAGAAACGCGTTGTTAGATGTTTCATAAGTTCGTCAATCTTGTACAAAGCTCATTGAGACACTTATAAACACTCATGTTGCATGAAACTTGGTTTAGAGTCCTTTAAACGCGTTGTTAGATGTTTCATACGTTCGTCAAACTTGTACAAAGCTCATAGAGGAACTTATAAGAACTCATGTTGCATGTAACTTGGTTTAGAGTCCTAGAAACGCGTTGTTAGATGTTTCATAAGTTCGTGAAACTTATACAAAACTCATTGAGGAACTTATAAGCACTCATGTTGCATGAGACTTAGTTTAGAGTCCTAGAAACGATTTGTTTGATGTTTCATACGTTCGTCAAACTTGTACAAAACTTATTGAGGAACTTATAAGCACTCATCTTGCATGAAACTTGGTTTGGAGTCCTAGAAACGAGTTCTTAGATGTTTCATAAGTTCGTCAAACTTATACAAAGCTCATTGAGATACTTATAAGCACTCATGTTGCATGAAACTGGGTTTAGAGTCCTAGAAACGCGTTGTTAGATGTTTCATAAATTCGTCAAACTTGTACAAAGCTCATTGAGGAACTTATAAGCTCTCATGTTGCATGAAACTTGGTTTAGAGTCCTAGAAACGATTTGTTAGATGTTTCATACGTTCGTCAAACTTGTACAAAGCTTATTGAGGAATTTATAAGCACTCATCTTGCATGAAACTTGGTTTAGAGTTTTAGAAACTCGTTGTTAGATGTTTCATACGTTTGTCAAACTTGTACAAAGCTCATTGAGGAACTTATAAGCACTCATGTTGCATGAAACTTGGTTTAGAGTCCTAGAAACGCGTTGTTAGATGTTTAATAATTTTGTGAAAGTTGTACAAAGCTCATTGAAAAACTTATAAGCTCTCATGTTGCATGAAACTTGATTTAGAGTCCTAGAAACGCGTTGTTAGATGTTTCATAAGTCCGTGAAACTTATACAAAGCTCATTGAGGTACTTATAAGCACTCATGTTGCATGAAACTTGGTTTAGAGTCCTAGAAACGTGTTGTTAGATGTTTCATACGTTGTCAAACTTGTACAAAGCTCATTGAGGAACTTATAAGAACTCATGTTGCATGTAACTTGGTTTAGAGTCCTAGAAACGATTTGTTAGATGTTTCATACGTTCGTCAAACTTGTACAAAGCTTATTGAGGAACTTATAATCACTCATCTTGCATGAAACTTGGTTTAGAGTTATAGAAACGCGTTGTTAGATGTTTCATACGTTTGTCAAACTTGTACAAAGCTCATTGAGGAACTTATAAGCACTCATCTTGCATGAAACTTGGTTTAGAGTCCTAGAAACGCGTTGTTAGATGTTTTATAATTTTGTGAAACTTGTACAAAGCTCATTGAGGAACTTATAAGCACTCATGTTGCATGAAACTTTGTTTAGATACCTAGAAACGCGTTGTTAGATGTTTCATACGTTCGTCAAACTTGTACAAAGCTCATTGATGAACTTATAAGCTCTCATGTTGCATGAAACTTGATTTAGAGTCCTAGAAACGCGTTCATAGTTGTTTCATAAGTTCGTGAAACTTATACAAAGCTCATTGAGATACTTATAAGCACTCTTGTTGCATGAAACTTGGTTTAGAGTCCTAGAAACGCGTTGTTAGATGTTTCATACGTTCGTCAAACTTGTACAAAGCTCATTGAGGAACTTATAAGAACTCATGTTGCATGTAACTTGGTTTAGAGTCCTAGAAACGCGTTGTTAGATGTTTCATTAGTTCGTGAAACTTGTACAAAGCTCATTGAGGAACTTATAAGCACTCATGTTGCATGAAACTTGGTTTAGAGTCCTAGAAACGCGTTGTTAGATGTTTCATAAGTTCGTCAAACTTGTATAAAGCTCATTGAGGAACTTATAAGCTCTAATGTTGCATTAAACTTGGTTTAGACGCCTAAAAACACGTTGTTAGATGTTTCATACGTTCGTCAAACTTGTACAAAGCTCATTGAGGAACTTATAAGCTCTCATGTTGCATGAAACTTGGTTTAGATTCCTAGAAACGAGTTGTTAGATGTTTCATAAGTTCGTCAAACTTATACAAAGCTCATTGAGATACTTATAAGTACTCATGTTGCATGAAACTTGGTTTAGAGTCCTAGAAACGCGTTGTTAGATGTTTCATAAGTTCGTCAATCTTGTACAAAGCTCATTGAGACACTTATAAACACTCTTGTTGCATGAAACTTGGTTTAGAGTCCTTTAAACGCGTTGTTAGATGTTTCATACGTTCGTCAAACTTGTACAAAGCTCATTGAGGAACTTATAAGAACTCATGTTGCATGTAACTTGGTTTAGAGTCTTAGAAACGCGTTGTTAGATGTTTCATAAGTTCGTGAAACTTATACAAAACTCATTGAGGAACTTATAAGTACTCATGTTGCATTAAACTTGGTTTAGAGTCCTAAAAACACGTTGTTAGATGTTTCATACGTTCGTCAAAATTGTACAAAGCTCATTGAGGAACTTATAAGCTCTCATGTTGCATGAAACTTGGTTTAGAGTCCTAGAAACGAGTTCTTAGATGTTTCATAAGTTCGCCAAACTTATACAAAGCTCATTGAGATACTTATAAGCACTCATGTTGCATGAAACTTGGTTTAGAGTCCTAGCAACGCGTTGTTAGATGTTTCATAAGTTCGTCAAACTTGTACAAAGCTCATTGAGGAACTTATAAGAACTCATGTTGCATGAAACTTGGTTTAGAATCCTAGAAACGATTTGTTAGATGTTTCATACGTTCGTCAAACTTGTACAAAGCTCATTGAGGAACTTATAAGAACTCATGTTGCATGTAACTTGGTTTAGAGTCCTAGAAACGCGTTGTTAGATGTTTCATAAGTTCGTGAAACTTGTAAAAAGCTCATTGAGGAACTTATAAGCACTCATGTTGCATGAAACTTGGTTTAGAGTCCTAGAAACGCGTTGTTAGATGTTTCATAAGTTCGTCAAACTTGTATAAAGCTCATTGAGGAACTTATAAGCTCTCATGTTTCATTAAACTTGGTTTAGAGTCCTAAAAACACGTTGTTAGATGTTTCATACGTTCGTCAATATTGTACAAAGCTCATTGAGGAACTTCTAAGCTCTCATGTTACATGAAACTTGGTTTAGAGTCCTAGAAACGAGTTCTTAGATGTTTCATAAGTTCGTCAAACTTATACAAAGCTCATTGAGATACTTATAAGCACTCATGTTGCATGAAACTTGGTTTAGAGTCCTAGAAACGCGTTGTTAGATGTTTCATAAGTTCGTCAAACTTGTACAAAGCTCATTGAGGAATGTATAAGCTCTCATGTTGCATGAAACTTGGTTTAGAGTCCTAGAAATGATTTGTTAGATGTTTCATACGTTCGTCAAACTTGTACAAAGCTTATTGAGGAACTTATAAGTACTCATCTTGCATGAAACTTGGTTTAGAGTTTTAGAAACGCGTTGTTAGATGTTTCATACGTTTGTCAAACTTGTACAAAGCTCATTGAGGAACTTATAAGCACTCATCTTGCATGAAACTTTGTTTAGAGTTCTAGAAACGCGTTGTTAGATGTTTCATAAGTTCTTGAAATTTGTACAAAGCTCATTGAGGAACTTATAAGCACTCATGTTGCATGAAACTTTGTTTAGAGTCCTAGAAACGCGTTGTTAGATGTTTCATATGTTCGTCAAACTTGTACAAAGCTCATTAAGGAACTTATAAGCTCTCATGTTGCATGAGACTTAGTTTAGTGATACGCTCTCCCTCCTCAAGGATACTCTCTGGACGTGGCTGAGCAACAAGCGAAACGGTATGGTGTGATGAATCGGTGGAGTAGTGGTATTGCACACGGAACAAGGGAATGGTGGATGGTGGAAGCGTGTATACGAATGGTGATTACTTAGCAAGTGATGGGGAACGAGCTAAGTTCGTGAAGATCTCCTAGGCAGCGAACAGCTTGAGAGGAGATCGGACCTAGAACAACACTAGACCGAGAGCGAAACCTTTGTAAAGAGTTTGTGTATAATTTTGTTTGCTGCCTTCACAAAGTGTGCGGCGCTTCCTCTTTATAGAGGTGTTACAAAAACGCGTAGGGTTCCGCGTATAAGCAAAAAGGAAACCACTCGGCAAAAAGGAAATCACACGGCAAAAAGGAAATCACACGGCAAAAAGGAAACCGCACAACTTCAACAAAAAGGAAATCCGCCAAAACAACACGGCGTTTAAAAAAAACAAACATGATAAAACAACGAGTAGTTTAAAGTGCCTCGTCTCTTACACTCTTCAAGCTATGATTGCTAAGTGGCCGACGTAGTGTTCTTCTTGGCCTCGTTAAAACCCAGTGGGAAAGAGTACCAAGCGAGACACTTAGCCGCTTAACTCTCATAGCTTGGTCTTCGTACTTAGACGTGGTGATGGATGTTGTAGAAGCTCTCGGTTGCTTCTCTTCTTGGTTCCTCCTTTAGCATCATCGTATGCGCATCCTTAGCTAATTCCTTAGCTCGTGACCTTGTGATAATGCCGCCTTCAATTTTCCCGTTGCTCGGTGATCGGGCATCGGGCTCCGGTTTTGCTCGATGCTCGGGCTCCGGTTTTGCTCGATGCTCGGGCTCCGGTTTTGCTCGGGCATCCGGTTTTGCTCGGGCATCCGGTTCCGGCTCCCTGCTCATATCATCCCCTCCCTCTTGAAAAGGATTTGTCCTCAAATCTGCATCATCAACATAAGGAGACAAGTCAGAAACGTTGAAGGAATCCGATATCAAATACTTACCTTGGAGGTCTATCTTGTAGGCGTTGTCGTTGATCCACCGGGTTACTTTGAAGGGCCCGTCTACTCGAGGCATGAGCTTGGACTTCCTCTCTGCTGGAAACCGCTCCTTCCTCAAGTGGATCCACACCAAGTCGCCTTCTTCAAACACCATTTCTTTGCGGCCCTTGTTGGCATGTTTGGCGTATTGCTCGGTTCTCTTCTCGATGTTCTCCTTGGCCTTCTCGTGCATTTTCCTAATATGTTCAGCCTTTTTCTTGCCATCAACACTAGACATTTCACTCAAAGGCAATGCGATTAGATCTAACGGGGACATGGGATTAAAACCAAATACTAGTTCAAAAGGGGAGTAAAGAGTAGAAGAGTGCTTAGCGTGGTTATAAGCGAACTCAACATGGGGTAGACACTCTTCCCATGACTTGATGTTGCTCTTCACTAGTGTTCTCAAAAGTGTGGACAACGACCGGTTTACCACCTCAGTTTGACCGTCCGTTTGTGGATGACAAGTAGTAGAAAAGGACAGCTTGGTTCCTAGCTTCGCCCACAGGGTTCGCCAAAAATGGCTCAGGAACTTGGTGTCACGATCGGAAACAATGACTTGGGGCATCCCATGTAGTCTTACCACTTCCCTGAAAAACAAGTTAGCTACACTCACGGCGTCATCCGTCTTGTGGCAAGCGATGAAATGAGCCATTTTGCTGAACCTGACTACCACAACAAAGATAGAATCTCTACCATTTCGGTTCGAGGTAAGCCAACAACAAAATCCATTGAAATATGCGTCCAAGGATGAGACGGAATAGGCAAAGGGGTGTACAAACCGTGCGGTTGTACCTTACTCTTAGCCGGTTTACATGTAATGCATCTAGCACAAATCCTCTCCACGTCTCTTCGCATTTGGGCCCAATAGAAGTAGGCTTGGAGGCTAGCTAAGGTCTTGGCTACTCCAAAGTGCCCGGCCAATCCTCCTCCATGGACTTCTCTTACTAACAGTTCTCGGATCGATCCGCTAGGTATGCACAGCTTGTTATGGCAAAATAGGTATCCATCCCGTCTAAAGAAGTTCTCATACGCAAACTTAGCACATTTTAAGTATTTCTCACTAAACTCGAATCGATTCATACAAGTCCTTTAGCGTTTCAAAGCCAATAAGTCTAGAATGTAACTCGGAGATTAGGGTGTACCTCCTGGACAATGCGTCGGCTACGACATTGTCCTTACCTTTCTTATATTTGATTACGTAGGGAAAAGTCTCAATGAACTCAATCCAGCGGCCGTGCCTCTTGTTGAGTTTCTGTTGGCCTTTGAGGTGTTTGAGGGACTCATGGTCGGTGTGGATTACAAACTCCTTGGGCCAGAGGTAGTGTTGCCAAGTCTGTAGTGCTCTCACCAGTGCGTACAACTCCTTGTCATAGGTAGGGTAATTCAGCGTGGCTCCTCCCAGCTTCTCACTGAAATAGGCTATTGGTTTCCTGTCCTGCATGAGAACCGCTCCAATACCTACACCGAAGCATCGCATTCAATTTCAAACGTTTTGAGAAAATCGGGAAGCATGAGTAAAGGGGCATTGATAAGCTTCTCTTTAAGGCTTTGGAAAGCCTGGTCTTGGGCGTCTCCCCACTTGAAGCCTACATCCTTCTTGATGATCTCGGTGAGTGGTGCCGCAAGTGTGCTTGAAGTCTTTGACAAACCGCCGATAGAAGCCGGCTAGTCCATGGAAGCTCTGACTTCTCCTACGGTGGTTGGTCCGGGCCATTCTTTGATCGCCTTGGTCTTCTCCTCATTCACCTTAACTCCTTCGTACTCACAACAAAACCTAAGAACACAATCTGGTTAGTGCAAAAAGTACACTTGTCTAGGTTAGCAAAGGGATTCTCCCTTCTTAGCACGTCAAGGACAGCTTGTATGTGGTCAAGATGCTCGGCTAGGCTCTTGCTAAAGATCAGGATGTCATCAAAGTATACCACCACGAATACACCTATAAAAGATCTCAAGACATGATTCATTAGTCGCATAAAAGTACTAGGCGCATTGGTAAGGCCAAACGGCATCACAAGCCACTCATACAACCCTTGTTTGGTCTTGAAGGCTGTTTTCCACTCGTCACCCTCTTTCATCCTAATCGATGGTAACCACTCTTAAGATCAATCTTAGAGAACACGTTAGAACCACACAATTCATCTAACATATCATCTAATCTAGGGATAGGGTGGCGATACTTCACCGTGATGTTGTTGATGGCTCGGCAATCAACACACATGCGCCAAGATCCATCCTTCTTTGGCACCAGCAGCACCGGTACGGCACGGGGACTCATGCTCTCTCGGATGTGCCCTTTGCTCATCAGCTCCTCAACTTGTCTCTGAAGTTCCTTGGTCTCCACCGGGTTGGTTCGTAGGCGGGCCGGTTGGGAAGGGCCGAGCCGGGGACTAGGTCAATCTGGTGCTCTATGCCGCGGATGGGAGGTAGGCCTGGTGGAATCTCCTTGGGAAAAACGTCATTGTAATCCTGCAAAAGCTTAGACATTCCACTAGGCAACTCCTGTGTAGGGTTAGTGCTAACAAGAGTCTCTTTATAAACAAGCATTAACATAGGGTAATCGAAATTTAGGAGTCTAGACACTTCACTATGGTTGATGTGGAGGTTGCTGCTTATAACCAGTTCTTTCTCCGTGTCCTCCTTGAGCTTGAGGTAGAGTTGATCTTGGTATACTTCGCTTGGTGTGAGAGGCGCTAATGTGATCTTCCGGCCTTTGAATTCAAACGAATGCTTGTTGGTGTAACCATCATGTAGCACACGGCGGTCGGATTGCCAAGGCCTTCCAAGTAACACATGGTTGGATCCCATGGGTATGACATCACATAGCACTTCATCATCATACTTTCCTATGGAGAAAGAGACCTTGACCTGACGTGTCACGGTTAACGCGCCACTTTCATTCAGCCATTGGAGCTTATACGGCCTGGGGTGGGGAAGGGTCTCTAGGCTAAGCTTCTTAACCATGAGCTCACTGGCGGCATTGGTACAACTACCACCGTCGATGATCAAGCTACATACTTTCCTGATATGATCATGGAGCCGGATACCGAGCACCAAGGCGCTCGACCACCCGACACCGACCACCGAAGCGCCGCCGACCCCTCGACACCGACCACGCCCAAAGCACCGAACATCACGAAGGAGTGGTTACACGAACAATGGCCAAGAAGCTAGCTGAAGACTTTCATGCATTGATCGTGGAGGAGCTTGGAGGAGCATCTAGGAGCTTCTTCAACATCTTCATCATGGCCTAGAAAGAAGACCAAGGTAATGAAACTAAGTGACTACGTGTTTCGACTTGGTACTCTTTCCCTTTGCGTAGGTTTTTCCCATTGGGTTTACTATGCAAGGGTTTTAACGAGGCCAAGAAGAGCACTACGTCGGTTATTTAGTGTCATTATCTTGAAGAGTGTATTAAGCAAGGCACTTAAAATACTTGTTGTTTTTATCTTTAGACTACATGTTGTTTTCCGGTCATTTAAACATCGCGTTGTTTCTTGTCTTTGAGTACTTTCCTTTTTCGGCGATGTTGAGACCTAGGGAAGATGGCGACATGTGCCTTTCTCCTTTATAAGTCTTGGCCGCCTCTTTCTTGAGTTTTTAGTCAAGTATTATCGAAAAAATCTGTTGCTTAGACTCACCCTTCTTGCTCAGCGATTGAGCGTGTTGAATCGATTCGAGAGATTCGAATCCGAGGCTGCTACAAGAGTAATCCTCTCTGAGAAGCTTCTACGAACATCTAGCTATCCTCCCATCGATAGCTTGAGAAGTCCACTCCCATCTCGCCTCACTTCTACCTCCACTACCCTCCACCGAGTTCTGTTCTTGTGTTACTATACCACCGCCACTCTCACCATCATTCACCTCATCATCTATCCATCAAGCAAGCTGCCTTCACTTGTTTGAGACGTCCACCATCCTTATAATACCTTCACCATCATCCTCTGCCCCTGCTCGTTGTCTAATCCTCCTCCATTAGCTCTCTATTCCATCCACACGCCCCAGCTCTTCATTCAGCCTAGTCCAGAGATCGATCCCGCGGTTAAGATCGTATCATGTGGTATCAGAGCCAACTCTGAACCAAGGCTGAGTTTTTCTTACCCTTTTGCTCTTTAGTTTCAGATATGTGCTTGATTAGAACTGGCTCACCCTGATTTAATTGCTTATGAACACGATTTAAACCGAACTATTTTCATAAGAACAATATCGCTTGTTTAGAATCTGTTTCGTTTGTCTCTTGATTTCAGCTCGTGTTATTGTTATAAATCTGATTGTAGGTTGTTAGTGAATCAAGGATCTCGTGCTCTTTGTGCCTCATTGAATTAAATCTGACCTGCTTTGTTAAAGAACTAAACTCGCTTCATTAAGAACTTAGCTTCGGGTTTACTTAAATCGCATAATTGAATTTGTTTTCATTGTGTGACTGATGTTGTTGGAATTCGTGAGTATAGTGGTGGAGATTAGGAGCAAAGTGATGAGCTTGGTCCTTTAGAGATTAAGGAAGATTAAGAGAGATTAAGATCCGAATTACACTAATTCGGATCTTGAGTGTTTAAGAGAGATTAGAGAGAGTATAAAGAGAATTTGTTTAGATTATGAAGAGAGGAATCACCTCCTTAATGTTTACAAGTGTTTACACAACATTAAATAGAGAAAAGTGCAACAAGGGATAAGTCCAACGGCTAGAATTCAAATTTGAATTCTCTAACGGCTCTTTAGTCGGTTGATGTAGTCGACTACATGATGCAACTACATTGGTCGACTACATGACTTCTCTAACGGTTCTTTAGTCGGTTGATGTAGTCGACTACATGATGCAACTATACTTTTCCCTTCTTTGATGTATTTTGATCTAATGCCTTTGTAGGTTATCATTAGTCTTAATACTCCCCCTCAAGCTTAGCCCAATGAAATGGCTAAGATTGGACATTGCTAAACAAACCTCATTAAAACCCTTAGTAAGCAAACCCACTTGGGATAAAAGCATTACTAAGGGGAAAAAGAGTGTAAGTCTTTGCAATAGGGGTCTTCTTGATCTTGGCCTTTATCTTCTTGACTTGGCCTAAACTCCCCCTTAAGATAGAACCGGTTTGATCTTCTTGACTTTGCCGTGTTCTTCAATGAGGGTTCTATGGACTCCTTTCAACAAGCTTCTTTGATCTTCTCGGCTTGTTGTTAGGATCCTGGATGCGTTCTTTGATTTGGGAAGTGACGCTTCTCCCTTGTTGACATGAGACCTTCTTGGTCTTCATTTCTTTGACTTGGTCTTCACGGCTTGTTCTTCACAAGCTTTAATGTGAGACTTGACAAGAAACGTAGTGACTTCCTTTCCTTCTCTTTTGTTTCTTCTTTGAGACTTCCTTCTTGCCTTTGGTCTACCACTCCTTTGAACCTTCAAAGATTCAAGGAAATTAAGACTTAGTAAAGACAATTTGGATAAGGATAAGCTTAATCTAAAGTCAATTTAGAACATTGATTTAAGCAATTCCTTTTAGCAAGTGATTGACCATAGACTTAAACAAGATAATGAGGTTTAGTTTTTAGTCTAATGATTCCTATTAAGTATGTTAAAGAGAGGGTTTAGGGACAGCCTTTAGTTTGTAGAGGTATGCTAGATTGATGATCCCTTGTAGTTGCATTTGGCTTGAGCCTTTTGACTTCTTCATGAGGTCTTGCGGCTTTGTCCTTTGTGCAATTGGAACAAGGTTGGTTTGAGTCTTTTGGCTTAGCTCTTGGTAGAAGCTTAGGCCGAGTAACAAGTATTTGGCTTTGCACTTGATAGTTGCTAGGCCGAGAATGATGAGAGCCGATTGATCATGGTTGATTATCGGTCTCTTTCTAGAACATGGATGGCTCGGTTTTGTCGTTGCTAGGAACTTGACCGAGCCTAGTGTTGATGGTATGGACGGGTTTGTCTTGCTTCTTTGTAGAAGCTTGACCGAGTGATTGATGAAGGCTCTTAGACTCCTTGAGCAAGTTATGATCTTCCTTCAAGTGTCTTTAGCTAGTTGCGATTCTTCTTTGCTTCAATGAGACTTTGGCCTTGTATCTTGTTGGTACTTAAGCCGAGATGGATTGGTTGATTGTGGAGGCTTCGTCCTTCTTGGTACTTTAGCCGAGAGTGTGAGCTTTGTATTGACTTCGTCCTTCTTGGTACTTTAGTCAATACTTAGCCGGATTGGTGGAAGTGGCGGCTTAGTCCTTCTTGATACTTTGGCCGAGTTAGTTGGTGGTTGAGTGGAGGTCTTTGACTTGCTAGATATTGACCAAATGTTGATGATAAGATGGATCGGCTTGCTCTTGTAGAAGATTTGGCCGAGAGTGAATGAGGAGGCTTTTGCATTCATGGTTGAGATGATTTGCCTAAGTTTGGTGGTAGATGATTTGGTGGTAGATGGTTTGACCTTTCCCTTTGACGAGTTTGGCCGAGTGATGATGAATTGAGGAGGCTTTTGCATTCTTGGTTGAGATGCTTTGCCTAAGTTTGGTGGTAGCGGTGATTGGCTTCCATTTGATCATGAAGAGTTGTGTGATTTAACACTTCTTCTCCCCCCTTCATGATTAAGATGGAAGGTATGAACTATTTCCCTTTCTCGGCTTTGTTCTTCACAAGCTTCATGAGAAAGGTTTCTCATCTTTTCCTTCGGACACCATTCATGGCTTCTTTCATTCTTCTCTTTACTTCTTTTCTCTTTAGCACTTCTTTGTTGTTGAGATTAATGTTAACCCTAAAAGGGCATTAAGTCGAAACATGAAGAGACATGATACAAGGCGAAATTCAAGAAGAGATAGTGTGCACAACAAGGAAAGGACAAGATGTATTAGGCGCCAAGGCATTTGGCGCCAAAGACATCCAAAAGAAAACTTGAGAGCCAAGGAGAAAAGAAGGCACCAAAGATTGGTCAAAGATGCCTTCTCCGTACGGCTGCGCGTGGTGTCTACTCTCCGCCAGCTCACGATCAAGGACGGCGCGTGTTGACCGGTCTCTGCCAGCTCATCCACGCTCCAAGACAAGAAATGTGCTGTCCACAATTCAAAATAAAGGAGTCAATAAAGGAGTCAATGATTATCTTAAAACCCTAGCTCCTATCTCTCTATATATGTATCTCTTAACCTTGTAAAGAAACTTAAGGAGGTTTATCCTCTCTTCTCCACAAATATACTCTATCTCTCCTTATTCTCTCCTTGGCGAAATCTCTCTCCCTAAACTCAAGAACATCATACAAAACTTATTCTCTCAAGAACCTAAGCTATCTTGCTTTGCTTCTATTCTCTAATCTCCCATCTTTATTCTCTCAAAATCTTTCATGGTATCGAGCATGAAGCTCTTGTTTGTTTAAATTCCGCATTAGTTTAGTGATTCATGGAGTCATGAGAGACAAGATAAGCTTCGGCGATGAATCTTGTAAGAGATGAGAACCATGATTCAAAAATCATCTCTTAGGAGTATGATGAACATGTGAATCTCTCTTCCTTCTCTAAGATCCGTGTCTCTTTAGTTAAAGAAGGCCGATTCAAAAGAGAACCAAGAGGAGCTTAAAAGCTATGAAACTTGTTGCATCCAAATCGGATTCTTAAGAAGAGAGAACCATGTCTATGATACTCTTATGAGTATTTGTAGCTTGATGAATCCAAATCTTCTTCTTTATTTTACAATACAAATCCATAGATCTTTATAATACCGTTCTTAGAACTCACTAAACACAATCGGTTCATGGAAAGATTGGATCTTTAAGATCTAGCTACATGTGTAAAAACATGGTTGTGAAAGTGTATTTCTTTGAAAAGATCTATGGATAGCCGAAAGTTAGTGATTGAGAACCATGGATTCCTTGCTCATATGAGTTTAAGGAACCTTGATGAATCCAATAATCACTTAACTTAGGCATTTAGGCTATGAACAAGTATCCAAAGCATCAAAGCTTGGAACTTGCGAGCTAAAAGAGTAAGAGAACCATGTGATTGTCTCTTGTGAGAACAAAACATGTTGAATCCAAAACTCTATGCTTTATTTCAATACAAAGATCAAAAGTAGAGAACCATGCCTCTTATTCTCTTATGAGATAAAGAGAACTCGTTGAATCCAAATCCTCTTTATAGAACACACTTATCAAAGACCGGTTCATGAAAAGATTTGATCTTTCAATAGATCTAGCTACATGTAAAATCGGTTTCTTAAAAGTGTAGTATCTCTAAATAGATCTTTGTATAAGGCCAAATATTTAAAAGATGAGAACCATGGCTTCCTCACTCTTGTGAGTCTAAAGGAACCGTGATGAATCCGAGATCTCTTAAACCTTGGCATAAAACAATGACCAAGCATTCAAGAACAAAACTTGAAGCTTGAGAGTTTAAAGGTTAGTGAACCACTTGTTTGACTCATGAAGAGTATAACCTAGTGTTGAATCCAAAACCTCCTTTAGGCAAGGACCAAGTTATCAAGATAAAATCTTGGTACTTGAGAGCTAAAAGAGAGTGATCCTTGTTCAATAAGTATTATGTGCTTATTTGACTTGTTGAATCCAAATCTCTTTGCATTATTTAAGTGTATGAGCATGTACTAGTCGGTTTTCATCTTTAAAAGTTTTGACAATGAAGAGATTTGTTGAAGTAAGACTAATAGTCTTTATAAGAGAAAGATTTAATCTTTCATCTTAAAAGCTTCAATCTTTATAATCTCTAAGTCAATACATGCTCTTGTTTGGATTTCAAAATTCTCTTGGACAATGAAAGATAAGATAATGGTGGTTTGTGATTCACAAAAGAGAAATAAAGGTGTTAGTAGTTGCCTCATTAGATAACTAATGAATGATCTCTTTAGAGACATTGAATCTAATGGTCTTTAGATCACTAGGGATTCAGCTAATCACTCTATATCCTTTATCTCTTGTTCATCCCATTATCAAATCCGAGTCCTTCTTGAAATCATTCTAATAAATGTCTTACTACACTCTTATGAGATTGGTAGTTTCTTAGACATCTTGCTAATGAATTCACATATATATATACAAAGTACTAATCATTGGCTCTTAATGGGTCTAAGTGATTAGATACTTGGTATTTTCAAAGGGATCATGGATACAAGACTCATAAGTCATTGTTTAATCCATATGGTCTCGGTTGTCTTAAACAAGGAGTAGTGAACCAAGATCCGCTTGTGAATAAGCATTTAAGATCTTGTTGAATCCAAACTCGTTTGTCTTAGAGGGTAGAGAGCCAAGAATCATTGGGTGTTTAAGTACTCATGATCTTGTTGAATCCAATAACCCTCGGCTAACATATCATTTGTGATATGGGGAAATGATTCATGTTCATAACTATTGTAGATCCAAATAGGATAAGTTAGACATGATGATCTATTGTTAAGATCAGTGACCGCAATTGTGCACTTAAGTCAATGATCCGAGAGAAGTGACTTGCTATACAAGCATTCAAAAGTCACAATGATCCTCGGTTTTGTTAAGATTCATGGTCTAGTTTTTAAGCTTTAAAAGACCTCTCTTAAAGTCTCTATGGCAAGGCGCCATAGAAAGACTCTTGTTGCTAAACCTTGATAAACTATTGTAGGTACTAATCAATGGATAAACAACAAAGAAATCTTTCATGAGGAAAGTTATAAGCTCAATATAGACTAACCATGAGAAGGTGCTCTATGAGTAAATAACTTTCCCACATGACCATCAACTCAAGGAACCAAACCAAAAGGGCCAATTCTAAAACCTTAACTCTCTATACTTGTCTATAATTGTTATTTGCTTTGAACCTCTCGGATTAATTGTATGCAAAACCATGGAAACTAGGACTAGACCTTGAACTTGTGTTAGGATACATATATACTCGAGCTTAGTCAAATGTCTTAGGGAATTTATTGATCTAAGGCTTAAGCTCTCCTTGTTTTCCTCCCTTGTACTTGGTTCTAGTAGTTAAGTGGTTTGTATTTCAAGTATGTCACTAACACCTGCCGATTACCATTGTTATTAAACTCCCTTTGATCTTTGAGATGATGTAGGATCATCATGTCTAAAAGTCAAGCAAGGAATCAACAATGAGAATCCCTAAGCATTGCTATGTGACTAGAAAAGAGGAGGTAAAGGGTAATAGAAGGGCAAAGGAAGGTTTCCAAAGAGAAGATGAGAACCCTTTCTCACCAAGCTTGTGAAGAACAAAGCCGAGAAAGGGAACCAAACAATCAAGGGATTACTCCATCTTGATCATAAGGGGGAAAAGAAAGTGTTAAATCACATATCTTCCTTCATGATCAATTTGGAGAATCACTCAAAGCGGCTAAAGCATCTCTACCAAAAGAGCAAAGCCACTTCAATCTCCAAAGAGGCTAAAGCATCTTCACCAAAAGTGCAAAGCTTCATCTATCCATTTCACCATCATTCTCGGCCATTCTTCACCAAAGGGAAGGGTTGATCCATTGAACCACCCAAGAAGAACCTCTTGAAGAAAGAGATTCATCAAACCAGCTAAAGCTTCTACAAAGAGCAATAGCCATCATTCTCCTAATCCATCACTCGGCCAAGTTTCAACAAAGGACCAAGCCGAGCCATTTTTCATCCCCTATCACCAATCTGGTCAAGTATCTACAAAGAGCAAGGCTGGTTCTCATCAAATGGCTAGACATTCGCAATGAGCAAGCCATTCATACTCTACTCTCGGTTAAGCATCTATCAAGGAGTGAAGCCGAGTCAAACCAAGATATCTCACGTCAAGTGTGTTCAAATACAAACCGTGAAGAAGAATCTATCAAATGATACCACCTTGATCATAAGGGGAGAGAGCTCTTGAAGAAAGAGACTCAAATCAAAACCAAAAGAATCAATACCACTACGAACTAGAGGCTGTCCCTTAAACCTTTACTCTCTTCATTATGATTAACTTATTCATAGAACTAGAGCCGCATCTCATAATCTTGCTTAGTTCTTGATGAATCTAATCATTGCTCTTGTTAAAAGTTGCTTAGTCTATTAGGCCGAAATGAAATCATTTGAAATTTGTTAAGGAACTTAGGTTTAATAACAAAATTACTCATTGATTCATTTTGTTGCATCTAGACTTAAGCTTCTTATGTGCATTTCTATCTAAGCGTATCAAGTTAACCCTTTCACTAAGCTTTACATCTTTCTTGAATCCTTTGAAGGTTAAAGGAAGTGAAAGCCAAGTGATCACTCTCGGTTGCTTGAAGGACAAGAAGAATGCCATCAAGGAGAAATCAAGAGAAGAAAGGAGGAAGCCATAAGTGTTCGGTCAAGTCCATTCACACTTAAGCATGTGAAGAACAAAGCCGTGAATAGGAATCAAAGAACAAAGTCTACACCGATTCAATCTATGATAATGTGAAGAGCATATCAAGATTGAGAAGTGTGAAGAACCCTTACGAAGAAGGTCAAAGGCGAAGAGCTTGAACCATTGTCATCTTAAGGGGGAGTTTCCGCGTACAAGTATGAGTTCAAATCAGAAGCCTTGAGAGGCAAGACAAGAGGAACTCTAGCTTATCAAAGAGAAGACCTCTAATCACATCAACTTACACTCTTTTTCCCTTAATATGGTTTTATCCCAAGTGGTTTTCCTATTAAGGGTTTTAATGAGGTTTGTTGAGTGATTGTCCAAGCTTAGCCATTTCATTAGGCTAAGCTTGAGGGGGAGTGTTGAGATTAATGTTAACCCTAAAAGGGCATTAAGTCGAAACATGAAGAGACATGATACAAGGCGAAATTCAAGAAGAGATAGTGTGCACAACAAGGAAAGGACAAGATGTATTAGGCGCCAAGGCATTTGGCGCCAAAGACATCCAAAAGAAAACTTGAGAGCCAAGGAGAAAAGAAGGCACCAAAGATTGGTCAAAGATGCCTTCTCCGTACGGCTGCGCGTGGTGTCTACTCTCCGCCAGCTCACAATCAAGGACGGCGCGTGTTGACCGGTCTCTGCCGGCTCATCCACGCTCCAAGACAAGAAATGTGCTGTCCACAATTCAAAATAAAGGAGTCAATAAAGGAGTCAATGATTATCTTAAAACCCTAGCTCCTATCTCTCTATATATGTATCTCTTAACCTTGTAAAGAAACTTAAGGAGGTTTATCCTCTCTTCTCCACAAATATACTCTATCTCTCCTTATTCTCTCCTTGGCCGAAATCTCTCTCCCTAAACTCAAGAACATCATACAAAACTTATTCTCTCAAGAACCTAAGCTATCTTGCTTTGCTTCTATTCTCTAATCTCCCATCTTTATTCTCTCAAAATCTTTCATTTGTTACTTCTTTATGCTTAGGGGTTTTCATGATGATCTCTTTCAATCCTTAGACATGATGATCCTACATCATACCAAAGACAAAAATTGATTTAAATTTCATGACTAACCGGCACAAGATAATAACCTTTAACAATTTACAAACTATTGATTAACCATTCACAAGTACAAGCAAGAATGCAAGGAAGAGTTTAAGACAATAGTTCAAGATGTTCCCTATGTCTTTTGATTAAACCCGAGTATAGTATGCACCCTAACAAGTTCAAGTTTCGGTCTTATAGTTTTGAAATTGACAAACAAATTTCTAAGTGATCTAAGGCATATAACAATTTCAAGCACACATGAACACTTAGACAAGTATCTAATAATATAAATAAGGGAGTAAAGAGGGTTTAGAAATGGCCTTTTTCGGTTAAGTCCTTGAGTAGATGGTCATATGGGAGAGTCATTACACTCTTAGAGCACCTTTATTTGGTTAGTCTATGATTGAGTTTTATGACTTCCCTTATGAAATGCTCTTAATAGCTTAATACCTACACATGAAGAAGGTTTAGCAACAAGAGTCTTTTGCTTATGGCTTCTTGCCATTTTGAAATTAAAGGGACCAGGATCTTAAGTGCACAAAGGCGGATCTTGGTCTTAGAAACACACCAACAAGATTCATTGTAACTTAAATGCTTTCATAGCTAGTTACTCATCTTGTATCATAAACTTACATGCCCATAGGCGGTTTATGACAAACAAACATAGATCATCATTCCATTCTTCACCTTATATAGATGTTAAAGTAACGAATCATTTCCCCATAAGTCTAAGGATGGATTCATCATGACCCTTTAAAGTATCACCTTTTAAGTGGTCATGGATCTCTTTATAGACTCATGTTAGACGAGGTTATGAAGGATTCATCAAGCTCTCGGTGTTTTATTAACACTTATGGAGGCTTGGTTCTCTTCCCTCTAAGAGAGTATCGGATACACAAAGATCTTATATGCTTTATCACAAGCGGATCTTGGTTCCTTACCCTTTGTTAAACCGAAGATCTTTTGGATTAACCAAGGTTTTAAGTTTACTTAGTCTTTTACCAAGATTCAAACCACTTCACCAAACAAGGACTAGTGATTTGGTCTTAGATCTTTCAAAGACAAAATAGTTGAGTCATGTAGTCGACTATGTCACATGACTACATGACAACTAATGTAGTTGAGTCATGTAGTCGACTATGTCACATGACTACATGACGACTGAGTCTTGGAGTGTTTGAAATTCAGACACACATGAGCACATACTAAAACATTTGAAATTACATGCTCATGAACTTTTCAAAATAAACAGGAGGTTATGGATTCAACTATCTTGTATTCTCATAAGATACACAAGAAAGGTTCTCATACCTTTAGCTCACAAGTCTCAAGCTTTGAGCTTTGAGGTTCTTGTTCATCGCTTAATGCCTTAGCATAGTCGGATTTGGATTCATCAAGGTTCCCTTGGACTCATAAGAGTGGGGAGACCATGGTTCTCATCCTCTTGCTTTCGGCCTTACAAAGATGAAGTAATTACCTTCGGATTTGGATACAACACTTATCGCTCATGGCGAATCATGGATCACATCCTTTTATCTTTGTATCTTAAGAAAAGCATAGAGTTTCGGATTCAATAAGTCATTGTTCTTAAAGAATCAATGAGCATGGTTCTCTCACTCTTTAGCTCACAAGTTTCAAGCTTTATGCTTTGAATACTTGGTCATTGCCTAATGCCTAAGTTAGATGGATTTTGGATTCATCAAGGTTCCTTTTAAACTCATAAGAGTGAGGAAACAATGGTTCTCATCCACAACTTTCGGCCTAAACAAAGATCTTAAAGAACAACTCAACCAAAAACATCATGTAGCTAGATTTTTCAATCTATGCTCACTATGATTCGGTTTTGATTGGATTGTTCTTGAAAGGAACTTGGATTCAACATGTATCTTCACTCATTAAGAGACAAAGCATCATGGTTCTCTTCCTAAGAGGAGCATTGATTCACCAAGATCTTAAGGGTTTTAACCACTCAGATCTTGGTCATTCTTTTCCTCCTCTAGATCTTTGTGTTTATAAGCAAGAAATAAGAAAGGAGAATGGCGGAAGCGACTTACCTATGGGTCTCAAGAGCTTTGCTCTGATACCATGTTGGAATTCGTGAGTATAGTGTTGGAGATTAGGAGCAAAGTGATGAGCTTGGTCCTTTAGAGATTAAGATCCGAATTACACTAATTCGGATCTTGAGTGTTTAAGAGAGATTAGAGAGAGTATAAAGAGAATTTGTTTAGATTATGAAGAGAGGAATCACCTCCTTAATGTTTACAAGTGTTTACACAACATTAAATAGAGAAAAAGTGCAACAAGGGATAAGTCCAACGGCTACAATTCAAATTTGAATTCTCTAACGGCTCTTTAGTCGGTTGATGTAGTCGACTACATGATGCAACTACATTGGTCGACTACATGACTTCTCTAACGGTTCTTTAGTCGGTTGATGTAGTCGACTACATGATGCAACTATACTTTTCCCTTCTTTGATGTATTTTGATCTAATGCCTTTGTAGGTTATCATTAGTCTTAATAGATGTTAGCTTGTTATAATTGTCATAAACAGATTGTTAGGTTGCTAAGATACTCAAAAACTGGTTGCTCGTTGTGTTCTTCATTATATATCACTCGTTATTCGTTTAAAGCTTGTTTAGCATACATACATTGTCTGTCTTGAATTTGCTTCAAATCTGTTCGTGTTTCATTGGATAAAACTCTTTGTCAAGACTCCTAGATAGCTTAGAATTGTTCTTATAAGGAGAATTTCGTGTTCCATTGTTAGAACTTACCTAGCAAGTTGTGAAGATAGTTTTCCTTTTTTTCGATTTTAAAGAGTTTTCCTTTTTTCGGTTTTAAAGAGTTTTCCATTTTTTTCACAACTTGACAAATCCTTTTTGAAAACGTGTTTCTCTTTTCCTTTTTGTTTAAACTAGTTATTAAGCTTGCATCTTTGATTTAAACCCTTGTTGAAAACGTTTATAACTTGCTAAGCACCTCAAAGAATTTGCCTAAGACGTAAATCGGTTTTGTTTTGTATCTTGCTTAAAATCTGTTTTGTTCTTCTATCTTATATGCTTATTTGATCTCTTAGAACTACTTACTGCGAGTTTTAATTGATTGAAACAGGTACTATGGAGGAATCACGAGGAACCCATAGAAACCGAAGGATGTATCGATGTGCCGAGCTACATAGGAGCACACCACCGTTTCATGGAAGCGAGGATTCGACTGAATATGTAGGATGGGAGATTGGCATGTATTACGCCTCCAAGTGCCGTTACTTTACCGAGAATGAGCTACTAAGAGCTGCCGTCTCAAGCTTTCGTGGTGATGCTCTTACTTGGTGGGAAGAGATTGAGTGGAGACGATGGCCTAAACAACCTATCACCACTTGGACAAAACTCAAAGCACTAATGAGAAGAATGTATGCTCCTCACCTCAAGCTAAAGTCTACTCGATCTACACATAAGCCTCAAGATACATATAATCGAGCTAAGTCTTCTAATTTGTCAATTTCCAAAGAAAAAAATACATATGAATATCATGAGGAAAGAAAACTTAATGAACGAATTGACAAGAGAAAGAACTCGCAACTTGTGAGAGAAGAAGGTATTAAGAGAGTTGTTGATAATGTCTTTGATGATGCTTTTATTTCTAGTATAATGCACTTGGTTTTGCCAAAGTCTTATCTTGTAGATAAAGATCAAAAGGATCAAGGAGGAGACGTGGAACAGAACGTGGAGCAGGATTATGACAAAGTGGTGTACAAGAAAGAACATGAAGCATTGGAGCCTATTGAGTTTTGTACGATTAAAAAACAAGAAGAGAATCTAGAGCTTGCACAATCTGATTTCAATCACGGGGAGTCACTTGTTTCTCTTGATTTTAAATATGATTTCAAATATGATTTTGACAGCTCCATAACTGTTTTAAAGCACTTGTCTTGTGTCAAGATACTTGAGGAACTTTCAGGTGCTAAGGAGATGATCACCACCGAAGAAGAAGCTTCAACAAAGCCTATGGTGATCTATGAGCACAATCTACATCTTGAAGCCGATGATGCCGTACTATTAACTCCAAAAGGAACCCTTACGGTCATGTCTAACCTCAAGAAGAGTGTAGACCAGATCAGAACAGAATCTCCAACCCAAACCAGCAACTACTTGCCTAGTCCAGAAATTGACAGATTGATATGTGCGGCTTGTGAAGCTCAAAAGAGGACCAATATCAGCTACTGGGGTGAAACGGAGATGTCTACCATATTCTACACTCAAAGAGGAATCTTTCAAGCTACAGCTCGTCCCCATATCAGTTCTGAGCTGACCACAATCGATGTTCAAAGTTCAGCTACCGGCAGCTTTCTATTTATGAGGATGAGTACGCATGGTCCACTTCAAACCTTCATATGGCGACCTGGAGCTACTCCACAACACACACCCGACCCTCTTAGAGACGTTGTGCATGTTCATAACCCCCTGGTCCATATCAAGAAGTTGATTCCAACCCTGTGCCCTGAAGAGCAACATGCTACTATGCTTATCAAGCGGACCGCTTAGCCAAAGGTCTAGTAAGTATGGTGAGTCTTTTCATGCATCTAAGTTCAAAACCAGAGGTCGTAGCTACTCTAGATATCGACTGCTTATGAGTCCAATCCAAGAGGAAACTGGGTCCAAGAGCTCCAACCTCATGAACCAAACGGGTGAGATCGAGAAAACCTATGCTTTTAGTAAATCTCGACTACGCTTTGTGTATAAAGAAACTCTTATGAGTTTCTTTAATCTTCCACCGGTGTTTCCGAGTGAGTTTTCTATTGTTTCGCAGGAGCCTAATCATGAGTTCTCCAAAGAAATACCAAACACTCGAGAAGTCTCATGTCTAGGCCGAGCCCAATCCATGGAGACTAATGAGCCTCTCATCCATGTTGATTATGAGTCTTTCACCCATCTTGAAGTACCACCAGAGATTGAAAAAGAACGAGATAGAAGTGTCTACTTCTATGAGGTATTTCCTTATCCCATTCATTCCAAGACATGTAAGGACAATGGTGTGCGCAACACATTGTCAAGGAGGTATTTTCTACTCTTTAACATTAACACCCATGATGTTAGCTCTAGAGTTTATAAGGAACTATATGGTAGTGGTAATGAGTTTGGAAAATCATATAAAGCTTGTGGAGAGTATGTTAGTAATCATTATCATAGGAGAGATCTATACTTGTGTAATGATAACTTGTGCTTGTCTAGTTTTGTTGTTTGTGAGCGATTGTGTAGGGAATCACAGGGAGGAGAGCTTATAGGATATGTGGATACCACAAGGAGCCTCAAGAAGCTCATCTATCACTTTTACTTACCTCACAAGAAGAAAGACATCAAAGGAAAGACTAAGCCAAAGCTGAGCATGACATATCTATTGGGTCTTCAAGCTCAGGAGAAGCTTAAGGCGTCAAGACCAGCAGCTGCACCACCTTGGATAATCATTACCAACCATTCAAGAATCAATATCAAGCCTCAACCCGCTAGATTATCAATAATCCTAAACCTTGCACTCTTAATCTTATTTAAGGATAACTCATTTGTGTTTGAACTAACTTATCTTTGTGTGTGTCAGGACTTCATACGGAGACCAGGGGAACATCTAAGATACATAGGAGATATTCATGAGCAGCTCGTGATCATTTGGGAACCAGGAGACGTCTTTAGTCTAATCTATGTGACGAAAATGGCTGAAGAGAAGATCAATGACAATGCTTATCGAATCAACCTACAAGGGAAGTATCTACATTCTAATGATTTCCATGTTTCTAACTTGTTTCCTTGTATTGCAGATTCAGATTTGAGGACAAATCCTTTTCAAGAGGGAGGGGATGATATGATCATGGAGCCGGATACCGAGCACCAAGGCGCTCGACCACCCGACACCGACCACCAAAGCGGCCGACCCCTCGACACCGACCACGCCCAAAGCACTGAACATCACGAAGGAGTGGTTACACGAACAATGGCCAAGAAGCTAGCTGAAGACTTTCATGCATTGATCGTGGAGGAGCTTGGAGGAGCATCTAGGAGCTTCTTCAACATCTTCATCATGGCCTAGATAGAAGACCAAGGTAATGAAACTAAGTGACTAAGTGTTTTGACTTGGTACTCTTTCCCTTTGCGTAGGTTTTTCCCATTGGGTTTACTATGCAAGGGTTTTAACGAGGCCAAGAAGAGCACTACGTCGGTTATTTAGTGTCATTATCTTGAAGAGTGTATTAAGCAAGGCACTTAAAATACTTGTTGTTTTTATCTTTAGACTACATGTTGTTTTCCGAGTCATTTAAACATCGCGTTGTTTCTTGTCTTTGAGTACTTTCCTTTTTCGGCGATGTTGAGACCTAGGGAAGATGGCGACATGTGCCTTTCTACTTTATAAGTCTTGGCCGCCTCTTTCTTGAGTTTTTAGTCAAGTATTATCGAAAAAATCTGTTGCTTAGACTCACCCTTCTTGCTCAGCGATTGAGCGTGTTGAATCGATTCGAGAGATTCGAATCCGAGGCTTCTACAAGAGTAATCCTCTGCGAGAAGCTTCTACGAACATCTAGATATCCTCCCATCGATAGCTTGAGAAGTCCACTCCCATCTCGCCTCACTTCAACCTCCACTACCCTCCACCGAGTTATGTTCTTGTGTTACTATACCGCCGCCACTCTCACCATCATTCACCTCATCATCTATCCATCAAGCAAGCTGCCTTCACTTGTTTGAGACGTCCACCATCCTTATAATACCTTCACCATCATCCTCTCTGCCCCTGCTCGTTGTCTAATCCTCCTCCATTAGCTCTCTATTCCATCCACACGCCCCGGCTCTTCATTCGGCCTAGTCCGAGAGATCGATCCCGCGGTTAAGATCGTATCATTTCCCCTTGATGAGGCATCGGGTGTGAAAGAGGTGATCCCTTTGCACCAATTCAGCCGGCTGGTTCTGAACACTCAAGGTCCTCCTAGCAACCAGCATCTCGCCAATAGCAGCTGTCTCTTCTTCCTCCCCTTCTTCCTCTTGCTCGGATTCGAGTCCCGGAACTATCTCTCCGTTGTCTAGCGTAAGGAACACTTTCTTGTTGGGGCAGGTCTCGGGAGTAGTGACCCATCCCTTGGCATCTAAAGCATCCGACGCTACTTAGAGAGGTGCCGTTCCTGGCCTTAGGATCGGCTTTAGATTCTTCCTTGACCGTGGAAGTAGGTTTGGCGTCCTTGGTGTAAGGTGGCCGGGTAGTGGAGAAGTCTCTTGGCTTGGATTGGCCGGAGGGGTAGCTAGGTTTGACATATCTCCGCTTGTGCTTGAGTCTCGACCAGCTCGCCTTATGGACCAGCTCTTCAAGGTCTACATATGTTTGTAGTTCCACCTTATCCCGAATGTCCGGCTAAGTCCACCAACAAACCTGGCCATGGTAACCTCTTCGTCCTCTTCTAGACCGGCTCGGATAAGGAGAGTCTCCATCTCTTGGAAGTAGTCTCTCACCGTGCTGGAGCCTTGGGTCAGCTTTCGGAGTTTGTTGAGGACCTCTCGGTGATAGTGGTTAGGTACAAACCTTTTCCGCATGTGTGTAGTCGACCGCGGCCAAGTGGTGATGGGTAGCTCATTGTGACGATTCCTGGTGGTGCTGAGCTGATCCCACCATAATAGAGCATAGTCACTGAATTCCGAGATGGCAATCTTCACCTTGTTGGAGGCGTAGGTGTCATGACACAGAAAGCTCGACTCCATCTTCCTCTCCCAATCCAGGTAAGCTTCCGGGTCATTCTTCCCTTGGAACGGCGGAAACTTGGCCTTGATGTGCTTCAATTGTTGCCTCTCGGGATCTCTATCACGCATGTCTCGTCTATAGCTCCTCCTACTACGGTCTGAGGCGTTGGAGTGGTAATACTCGTCATCGGAGTCGATGTAGATTCGTTGGTCGGCTAGGGTCTCCGTTCGGCGATTGCGACCGGTTGGTGCTCTTTGCCGTGGAGCCCTTAGCTCGGTTCGGTTGGTCAATTACGCGTGGGGTGTCCGGTTCCTTGGATGGTCCATTGTCGTTGACGGGACGTAGGTTGCGGATGGCTTGGAATTTGGAGGTACCGGCTACACCTTTACCTCTTATGACCCTCATGGCTTCGGACGGAGTTGGCGTCGACCCACCTTCGGAGTCCGAGGTTACCCTTGTGGCCTCCCTAGCTTGTCTCTCACGTTCCAAGGTGAGCTGTTGAGAAATTTGTTGGGGAAGTAGTTGGGTCATGGCCTCGGTTACTTGGGCTGCTATAAGCTTCTTGAGGTCATCGAGCGCCTCCGGTAATAGGGCCATGGTACCTGTTACACAAACAAATAACTCGCAGTAAGTAGTTCACAGAATAGTTAAACAAATAGAACTCCACGCCACACACACAAGGATAAACGCGTGATAAACAAGAAAAGGAAATCAAGGACGCAGTTTGAAAGAAAAAGGAAATCGGGCAAGTTATTGAAACGCGAGTTTTGAGGAAAAGGAAAGCGAGTAACCGAAACAAAAAGCGAGTAACCGAAACAAAAAGGAAATTTTGAAAGGGTTTTTCGTTTTATTTTAGACTACTCGTCGCCGCCGTTCAACAAAATCGCTCAAGAACACGACGGACAGATTTTAAACAGAAACAAAACATCAAGCAATCGGATATACGGTGAGGCTCTAGATGCGAACTTATCAAATTTCGTTTCAGGACACACAAGTCTTTCACACAGAATCGTAATCAACAGGTTCATACGGAAACAAGAACACAATCAAACGCTACTAGATCTAGACAGAACAAGATTTAATGTTAGAGAGTATAGAGATAACTCAGCCTTTTGGTACAGAGGAGGCTCTGATACCAGATGATACGCTCTCCCTCCTCAAGGATACTCTCTGGACGTGGCTGAGCAACAAGCGAAACGGTATGGTGTGATGAATCGGTGGAGTAGTGGTATTGCACACGGAACAAGGGAATGGTGGATGGTGGAAGCGTGTATACGGATGGTGATTACTTAGCAAGTGATGGGGAACGAGCTAAGTTCGTGAAGATCTCCTAGGCAGCGAACAGCTTGAGAGGAGATCGGACCTAGAACAACACTAGACCGAGAGCGAAACCTTTGTAAAGAGTTTGTGTATAAAAAGTTTGCTGCCTTCACAAAGTGTGCGGCGCTTCCTCTTTATAAAGGTGTTACAAAAACGCGTAGGGTTCCGCGTATAAGCAAAAAGGAAACCACTCGGCAAAAAGGAAATCACACGGCAAAAAGGAAACCGCACAACTTCAACAAAAAGGAAATCCGCCAAAACAACACGGCGTTTAAAAAAAACAAACATGATAAAACAACGAGTAGTTTAAAGTGCCTCGTCTCTTACACTCTTCAAGCTATGATTGCTAAGTGGCCGACGTAGTGTTCTTCTTGGCCTCGTTAATACCCGGTGGGAAAGAGTACCAAGCGAGACACTTAGCCGCTTAACTCTCATAGCTTGGTCTTCGTACTTAGACGTGGTGATGGATGTTGTAGAAGCTCTCGGTTGCTTCTCTTCTTGGTTCCTCTTTTAGCATCATCGTATGCGCATCCTTAGCTAATTCCTTAGCTCGTGACCTTGTGATAATGCCGCCTTCAATTTTCCCGTTGCTCGGTGATCGGGCATCGGGCTCCGTTTTTGCTCGATGCTCGGGCTCCGGTTTTGCTCGATGCTCGGGCTCCGGTTTTGCTCGATGCTCGGGCTCCGGTTTTGCTCGGGCATCCGGTTTTGCTCGGGCATCCGGTTCCGGCTCCCTGCTCATATCATTTAGAGTCCTAGAAACGATTTGTTTGATGTTTCATACGTTCGTCAAACTTGTACAAAGCTTATTGAGGAACTTATAAGCACTCATCTTGCATGAAACTTGGTTTAGAGTCCTATAAACGAGTTCTTAGATGTTTCATAAGTTCGTCAAACTTATACAAAGCTCATTGAGATACTTATAAGCACTCATGTTGCATGAAACTGGGTTTAGAGTCCTAGAAACGCGTTGTTGGATGTTTCATAAATTCGTCAAACTTGTACAAAGCTCATTGAGGAACTTATAAGCTGTCATGTTGCATGAAACTTGGTTTAGAGTCCTAAAAACGATTTGTTAGATGTTTCATACGTTCGTCAAATTTGTACAAAGCTTATTGAGGAACTTATAAGCACTCATCTTGCATGAAACTTGGTTTAGAGTTTTAGAAACTCGTTGTTAGATGTTTCATACGTTTGTCAAACTTGTACAAAGCTCATTGAGGAACTTATAAGCACTCATGTTGCATGAAACTTGGTTTAGAGTCCTAGAAACGCGTTGTTAGATGTTTAATAATTTTGTGAAACTTGTACAAAGCTCATTGAAAAACTTATAAGCTCTCATGTTGCATGAAACTTGATTTAGAGTCCTAGAAACGCGTTGTTAGATGTTTCATAAGTTCGTGAAACTTATACAAAGCTCATTGAGATACTTATAAGCACTCATGTTGCATGAAACTTGGTTTAGAGTCCTAGAAACGTGTTGTTAGAAGTTTCATACGTTCGTCAAACTTGTACAAAGCTCATTGAGGAACTTATAAGAACTCATGTTGCATGTAACTTGGTTTAGAGTCCTAGAAACGCGTTGTTAGATGTTTCATAAGTTCGTGAAACTTGTACAAAGCTCATTGAGGAACTTATAAGCACTCATGTTGCATGAAACTTGGTTTAGAGTCCTAGAAACGCGTTGTTAGATGTTTCATAAGTTCGTCAAACTTGTATAAAGCTCATTGAGGAACTTATAAGCTCTCATGTTGCATTAAACTTTGTTTAGAGTCCTAGAAACACGTTGTTAGATGTGTCATACGTTCGTCAAACTTGTACAAAGCTCATTGAGGAACTGATAAGCTCTCATGTTGCATGAAACTTGATTTAGAGTCCTAGAAACGCGTTGTTAGATGTTTCATAAGTTCGTGAAACTTATACAAAGCTCATTGAGATACTTTTAAGCACTCATGTTGCATGAAACTTGGTTTAGAGTCCTAGAAATCCGTTGTTAGATGTTTTATACGTTCGTCAAACTTGTACAAAGCTCATTGAGGAACTTATAAGAACTCATGTTGCATGTAACTTGGTTTAGAGTCCTAGAAACCGCGTTGTTAGATGTTTCATACGTTCGTCAAACTTGTACAAAGCTCGTTGAGGAACTTATAAGAACTCATGTTGCATGTAACTTGGTTTAGAGTCCTAGAAACGCGTTATTAGATGTTTCATAAGTTCGTGAAACTTGTACAAAGCTCATTGAGGAACTTATAAGCACTCATGTTGCATAATTCTTGGTTTAGAGTCCTAGAAACGCGTTGTTAGATGTTTCATAAGTTCGTCAAACTTGTATAAAGCTCATTGAGGAACTTATAAGCTCTCATGTTGCATTAAACTTGGTTTAGAGTCCTAGAAACGAGTTCTTAGATGTTTCATAAGTTCGTCAAACTTATACAAAGCTCATTGAGATACTTATAAGCACTCATGTTGCATGAAACTTGGTTTAGAGTCCTAGAAACGCGTTGTTAGATGTTTCATAAGTTCGTCAAACTTGTACAAAGCTCATTGAGGAACTTATAAGCTCTCATGTTGCATGAAACTTGGTTTAGAGTCCTAGAAACGATTTGTTAGATGTTTCATACGTTCGTCAAACTTGTACAAAGCTTATTAAGGAACTTATAAGCAATCATCTTGCATGAAACTTGGTTAAGAGTTTTAGAAACGCGTTGTTAGATGTTTCATACGTTTGTCAAACTTGTACAAAGCTCATTTAGGAACTTATAAGCACTCATCTTGCATGAAACTTTGTTTAGAGTCCTAGAAACGGGTTGTTAGATGTTTCATACGTTCGTCAAACTTGTACAAAGCTCATTGAGGAACTTATAAGCACTCATGTTGCATGAAACTTGGTTTAGAGTCCTAGAAACGCGTTGTTAGATGTTTCATACGTTCGTCAAACTTGTACAAAGCTCATTGAGGAACTTATAAGCTCTCATGTTGCATGAAACTTGGTGTAGAGTCCTAGAAACGAGTTCTTAGATGATTCATACGTTCGTCAAACTTGTACAAAGCTCATTGAGGAACTTATAAGCTCTCATGTTGCATGAAACTTGGTTTAGAGCCCTAGAAACGAGTTCTTAGATGATTCATACGTTCGTCAAACTTGTACAAAGCTTATTGAGGAACTTATAAGCACTCATCTTGCATGAAACTTGGTTTAGAGTTTTAGAAACGCGTTGTTAGATGTTTCATACGTTTGTCAAACTTGTACAAAGCTCATTGAGGAACTTATAAGCACTCATCTTGCATGAAACTTGGTTTAGAGTCCTAGAAACGCGTTGTTAGATGTTTCATACGTTCGTCAAACTTGTACAAAGCTCATTGAGGAACTTATAAGCTCTCATGTTGCATGAAACTTGATTTAGAGTCCTAGAAACGCGTTGTTAGATGTTTCATAAGTTCGTGAAACTTATACAAAGCTCATTGAGATACTTATAAGCACTCATCTTGCATGAAACTTGGTTTAGAGTTTTAGAAACTCGTTGTTAGATGTTTCATACGTTTGTCAAACTTGTACAAAGCTCATTGAGGAACTTATAAGCACTCATGTTGCATGAAACTTGGTTTAGAGTCCTAGAAACGCGTTGTTAGATGTTTAATAATTTTGTGAAACTTGTACAAAGCTCATTGAAAAACTTATAAGCTCTCATGTTGCATGAAACTTGATTTAGAGTCCTAGAAACGCGTTGTTAGATGTTTCATAAGTTCGTGAAACTTATACAAAGCTCATTGAGATACTTATAAGCACTCATGTTGCATGAAACTTGGTTTAGAGTCCTAGAAACGTGTTGTTAGAAGTTTCATACGTTCGTCAAACTTGTACAAAGCTCATTGAGGAACTTATAAGAACTCATGTTGCATGTAACTTGGTTTAGAGTCCTAGAAACCCGTTGTTAGATGTTTCATAAGTTCGTGAAACTTGTACAAAGCTCATTGAGGAACTTATAAGCACTCATGTTGCATGAAACTTGGTTTAGAGTCCTAGAAACGCGTTGTTAGATGTTTCATAAGTTCGTCAAACTTGTATAAAGCTCATTGAGGAACTTATAAGCTCTCATGTTGCATTAAACTTTGTTTAGAGTCCTAGAAACACGTTGTTAGATGTGTCATACGTTCGTCAAACTTGTACAAAGCTCATTGAGGAACTTATAAGCTCTCATGTTGCATGAAACTTGATTTAGAGTCCTAGAAACGCGTTGTTAGATGTTTCATAAGTTCGTGAAACTTATACAAAGCTCATTGAGATACTTTTAAGCACTCATGTTGCATGAAACTTGGTTTAGAGTCCTAGAAATCCGTTGTTAGATGTTTTATACGTTCGTCAAACTTGTACAAAGCTCATTGAGGAACTTATAAGAACTCATGTTGCATGTAACTTGGTTTAGAGTCCTAGAAACCGCGTTGTTAGATGTTTCATACGTTCGTCAAACTTGTACAAAGCTCGTTGAGGAACTTATAAGAACTCATGTTGCATGTAACTTGGTTTAGAGTCCTAGAAACGCGTTATTAGATGTTTCATAAGTTCGTGAAACTTGTACAAAGCTCATTGAGGAACTTATAAGCACTCATGTTGCATAATTCTTGGTTTAGAGTCCTAGAAACGCGTTGTTAGATGTTTCATAAGTTCGTCAAACTTGTATAAAGCTCATTGAGGAACTTATAAGCTCTCATGTTGCATTAAACTTGGTTTAGAGTCCTAGAAACGAGTTCTTAGATGTTTCATAAGTTCGTCAAACTTATACAAAGCTCATTGAGATACTTATAAGCACTCATGTTGCATGAAACTTGGTTTAGAGTCCTAGAAACGCGTTGTTAGATGTTTCATAAGTTCGTCAAACTTGTACAAAGCTCATTGAGGAACTTATAAGCTCTCATGTTGCATGAAACTTGGTTTAGAGTCCTAGAAACGATTTGTTAGATGTTTCATACGTTCGTCAAACTTGTACAAAGCTTATTAAGGAACTTATAAGCAATCATCTTGCATGAAACTTGGTTAAGAGTTTTAGAAACGCGTTGTTAGATGTTTCATACGTTTGTCAAACTTGTACAAAGCTCATTTAGGAACTTATAAGCACTCATCTTGCATGAAACTTTGTTTAGAGTCCTAGAAACGCGTTGTTAGATGTTTCATAAGTTCTTGAAATTTGTACAAAGCTTATTGAGTAACTTATAAGCACTCATGTTGCATGAAACTTGGTTTAGAGTCCTAGAAACGCGTTGTTAGATGTTTCATACGTTCGTCAAACTTGTACAAAGCTCATTGAGGAACTTATAAGCTCTCATGTTGCATGAAACTTGGTGTAGAGTCCTAGAAACGATTTGTTAGATGTTTCATACATTCGTCAAACTTGTAAAAAGCTCATTGAGGAACTTATAAGAACTCATGTTGCATGTAACTTGGTTTAGAGTCCTAGAAACGCGTTGTTAGATGTTTCATAAGTTCGTGAAACTTGTACAAAGTTCATTGACGAACTTATAAGAACTCATGTTGCATGTAACTTGGTTTAGAGTCCTATAAACGCGTTTATAGATGTTTCATAAGTTTGTGAAACTTGTACAAAGCTCATTGAGGAACTTATAAGCACTCATGTTGCATGAAACTTGGTTTAGAGTCCTAGAAACGCGTTGTTAGATGTTTCATAAGTTCGTCAAACTTGTATAAAGCTCATTGAGGAACTTATAAGCTCTCATGTTGCATTAAACTTGGTTTAGAGTCCTAAAAACACGTTGTTAGATGTTTCATACGTTCGTCAAACTTGTACAAAGCTCATTGAGGAACTTATAAGCTCTCATGTTGCATGAAACTTGGTTTAGAGTCCTAGAAACGAGTTCTTAGATGATTCATAAGTTCGTCAAACTTATACAAAGCTCATTGAGATACTTATAAGCACTCATGTTGCATGAAACTTGGTTTAGAGTCCTAGAAACGCGTTGTTAGATGTTTCATAAGTTCGTCAAACTTGTACAAAGCTCATTGAGGAACTTATAAGCTCTCATGTTGCATGAAACTTGGTTTAGAGCCCTAGAAACGAGTTCTTAGATGATTCATACGTTCGTCAAACTTGTACAAAGCTTATTGAGGAACTTATAAGCACTCATCTTGCATGAAACTTGGTTTAGAGTTTTAGAAACGCGTTGTTAGATGTTTCATACGTTTGTCAAACTTGTACAAAGCTCATTGAGGAACTTATAAGCACTCATCTTGCATGAAACTTGGTTTAGAGTCCTAGAAACGCGTTGTTAGATGTTTCATACGTTCGTCAAACTTGTACAAAGCTCATTGAGGAACTTATAAGCTCTCATGTTGCATGAAACTTGATTTAGAGTCCTAGAAACGAGTTGTTAGATGTTTCATAAGTTCGTGAAACTTATACAAAGCTCATTGAGATACTTATAAGCACTCATGTTGCATGAAACTTGGTTTAGAGTCCTAGAAACGCGTTGTTAGATGTTTCATACGTTCGTCAAACTTGTACAAAGCTCATTGAGGAACTTATAAGCACTCATGTTGCATGAAACTTGGTTTAGAATCCTAGAAAAGTGTTGTTAGTTGTTTCATACGTTCGTCAAACTTATACAAAGCTCATTGAGGAACTTATAAGAACTCATGTTGCATGTAACTTGGTTTAGAGTCCTAGAAACCGCGTTGTTAGATGTTTCATACGTTCGTCAAACTTGTACAAAGCTCGTTGAGGAACTTATAAGAACTCATGTTGCATGTAACTTGGTTTAGAGTCCTAGAAACGCGTTGATAGATGTTTCATAAGTTCGTGAAACTTGTACAAAGCTCATTGAGGAACTTATAAGCACTCATGTTGCATGAAACTTGGTTTAGAGTCCTAGAAACGCGTTGTTAGATGTTTCATAAGTTCGTCAAACTTGTATAAAGCTCATTGAGGAACTTATAAGCTCTCATGTTGCATTAAACTTGGTTTAGAGTCCTAAAAACACGTTGTTAGATGTTTCATACGTTCGTCAAACTTGTACAAAGCTCATTGAGGAACTTATAAGCTCTCATGTTGCATAAAACTTGGTTTAGAGTCCTAGAAACGAGTTCTTAGATGTTTCATAAGTTCGTCAAACTTATACAAAGCTCATTGAGATACTTATAAGCACTCATGTTGCATGAAACTTGGTTTAGAGTCCTAGAAACGCGTTGTTAGATGTTTCATAAGTTCGTCAAACTTGTACAAAGCTCATTGAGGAACTTATAAGCTCTCATGTTGCATGAAACTTGGTTTAGAGTCCTAGAAACGATTTGTTAGATGTTTCATACGTTCGTCAAACTTTTACAAAGATTATTGAGGGACTTATAAGCACTCATCTTGCATGAAACTTGGTTTAGAGTTATAGAAACGCGTTGTTAGATGTTTCATACGTTTGTCAAACTTGTACAAAGCTCATTGAGGAACTTATAAGCACTCATCTTGCATGAAACTTTGTTTAGAATCCTAGAAACGCGTTGTTAGATGTTTCATAAGTTCTTGAAATTTGTACAAAGCTCATTGAGGAACTTATAAGCACTCATGTTGCATGAAACTTGGTTTAGAGTCCAAGAAACGCGTTGTTAGATGTTTCATACGTTCGTCAAACTTGTACAAAGCTCATTGAGGAACTTATAAGCTCTCATGTTGCATGAAACTTGGTGTAGAGTCCTAGAAACGATTTGTTAGATGTTTCATACGTTCGTCAAACTTGTACAAAGCTCATTGAGGAACTTATAAGAACTCATGTTGCATGTCACTTGGTTTAGAGTCCTAGAAACGCGTTGTTAGATGTTTCATAAGTTCGTGAAACTTGTACAAAGCTCATTGAGGAACTTATAAGAACTCATGTTGCATGTAACTTGGTTTAGAGTCCTATAAACGCATTTATAGATGTTTCATAAGTTCGTGAAACATGTACAAAGCTCATTGAGGAACTTATAAGCACTCATGTTGCATGAAACTTGGTTTAGAGTCCTAGAAACGCGTTGTTAGATGTTTCATAAGTTCGTCAAACTTGTATAAAGCTCATTGAGGAACTTATAAGCTCTCATGTTGCATTAAACTTGGTTTAGAGTCCTAAAAACACGTTGTTAGATGTTTCATACGTTCGTCAAACTTGTACAAAGCTCATTGAGGAACTTATAAGCTCTCATGTTGCATGAAACTTGGTTTAGAGTCCTAGAAATAAGTTCTTAGATGATTCATAAGTTCGTCAAACTTATACAAAGCTCATTGAGATACTTATAAGCACTCATGTTGCATGAAACTTGGTTTAGAGTCCTAGAAACGCGTTGTTAGATGTTTCATACGTTCGTCAAACTTGTACAAAGCTCATTGAGGAACTTATAAGCTCTCATGTTGCATGAAACTTGGTTTAGAGTCCTAGAAACGAGTTCTTAGATGATTCATACGTTCGTCAAACTTGTACAAAGCTTATTGAGGAACTTATAAGCACTCATCTTGCATGAAACTTGGTTTAGAGTTTTAGAAACGCGTTGTTAGATGTTTCATACGTTTGTCAAACTTGTACAAAGCTCATTGAGGAACTTATAAGCACTCATCTTGCATGAAACTTGGTTTAGAGTCCTAGAAACGCGTTGTTAGATGTTTAATAATTTTGTGAAACTTGTACAAAGCTCATTGAAAAACTTATAAGCTCTCATGTTGCATGAAACTTGATTTAGAGTCCTAGAAACGCGTTGTTAGATGTTTCATAAGTTCGTGAAACTTATACAAAGCTCATCGAGATACTTATAAGCACTCATGTTGCATGAAACTTGGTTTAGAGTCCTAGAAACGTGTTGTTAGAAGTTTCATACGTTCGTCAAACTTGTACAAAGCTCATTGAGGAACTTATAAGCACTCATGTTGCATGAAACTTGGTTTAGAGTCCTAGAAACGCGTTGTTAGATGTTTCATAAGTTCGTCAAACTTGTACAAAGCTCATTGAGGAACTTATAAGCTCTCATGTTCTGATCGTGATTCAAAGTTTCTAAGCTACTTTTGGAAGACTTTGTGGAGATTATTTGGTACTAAGCTTCTCTTTAGTACTTCTTGTCATCCACAAACCGATGGCCAAATGGAGGTAACAAACAGAACTTTGACTATGCTTTTGAGGGGTTTAATCAAGAAGAACTTGAAGGAATGGGATTTGAAGTTGGCTCAAGCTGAGTTTGCTTACAATAGATCAACGAGCTACACTACAAAACGGTCACCTTTTGAGGTAGTGTATGGCGTGAATCCTCTCTCTCCCATTGATCTAGTTCCTTTACCCTGCGACTTTCAAGCAAACTATGAAGCACCCGAGAGAGTTAAGACAATGAAGAAGCCGCACGAATATGTTCGAGCCGAGATTGAGAAGGCTAATGAGAAGTACAAAAACAAAGCCAACAAGCACCGACGAGTTAAGTCTTTTCAACCTGGTGATCTGGTTTGGTTGCACTTGAGAAAGGAGAGGTTTCCAACTAAGCGCAAGTCAAAGCTCATGCCAAGATCAGATGGTCCATTCAAGGTACTTGAGAAGTATGGAGAGAATGCTTACAAACTTGAACTTCCGGTGAATATGGAGTTTCAGCTACTTTCAACGTGGGGGATCTTTCTCCATATGTTGAGGATGAAGAGTTGCTGGATTTGAGGTCAAATCCTTTTGAACCCGGAGAGAATGATGCGGGAGCAAATGTTATAAATGTTATAAATGAAGAGGGAGCAAATGTTATAAGGGTTATAACAAAAGAGGGAGCAGATGTTATAAGGGTTATAACAAAAGGCGAAAAGGAAAGTGGGCTTTTTCTCACTATCTTGGTCCAAGTCCAATCAATTGCCTAAGATTAAATGAAGACTAAGGGGGCTGAATGGAGTCAAAGAGTCATTTTCGTCACATTTAAAGACTACAATTATCTAAGTGTTTTAATTACTCATTTTAGAAGTTTGAAAGTCTTTTAGGGATCCCAAAGGTCTTGTATACCTTTGGTTGCATTTATTTCAAGTTTCTATGTAATTCCTCTATATAAGGAGGCTCTCTTCCATTGAATAAATCAGATTATTGAGTATAAGAATTTGGAGAGTCTTTGTGACCCCTTGGATCTGTTTAGATCATATTACTTTATCCTTTGGTTTTGGGAGAGCCATTGGTGGTGTTCTTTGAGCGTCTTTATCACTTGTTGTGGTGCAAGTGTGGTGTTAGCTCAGCGGGTTTCTTTATCGATTATGGTGCTTCGGCTTTACGAATCGTGGTGATCTATCCCGTTTCTTCCTTAGCCACTTCTATCCTGTTTCGTTTTATCATTCACTCCGTTCGCTTCCGAGTTTAACGCATCAGAGCTTTGTACAAGTTTGACGAACGTATGAAACATCTAACAACGCGTTTCTAGGACTCTAAACCAAGTTTCATGCAACATGAGTGCTTATAAGTTCCTCAATGAGCTTTGTACAAGTTTGACGAACGTATGAAAGATCTAACAACGCGTTTCTAGGACTCTAAATCAAGTTTCATGCAACATGAGTGTTTATAAGTGTCTCAATGAGCTTTGTATAAGTTTGACGAACTTATGAAACATCTAACAACGCGTTTCTAGGACTCTAAACCAAGTTTCATGCAACATGAGAGCTTATAAGTTCCTCAATTAGCTTTGTACAAGTTTGACGAACGTATGAAACATCTAACAACGCGTTTCTAGGAATATAAACCAAGTTTCATGCAACATGAGTGCTTATAAGTTCCTCAATGAGCTTTGTACAAGTGTGACGAACGTATGAAACATCTAACAACGCGTTTCTAGGACTCTAAACCAAGTTTCATGCAACATGAGTGCTTATAAGTGTTGATTTGTGAGAGTATAATGTGGATTAAAGGAGAGAATAAGAGAGATTAAAGAGATTCTATTAATGAGTATGAGAGGAAGAGTCTTCCTTAATGTTTACAAATAGAGAGTACAAAGTATAAATAGAGAGAGGACAAGAATATAGCCGTTGGAGACTCTAACGGCTCTATTCTGTACGTTGTATCGGCCAAGTGTGGCCGATATGCTTCCACCGATATGAGTCGGATCCGACCGTTGGAGGAAACCTTTTGAATGTATCGGCCAAGTGTGGCCGATATCCCTTACCGATATAGGTCTTGCCTTCATCTTGTATCGGTCACTCTAGACCGGTACACCTTCTCGATGTGGTACCTTACCGATATAGGTATCGCCTTCACTTTGTATCGATCACCTTCTTGACCGATACCTTTGGCCGATACTTATCCTCAACCTGTATCGGTTACCTTCTTGACCGATACCTTTGGCCGATACTTATCCTCTTATCCTCAACACTTTATCCTCAACACTCCCCCTCAAGTCCAGCCTAATGGAATGGCTAGACTTGGAACCTCGTGACTAGCCTCATTAAAAACCTTGCAAGTAAAACCTCTTGGGATAAAAACTTGCTAAGGGAAAAGAGTACTAGTCTCTTCGGTTAGGGGTCTTCTCATTGTTTGATGAGGTTAGTGAGTCCCATCTTTGAGTGGATGAACTCACAAACCTTGGTGCTTGCTGCCTTTGTAAAAATGTCTGCCAATTGGTCTTCACTCTTGGTGAAACACGGAAGGATGATTTTCTTGACCATTGCTTCTCGGACTTTATGGCAATCTACTTCAATGTGCTTGGTTCTCTCGTGGAATACGGAGTTAGATGCTAGGTTGATTGCTGATTTGTTGTCGGCGTGCATGGTGATTGGATTCTTGACTTCAATACCAAGATCTATGACCAATGCCTTGAGCCAAATCAGTTCTTGAGTCAACTTTCTCATGGCTCTATATTCGGACTCGGTTGTTGAGCATGAGACCACCTTTGGTTTCTTGCTTTTCCAAGTGACTAGGTTGCCTCCTATGAACGTGCAATAACCGGTTGTGGAGCGTCTATCTCCCCTATCTCCTGCCCAATCCGCATCACAATAGCCTACTATCTCCATGTTCTTGTTGCATCCCATCCAAATGCCTTGGCCGGGTGATCCTTTGAGATATCTAAGCACTCTATCCACCAAGTTCCAATGATGATTCTTTGGAGCTTGCATGTGTTGAGAGACCTGATTCACGGCAAAACAAATGTCAGGCCGAGTTATGGTCAAGTATATAGGCTTACCAACAAGTCTCCTATATTGCTTTGGATCCTTGTATGGTTGGTCTTCATTCTCCCCCTTGCGGATATCTTTGTAGTTTTCCTCCAAGGGTGTCTTTGCGGGTTTAGCTCCAAGCTTTCCTGTTTCATCAAGTAGATCAAGAGTATATTTCCTTTGTGATAGAAATAAGCCTTCTTTAGACCTACATACTTCAATACCAAGGAAATATTTAAGCTCTCCAAGATCTTTTATATCAAAAACAGATTTGAGATGAGCTTTGGTAGCCTCAATCCTTACCTTGTCATCCCCGGTGATGATGATATCATCAACATACACGAGGATGACTACTATACCCGTTCGGCGTTTGCTAGTGAAGAGTGTGTGGTCGGACTCAGACTTCTTGAAGCCTTTGTTGAGTAGGGTAGTGCTTAGCTTATGGTACCACGCCCTTGGAGATTGCTTCAATCCATAGATTGCCTTCTTCAATCTTAGAACTTTTCCCGGAGTAATCTTGTCTTTGATGCCCGGAGGAGGAGTCATATAAACTTCATCTTTCAATTCACCTTGTAGAAATGCATTCTTGACATCCATTTGCCATAGATCCCATTCAAGGTTTGTAGCAATAGAGAAGATAACCCTCACGGTATGTAGCTTAGCCACCGGAGCAAAAGTCTCAAGATAGTCTTCACCATAGGTTTGTGTAAACCCCCTAGCAACTAGCCGAGCCTTGTGCCTTTCTATTTCCCCGTTGCTCTTATACTTGATAGTAAAGACATACCGAGAGCTAACCGTCCTCTTGCCTTTGGGTAGGTCGGTCTCGTACCAAGTGTCATTAAGCTCCATGGCTTTGTCCTCTTGATTCACGGCTTTAATCCACACATCATGTTCCATAGCTTCTTCATATGTCTTTGGTATCCAATTCTCATCAATACTAGCCATGAAGACTTGATGTTCTTGAGGGAAGGATACCATATTGCACACGGCTTGGATTGGATGTGTTACGGCTTCATTGTTGAAATACACTCGGGTATTCACCCAATTGGAAGGTGTGAACTTGACTCTAGTACTTCTCCTTAGTGGTGGTTGTACTACTTCTTCATTTACACCTTCTTGTTGATTCTCTTGCACCGGAACCGCATCATCTCTATGATCATCTTGACCATGACCCGGATCGGCTTGAGTAGTTCTTGAATCTTGAACTCCATGATCTTCTTGATCATTGGTAGCCGATTCTTCTTCATTCTCCCCCTCATGACCAAGATGAGGTTCTTGGGGATTTGATGGTACTTCACCATCATGATCATCACCGAGATTTAATCCGAGATTCTCCATAAGTCTCTTGAGGTTTGCGGCTCTATCTTGGGAAGGATTGGATAGATCCTTGATGCTCTCCCAATTCTTCTCTTCATAGTAGCCTTGTCCTTCAAGAAACTTCACATCTCTTGAGATCATTACCCTTCTTCTCTCGGGTATGTAGGCCTTGTAGCCCTTTTGAGTAGTGGAGTAGCCGATGAACATTCCTTTTAGGCTCTTTGCATCTAGCTTACTTCTTTGTTCCCCTGGAATTAGAACAAAGCAAACACATCCAAATACGCGTAAGTGAGAGATAAAAGGCTTGGTATTGTTTAGAACTTCAAAGGGAGATAAATTATTGAGAATTTGAGTTGGAGTTCTATTGATTAGATAACAAGCCGATGTCACCGCGTCTCCCCAAAATCTCTTTGGGACATTGGTGTGAAACATCATTGATCTTGCAACTTCCATAAGATGCCTATTCTTCCTCTCGGCTACGCCGTTTTGTTGTGGTGTGTAAGGGCAACTTGTTTGATGAAGTATCCCATGCTTTGCTAAGTGATCTTTGAACATTTGGCCCGTGTATTCTCCCCCATTGTCCGACCTAAAACATTTTATCTTGGCATTGTATTGGTTAGATATATAGGTTTGAAAGTTTTTAAAAGCGTCTAAGACTCTATCCTTAGAGGAAATAAGAGTTAACCATGTGAATTTGGACTTTTCATCTATGAAAGTAACAAAGTACTTGTGGTTTTCTCTAGAAACGCACGGAGAAGTCCATACATCCGAATGGATTAGCTCAAAACAATGTTCATAAACTTTTAAAGACTTTGAGAAGACGGTTCTACAATGTTTACCAAGAATGCAAGATTCACAAAGATCATTATCAAAAGAAACACAAGGCAACATAAGCTTAAGGGCTTTAGAGTTAGGGTGGCCTAATCTAGCATGCCAAATAGAATTATTAGCCTCGGATAAAACAGTTTTAAAAGCAAAAGATAGATGAGAGCTTGTCGGATTTGTATCAAGCACATATAGATCTCCCTTGGTGCTCCCTCTACCAATGATCTTCTTTGAGTCAATATCCTGAAATGTTACACCATTAGGTCCAAACACAACATTGCAATTCAATTCATTAGCTATCCGTTTTACCGATAAAAGATTAGAAGTGAAACTAGGCATATAAAGGGCTTTCATATTTCTATCAAACAACCTAAGATCTCCTAGTCCTTTTATCGGTACTTTACTTCCATTAGCAACAATGACATTACCTACGGCCGGTTTAACATTTCTCATAAGATTCTCATTACTAATCATATGGTGAGAGGCACCCGAGTCTACTATTATTGGCTTGACTATCCTATGATCATTGTCTATCTTAATAGCATTTAGAGAATATGAAGCAATACCGGACCCCTTTAGGGCCTTGAAACGCGTTGTTAGATGTTTCATACGTTCGTCAAACTTGTACAAAGGTCATTGAGGAACTTATAAGAACTCATGTTGCATGTAACTTGGTTTAGAGTCCTAGAAACGCGTTGTTAGATGTTTAGAGTCCTTTGTACAGTTTCTAAGACTCTAAACCAAGTTACATGCAACATGAGTTCTTATAAGTTCCTCAATAAGCTTTGTACAAGTTTGACGAACGTATGAAACATCTAACAACACGTTTCTAGGACTCTAAACCAAGTTCCATGCAACATGAGTGTTTATAAGTGTCTCAATAAGCTTTGTATAAGTTTGACGAACTTATGAAACATCTAACAACTCGTTTCTAGGACTCTAAACCAAGTTTCATGCAACATGAGAGCTTTTAAGTTCCTCAATGAGCTTTGTACAAGTTTGACGAACGTATGAAACATCTAACAACGTGTTTCTAGAACTCTAAACCAATTTAATGCAACATGAGAGCTTATAAGTTCCTCAATGAGCTTTATACAAGTTTGACGAGCTTATGAAACATCTAACAACGCGTTTCTAGGACTCTAAACCAATTTTCATGCAACATGAGAGCTTATAAGTTCCTCAATGAGCTTTGTACAAGTTTGACGAACTTATGAAACATCTAACAACGGGTTTGTAGGACTCTAAACCAAGTTTCATGCAACATGAGCGCTTATAAGTTCCTCAGTGAGCTTTGTACAAGTTTGACGAACGTATGAAAGATCTAACAATGCGTTTCTACGACTCTAAACCTAGTTTCATGCAACATGAGTGCTTATTAGTTCCTCAATGAGCTTTGTACAAGTTTGACGAACGTATGAAAGATCTAACAATGCGTTTCTACGACTCTAAACCAAGTTTCATGCAACATGAGTGCTTATAAGTTCCTCAATGAGCTTTGTACAAGTTTCACGAACTTATGAAACATCTAACAACGCGTTTCTAGGATTCTAAACCAAGTTTCATGCAACATGAGTGCTTATAAATTCCTCAATGAGCTTTGTAAAAGTTTGACGAACTTATGAAACATCTAACAACGGGTTTGTAGGACTCTAAACCAAGTTTCATGCAACATGAGCGCTTATAAGTTCCTCAATGAGCTTTGTACAAGTTTGACGAACGTATGAAAGATCTAACAACGCGTTTCTACGACTCTAAACCAAGTTTCATGCAACATGAGTGCTTATAAGTTCCTCAATGAACTTTGTACAAGTTTCACGAACTTATGAAACATCTAACAACGCGTTTCTAGGACTCTAAACCAAGTTTCATGCAACATGAGTGTTTATAAGTGTCTCAATGAGCTTTGTATAAGTTTGACGAACTTATGAAACATCTAACAACTCGTTTTTAGAACTCTAAACCAAGTTTCATGCAACATGAGAGCTTATAAGTTCCTCAATGAGCTTTGTACAAGTTTGACGAACGTATGAAACAACTAACAACGTGTTTCTAGGACTCTAAACCAAATTTAATGCAACATGAGAGATTATAAGTTCCTCAATGAGCTTTATACAAGTTTGACGAACTTATGAAACATCTAACAACGCGTTTCTAGGACTCTAAACCAAGTTTCATGCAACATGAGAGCTTATAAGTTCCTCAATGAGCTTTGTACAAGTTTCACGAACTTATGAAACATCTAACAACGCGTTTTTAGGACTCTAAACCAAGTTTCATGCAACATGAGTGATTATAAGTGTCTCAATGAGCTTTGTACAAGTTTAACGAACGTATGAAACATCTAACAACGCGTTTCTACGACTCTAAACCAAGTTTCATGCAACATGAGTGCTTATAAGTTCCTCAATGAGCTTTGTACAAGTTTGACGAACGTATGAAAGATCTAACAACGCGTTTCTACGACTCTAAACCAAGTTTCATGCAACATGAGTGCTTATAAGTTCCTCAATGAGCTTTGTACAAGTTTGACGAACGTATGAAAGATCTAACAACGCGTTTCTAGGACTCTAAATCAAGTTTCATGCAACATGAGTGTTTATAAGTGTCTCAATGAGCTTTGTATAAGTTTGACGAACTTATGAAACATCTAACAACGCGTTTCTAGGACTCTAAACCAAGTTTCATGCAACATGAGAGCTTATAAGTTCCTCAATGAGCTTTGTACAAGTTTGACGAACGTATGAAACATCTAACAACGCGTTTCTACGACTCTAAACCAAGTTACATGAAACATGAATTCTTATAAGTTCCTCAATGAGCTTTGTACAAGTTTGACAAACGTATGAAACATCTAACAACGCGTTTCAAGGACTCTAAACCAAGTTTCATGCAACATGAGTGCTTATAAGTTCCTCAATGAGCTTTGTACAAGTTTGACGAACGTATGAAACATCTAACAACGCGTTTATAGGACTCTAAACCAAGTTTCATGCAACATGTGTGCTTATAAGTTCCTCAATGAGTTGTGTACAAGTTTGACAAACGTATGAAATATCTAACAACGCGTTTCAAGGACTCTAAACCAAGTTTCAAGCAACATGAGTGCTTATAAGTTCCTCAATGAGCTTTGTACAAGTTTTTAAAACGTATGAAACATCTAACAACGCGTTTCTAGGACTCTAAACCAAGTTACATGCAACATGAGTTCTTATAAGTTCCTCAATAAGCTTTGTACAAGTTTGACGAACGTATGAAACATCTAACAACGCGTTTCTAGGACTCTAAACCAAGTTTCATGCAACATGAGTGCTTATAAGTTCCACAATGAGCTTTGTACAAGTTTAACGAACGTATGAAACATCTAACAACGCGTTTCTACGACTCTAAACCAAGTTTCATGCAACATGAGTGCTTATAAGTTCCTCAATGAGCTTTGTACAAGTTTGACCAACGTATGAAAGATCTAACAACGTGTTTCTAAGACTCTAAATCAAGTTTCATGCAACATGAGTGTTTATAAGTGTCTCAATGAGCTTTGTATAAGTTTGACGAACTTATGAAACATCTAACAACGCGTTTCTAGGACTCTAAACCAAGTTTCATGCAACATGAGAGCTTATAAGTTCCTCAATGAGCTTTGTACAAGTTTGACGAACGTATGAAACATCTAACAACGCGTTTCTAGGAATATAAACCAAGTTTCATGCAACATGAGTGCTTATAAGTTCCTCAATGAGCTTTGTACAAGTGTGACGAACGTATGAAACATCTAACAACGCGTTTCAAGGACTCTAAACCAAGTTTCATGCAACATGAGTGCTTATAAGTTCCTCAATGAGCTTTATACAAGTTTGACAAACGTATGAAACATCTAACAACGCGTTTATAGGACTCTAAACCAAGTTTCAAGCAACATGAGTGCTTATAAGTTCCTCAATGAGCTTTGTACAAGTTTTAAGAACGTATGAAACATCTAACAACGCGTTTCTAGGACTCTAAACCAAGTTACATGCAACATGAGTTCTTATAAGTACCTCAATAAGCTTTGTACAAGTTTGACGAACGTATGAAACATCTAACAACGCGTTTCTAGGACTCTAAACCAAGTTCCATGCAACATGAGTGTTTATAAGTGTCTCAATAAGCTTTGTATAGTTTGACGAACTTATGAAACATCTAACAACTCGTTTCTAGGACTCGAAACCAAGTTTCATGCAACATGAGAGCTTATAAGTTCCTCAATGAGCTTTGTACAAGTTTGACGAACGTATGAAACAACTAACAACGTGTTTCTAGAACTCTAAACCAAGTTTAATGCAACATGAGTGCATATAAGTATCTCAATGAGCTTTGTATAAGTTTCATGAACTTAGGAAACATCTAACAACGCGTTTCTAGGATTCTAAACCAAGTTTCATGCAACATGAGTGCTTATAAGTTCCTCAATGAGCTTTGTACAAGTTTGACGAACTTATCAAACATCTAACAACGGGTTTGTAGGACTCTAAACCAAGTTTCATGCAACATGAGCGCTTATAAGTTCCTTAATGAGCTTTGTACAAGTTTGACGAACGTATGAAAGATCTAACAACGCGTTTCTACGACTCTAAACCAAGTTTCATGCAACATGAGTGCTTATAAGTTACTCAATGAGCTTTGTACAAGTTTCACGAACTTATGAAACATCTAACAACGCGTTTCTAGGACTCTAAACCAAGTTTCATGCAACATGAGTGTTTATAAGTGTCTCAATGAGCTTTGTATAAGTTTGACGAACTTATGAAACATCTAACAACTCGTTTCTAGAACTCTAAACCAAGTTTCATGCAACATGAGAGCTTATAAGTTCCTCAATGAGCTTTGTACAAGTTTGACGAACGTATGAAACAACTAACAACGTGTTTCTAGGACTCTAAACCAAATTTAATGCAACATGAGAGATTATAAGTTCCTCAATGAGCTTTATACAAGTTTGACGAACTTATGAAACATCTAACAACTCGTTTTTAGAACTCTAAACCAAGTTTCATGCAACATGAGAGCTTATAAGTTCCTCAAGGAGCTTTGTACAAGTTTGACGAACGTATGAAACAACTAACAACGTGTTTCTAGGACTCTAAACCAAATTTAATGCAACATGAGAGATTATAAGTTCCTCAATGAGCTTTCTATAAGTTTGACGAAATTATGAAACATCTAACAACGCGTTTCTAGGACTCTAAACCAAGTTTCATGCAACATGAGAGCTTATAAGTTCCTCAATGAGCTTTGTACAAGTTTCACGATCTTATGAAACATCTAACAACGAGTTTCTAGGACTCTAAACCAAGTTTCATGCAACATGAGTGATTATAAGTGTCTCAATGAGCTTTTTACAAGTAGACGAACTTATGAAACATCTAACAACGTGTTTCTAAGACTCTAAACCGAGTTTCATGCAACATGAGAGCTTATAAGTTCCTCAATGAGCTTTTTACAAGTTTCACGAACTTATGAAACATCTAACAACGCGTTTTTAGGACTCTAAACCAAGTTTCATGCAACATGAGAGCTTATAAGTTCCTCAATGAGCTTTGTACAAGTTTGACGAACTTATGAAACATCTAACAACGCGTTTCTAGGAATATAAACCAAGTTTCATGCAACATGAGTGCTTATAAGTTCCTCAATGAGCTTTGTACAAGTGTGACGAACGTATGAAACATCTAACAACGCGTTTCAAGGACTCTAAACCAAGTTTCATGCAACATGAGTGCATATAAGTATCTCAATGAGCTTTGTATAAGTTTCATGAACTTAGGAAACATCTTACAACGCGTTTCTAGGACTCTAAACCAAGTTTCATGCAACATGAGTGATTATAAGTTCCTCAATGAGCTTTGTACAAGTTTAACGAACGTATGAAATATCTAACAACGCGTTTCTACGACTCTAAACCAAGTTTCATGCAACATGAGTGCTTATAAGTTCCTCAATGAGCTTTGTACAAGTTTGACAAACGTATGAAAGATCTAACAACGCGTTTCTAGGACTCTAAATCAAGTTTCATGCAACATGAGTGTTTATAAGTGTCTCAATGAGCTTTGTATAAGTTTGACGAACTTATGAAACATCTAACAACGCGTTTCTAGGACTCTAAACCAAGTTTCATGCAACATGAGAGCTTATAAGTTCCTCAATGAGCTTTGTACAAGTTTGACGAACGTATGAAACATCTAACAACGCGTTTCTAGGAATATAAACCAAGTTTCATGCAACATGAATGCTTATAAGTTCCTCAATGAGCTTTGTACAAGTGTGACGAACGTATGAAACATCTAACAACGCGTTTCTAGGACTCTAAACCAAGTTTCATGCAACATGAGTGCTTATAAGTTCCTCAATGAGCTTTGTACAAGTTTGACGAACGTATGAAACATCTAACAACGCGTTTCTAGGACTCTAAACCAAGTTACATGCAACATGAGTTCTTATAAGTTCCTCAATAAGCTTTGTACAAGTTTGACGAACGTATGAAATATCTAACAACGCGTTTCTAGGACTCTAAACCAAGTTTCATGCAACATGAGTGCTTATAAGTTCCTCAATGAGCTTTGTACAAGTTTAACGAACGTATGAAACATCTAACAACGCGTTTCTACGACTCTAAACCAAGTTTCATGCAACATGAGTGCTTATAAGTTCCTCAATGAGCTTTGTACAAGTTTGACCAACGTATGAAAGATCTAACAACGCGTTTCTAGGACTCTAAATCAAGTTTCATGCAACATGAGTGTTTATAAGTGTCTCAATGAGCTTTGTATAAGTTTGACGAACTTATGAAACATCTAACAACGCGTTTCTAGGACTCTAAACCAAGTTTCATGCAACTTGAGAGCTTATAAGTTCCTCAATGAGCTTTGTACAAGTTTGACGAACGTATGAAACATCTAACAACGCGTTTCTAGGAATATAAACCAAGTTTCATGCAACATGAGTGCTTATAAGTTCCTCAATGAGCTTTGTACAAGTGTGACGAACGTATGAAACATCTAACAACGCGTTTCTAGGACTCTAAACCAAGTTTCATGCAACATGAGTGCTTATAAGTTCCTCAATGAGCTTTGTACAAGTTTGACGAACGTATGAAACATCTAACAACGCGTTTCTAGGACTCTAATCCAAGTTACATGCAACATGATTTCTTATAAGTTCCTCAATGAGCTTTGTACAAGTTTGACAAACGTATTAAACATCTAACAACGCGTTTCAAGGACTCTAAACCAAGTTTCATGCAACATGAGTGCTTATAAGTTCCTCAATGAGCTTTGTACAAGTTTGACGAACGTATGAAACATCTAACAACGCGTTTATAGGACTCTAAACCAAGTTTCAAGCAACATGAGTGCTTATAAGTTCCTCAATGAGGTTTGTACAAGTTTTAAGAACGTATGAAACATCTAACAACGCGTTTCTAGGACTCTAAACCAAGTTACATGCAACATGATTTCTTATAAGTTCCTCAATAAGCTTTGTACAAGTTTGACGAACGTATGAAACATCTAACAACGCGTTTCTAGGACTCTAAACCAAGTTCCATGCAACATGAGTGTTTATAAGTGTCTCAATAACCTTTTTTTAAGTTTGACGAACTTATGAAACATCTAACAACTCGTTTCTATGACTCGAAACCAAGTTTCATGCAACATGAGAGCTTATAAGTTCCTCAATGAGCTTTGTACAAGTTTGACGAACGTATGAAACAACTAACAACGTGTTTCTAGAACTCTAAACCAAGTTTAATGCAACATGAGAGCTTATAAGTTCCTCAATGAGCTTTATACAAGTTTGATGCACTTATGAAACATCTAACAACGCGTTTCTAGGACTCTAAACCAATTTTCATGCAACATGAGAGCTTATAAGTTCCTCAATGAGCTTTGTACAAGTTTGACGAACTTATGAAACATCTAACAACGGGTTTGTAGGACTCTAAACCAAGTTTCATGCAACATGAGCGCTTATAAGTTCCTCAATGAGCTTTGTACAAGTTTGACGAACGTATGAAAGATCTAACAATGCGTTTCTACGACTCTAAACCAAGTTTCATGCAACATGAGTGCTTATTAGTTCCTCAATGAGCTTTGTACAAGTTTGACGAACGTATGAAAGATCTAACAATGCGTTTCTACGACTCTAAACCAAGTTTCATGCAACATGAGTGCTTATAAGTTCCTCAATGAGCTTTGTTCAAGTTTCACGAACTTATGAAACATCTAACAACGCGTTTCTAGGATTCTAAACCAAGTTTCATGCAACATGAGTGCTTATAAGTTCATCAATGAGCTTTGTACAAGTTTGACGAACTTATCAAACATCTAACAACGGGTTTGTAGGACTCTAAACCAAGTTTCATGCAACATGAGCGCTTATAAGTTCCTCAATGAGCTTTGTACAAGTTTGACGAAATTATGAAACATCTAACAACGCGTTTCTAGGACTCTAAACCAAGTTTCATGCAACATGAGAGCTTATAAGTTCCTCAATGAGCTTTGTACAAGTTTCACGAACTTATGAAACATCTAACAACGAGTTTCTAGGACTCTAAACCAAGTTTCATGCAACATGAGTGATTATAAGTGTCTCAATGAGCTTTGTACAAGTAGACGAACTTATGAAACATCTAACAACGCGTTTCTAAGACTCTAAACCGAGTTTCATGCAACATGAGAGCTTATAAGTTCCTCAATGAGCTTTTTACAAGTTTCACGAACTTATGAAACATCTAACAACGCGTTTTTAGGACTCTAAACCAAGTTTCATGCAACATGAGAGCTTATAAGTTCCTCAATGAGCTTTGTACAAGTTTGACGAACTTATGAAACATCTAACAACGCGTTTCTAGGAATATAAACCAAGTTTCATGCAACATGAGTGCTTATAAGTTCCTCAATGAGCTTTGTACAAGTGTGACGAACGTATGAAACATCTAACAACGCGTTTCAAGGACTCTAAACCAAGTTCCTCAATGAGCTTTGTATAAGTTTGACGAACTTATGAAACATCTAACAACGGGTTTGTAGGACTCTAAACCAAGTTTCATGCAACATGAGCGCTTATAAGTTCCTCAATGAGCTTTGTACAAGTTTGACGAACGTATGAAAGATCTAACAATGCGTTTCTACGACTCTAAACCAAGTTTCATGCAACATGAGTGCTTATTAGTTCCTCAATGAGCTTTGTACAAGTTTGACGAACGTATGAAAGATCTAACAATGCGTTTCTACGACTCTAAACCAAGTTTCATGCAACATGAGTGCTTATAAGTTCCTCAATGAGCTTTGTACAAGTTTCACGAACTTATGAAACATCTAACAACGCGTTTCTAGGATTCTAAACCAAGTTTCATGCAACATGAGTGCTTATAAGTTCCTCAATGAGCTTTGTACAAGTTTGACGAACTTATCAAACATCTAACAACGGGTTTGTAGGACTCTAAACCAAATTTAATGCAACATGAGAGATTATAAGTTCCTCAATGAGCTTTCTACAAGTTTGACAAAATTATGAAACATCTAACAACGCGTTTCTAGGACTCTAAACCAAGTTTCATGCAACATGAGAGCTTATAAGTTCCTCAATGAGCTTTGTACAAGTTTCACGAACTTATGAAACATCTAACAACAAGTTTCTAGGACTCTAAACCAAGTTTCATGCAACATGAGTGATTATAAGTGTCTCAATGAGCTTTGTACAAGTAGACGAACTTATGAAACATCTAACAACGCGTTTCTAAGACTCTAAACCGAGTTTCATGCAACATGAGAGCTTATAAGTTCCTCAATGAGCTTTTTACAAGTTTCACGAACTTATGAAACATCTAACAACGCGTTTTTAGGACTCTAAACCAAGTTTCATGCAACATGAGAGCTTATAAGTTCCTCAATGAGCTTTGTACAAGTTTGACGAACTTATGAAACATCTAACAACGTATGAAAGATCTAACAACGTGTTTCTACGACTCTAAACCAAGTTTCATGCAACATGAGTGCTTATAAGTTCCTCAATGAGCTTTGTACAAGTTCCACGAACTTATGAAACATCTAACAACGCGTTTCTAGGACTCTAAACCAAGTTTCATGCAACATGAGTGTTTATAAGTGTCTCAATGAGCTTTGTATAAGTTTGACGAACTTATGAAACATCTAACAACTCGTTTCTAGAACTCTAAACCAAGTTTCATGCAACATGAGAGCTTATAAGTTCCTCAATGAGCTTTGTACAAGTTTGACGAACGTATGAAACAACTAACAACGTGTTTCTAGGACTCTAAACCAAATTTAATGCAACATGAGAGATTATAAGTTCCTCAATGAGCTTTATACAAGTTTGACGAACTTATGAAACATCTAACAACTCGTTTTTAGAACTCTAAACCAAGTTTCATGCAACATGAGAGCTTATAAGTTCCTCAATGAGCTTTGTAGAAGTTTGACGAACGTATGAAACAACTAACAACGTGTTTCTAGGACTCTAAACCAAATTTAATGCAACATGAGAGATTATAAGTTCCTCAATGAGCTTTATACAAGTTTGACGAACTTATGAAACATCTAACAACGCGTTTCTAGGACTCTAAACCAAGTTTCATGCAACATGAGAGCTTATAAGTTCCTCAATGAGCTTTGTTCAAGTTTCACGAACTTATGAAACATCTAACAACGCGTTTCTAGGACTTTAAACCAAGTTTCATGCAACATGAGTGATTATAAGTGTCTCAATGAGCTTTGTACAAGTAGACGAACTTATGAAACATCTAACAACGCGTTTCTAAGACTCTAAACCGAGTTTCATGCAACATGAGAGCTTATAAGTTCCTCAATGAGCTTTGTACAAGTTTGACCAACGTATGAAAGATCTAACAACGCGTTTCTAGGAATATAAACCAAGTTTCATGCAACATGAGTGCTTATAAGTTACTCAATGAGCTTTGTACAAGTGTGACGAACGTATGAAACATCTAACAACGCGTTTCTAGGACTCTAAACCAAGTTTCATGCAACATGAGTGCTTATAAGTTCCTCAATGAGCTTTGTACAAGTTTGACGAACGTATGAAACATCTAACAACGCGTTTCTAGGACTCTAAACCAAGTTACATGCAACATGAGTTCTTATAAGTTCCTCAATGAGCTTTGTACAAGTTTGACAAACGTATGAAACATCTAACAACGCGTTTCAAGGACTCTAAACCAAGTTTCATGCAACATGAGTGCTTATAAGTTCCTCAATGAGCTTTGTACAAGTTTGACGAACGTATGAAACATCTAACAACGCGTTTATAGGACTCTAAACCAAGTTTCAAGCAACATGAGTGCTTATAAGTTCCTCAATGAGCTTTGTACAAGTTTTAAGAACGTATGAAACATCTAACAACGCGTTTCTAGGACTCTAAACCAAGTTACATGCAACATGAGTTCTTATAAGTTCCTCAATAAGCTTTGTACAAGTTTGACGAACGTATGAAACATCTAACAACGCGTTTCTAGGACTCTAAACCAAGTTCCATGCAACATGAGTGTTTATAAGTGTCTCAATAAGCTTTGTATAAGTTTGACGAACTTATGAAACATCTAACAACTCGTTTCTAGGACTCGAAACCAAGTTTCATGCAACATGAGAGCTTATAAGTTCCTCAATGAGCTTTGTACAAGTTTGACGAACGTATGAAACAACTAACAACGTGTTTCTAGAACTCTAAACCAAGTTTAATGCAACATGAGAGCTTATAAGTTCCTCAATGAGCTTTATACAAGTTTGACGCACTTATGAAACATCTAACAACGCGTTTCTAGTACCCTAAACCAATTTTAATGCAACATGAGAGCTTATAAGTTCCTCAATTATCTTTGTACAAGTTTGACGAACTTATGAAACATCTAACAACGGGTTTGTAGGACTCTAAACCAAGTTTCATGCAACATGAGCGCTTATAAGTTCCTCAATGAGCTTTGTACAAGTTTGACGAACGTATGAAAGATCTAACAATGCGTTTCTACGACTCTAAACCAAGTTTCATGCAACATGAGTGCTTATTAGTTCCTCAATGAGCTTTGCACAAGTTTGACGAACGTATGAAAGATCTAACAATGCGTTTCTACGACTCTAAACCAAGTTTCATGCAACATGAGTGCTTATAAGTTCCTCAATGAGCTTTGTACAAGTTTCACGAACTTATGAAACATCTAACAACGCGTTTCTAGGATTCTAAACCAAGTTTCATGCAACATGAGTGCTTATAAGTTCCTCAATGAGCTTTGTACAAGTTTGACGAACTTATCAAACATCTAACAACGTGTTTCTACGACTCTAAACCAAGTTTCATGCAACATGAGTGTTTATAAGTTCCTCAATGAGCTTTGTACAAGTTCCACGAACTTATGAAACATCTAACAACGCGTTTCTAGGACTCTAAACCAAGTTTCATGCAACATGAGTGTTTATAATTGTCTCAATGAGCTTTGTATAAGTTTGACGAACTTATGAAACATCTAACAACTCGTTTCTAGAACTCTAAACCAAGTTTCATGCAACATGAGAGCTTATAAGTTCCTCAATGAGCTTTGTACAAGTTTGACGAACGTATGAAACAACTAACAACATGTTTCTAGGACTCTAAACCAAATTTAATGCAACATGAGAGATTATAAGTTCCTCAATGAGCTTTATACAAGTTTGACGAACTTATGAAACATCTAACAACTCGTTTTTAGAACTCTAAACCAAGTTTCATGCAACATGAGAGCTTAGAAGTTCCTCAATGAGCTTTGTACAAGTTTGACGAACGTATGAAACAACTAACAACGTGTTTCTAGGACTCTAAACCAAATTTAATGCAACATGAGAGATTATAAGTTCCTCAATGAGCTTTATACAAGTTTGACGAACTTATGAAACATCTAACAACGCGTTTCTAGGACTCTAAACCAAGTTTCATGCAACATGAGAGCTTATAAGTTCCTCAATGAGCTTTGTTCAAGTTTCACGAACTTATGAAACATCTAACAACGCGTTTCTAGGACTCTAAACCAAGTTTCATGCAACATGAGTGATTATAAGTGTCTCAATGAGCTTTGTACAAGTAGACGAACTTATGAAACATCTAACAACGCGTTTCTAAGACTCTAAACCGAGTTTCATGCAACATGAGAGCTTATAAGTTCCTCAATGAGCTTTTTACAAGTTTCACGAACTTATGAAACATCTAACAACGCGTTTTTAGGACTCTAAACCAAGTTTCATGCAACATGAGAGCTTATAAATTCCTCAATGAGCTTTGTACAAGTTTGACGAACTTATGAAACATCTAACAACGCGTTTCTAGGAATATAAACCAAGTTTCATGCAACATGAGTGCTTATAAGTTCCTCAATGAGCTTTGTACAAGTGTGACGAACGTATGAAACATCTAACAACGCGTTTCAAGGACTCTAAACCAAGTTTCATGCAACATGAGTGCTTATAAGTATCTGAATGAGCTTTGTATAAGTTTCATGAACTTAGGAAACATCTTACAACGCGTTTCTAGGACTCTAAACCAAGTTTCATGCAACATGAGTGCTTATAAGTTCCTCAATGAGCTTTGTACAAGTTTAACGAACGTATGAAACATCTAACAACGCGTTTCTACGACTCTAAACCAAGTTTCATGCAACATGAGTGCTTATAAGTTCCTCAATGAGCTTTGTACAAGTTTGACGAACGTATGAAAGATCTAACAACGCGTTTCTAGGACTCTAAATCAAGTTTCATGCAACATGAGTGTTTATAAGTGTCTCAATGAGCTTTGTATAAGTTTGACGAACTTATGAAACATCTAACAACGCGTTTCTAGGACTCTAAACCAAGTTTCATGCAACATGAGAGCTTATAAGTTCCTCAATGAGCTTTGTACAAGTTTGACGAACCAATGAAACATCTAACAACGCGTTTCTAGGAATATAAACCAAGTTTCATGTAACATGAATGCTTATAAGTTCCTCAATGAGCTTTGTACAAGTGTGACGAACGTATGAAACATCTAACAACGCGTTTCTAGGACTCTAAACCAAGTTTCATGCAACGTGAGTGCTTATAAGTTCCTCAATGAGCTTTGTACAAGTTTGACGAACGTATGAAACATCTAACAACGCGTTTCTAGGACTCTAAACCAAGTTACATGCAACATGAGTTCTTATAAGTTCCTCAATGAGCTTTGTACAAGTTTGACAAATGTATGAAACATCTAACAACGCGTTTCAAGGACTCTAAACCAAGTTTCATGCAACATGAGTGCTTATAAGTTCCTCAATGAGCTTTGTACAAGTTTGACGAACGTATGAAACATCTAACAACGCGTTTATAGGACTCTAAACCAAGTTTCATGCAACATGTGTGCTTATAAGTTCCTCAATGAGTTGTGTACAAGTTTGACAAACGTATGAAATATCTAACAACGCGTTTCAAGGACTCTAACCCAAGTTTCAAGCAACATGAGTGCTTATAAGTTCCTCAATGAGCTTTGTACAAGTTTTTAAAACGTATGAAACATCTAACAACGCGTTTCTAGGACTCTAAACCAAGTTACATGCAACATGAGTTCTTATAAATTCCTCAATAAGCTTTGTACAAGTTTGACGAACGTATGAAACATCTAACAACGCGTTTCTAGGACTCTAAACCAAGTTTCATGCAACATGAGTGCTTATAAGTTCCTCAATGAGCTTTGTACAAGTTTAACGAACGTATGAAACATCTAACAACGCGTTTCTACGACTCTAAACCAAGTTTCATGCAACATGAGTGCTTATAAGTTCCTCAATGAGCTTTGTACAAGTTTGACCAACGTATGAAAGATCTAACAACGCGTTTCTAGGACTCTAATTCAAGTTTCATGCAACATGAGTGTTTATAAGTGTCTCAATGAGCTTTGTATAAGTTTGACGAACTTATGAAACATCTAACAACGCGTTTCTAGGACTCTAAACCAAGTTTCATGCAACATGAGAGCTTAGAAGTTCCTCAATGAGCTTTGTACAAGTTTGACGAACGTATGAAACAACTAACAACGTGTTTCTAGGACTCTAAACCAAATTTAATGCAACATGAGAGATTATAAGTTCCTCAATGAGCTTTATACAAGTTTGACGAACTTATGAAACATCTAACAACGCGTTTCTAGGACTCTAAACCAAGTTTCATGCAACATGAGAGCTTATAAGTTCCTCAATGAGCTTTGTTCAAGTTTCACGAACTTATGAAACATCTAACAACGCGTTTCTAGGACTCTAAACCAAGTTTCATGCAACATGAGTGATTATAAGTGTCTCAATGAGCTTTGTACAAGTAGACGAACTTATGAAACATCTAACAACGCGTTTCTAAGACTCTAAACCGAGTTTCATGCAACATGAGAGCTTATAAGTTCCTCAATGAGCTTTTTACAAGTTTCACGAACTTATGAAACATCTAACAACGCGTTTTTAGGACTCTCTAAACCAAGTTTCATGCAACATGAGAGCTTATAAATTCCTCAATGAGCTTTGTACAAGTTTGACGAACTTATGAAACATCTAACAACGCGTTTCTAGGAATATAAACCAAGTTTCATGCAACATGAGTGCTTATAAGTTCCTCAATGAGCTTTGTACAAGTGTGACGAACGTATGAAACATCTAACAACGCGTTTCAAGGACTCTAAACCAAGTTTCATGCAACATGAGTGCTTATAAGTATCTGAATGAGCTTTGTATAAGTTTCATGAACTTAGGAAACATCTTACAACGCGTTTCTAGGACTCTAAACCAAGTTTCATGCAACATGAGTGCTTATAAGTTCCTCAATGAGCTTTGTACAAGTTTAACGAACGTATGAAACATCTAACAACGCGTTTCTACGACTCTAAACCAAGTTTCATGCAACATGAGTGCTTATAAGTTCCTCAATGAGCTTTGTACAAGTTTGACGAACGTATGAAAGATCTAACAACGCGTTTCTAGGACTCTAAATCAAGTTTCATGCAACATGAGTGTTTATAAGTGTCTCAATGAGCTTTGTATAAGTTTGACGAACTTATGAAACATCTAACAACGCGTTTCTAGGACTCTAAACCAAGTTTCATGCAACATGAGAGCTTATAAGTTCCTCAATGAGCTTTGTACAAGTTTGACGAACCAATGAAACATCTAACAACGCGTTTCTAGGAATATAAACCAAGTTTCATGTAACATGAATGCTTATAAGTTCCTCAATGAGCTTTGTACAAGTGTGACGAACGTATGAAACATCTAACAACGCGTTTCTAGGACTCTAAACCAAGTTTCATGCAACGTGAGTGCTTATAAGTTCCTCAATGAGCTTTGTACAAGTTTGACGAACGTATGAAACATCTAACAACGCGTTTCTAGGACTCTAAACCAAGTTACATGCAACATGAGTTCTTATAAAGTTCCTCAATGAGCTTTGTACAAGTTTGACAAATGTATGAAACATCTAACAACGCGTTTCAAGGACTCTAAACCAAGTTTCATGCAACATGAGTGCTTATAAGTTCCTCAATGAGCTTTGTACAAGTTTGACGAACGTATGAAACATCTAACAACGCGTTTATAGGACTCTAAACCAAGTTTCATGCAACATGTGTGCTTATAAGTTCCTCAATGAGTTGTGTACAAGTTTGACAAACGTATGAAATATCTAACAACGCGTTTCAAGGACTCTAACCCCAAGTTTCAAGCAACATGAGTGCTTATAAGTTCCTCAATGAGCTTTGTACAAGTTTTTAAAACGTATGAAACATCTAACAACGCGTTTCTAGGACTCTAAACCAAGTTACATGCAACATGAGTTCTTATAAATTCCTCAATAAGCTTTGTACAAGTTTGACGAACGTATGAAACATCTAACAACGCGTTTCTAGGACTCTAAACCAAGTTTCATGCAACATGAGTGCTTATAAGTTCCTCAATGAGCTTTGTACAAGTTTAACGAACGTATGAAACATCTAACAACGCGTTTCTACGACTCTAAACCAAGTTTCATGCAACATGAGTGCTTATAAGTTCCTCAATGAGCTTTGTACAAGTTTGACCAACGTATGAAAGATCTAACAACGCGTTTCTAGGACTCTAATTCAAGTTTCATGCAACATGAGTGTTTATAAGTGTCTCAATGAGCTTTGTATAAGTTTGACGAACTTATGAAACATCTAACAACGCGTTTCTAGGACTCTAAACCAAGTTTCATGCAACATGATAGCTTATAAGTTCCTCAATGAGCTTTGTACAAGTTTGACGAACGTATGAAACATCTAACAACGCGTTTCTAGGAATATAAACCAAGTTTCATGCAACATGAGTGCTTATAAGTTCCTCAATGAGCTTTGTACAAGTGTGACGAACGTATGAAACATCTAACAACGCGTTTCTAGGACTCTAAATCAAGTTTCATGCAACATGAGTGCTTATAAGTTCCTCAATGAGCTTTGTACAAGTTTGACGAACGTATGAAACATCTAACAACGCGTTTCTAGTACTCTAAACCAAGTTACATGCAACATGAGTTCTTATAAGTTCCTCAATGAGCTTTGTACAAGTTTGACAAACGTATGAAACATCTAACAACGCGTTTCAAGGACTCTAAACCAAGTTTCATGCAACATGAGTGCTTATAAGTTCCTCAATGAGCTTTGTACAAGTTTGACGAACGTATGAAACATCTAACAACGCGTTTATAGGACTCTTGACACGTCCTTGGACAGGATCCTAACTCTACGACAAAGGCAGGACTCTTCTCAAACGGTTCGGTGGTTGAATGTTGGGTGGCGGCGGTTTTAAGACGGAAACAGAGGTGATGTGGAGGTGATAAGAAGCGAGATGGATGGTGAACTTCTCAAGCAATCGATGGGGGGGGGGGGGGGGGGTTGCTAGATGTTTGTAGAAACCTTTGGAAGAGGATTTCTCTTGTAAAGGTCTCGGATTCAAATCTCTCGAATCGATGGATAAACAAGCTCAATCGCTGAGCAAGAAGGAGTCTAAGCAAAAGGGTTTTTTGATAATACTTGACTGAAAAACAAGAGAGGAGGCGCATCTCCTTTATATAGAGATAGCACAAGCGCTTTCTCTTTAGGGTTGCGCAACAAGAAAGAAAAGGAAATCCTTGGTAAAAAGGAAACCTCGGTAAAAAGGAAAAACACAAGAAAAGGAAATCGCCTAAGACAATGCGGCGTTTCACAAGATAAAAACGACGAGTAGCTGAAGTGCCTCGTCTCTTACACTCTTCAAGGTAATGTTGCTAAGCAACCGACGTGGTGATCTTCTTAGCCTTGTTAAAACCCAGTGGGAAAGAGTACTAAGTCGAAACACCGAGTCGCTTAGCTGCATTACCTTTGGTCTTTGCTTTAGGCCATGATGTGTACGTTGAAGAAGCTTCCAGCTGCTCCTCCAAGTCCCCTTTCCATGATCATCGCCTGAGCTTCCTTAGCCAGTTCCTTGGCTTTTGATCGCGTGATTGCTCCTTTTGATTCCTCGGTTCGCAGTGGTCGGGCGTCTATGTGGTCGGTATCGATGTGGTCGATGTCGAAGTGGTCGATGCCGATGTCCGTTTCCGGTTCCGGCTCTATGATCATATCATCCCCTCCCTCTTGAAAAGGATTTGTCCTCAAATCTTGGAGATCGATCTTGTAGGCATTGTTATTGATCCGCTTGGTAACTTTGAATGGTCCGTCGACTCGCGGCATAAGTTTGGACTTCCTCTCAGCTGGAAACCTTTCCTTCCTCAAGTGGATCCACACCAAGTCGCCTTCCTCAAAGAGTATCTCCTTGCGGCCCCGGTTTGCATGCTTGCGGTATTGCTCCGTCTTCTTCTCTTTGTTTTCCTTCGCCTTCTCGTGCATCTTCTTAACTTGTTCGGCCTTCTTTCTCCCATCAAAACTAGACACTTCACTCAAAGGTATTGCAATTAGATCAAGTGGAGACATAGGATTAAATCCATAAACCAATTCAAAAGGAGAGAAAAGGGTAGTAGAGTGCTTAGCGTGATTGTAAGCAAACTCAACATGGGGTAGACAATCCTCCCATGACTTGAGATTGCTTCTTACCAGGGTCCTGAGAAGAGTGGATAAGGACCTGTTGACTACCTCGGTCTGACCGTCGGTCTGTGGATGGCAAGTGGTAGAAAATGATAGCTTGGTTCCTAGTTTAGCCCACAAGGTACGCCAAAAGTGACTAAGGAACTTGGTGTCACGGTCAGAAACAATAACTCGCGGCATCCCGTGCAACCTAACCACTTCCCTGAAAAACAAGTTAGCTACACTTACCGCATCATCGGTCTTGTGGCAAGCTATGAAGTGGGCCATCTTACTAAACCTGTCCACAACAACAAATATAGAATCTCTACCATTCCTGGTTCGAGGTAAGCCAATCACAAAGTCCATAGAAATATCTGTCCACGGATGAGAAGGTATAGGTAAAGGAGTGTACAAACCGTGGGGTTGAACCTTACTCTTTGCATGTTTGCATGTGATGCATCTCAGACATACTCTCTCAACGTCCCTTCTCATCTGCGGCCAGTAGAAGTAGGCTTGGAGGCTAGCAAGTGTCTTGGCCTGACCAAAGTGTCCAGCTAGGCCTCCTCCATGGGCTTCTCTAACCAATAGCTCTCTCATCGAACCGCCGGGTATACATAGCCTATTGTTGAAGAACAAATAGCCATCCTGTCTAAAGAAATTCTCAAATGCAAACTTAGCACACTTCGCATAATGTTCACTAAACTCAGAATCAGCCTCATACAATGTCTTAATCAATTCAAATCCGATAAGTCTAGAAGTTAATTCAGAGATTAGAGTGTACCTCCTGGACAATGCGTCGGCTACGACATTGTCCTTACCTTTCTTATACTTGATCACATAGGGGAAGGTCTCGATGAACTCTATCCAGCGACCATGTCTCTTGTTCAGCTTCTGTTGGCCTTTGAGATGCTTGAGGGAATCATGATCGGTGTGGATGACAAACTCCTTTGGCCAAAGGTAGTGTTGCCAAGTCTGCAAGGCTCTCACCAACGCGTAAAGCTCCTTGTCGTATGTAGGATAGTTCAGCGTGGCTCCCCTAGCTTCTCACCGAAGTATGCTATAGGCTTTCTATCCCGCATCAAAACAGCCCCAATACCTACACCCGAAGCATCACATTCAATCTCGAAAGTCTTAAGGAAATCAGCAAAGCATAAGTAAAGGAGAATTGATAAGCTTCCCTTTAAGGCTTTCGAAAGCCTTGTCTTGTGCTTCTCCCCACTTGAATCCCACATCCTTCTTGATCACTTCAGTCAATGGTGCAAAGAATGGTGCTAAAGTCCCCGACAAAGCGCCTATAGAAACCTGCAAGACCATGAAAGCTCCCGACTTCTCCAATGGTTGTCGGCTTCGGCCAATCTCCGATGGCCTTGATCTTCTCTTCATCGACCTGTACTCCATCCGCACTCACAACAAAGCCTAAGAAAACAACCCGATTAGTACAAAAGGTGCATTTATCAATGTTAGCAAACAGGTTCTCCCTCCTTAGAACTTCAAGAACGGCTCGGACATGGTCAATGTGCTCGGCTAAACTCCCGCTGAAGATCGTGATATCATCAAAGTACACCACCACGAACACACCTATAAAAGATCTCAAAACATGGTTCATTAGTCTCATAAAAGTACTAGGTGCATTAGTAAGACCAAAAGGCATAACAAGCCACTCGTAGAGGCCTTGTTTAGTCTTGAAAGCTGTCTTCCACTCGTCACCCTCCTTCATCCTAATCTGATGGTAACCACTCTTAAGATCAATCGTGATGTTGTTGATGGCTCGGCAATCAACACACATTCTCCATGAACCGTCTTTCTTTGGCACGAGAAGAACAGGTACGGCACACGGGCTCATGCTCTCGCGGATATGCCCCTTGCTCATCGGCTCCTCAACCTCGCTTCGAAGCTCCTTAGTCTCTACCGGATTGGTCCCGTAGGCCGGTCGGTTTGGAAGTGCCGAACCCGGTACTAGATCAATCTGGTGCTCAATGCCTCGAATAGGTGGGAGTCCCGGGGGTATCTCCGAGGAAAAACATCACTAAAATCCTGCAATAGCTTAGACATATCACTAGGAAGATCCTGTGTGGGGTTAGTGCTAACAAGACTCTCCTTATACACAAACAATAAGATAGAAGAATCTGAAGTTAAGAGTTGAGAAACTTCTCTTTTGGTCATGTATAGGCTGGTGGATGGAGCTGGCGCCTTCTCTTTCTCTTCTTTGAGCTTGAGATGGAGTTGATCCTGATAAACTTCACTTGGTGTGAGAGGAGCAAGAGTAATCTTTCGGCCGTTGAACTCAAAGGAGTGCTTGTTGGTGTAGCCATCGTGCATAACTCTCCGGTCTGATTGCCAAGGTCTACCAAGAAGCACATGACTCGATCCCATTGGTATCACATCACATAGAACCTCATCCTCATACTTACCAATGGCGAAAGTAAACCGGACCTGATGTGTCACCGTGAGAGCTCCACTCTCATTAAGCCATTGTAGCTTATATGGCCGAGGGTGAGAGATAGTCTCTAGGCTCAACTTCTTCACCATGAGCTCACTAGCAGCATTGGTGCAACTACCACCATCTATAATCAAGCTGCATACCTTGCCTTTGACGAGGCATCGAGTGTGGAAGAGATGGTCTCGTTGCACAAGCTCCTCGGGTTGGTTCTGAACACTCAAAGCCCTCCGAGCTACTAACATGTCTCCAACAGCGGCTGTCTCTTCTTCTTCCTCTTCGTCTGGCTCAGAATCAGATTCTTGAGGTACCACTTCACCATTATCAAGTAACATGAATACCTTCTTGTTGGGACAGTCTCTCGCATAATGACCCATACCTTGACATCTAAAGCACCTGACATTGCTAAAGGAGGTGTTGCCTCGGCTCTTAGGATCATACTTAGCCTCTTCCTTAACCGCTGTCGTGGGTTTGATGTCTTTGGTGAAGGGTGGCCGGGTGGGTGTGAAGTCCTTGGGCTTGCTTGGTGTGGAGAAGCTAGGCTTAGCATACCGTCTCTTGTTCTGACTTTCTACTAGCTCGGCTTTGTGTACAAGCTCCTCAAGATCCTCATAAGTTTGAAGTTCTACTTTATCCCGGATGTCTCGGCTAAGTCCACCAACAAACCGAGCCATCATGACCTCATTATCCTATTCTAGGCCAGCCCTAATCAAGAGTGTTTCCATCTCCTGGAAGTAGTCACGTACCGAGCTCGATCCCTGGGTAAGCTTCCGGAGTTTGTTGAGAACCTCTCGGTGATAGTGGCTAGGGACAAACCGCTTCCTCATGTGTGTGATGAGCTGAGGCCAAGTGTGGATAGGCGGCTCATTGTGGCGGTCCCTAGTAGTGCATAGCTGATCCCACCAAAGCAAAGCGTAGTCACTAAACTCTGAAATGACTATCTTCACCTTGTTGGATGCATAAGTGTCATGGCATAGAAAGCTAGACTCCATTTTTCGTTCCCAATCCAAATAGGCTTCCGGGTCGTTCTTGCCTTGGAAGGGAGGGAACTTAGCTTTGATATGCCTCAGCTGTTGCCTTTCATGATCTATCGGGTCATCCCTACCGCGTCTCTCGGGTCTATGGTTTCGTCTACTACGATCCGAGTGATGATAGTACTCGTCTTCGGCAACCTCATCGAAACGGTGTCTGGCATTGGTTCCAGCTCGGCGGGGAGGATCAGCATATCCTCGGTGCCTAGGAGCATACTGGTCGTGCTCATCGGGCTCTCTGTACACTCGTCGCCTGGGTAACGGGTCTTCTTCATCCGCATCAAGGTGGAGGAAATCTCGGACCGTTTGGCTCTTCCTGGCACCGGCTGGGAAAATGTTGCGGATGGCCTGAAGCCGGGACGTACCGACAACTCCCTTCCCTCTAGCGATCCGGTTGGCTTCTGAAGGAGTAGGGGTAGGTTCCCTGTCAGATTCGGACAACTCAACCGTGGCCTTCTTGGCTTGTTGTTCACGTTCCAAAGTCAAGTGTTGGGAGATTTGTTGAGGGAGAAGCTGTTGGAGGGTGGCGGTAATCTGATCCGCGATAAGCTTCTGTAGATCTTCCGTGGCTTCCGTAGGAGAGCCATGTACCTGAGACACAAACAAGAACTCGCAGTAAGTAGTTCTTAGGAAACGTGAAGCAAAACAGAAGATTAACCACTAAACCAAACGCAAAACAGAAAAGGCAATCAAAAGCCTCTAGTTCAAACACAGTTTCAGCAAAAAGGTAACTCGACAAGAAAAGGAAATTCGTGCAAGACGAAAAAAAGGAAATTTCGCTAGGGCTTATGGCTTTTGATCGCACACAAGCCGCAACCGCAACAAGAACACGAAGAACAACAACTCAAGCAGCAACAAGATTCAAGTGCAGATTCAACACAAAATAAGAACAATAGGAGATTCACGTTTATAGATTAAATCGCTTTAATCACCAAGAGCGAATCGAAACGAGTTATAAGCGTGTTTATCAAGTTTTTTTAAAACGTGTTCTTCAAGAAAACTTTCTCTATCATAACAGATTGATTCGAGCATGTTCAATTCAACAGAACAAGAACACAAGCAAAACTTTATCAATGAACAAGTTCTAAATTCAAGAAAACAATCGGTGCTATCAAACTTATCAAGAACAACATTCAAAAATCAATAAACAAGCTTATATCAAGCTAAACAAGCAGACTAATCGATTGATAAGATGTAAGGATAGAGAAACTCAGCCTTTGGTACAGAGTTTGGCTCTAATACCACGTGACACGTCCTTGGACATGATCCTAACTCTACGACAAAGGCAGGACTCTTCTCAAACGGTTCGGTGGTTGAATGTTGGGTGGCGGCGGTTTTAAGACGGAAACAGAGGTGATGTGGAGGTGATAAGAAGCGAGATGGATGGTGAACTTCTCAAGCAATCGATGGGGGGGGGGGGTTGCTAGATGTTTGTAGAAACCTTTGGAAGAGGATTTCTCTTGTAAAGGTCTCGGATTCAAATCTCTCGAATCGATGGATAAACAAGCTCAATCGCTGAGCAAGAAGGAGTCTAAGCAAAAGGGTTTTTCGATAATACTTGACTGAAAAACAAGAGAGGAGGCGCATCTCCTTTATATAGAGATAGCACAAGCGCTTTCTCTTTAGGGTTGCGCAACAAGAAAGAAAAGGAAATCCTTGGTAAAAAGGAAAAACACAAGAAAAGGAAATCGCCTAAGACAATGCGGCGTTTCACAAGATAAAAACGACGAGTAGCTGAAGTGCCTCGTCTCTTACACTCTTCAAGGTAATGTTGCTAAGCAACCGACGTGGTGATCTTCTTAGCCTCGTTAAAACCCAGTGGGAAAGAGTACTAAGTCGAAACACCGAGTCGCTTAGCTGCATTACCTTGGTCTTTGCTTTAGGCCATGATGTGTACGTTGAAGAAGCTTCCACCGCTCCTCCAAGTCCCCTTTCCATGATCATCGCCTCGAGCTTCCTTAGCCGTTCCTTGGCTTTTGATCGCGTGATTGCTCCTTTTGATTCCTCGGTTCGCAGTGGTCGGGCGTCTATGTGGTCGGTATCGATGTGGTCGATGTCGAAGTGGTCGATGCCGATGTCCGTTTCTGGTTCCGGCTCTATGATCATATCCTCAATGAGCTTTGTACAAGTTTGACGAACGTATGAAAGATCTAACAATGCGTTTCTACGACTCTAAACCAAGTTTCATGCAACATGAGTGCTTATAAGTTCCTCAATGAGCTTTGTACAAGTTTCACGAACTTATGAAACATCTAACAACGCGTTTCTAGGATTCTAAACCAAGTTTCATGCAACATGAGTGCTTATAAGTTCCTCAATGAGCTTTATACAAGTTTGACGAACTTATGAAACATCTAACAACGCGTTTCTAGGACTCTAAACCAAGTTTCATGCAACATGAGAGCTTATAAGTTCCTCAATGAGCTTTGTACAAGTTTCACGAACTTATGAAACATTTAACAACGCGTTTCTAGGACTCTAAACCAAGTTTCATGCAACATGAGAGCTTATAAGTTCCTCAATGAGCTTTTTACAAGTTTCACGAACTTATGAAACATCTAACAACGCGTTTCTAGGACTCTAAACCAAGTTTCATGCAACATGAGTGCTCATAAGTTCCTCAATGAGCTTTGTACAAGTTTGACGAACGTATGAAAGATCTAATAACGCGTTTCTAGGACTCTAAATCAAGTTTCATGCAACATGAGTGTTTATAAGTGTCTCAATGAGCTTTATACAAATTTGACGAACGTATGAAACAACTAACAACGTGTTTCTAGGACTCTAAACCAAGTTTAATGCAACATGAGAGCTTATAAGTTCCTCAATGAGCTTTTTACAAGTTTCACGAACTTATGAAACATCTAACAACGCGTTTCTAGGACTCTAAACCAAGTTTCAAGCGACATGAGTGCTTATAAGTGTCTCAATGGGCTGTGTACAAGTTTGACAAACGTATGAAACATCTAACAACGCGTTTCAAGGACTCTAAACCAAGTTTCAAGCAACATGAGTGCTTATAAGTTCCTCAATGAGCTTTGTACAAGTTTTAAGAACGTATGAAACATCTAACAACGCGTTTCTAGGACTCTAAACCAAGTTACATGCAACATGAGTTTTTATAAGTTCCTCAATAAGCTTTGTACAAGTTTGACGAACGTATGAAACATCTAACAATGTGTTTCTAGGACTCTAAACCAAGTTCCATGCAACATGAGTGTTTATAAGTGTCTCAATAAGCTTTGTATAAGTTTGACGAACTTATGAAACATCTAACAACTCGTTTCTAGGACTCTAAACCAAGTTTCATGCAACATGAGAGCTTATAAGTTCCTCAATGAGCTTTGTACAAGTTTGACGAACGTATGAAACAACTAACAACGTGTTTCTAGAACTCTAAACCAAGTTTAATGCAACATGAGAGCTTATAAAACTTGGTTTATACAAGTTTGACGAACTTATGAAACATCTAACAACGCGTTTCTAGGACTCTAAACCAATTTTCATGCAACATGAGAGCTTATAAGTTCCTCAATGAGCTTTGTACAAGTTTGACGAACTTATGAAACATCTAACAACGGGTTTGTAGGACTCTAAACCAAGTTTCATGCAACATGAGCGCTTATAAGTTCCTCAATGAGCTTTGTACAAGTTTGACGAACGTATGAAAGATCTAACAATGCGTTTCTACGACTCTAAACCAAGTTTCATGCAACATGAGTGCTTATTAGTTCTTCAATGAGCTTTGTACAAGTTTGACGAACGTATGAAAGATCTAATAATGCGTTTCTACAACTCTAAACCAAGTTTCATGCAACATGAGTGCTTATAAGTTCCTCAATGAGCTTTGTACAAGTTTCACGAACTTATGAAACATCTAACAACGCGTTTCTAGGATTCTAAACTAAGTTTTATGCAACATGAGTGCTTATTGTTAGTTTTAAAGAGATTAAAGCGGAGTTTAGAAGATTGTGTTCTTGAGTTCCATGAAGAACATCAAGAACAATAGAGAGAGAATAGAGAGAGAAGGAGTTTAATCCGAAAAGAGTATATTAGATTAATGTTTTTGTGTTACAACAATAGGATATTAATACAAGGAATATCGCCTAAAGAGGAATCAAAGATAGATGCTAAAAACGTCCACATCCTCCTCGGTTAGCCGCGCCCACACGTCGCTTTCACTCGTGTAGCCGCGCTTCCTTATGGCAACATGTGACTTGTACGGCCGAGTGGTGTACACTCGCCTAACGGCTCTATTGGTTAAGCGCACCTTCCTTCTAGATCCTTCTTTGGTCTTCCTTGTAATTCAAACGGTAACATCCCAACGGTAACTAAAGAGAACTTGTGTCTTTTCCTTTGATCACAAGCTAGGTCTTTGCCTTGGTGAACAAGTGTGTCCGGGCAAAGCCTTGGTCTCTTTTTAACACTCCCCCGCAAGCTTAGCCTAATGCAATGGCTAAGCTTGGAACCCGCATAACCTTGCCTAGTTAAAACCTTGGTGAGAAAACCACTTGGGATAAAACTCACCTAAGGGAAAAGAGTGCAAGCTTATGCGGTTGGAGACTTAGGCTTTGGTAGCCCGTGTGAGTCCTAGTCTTGGTAGGATGGACTCACAAACCTTCAAGCTTGCTGATTTGGTGAAGATGTCCGCGACTTGGTCTTCACTTTTGGTGTAGCACGGTAAGATGGTCCCTAACCTTGTGACAATCCACCTCTATGTGCTTGGTCCGTTCATGGAAGACCGAGTTGGTTGCTATGTGGATGGCCGCTTGGTTATCACAATGCATGGTCATTGGTGCTTCAATCTTGAATCCCAAATCCCCTAGCAAGTTCTTTAGCCACATGAGTTCTTGAGTTAGCTTCCTCATGGCTCTATACTCGGCTTCGGCGGTTGAGCAAGACACTATCTTTTGCTTCTTTGTCTTCCATGTGACAAGGTTGCCTCCAATGAAAGTACAATACCGATGGTTGACCGCCTGTCTTCTAGGTTCCCGGCATAGTCCGCGTCACAATACCCAACAACCTCCGTGATTTTGTTGCAACCCATCCATATACCCAAGCTTGAAGTTCCCTTAAGGTACCCCAAGATTCTCATGATCATGTTCCAATGATGTTGCTTCGGCCTTTGCATATGTTGGGAGACTTGATTCACGGCAAAGCATAGATCCGGTCTAGTGATGGTGATATGATCATGGAGCCGGATACCGAGCACCAAGGCGCTCGACCACCCGACACCGACCACCGAAGCGCCCGACCCCTCGACACCGACCACGCCCAAAGCACTGAACATCACGAAGGAGTGGTTACACGAGCAATGGCCAATAAGCTAGCTGAAGACGTTCATGCATTGATCGTGGAGGAGCTTGGAGGAGCATCTAGGAGCTTCTTCAACATCTTCATCATGGCCTAGAAAGAAGACCAAGGTAATGAAACTAAGTGACTAAGTGTTTCGACTTGGTACTCTTTCCCTTTGCGTAGGTTTGTCCCATTGGGTTTACTATGCAAGGGTTTTAACGAGGCCAAGAAGAGCACTACGTCGGTTATTTAGTTTCATTATCTTGAAGAGTGTATGGCGAGACACTACACACTACTCGCCATTCTATCCCAAACGCTTCGTTGTTTTTATGTTTCTTTAAAACGTTGCGTTGTTTTGCAATTTCCTTTTCGTTTTGCAATTTCCTTTTCTCTTGATTTCGTGAAGCCCTAAAGAAGAAGCAACATGTGCTTTCTCTTTATAAAGGGTCACGCCTCCTTCTCATCTCCTCACCAAACCTTGAAAGAAAACCCCTTTGTGTTTAGACTCACCTTAGCTCGAGATTGAGCTTTATTATCAAAACGATTCATGTGATTTGAATCTCGATTCTCTTACAAGTCCTAGATACTTTCAAGAGCATCTACAAACCATCAAGCCATCAACCCATAGATTGCTTGAGACGTCCACCACCATCTCATACTCATTCACCTCCATATCCGCCGGTTTCGACACTTAATCATCATCTCCTTCACTTCGCCCATCAATCCGCCAAAGAAGAGAGTTTGCCTTTGCCATAGAGTTGAGATCCTAACCAAGGGTGTATCACGTGGTATCAGAGCCAAACTCTGTACCAAAGGCTGAGTTTTTCTATCCCTAACCTCCATTGATTCAAATTTGTTCTTGTTAAGTTCTTTAATCATATCGCATAGCACTTGTCTTAGCTTGTCATATCTGCTTGCTTGTGATTGTTCTAAGGCTGTTTTGTTACTTTGATTGCTTGAACTTGATTCTGAGGTTGAGTAAACAATTGTTAAGGTGCTAGAGAACTTTAAAATCTGTCCGCTATTCGTGTTCTTGAGCTGATTCCGTTAGGTTCGCTTGTTGCTTGACAAACCCGCATAGAATCTGTTTTGTTCGTGTTTTTATTGCTTGATAGGTCGTGATAGTGAGCGAATTGATCCACCATGCGTTAAGACTTGATTAACACGCTTTAAAATCTTAAAATCGTATTTGTTGTTGCTTGAATCAAGTTGTTTAAAACCGTAACTTGTTGAAAAACGTTTTTGAAAGCTTTTGTTCTTGTGTTCTTCGCGTGACGGCCGCAAAGCATTAGGTCGTTAGTCAAGGAGAAAGCCCTACGTCAATTTCCTTTTTTGCTTTAAGCGAATTTCCTTTTTGAAAACCTTGTGTTTAAAGAGAGTATCCGGATTTCCTTTTTTCCTTGTCTCGTGCTTTGTTTGCTTAACAACTTGCATCGTGTGCTCTCTTTGTGATCCTATACCATTGCTTGCTTGTTGCAACCTCGCTTGTTACTGATCCTAATCCATTGTTTGTTCGTGAATTTGCTTGTTATTGATCATAAACCCTTGTCACCTTTGCTTGAAACTTGTTCGAAACGTTTGAGAAGCTTGATCAATAACTTCGGTTTTGGACTTTGCTTGTTAAATAATAGCACTTGATTCGAATCTGTCTTGAACTTTAATTTGTTGTCTTGCTCTTTGCTTGTTCTTATCATCCTTTAGGACATCTTACTGCGAGTTTCTTGTGTTGAAACAGGTACTATGGAGGTCCCTCGAGGAATTCATAGGCAGCGAAGAATGTATCGGTATGAAGAGCTCCATAGAAGCACTCCACTGTTTCATGGAAGCAAAGATCTTGATGAGTATGTCGATTGGGAGATTGGAATGTATTACGCCTCCAAGTGCCAATACTTCACCGAAGAAGAGCTACTAAGTGCCGTTGTTTCAAGCTTTCGTGACGATGCTCTTAGTTGGTGGGAAGAGATTGAGTGGAGACGATGGCCTAAGCAACCTATCACCACTTGGACAGAACTCAAAGCACTAATGAGAAGAAAGTATGCTCCTCACCTCAAGCTAAAGTCTACTCGATCTACACATAAGCCTCAAGACACATATAATCGAGCTAAGTCTTCTAATTTTTCAATTTCCAAAGAAAAAAATACATATGAATATCACGAGGAAAGAAAACTTAATGAACGAATTAACAAGAGAAAGAACTCGTAACTTGTGCTAGAAGAAGTTATTAAGAGAGTTGTTGATAATGTCTTTGATGATGCTTTTATTTCTAGTATAATGCACTTGGTTTTGCCAAAGTCTTCTCTTGTAGATAAAGATCAAAAGGATCAAGGAGGAGACGTGGAACAGAACGTGGAGCAAGATTATGACAAAGTGGTGTACAAGAAAGAACATGAAGCATTGGAGCCTATTGAGTTTTGTACGGTTAAAGAACAAGAAGAGAATCTAGAGCTTGCACAATCTGATTTCAATCACGGGGAGTCACTTGTTTCTCTTGATTTTAAATCTGATTTCAAATATGATTTTGACAGCTCCATAATCGTTTTAAAGCACTTGTCTTGTGTCAAGATACTTGAGGAACTTTCGTGTGCTAAGGAGATGATCACCACCGAAGAAGAAGCTTCCACAAAGCCTATGGTGATCTATGAGCAAAATCTACATCATGAAGCCGATGATGCCGTACTATTAACTCCAAAAGGAACCCTTACAGTCATGTCTAACCTCAAGAAGAGTGTAGACCAGATCGAACAGAATCTCCAACCCAAACCATCAACTACTTGCCAAGTCCGTAAATTGACAGATTGATATGTTCGGCTTGTGAAGCTCAAAAGGGGACCAATATCAGTTACTGGGGTGAAACGGAGATGTCTACCATATCCTACACTCAAAGAGGAATCTTTCAAACTACAGCTAGTCCCCATATCAGTTCGGAGCTGACCACCATCGATGTTCAAAGTTCAGCTACCGGCAGCTTTCTATTTATGAGGATGAGTACGCATGGTCCTCTTCAAACCTTCATATGGCGACCTGGAGCTACTCCACAACACACACCCGACCCTCTTAGAGACGTTGTGCATGTTCATAACCCCCTGGTCCATATCAAGAAGTTGATTCCAAGCCTGTGCCCTGAAGAGCAACATGCTACTATGCTTATCAAGCAGCCGCTTAGCCAAAGGTCTAGTAAGTATGGTGATTCTTTTCATGCATCTAAGTTCAAAACCAGAGTTCGTAGCTACTCTAGATATCGACTGCTTATGAGTCCAATACAAGAGGAAACTAGGTCCAAGAGCTCCAACCTCATGAACCAAACGGGTGAGATCGAGAAAACCTATGCTTTTAGTAAATCTCGACTACGCTTTGTGTATAAAGAAACTCTTATGAGTTTCTCTAATCTTCCACCGGTGTTTCCGAGTGAGTTTTCTATTGTTTCGCAGGATCATAATCATGAGTTCTCCAAAGACAAAGAACGAGATAGAAGTGTCTACTTCTATGAGGTATTTCCTTATCCCATTCATTCCAAGACAGGTAAGGACAATGGTGTGCCCAACACATTGTCAAGGAGGTATTTTCTACTCTTTAACATTAGCACCCATGATGTTAGCTCTAGAGTTTATAAAGAACTATATGGTTGTGGTAATGAGTTTGGAAAATCATATAAAGCTTGTGGAAAGTTTGTTAGTAATCATTACCTTAGAAGAGATTTCTACTTGTTTTACGATAACTTGTGCTTGTCTAGTTTTGTTCTTTGTGAGAAATTGTGTAGGGAAGCCGAAGGAGGAGAGCTTATAGGATATGAGGATACCACGAGGAGTCTCGAGAAGCTCATCTATCACTTTTACTTGCCTCACAAGAAGAAAGAAATCGAGGAAGAGACTATGCCAAAGCCAAGACATAAGAGGGACATTGTGAATCCCTTGGATCCTCAAGCGCAATTGAAGCACAAGAGTGAAAGACCAGCAGCTGCACCACCATGGAACATCAAATCCAACCGTTCAAAAATCCAGAATGTTCAAGACTTGATCAAAGCAATATCCCGAGCAGCTGGATCAACACCATTTCTAAACCGAACACATTTTAGCTCATATAAGGATAATTACTTTATCTTTGATTTTAACTATTCTTGTTTGTGTCAGGGTTTATATGGAGACCTGGAGAATGTCTAAAAAGTATTGGAGATACTCATGAGCCACATCCGATCCTCAAGCACTTCAAAGACCATGCTCATCGACTTCATCCTCAAGGTAAGTATACAATTGAGGATTCTTTCAATATTATTGACTTGCCTCCTTGTTTTGCAGATTCGGATTTGAGGACAAATCCTTTTCAAGTGGGAGAGGATGATATGATCATGGAGCCGGATACCGAGCACCAAGGCGCTCGACCACCCGACACCGACCACCGAAGCGCCCGACCCCTCAACACCGACCACGCCCAAAGCACCGAACATCACGAAGGAGTGGTTACACGAGCAATGGCCAAGAAGCTAGCTGAAGACGTTCATGCATTGATCGTGGAGGAGCTTGGAGGAGCATCTAGGAGCTTCTTCAACATCTTCATCATGGCCTAGAAAGAAAACCAAGGTAATGAAACTAAGTGACTAAGTGTTTCGACTTGGTACTCTTTCCCTTTGCGTAGGTTTGTCCCATTGGGTTTACTATGCAAGGGTTTTAACGAGGCCAAGAAGAGCACTACGTCGGTTATTTAGTTTCATTATCTTGAAGAGTGTATGGCGAGACACTACACACTACTCGCCATTCTATCCCAAACGCTTCGTTGTTTTTATGTTTCTTTAAAACGTTGCGTTGTTTTGCAATTTCCTTTCGTTTTGCAATTTCCTTTTCTCTTGATTTCGTGAAGCCCTAAAGAAGAAGCAACATGTGCTTTCTCTTTATAAAGGGTCACGCCTCCTTCTCATCTCCTCACTCAAACCTTGAAAGAAAACCCCTTTTCGTTTAGACTCACCTTAGCTCGTAGATTGAGCTTTATTATCAAAACGATTCATGTGATTTGAATCGATTCTCTTACAAGTCCTAGATACTTTCAAGAGCATCTACAAACCACCAAGCCATCAACCCATAGATTGCTTGAGACGTCCACCACCATCTCATACTCATTCACCTCCATATCCGCTGGTTTCTGACACTTAATCATCATCTCCTTCACTTCAGCCATCAATCCGCCAAAGAAGAGAGTTTGCCTTTGCCATAGAGTTGAGATCCTAACCAAGGGTGTATCAGATGGTAAGGTAAATGAGCTTTCCCACTAGCCGTCTATATAGCATAGGGTCTTTGTATGGTTGATCGTCTTCACTATCCACTTGAATGGTCTTGTAGCCGTCTTCAAGAGGTGTCTTGGCCACCTTGGTACCTGCCATATTGACAACACTTAAAACATCATGGGTGTACTTCCTTTGGGAGAGAAATAGACCTTCCTTTGATTTACATACTTCAATCCCAAGGAAGTACTTAAGCAAACCGAGATCTTTAATATCAAATTTGGACTTAAGAAAAGACTTGGTTTCTTGAATACCTCCCTTGTTGTTTCCGGAGATGATGATGTCATCTACGTATACAAGTACTACTACTATACCTTCTTGGTTTTGTAGTGTGAAGAGTGTGTGTTCGGCTTGTGATCTCTTGAATCCTCTTGCCATCAAAGTTGAGCTATGTTTGTGGTACCAAGCTCTTGGTGATTGCTTGAGACTGTATATAGCTTTTCTTAACCTTAAGACTTTCCCGGGGGTAATCTCTACTCCGGGTGGTGGAGTCATGTATACCTCTTCCTCAAGTTCTCCTTGTAGAAAGGCGTTCTTCACATCCATTTGAAAGAGATCCCAAGATAGATTAGTAGCCAAGGATAGAATGACCCTAACCGTGTGAAGTTTGGCCACCGGTGCAAAGGTATCCAAGTAATCCTCTCCATAGGTTTGAGTGAAGCCTCTTGCCACAAGCCTTGCCTTATGCCTTTCAATATCCCCATTGCTTAGGTACTTGATGGTGAACACGTATCTAGAGCTTACGGTCTTCTTGCCCTTGGGAAGATCAGTTTCGTAGAAGGTTTCATTGTCTTCCATTGCCTTGTTCTCGGCTCTAACCGCATTGATCCACACTTCTTCCTTCATTGCTTCTTCATATGTCCTTGGTATCACATGTTAATCCATGACGGTAAGGAAGGCTCGGTGTTCCTTGGGAATTCTTGCAAGAGAGCATGTTGCTTGAGTAGGATGGGCCACCGCCTTGCTATTGTAGTAGAACCTTGTGTTTACCCAATTAGATGGATGCTTCTTTACCCTAGTGCTTCTTCTTAGAGTCGGCTCTGGTTGTACACTAGTCGGCTCCGGTGGTACACTTCCTCCTTGACCCACTTCTTGATCATGATCATCTTGAGCATGTCCTTGGTCTTCTTGTGGTGTAGTTTGTTGGTGAGCATTTGATTCTCCCCCGGACTCATTAGACTCTTGAGGTTCGGAGTTGGCTTGCTCATTGATGTTCTCCCCCTCATGATCAAGATGAGTGGGTTGTTGATTTGGTATGTCTTGGCTTGGCTCTTCTTCAAAGTTCATGCCAAGGTTCTTCATTAGGTTCCTTAGACTAGTGGCTCTATCCGTGACCTTCTCGGGTAAGTCCTTCACACTATCCCAATTCTTGTCTTCATAGAAGCTTTTGCCTTCAAGGAACTTGACATCTCTTGAGACTATGACCCTTCTTGTCTCGGGTACATAGCATTTGTATCCTTTTTGTGTGTTGGAGTATCCTATGAACATGGCCTTGATGCTCTTTGCTTCAAGTTTGTTCCTTTGTTCACTAGGCACAAAAACAAAACACACAACCAAAAACTCTTAGATGGTTAAGAATAGGCTTACTCTTATTCAAAACTTAAAAGGGAGATTGGTTGTTTAAGATTTGAGTAGGGGTTCGGTTGATGAGATAACACGCTGTTAAAACACCATCCGACCAAAACCGTTTTGGGATGTTCATGTGGAACATCATTGACCGTGTGACCTCCATGAGATGCCTATTCTTCCTCTCGGCCACACCGTTTTGTTGCGGTGTATATGGGCATGTGGTTTGGTGAAGAATCCCATGGTTGGTTATGTGTTCTCTGAATGCTCGGCTTGTGTACTCTCCCCCATTATCCGACCTAAAGGTTTTAATCTTAGCATTGTAATGGTTAGTCACATAGTTTTGAAAGTTTTTAAAAGCCTCTAATACCCTATCTTTAGTTTGTAAGAGTGTAACCCAAGTGTATTTAGAGCTTTCATCTATAAATGTGACAAAATAAGCTTGATTATCTCTAGATTTGCAAGGAGAGGACCAAACGTCCGAGTGGACCAATTCAAAAGGTTTGTAACACATTTTGGATTTTGAAAAAACGGTTCTACAATGTTTGCCTAAAATGCAAGCCTCACAAGTTTGATGATCAAAAACAACATTAGGAAAAATAGTTTTTAAAGCATTCAAGTGAGGATGACCAAGTCTAAAATGCCAAATAACATTGTTAACCTCGGCTAAAACCGATTTAAAAGTATGACAAAGAGTAGAAGTAGAAATAGAGTTTTTAAAAGCAAATTCTTCAAGAACATAGAGGTCCCCTCTTGTGACCCCTTTTCCAATGATCTTCTCACTCTTAATATCCTGAAAAATCACATCATTAGGACTAAAAATAACCTTACAATTCAAATCACAAGCAATGCGTTTAACGGATATAAGATTGGAAGTAAAACTAGGCATATAAAGGGCTTGAGAATCACTATTAAACAACTTAAGGTTTCCTAACCCTTCTATAGGAATTTCACTCCCATTTGCAATAATGACATTACCTAAAGCCGGTTTAACATTACTAATTAAATCCAAGTTACTAATCATATGATGAGAAGCACCCGAATCAACAATAATAGGCTTATACGGTTTAATGTCTATGTTTTGAGCACTAAGAGAGTAAAATGGTGAAATACCGGAGCCCTTAAATACCGGAGCCCTTAAGGGCTTTGATGATTGCGTCAAGGTCGGACTTCCTCACGAACTCGTCCATGTATGGGACAATGGCCGAAGACTCCTCTTCCTTGCCATGGCTTGGTCCGCTTGTACTTTGTATGCTAGCCGAGTCATCGTGAGAATAGTTGGCCTTGGCGTCCTTGAACTTGGTCGGCTTGAGGCTAGGGTGTAGGATCCAACACTTCTACTTGTTGTGGCCTTTCTTCTTGCAATGCTCACACGTCAAGGCTCTCCTTTCTTCATGTCTTGGAAGACGGTTTAAAAGCCACCTTGTTTGCGGTCACAAGCTCCTTTTTGCCATCAAATAGCTCAATGGAGCCTTGTTCTCTTTGGAGTTGGGCACACACTTCTTCAAGGTTTGGTAGGGTATCGGCTCGGAGAAGGTGCTTGGTAACCTCCTTGTAGCTGCCGTTGAGTGTGAGAAGCAAGCCAAAGACCTTGTCTTGCTCTCTCCTTTCATTTAGCACTTTTGGCTCCACGGTGCTTGGACGGATCATCTCTAATTCAGCCCAAAGGGACCTAAATTTTCCGAAGTGCTTTGTGAACTCGGTGTCCTCTTGATTGAGATCATTGATAGCTTTCTTGACTTCATAGACTCGGCTAAGGTTGGAGATATTGCCGTAGACGGTTTGGAGGGTATCCCACAATTCCTTGGCATTCTCACAATATGAGTATGCCTCCAAGATAGATGGCTCTAGGGATCCTTGGATGATTCCAAGGACCTTTTGGTCTAGTTGAAACCATTTCTCGTCATCGGAGGTGAGTTCTTCATTTCCGAAGTTGAAATCGATGGGGGCATCTTGCCTAGTAAGGATATGGTTCCAATAGCCGCGACCACAAAGTGCAATCTTCATGGTCCTTGCCAAAAGTAGGTAGTTTATACCTTTCAAGGTAACCGGACAAGAAGTCTTCTTGGATTCTTTATCTTCCATGGTTTACCGAGAGATTTGAAGGTGAAAAAGACTTGTCTTGTTTTGTACAAGTTCAAGCTCGAATAGATCTAGGATGAGAGATGTCACCTTTTTCCAGATCTAGAATACGTAACCGAGAGTGTGAGTGTTACCGAGAATCGTCAAGCACCGAGAAAGCCAGTACCGAGAATCGCCGAGCAACGAGGAATCCCGTACCGAGAATCGCTGAGCAACGAGAACGCCCGGACCGAGAATTTTGTAACCGAAGAAAATTGGCCGAGAGTGACCGAGAGAGATTTAGCGGAAGCAGATTAGGTTCCAAAGCAAATTTGCTCTGATACCATGTTAGTTTTAAAGAAATTAAAGTGGAGTTTAGAAGATTGTGTTCTTGAGTTCCATGAAGAACATCAAGAACAATAGAGAGAGAATAGAGAGAGAATAGAGAGAGAAGGAGTTTAATCCGAAAAGAGTATATTAGATTAATGTTTTTGTGGTACAACAATAGGATATTAATACAAGGAATATCGCTTAAAGAGGAATCAAAGATAGATGCTAAAAACGTCCACATCCTCCTCGGTTAGCCGCGCCCACACGTCGCTTTCACTCGTGTAGCCGCGCTTCCTTATGGAAACATGTGACTTGTACGGCCGAGTGGTGTACACTCGCCTAACGGCTCTATTGGTTAAGCGCACCTTCCTTCTAGATCCTTCTTTGGTCTTCCTTGTAATTCAAACGGTAACATCCCAACGGTAACTAAAGAGAACTTGTGTCTTTGCCTTTGATCACAAGCTAGGTCTTTGCCTTGGTGAACAAGTGTGTCCGGGCAAAGCCTTGGTCTCTTTTTAACACTTATAAGTTCCTCAATGAGCTTTGTACAAGTTTGACGAACTTATGAAACATCTAACAACGGGTTTGTAGGACTCTAAACCAAGTTTCATGCAACATGAGCGCTTATAAGTTCCTCAATGAGCTTTGTACAAGTTTGACGAACTTATGAAACATCTAACAACGGGTTTGTAGGACTCTAAACCAAGTTTCATGCAACATGAGCGCTTATAAGTTCCTCAATGAGCTTTGTACAAGTTTGACGAACGTATGAAAGATCTAACAACGCGTTTCTATGACTCTAAACCAAGTTTCATGCAACATGAGTGCTTATAAGTTCCTCAATGAGCTTTGTACAACTTTCACGAACTTATGAAACATCTAACAACGCGTTTCTAGGACTCTAAACCAAGTTTCATGCAACATGAGTGTTTATAAGTGTCTCAATGAGCTTTGTATAAGTTTGACGAACTTATGAAACATCTAACAACTCGTTTCTAGAAATCTAAACCAAGTTTCATGCAACATGAGAGCTTATAAGTTCCTCAATGAGCTTTGTACAAGTTTGACTAACGTATGAAACAACTAACAACGTGTTTCTGGGACTCTAAACCAAGTTTAATGCAACATGAGAGCTTATAAGTTCCTCAATGAGCTTTATACAAGTTTGACAAACTTATGAAACATCTAACAACGCGTTTCTAGGACTCTAAACCAAATTTCATGCAACATTAGAGCTTATAAGTTCCTCAATGAGCTTTGTACAAGTTTCATGAACTTATGAAACATCTAACAACGCGTTTCTAGGACTCTAAACCAAGTTTCATGCAACATGAGTGATTATAAGTGTCTCATTGAGCTTTGTACAAGTAGACGAACTTATGAAACATCTAACAACGCGTTTCTAGGACTATAAACCAAGTTTCATGCAACATGAAAGCTTATAAGTTCCTCAATGAGCTTTGTACAAGTATGAAACATCTAACAACGCGTTTCATGGACTCTAAACCAAGTTTCATGCAACATGAGTGCTTATAAGTATCTCAATGAGCTTTGTATAAGTTTCACGAACTTAGGAAACATCTTACAACGCGTTTCTAGGACTCTAAACCAAGTTTCATGCAACATGAGTGCTTATAAGTTCCTCAATGAGCTTTGTACAAGTTTGACGAACGTATGAAACATCTAACAACGCGTTTCTAGGATTCTAAACCAAGTTTCATGCAACATGAGTGCTTATAAGTTCCTCAATGAGATTTGTACAAGTTTGACGAACGTATGAAAGATCTAACAACGCGTTTCTAGGACTCTAAATCAAGTTTCATGCAACATGAGTGTTTATAAGTGTCTCAATGAGCTTTGTATAAGTTTGACGAACTTATGAAACATCTAACAACGCGTTTCTAGGACTCTAAACCAAGTTTCATGCAACATGAGAGCTTATAAGTTCCTCAATGAGCTTTGTACAAGTTTGACGAACGTATGAAACATCTAACAACGGGTTTGTAGGACTCTAAACCAAGTTTCATGCAACATGAGCGCTTATAAGTTCCTCAATGAGCTTTGTATAAGTTTCACGAACTTAGGAAACATCTTACAACGCGTTTCTAGGACTCTAAACCAAGTTACATGCAACATGAGTTCTTATAAGTTCCTCAATGAGCTTCGTACAAGTTTGACGAACATATGAAACATCTAACAACGCGTTTCAAGGACTCTAAACCAAGTTTCATGCAACATGAGTGCTTATAAGTTCCTCAATGAGCTTTGTACAAGTTTGACGAACGTATGAAACATCTAACAACGCGTGTCTAGGACTCTAAACCAAGTTTCATGCAACATGTGTGCTTATAAGTTCCTCAATGAGCTTTGTACAAGTTTGACGAACGTATGAATGATCTAACAACGCGTTTCTACGACTCTAAACCAAGTTTCATGCAACATGAGTGCTTATAAGTTCCTCAATGAGCTTTGTACAAGTTTCACGAACTTATGAAACATCTAACAACGCGTTTCTAGGACTCTAAACCAAGTTTCATGCAACATGAGTGCTTATAAGTTCCTCAATGAGCTTTGTACAAGTTTGACGAACTTATGAAACATCTAACAACGCGTTTGTAGGACTCTAAACCAAGTTTCATGCAACATGAGCGCTTATAAGTTCCTCAATGACCTTCGTACAAGTTTGACGACCGTATGAAAGATCTAACAACGCGTTTCTACGACTCTAAACCAAGTTTCATGCAACATGAGTGATTATAAGTTCCTCAATGAGCTTTGTACAAGTTTCACGAACTTATGAAACATCTAACAACGCGTTTCTAGGACTCTAAACCAAGTTTCATGCGACATGAGTGCTTATAAGTATCTCAATGAGCTGTGTACAAGTTTGACAAACGTATGAAACATCTAACAACGCGTTTCAAGGACTCTAAACCAAGTTTCAAGCAACAGGAGTGCTTATGATATGAGCATGGAACCGGATGCCCGAGCAAAACCGGCGCCCGATGCCCGAGCGAAACCGGCGCCCGATGCCCGAGCGAAACCGGAGCCCGATGCTCGAGCGAAACCGGCACCGAGCAACGATAAAGTAGAGGGAGCGATTACGCGGGCAAAAGCCAAGAAGCTAGCTCAGGATGTCCATACGATGATCATGGAGGAACTTGGAGGAGCAGCTAGGAGCTTCTTCAACATCTTTACCAAGGCCTAGACGAAAGACCAAGCTAATGAAACTAGGTAACTAAGTGTTTCGACTCGGTACTCTTTCCCTTTGCGTAGGTTTGTCCCATTGGGTTTACTACGCAAGGGTTTTAACGAGGCCAAGAAGAGCACTACGTCGGTTACTTAGGGGCATTAGCTTGAAGAGTGTACTAAGCAAGGCACTGAAAATACTTGTTGTCCTATCCGCTAAACTACATGGCGTTTCTCCTTATTTAAAATGTCGTGTTGTTTTGCAATTTCCTTTTCTCTTATGTTGCGATTTCCTTTTCTAAGACGATTTCCTTTTTGTTTTAAAACGTGAAACCCTAAAGAAGAAGCGATATGTGCTCTCTCTTTATAAGGGATCACGCCTCCTTTCTATTGAAACCAATGCCCATTTCACTAAGGCATTGTGTGGTATCTTGGAATACAAGCTGAGGCAAAGTCTTGTGATCACGTTCAAATAAGGTTCACTAAGTCAAGAGAGAAAGTGGTCGAGGAAAATAAGAGAAGGAGATTTACCGAGCAAAGTTACCGAGCATTCTTACCGGGCAGTACATGGCGCCCGATAAGCGGTACATGGCGCCCGATAGCAGACCAGGCTCCGTACGGTCGGCGCTCGATAGTTTCTCCTTCCCCCGCTGATACGCTCTCCCTCCTCAAGGATACTCTCTGGACGTGGCTGAGCAACAAGCGAAACGGTATGGTGTGATGAATCGGTGGAGTAGTGGTATTGCACACGGAACAAGGGAATGGTGGATGGTGGAAGCGTGTATACGGATGGTGATTACTTAGCAAGTGATGGGGAACGAGCTAAGTTCGTGAAGATCTCCTAGGCAGCGAACAACTTGAGAGGAGATCGGACCTAGAACAACACTAGACCGAGAGCGAAACCTTTGTAAAGACTTTGTGTATAAAAAGCCGCCTTCACAAAGTGTGCGGCGCTTCCTCTTTATAGAGGTGTTACAAAAACGCGTAGGGTTCCGCGTATAAGCAAAAAGGAAACCACTCGGCAAAAAGGAAATCACACGGCAAAAAGGAAACCGCGCAACTTCAACAAAAACGAAATCCGCCAAAACAACACGGCGTTTAAAAAAACAAACATGATAAAACAACGAGTAGTTTAAAGTGCCTCGTCTCTTACACTCTTCAAGCTATGATTGCTAAGTGGCCGACGTAGTGTTCTTCTTGGCCTCGTTAAAACCCGTGGGAAAGAGTACCAAGCGAGACACTTAGCCGCTTAACTCTCATAGCTTGGTCTTCGTACTTAGACGTGGTGATGGATGTTGTAGAAGCTCTCGGTTGCTTCTCTTCTTGGTTCCTCCTTTAGCATCATCGTATCCGCATCCTTAGCTAATTCCTTAGCTCGTGACCTTGTGATAATGCCGCCTTCAATTTTCCCGTTGCTCGGTGATCGGGCATCGGGCTCCGGTTTTGCTCGATGCTCGGGCTCCGGTTTTGCTCGATGCTCGGGCTCCGGTTTTGCTCGGGCATCCGGTTTTGCTCGGGCATCCGGTTCGGCTCCTCGCTCATATCATCCCCTCTCTCTTGAAAAGGATTTGTCCTCAAATCCGCATCATCAACATAAGGAGACAAGTCAGAAACGTTGAAGGAATCCGATATCATATACTTACCTTGGAGGTCTATCTTGTAGGCGTTGTCGTTGATCCGCCCGGTTACTTTGAAGGGCCCGTCTACTCGAGGCATGAGCTTGGACTTCCTCTCTCGCTGGAAACCGCTCCTTCCTCAAGTGGATCCACACCAAGTCGCCTTCTTCAAACACCATTTCTTTGCGGCCCTTGTTGGCATGTTTGGCGTATTGCTCGGTTCTCTTCTCGATGTTCTCCTTGGCCTTCTCGTGCATTTTCCTAACCTGTTCAGCCTTTTTCTTGCCATCAACACTAGACATTTCAGTCAAATGCAATGCGATTAGATCTAACGGGGACATGGGATTAAAACCTAGAAGAGTGCTTAGCGTGGTTATAAGCGAACTCAACATGGGGTAGACACTCTTCCCATGACTTGATGTTGCTCTTCACTAGTGTTCTCAAAGTGTGGACAACGACCGGTTTACCACCTCGCCTTGACCGTCCGTTTGTGGATGACAAGTAGTAGAAAAGGACAGCTTGGTTCCTAGCTTCGCCCACGTGGTTCGCCAAAAATGGCTCGTGAACTTGGTGTCACGATCGGAAACAATGACTTGGGGCATCCCATGTAGTCTTACCACTTCCCTGAAAAACAAGTTAGCTACACTCACGGCGTCATCCGTCTTGTGGCAAGCGATGAAATGGGCCATTTTGCTGAACCTCGTCTACCACAACAAAGATAGAATCTCTACCATTTCGGTTCGAGGTAAGCCAACAACAAAATCCATTGAAATATGCATCCAAGGATGAGACGGAATAGGCAAAGGGGTGTACAAACCGTGCGGTTGTACCTTACTCTTAGCCGCTTTACATGTAATGCATCTAGCACAAATCCTCTCCACGTCTCTTCGCATTTGGGCCCAATAGAAGTAGGCTTGGAGGCCGGCTAAGGTCTTGGCTACTCCAAAGTGCCCGGCCAATCCTCCTCCATGGGCTTCTCTTACTAACAGCTTCTCGGATCGATCCGCTAGGTATGCACAGCTTGTTATGGCAAAATAGGTATCCATCCCGTCTAAAGAAGTTCTCATACGCAAACTTAGCACATTTTAAGTATTTCTCACTAAACTCGAATCTGATTCATACAAGTCCTTTAGCGTTTCAAAGCCAATAAGTCTAGAATGTAACTCAGAGATTAGGGTGTACCTCCCGGACAATGCGTCGGCTACGACATTGTCCTTACCTTTCTTATATTTGATTACGTAGGGAAAAGTCTCAATGAACTCAATCCAATGGTCGTGCCTCTTGTTGAGTTTCGTTGGCCTTTGAGGTGTTTGAGGGACTCATGGTCGGTGTGGATTACAAACTCCTTGGGCCGAGGTAGTGTTGCCAAGTCCGTAGTGCCCTCACCAAGGCGTACAACTCCTTGCCATAGGTAGGGTAATTCAGCGTGGCTCCTCCCGCCTTCTCACCGAAATAGGCTATTGGTTTCCTGTCCCGCATGAGAACCGCTCCAATACCTACACCGAAAGCATCGCATTCAATTTCAAACGTTTTGAGAAAATCAGGAAGCATGAGTAAAGGGGCACTGATAAGCTTCTCTTTAAGGCTTTGGAAAGCCTGGTCTTGGGCGTCTCCCCACTTGAAGTCTACATCCTTCTTGATGATCTCGGTGAGTGGTGCCGCAAGTGTGCTGAAGTCTTTGACAAACCGCCGATAGAAGCCGGCTAGTCCATGGAAGCTCTTGACTTCTCCTACGGTGGTTGGTCTGGGCCATTCTTTGATCGCCTTGGTCTTCTCCTCATCCACCTTAACTCCTTCTGTACTCACAACAAAACCTAAGAACACAATCTGATTAGTGCAAAAAGTACACTTGTCTAGGTTAGCAAAGAGATTCTCCCTTCTTAGCACGTCAAGGACAGCTTGTATGTGGTCAAGATGCTCGGCTAGGCTCTTGCTAAAGATCAGGATGTCATCAAAGTATACCACCACGAATACACCTATAAAAGATCTCAAGACATGATTCATTAGTCGCATAAAAGTACTAGGCGCATTGGTAAGGCCAAACGGCATCACAAGCCACTAATACAACCCTTGTTTGGTCTTGAAGGTTGTTTTCCACTCGTCACCCTCTTTCATCCTAATCTGATGGTAACCACTCTTAAGATCAATCTTATAGAACACGTTAGATCCACAAAATTCATCTAACATATCATCTAATCTAGGGATAGGGTGGCGATACTTCACCGTGATGTTGTTGATGGCTCGGCAATCAACACACATGCGCCAAGATCCATCCTTCTTTGGCACCAACAAGACCGGTACGGCACAGGGGACTCATGCTCTCTCGGATGTGCCCTTTGCTCATCGCTCCTCAACTTGTCTCGAAGTTCCTTGGTCTCCACCGGGTTGGTTCCGTAGGCGGGCCGCTGGGAAGGGCTGAGCCAGGGACTAGGTCAATCCGGTGCTCTATGCCGCGGATGGGAGGTAGGCTCGGTGGAATCTCCTTGGGAAAAACGTCACCGTAATCCCGCAAAAGCTTAGACATTCCACTAGGCAACTCCCGTGTAGGGTTAGTGCTAACAAGAGTCTCTTTATAAACAAGCATTAACATAGGATAATCGAATTTAGGAGTCTAGACACTTCACTATGGTTGATGTGGAGGTTGCCGCTTATAACCAGTTCTTTCTCCGTGTCCTCCTTGAGCTTGAGGTAGAGTTGATCTTGGTATACTTCGCTTGGTGTGAGAGGCGCTAATGTGATCTTCCGGCCTTTGAATTCAAACGAATGCTTGTTGGTGTAACCATCATGTAGCACACGGCGGTCGGATTGCCAAGGCCTTCCAAGTAACACATGGCCGGATCCCATGGGTATGACATCACATAGCACTTCATCATCATACTTTCCTATGGAGAAAGAGACCTTGACCCGATGTGTCACGGTTAACGCGCCACTCTCATTCAGCCATTGGAGCTTATACGGCCTGGGGTGGGGAAGGGTCTCTAGGCTAAGCTTCTTAACCATGAGCTCACTGGCGGCATTGGTACAACTACCACCGTCGATGATCAAGCTACATACTTTCCCCTTGATGAGGCATCGGGTGTGAAAGAGGTGATCCCTTTGCACCAATTCAGCCGGTTGGTTCTGAACACTCAAGGTCCTCCTAGCAACCAAAGATCTCGCCAATAGCAGCTCGTCTCTTCTTCCTCCCCTTCTTCCTCTTGCTCATATTAAGAGTCCTGGGGAACTATCTCTCCGTTGTCTAGCGTAAGGAACACTTTCTTGTTGGGGCAGTCTCGGGAGTAGTGACCCATCCCTTGGCATCAAAAGCATCCGACGCTACTTAGAGAGGTGCCGTTCCCGGCCTTATGATCGCTTTAGATTCTTCCTTGACCGTGGAAGTAGGTTTGGCGTCCTTGGTGTAAGGTGGCCGGGTAGTGGAGAAGTCTCTTGGCTTGGATTGGCCAGAGGGGTAGCTAGGTTTGACATATCTCCGCTTGTGCTGAGTCTCGACCAGCTCGCCTTATGGACCAGCTCTTCAAGGTCTACATATGTTTGTAGTTCCACCTTATCCCGAATGTCCCGGCTAAGTCCACCAACAAACCTGGCCATGGTAACCTCTTCGTCCTCTTCTAGACCGGCTCGGATAAAGAGAGTCTCCATCTCTTGGAAGTAGTCTCTCACCGTGCTGGAGCCTTGGGTCAGCTTTCGGAGTTTGTTGAGGACCTCTCGGTGATAGTGGTTAGGTACAAACCTTTTCCGCATGTGTGTATTCAGTTGCGGCCAAGTGGTGATGGGTAGCTCATTGTGACGATTCCTGGTGGTGCTGAGCTGATCCCACCATAATAGAGCATAGTCACTGAATTCCGAGATGGCAATCTTCACCTTGTTGGAGGCGTAGGTGTTATGACACAGAAAGCTCGACTCCATCTTCCTCTCCCAATCCAGGTAAGTATTCGGGTCATTCTTCCCTTGGAACGGCGGAAACTTGGCTTTGATGTGCTTCAATTGTTGCCTCTCGGGATCTCTATCACGCATGTCTCGTCTATAGCTCCTCCTACTACGGTCTGAGGCGTTGGAGTGGTAATACTCGTCATCGGAGTCGACGTAGATTCGTTGGCCGGCTAGGGTCTCCGTTCGGCGATTGCGACCGGTTGGTGCTCTTTGCCGTGGAGCCCTTAGCTCAGGTTCAGTTGGTCCATTACGCGTGGGGTGTCCCGGTTCCTTGGATGGTCCATTGTCGTTGACGGGACGTAGGTTGCGGATGGCTTGGAATTTGGAGGTACCGGCTACACCTTTACCTCTTATGACCCTCATGGCTTCGGACGGAGTTGGCGTCGACCCACCTTCGGAGTCCGAGGTTACCCTTGTGGCCTCCCTAGCTTGTCTCTCACGTTCCAAGGTGAGCTGTTGAGAAATTTGTTGGGGAAGTAGTTGGGTCATGGCCTCGGTTACTTGGGCCGCTATAAGCTTCTTGAGGTCATCGAGCGCCTCCGGTGATAGGGCCATGGTACCGTTACACAAACAAATAACTCGCAGTAAGTAGTTCACAGAATAGTTAAACAAATAGAACTCCACGCCACACACACAAGGATAAACGCGTGATAAACAAGAAAAGGAAATCAAGGACGCGGTTTGAAAGAAAAAGGAAATCGGGCAAGTTATTGAAACGCGAGTTTTGAAGAAAAGGAAAGCGAGTAACCGAAACAAAAAGGAAATTTTGAAAGGGTTTTTCGTTTTATTTTAGACTACTCGCCGCCGCCGTTCAACAAAATCGCTCAAGAACACGACGGACATATTTTAAACAGAAACAAAACTTCAAGCAATCGGATATACGGTGAGGCTCTAGATGCAAACTTATCAAATTTCGTTTCAGGACACACAAGTCTTTCACACAGAATCGTAATCAACAGGTTCATACGGAAACAAGAACACAATCAAACGCTAGTTCTATCAATCTTAACAAACGCTACTAGATCTAGACATAATAAGATTTAATGTTAGAGAGTTTAGAGATAACTCAGCCTTTTGGTACAGAGGAGGATCTGATACCAGATGATACGCTCTCCCTCCTCAAGGATACTCTCTGGACGTGGCTGAGCAACAAGCGAAACGGTATGGTGTGATGAATCGGTGTAGTAGTGGTATTGCACACGGAACAAGGGAATGGTGGATGGTGGAAGCGTGTATACGGATGGTGATTACTTAGCAAGTGATGGGGAACGAGCTAAGTTCGTGAAGATCTCCTAGGCAGCGAACAACTTGAGAGGAGATCGGACCTAGAACAACACTAGACCGAGAGCGAAACCTTTGTAAAGACTTTGTGTATAAAAAGTTTGCTGCCTTCACAAAGTGTGCGGCGCTTCCTCTTTATAGAGGTGTTACAAAAACGCGTAGGGTTCCGCGTATAAGCAAAAAGGAAACCACTCGGCAAAAAGGAAATCACACGGCAAAAAGGAAACCGCGCAACTTCAACAAAAAGGAAATCCGCCAAAACAACACGGCGTTTAAAAAAACAAACATGATAAAACAACGAGTAGTTTAAAGTGCCTCGTCTCTTACACTCTTCAAGCTATGATTGCTAAGTGGCCGACGTAGTGTTCTTCTTGGCCTCATTAAAACCCAGTGGGAAAGAGTACCAAGCGAGACACTTAGCCGCTTAACTGTCATAGCTTGGTCTTCGTACTTAGACGTGGTGATGGATGTTGTAGAAGCTCTCGGTTGCTTCTCTTCTTGGTTCCTCCTTTAGCATCATCGTATGCGCATCCTTAGCTAATTCCTTAGCTCGTGACCTTGTGATAATGCCGCCTTCAATTTTCCCGTTGCTCGGTGATCGGGCATCGGGCTCCGGTTTTGCTCGATGCTCGGGCTCCGGTTTTGCTCGGGCATCCGGTTTTGCTCGGGCATCCGGTTCCGGCTCCCTGCTCATATCACCCGCGGACGCGCGCGATTCCTCTCGGTGTTGACCGCACACTTTTCCTTGACCGGCCTTATCCACAAACGGTCACAAGGAAAAGTTAGCCTCCTTTATATTCTTATATTGGCTTTATTTGTAAAAACAACAAGATACAAGTTTTATATTATGAAAGTCGATTAAACCCACCTTTTCTCTATTCTCTCTAAATCTCACCAAGAACACCAAATGTTATATTCTCCTAAAATCTCTCATAACATTTGGTTTACTCTCTTAAATTCTAACATGGTATCAGAGCGAAATCGCTCCTGAACCTATTCTAAGCTTCCGCTCACTCTTTTTCATCAATCTCTTTTCATAAAATTCTAGATCTTGTCTTGTTCTTCACGCTTTTCTTCTAAAGTTTCAAACTTTTTCCTTTTCTTTGTTCTTAGCTTAGATCTTGTGAAGATCCTAAGCTATCCTCTTTTCAAATCTCAGATCCGTCTCTAAAGTTTCAATCTTTTCTCTTTTCCGCAAAGGTTTCCCAAAGATCCAACCTTTTTCCCCTTTTTTTCAAGCCTAAAATACCAAAGTTTGAAACTTTTGTGTCTTTTAAGCTTTGGATTCGAAAAAGATTCAAGCTTTCTTTTTGTTTATCCTCGGATCTAAGTAAAGTTACTAAATTTCTCGGATTTAAGATCAAATCTCTCTTTTCACCATGGAAGACAAAGAATACTCTAAGAAAGTTCTATGTCCGGTGATTCTCAAAGGTATATACTACTTCCTTTGGGCCAGAACTGTCAAGATTGCTTTGTGTGGCCGTGGTCTCTGGAATCACATCCTCAAGTCACAAATAACAATCTCCGAAGATACGCTTGTTGAAGATGACACTTCCACAGAGAGCAAATGGTACCAAGAGGACCAAAAGGTTCTCGGAATCATTCAAGGTTCTCTTGATCCTCCTATCCTAGAGGCTTACTCGTATTGTGAATATGCCAAAGAACTTTGGGACACTCTTCAAACGGTATACGGCAATGTGTCCAATCTAAGCCGCGTCTATGAAGTCAAGAAGGCTATTAATGATTTGAACCAAGAAGACATGGAATTTACAAAGCATTTTGGCAGATTTAGATCTCTTTGGGCAGAATTAGAAATGCTCCGCCCTAGTACCGTGGATCCCAAGGTTCTTAATGAAAGAAGGGAACAAGATAAGGTATTTGGCTTGCTCCTCACGCTAAACGGTAGTTACAAGGATGTGATCAAGCATCTCTTGCGCTCGGACGCTTTACCAAACCTTGAAGATGTTTGTGCTCAGCTCCAAAGAGAACAAGGTTCTATTGAGCTATTTGGTAACAAAAAGGAGTTGGTAACCGCCAACAAAGTCGCTTACAAGCCAAATCCTAGAACTTATGAAGAAAGGCGTTCTCTTGTGTGTGACCATTGCAAGAAGAAGGGACACTCCAAGGAGAAATGCTGGATTCTAAGCCCACACCTCAAGCCAGCCAAATTCAAAGATGCAAAGGCAAATTTCTCAAATGATGATGCAACCGGGGCAAGTAGTAGCACAATGAGCACACAAGGAAAGGATGATGAATCCACGGCGATTGTCCCCTACAATGATGAGTACGTGAGGAAATCAGACTTGGATGCCCTCATCAAAGCCCTTAAGGGCTCCGGTATTAAAACTTTCTACTCCCTTAGTGCAAATATCATGAATAAACCTATAAAACCTATCATAATTGATTCCGGGCTTCTCACCATATGATTAGCAATAAGAACTTGATTAACAATGTTAAACCGGCTCTAGGAAATGTTGTTATTGCTAATGGAAGTAGAATCCCTGTCAAAGGTTTAGGTAATCTTAGGTTATTCAATAAGGATACTCAAGCTCTATATATGCCTAGTTTCACCTCTAATCTTATATCGGTTAAAAGAGTTGCTTGTGATTTGAATTGCAATGTGATTTTTAGTCCTAATGAAGTGATTTTTCAGGATATTAAGAGTAAGGAAGTTATCGGCAAAGGGGTAACAAGAGGCGACCTTTACATCTTTGACAAAGAAGTGTCAAGTTCTTATCATCATTCTGCATTTAGTTCTGTTTTAAATGAAGCTAACAATGTGTTATGGCACTATAGACTAGGCCATCCTCATGTTAAAGCTTTAAAGACTATTTTGCCGAATGTTTCTTTTGATCATAACAATTGTGAGTCTTGCATTTTGGGCAAGCACCATAAAACTGTTTTTCCAAACTCTAAAATGACTTATGAAAACTGTTTTGATCTTGTTCACTCTGATGTTTGGACATCACCTTGCAAATCTAGAGAAAACCAGTCTTATTTTGTGACTTTTATAGATGAGAACTCAAATTATACTTGGCTTACTCTTTTACCTTCAAAAGATAGGGTTTTAGATGCATTTAAAAACTTTCAAAACTACATTACTAACCAATTCAATGCTAAGATCAAATGTTTCAGATCGGATAATGGTGGTGAATACACAAGTAATGCATTCAAAGAGCACATAGCCAAACATGAAATCCTACATCAAACAAGTTGTCCTTATACTCCACAACAGAATGGTGTAGCCGAGAGGAAAAACAGACATTTGATGGAAGTAACAAGATCAATGATGTTTCATATGAGTGTGCCTAAAAGATTTTGGGCAGATGTAGTCCTAACTGCATGTTACCTTATCAACAGAACCCCAACACAAGTTTTGGAGAATCAGTCTCCATATCAGGTATTGAATAAAACCAAACCATTTATCAATCATCTAAGGGTATTTGGTTGCTTGTGTTTTGTGTTTGTGCCAGGAGAGCAAAGGAACAAACTTGATGCAAAAAGCACAAGAGCCATGTTCATTGGGTACTCAAGCACGCAGAAGGGATACAAGTGTTATGTCCCTGAAACAAGAAGGGTCCTTATTTCAAGAGAAGTCAAGTTTATTGAAGGGAGAAGCTACTATGAAGACAATACATGGGAAAGTATCAAAGATCTACCTATAAGTGTCACAGATAGAGCCACCAGCCTTAAAAACTTGATGAAGAACTTGGGTATGGATATCAATGAGGAACCAAGTGGAGAAGTACCTCATCAAAACTCCCACCTTGATCCTGAGGGGGGGAACAATGATACTCCTCAAGACACTCATGAGTCCAATGAAGACCAAAGGGAAGAACCTGAAGTTCAAGAAGAACATCATGGAGAACCTGAAGATCATCAAGAGTCTCATGATCAAGCTGCTCCATCTCCTAATCAAGCTGATCCATCCCCTAATCAAGCTGCTCCATCTCCTAATCAAGCTGCTCCATCTCCCATTCCTCTAAGGAGAAGTACAAGGATAAAAAGGCCAACCTCAAACTGGAAGAACACTAGGGTTTACTTCAATAGCAATGTTGTTGCTCATCCAATTCAGGCCATGTGTACTCTTGCATCTTGTCCTGAAGAGCATCAAGTGTTTGTTGCAAAGATTGATCAACATTGGATACCAAGTACTTATGCTGAGGCTATGGAGCATAATGAGTGGAAAGAGGCAGTAGGTGCAGAGAACAAAGCTATGGAGTTGAATCATACATGGGATGTGACTGACTTGCCAAAAGGAAAAAGGACAGTGAGTTCTAGATATATATTCACCATCAAGTACCATAGCAATGGAGAAGTGGAGAGACACAAAGCTAGGCTAGTAGCAAGGGGATTCACACAAACTTATGGAGAAGACTACCTTGATACTTTTGCACCAGTAGCTAAGCTACACACGGTAAGAGTAATATTGTCTTTAGCTACTAATCTGGATTGGGACTTGTTTCGATGGACGTCAAGAATGCCTTCTTACAAGGAGAACTTGAAGAAGAAGTATACATGACACCACCACATGGGCTAGAAAAGACCATTGCTCCAGGAAAGGTACTAAAGCTAAGGAAGGCTATTTATGGGCAGAAACAGTCCCCAAGAGCCTCGGTATAAGAAGTTGAGCACAACCTTGACTGAAAAGGGATTCAAAATGTCTCAATCGAACACACACTCTTCACTTGTCAAAGCCAAGAAGGTATCATTGTCATTCTCATATATGTTGATGACATAATCATATCGGTAGTGATAAGAAAGGTATACAAAATACTAAGGATTACTTGAAATCTGTTTTTGATATAAAAGATCTTGGTATTTTGAAATACTTTCTAGGCATAGAGGTGTGTAGGTCTAATGAGGGATTATTCTTATCCCAAAGAAAGTATGTACTTGACCTTGTGAATGAGACATGTTTTCTAGATGCTATGGCAAGCAAAGACACCCCCGGAAGAAGGATACAAAACCATCCAACCAGGAGGAAGAGAAGATCAACCTCATGATGATCCAAAGCAATACAGGCGCATAGTGGGTAAGCTAATCTACTTAACCATTACACGGCCTGACTTGTGTTTTGCTGTGAATCAGGTAGCTCAACACATGCAAAAGCCAAAACTCCATCATTGGAATATGCTGGAAAGAATACTAAGGTATCTCAAAGGCACTTCTAGCTTGGGCATATGGATGGGCTGCAACAAAAACACCGAGGTGGTGGGATATTGTGATGCTGATTATGCCGGGGATGTTGAGGACAGAAGATCAACCACAGGCTATTGCACATTCATAGGTGGTAACTTGGTAACTTGGAAGACTAAGAAACGAAGATTGTGTCATGCTCCACCGCTGAAGCCGAGTACCGGGCCATGAGGAAGCCGACACAAGAACTTATGTGGCTGAAGAATCTCCTCAAGGATTTGGGAATAGAGTTCCAAACACCAATGACCATGCATTGTGACAATGAGTCGGCAATCCACATTGCGTCCAATTCGTGTTCCATGAAAGAACCAAGCACATAGAGATTGACTGCCACAAAGTGAGGGAACAAATGGTTAAAGGCACCATCCTCCCATGCTATACAAAGAGCTCGGATCAACTAGCAGACATTTTCACCAAATCTGCAAGTTTGAAAGTGTGTGAGTCAATCTTACCAAGACTTGGACTCACCAAAGCTATCCAACACTAGAAGACCCTAACCGTATACTTCATACTCTTTTTCCCTTGATGAGTTTTGTCCCAAAAGGGTTTTCTTGTCAAGGTTTTTAATGAGGTGGAGTATACGGGTTCCAAGCTTAGCCAATTCCATCCGGGTAAGCTTGCGGGGGAGTATTGAAACCAATGCCCATTTCACTAAGGCATTGTGTGGTATCTTGGAATACAAGCTGAGGCAAAGTCTTGTGATCACGTTCAAATAAGGTTCACTAAGTCAAGAGAGAAAGTGGTCGAGGAAAATAAGAGAAGGAGATTTACCGAGCAAAGTTACCAAGCATTCTTACCGGGCAGTACATGGCGCCCGATAAGCGGTACATGGCGCCCGATAGCAGACCAGGCTCCTTACGGTCGGCGCTCGATAGTTTCTCCTTCCCCCGCGGAAGCGCGCGATTCCTCTCGGTGTTGACCGCACACTTTTCCTTGACCAGCCTTATCCACAAACGGTCACAAGGAAAAGTTAGCCTCCTTTATATTCTTATATTGGCTTTATTTGTAAAAACAACAAGATACAAGTTTTATATTATGAAAGTCGATTAAACCCACCTTTTCTCTATTCTCTCTAAATCTCACCAAGAACACCAAGAACACCAAATGTTATATTCTCCTAAAATCTCTCATAACATTCGGTTTACTCTCTTAAATTCTAACACTTTCTTCTTCTTGAGTCAAACTTTTATCATCAACTTCTTTGTTAGACTCACCTTGATTCTTCATTGAATCCGAAGCACTTACAAGTCCTAGTTACTTCCAAGTGTTTCTGCGAATCATCAAGCAATCCTCCCATCGATTGCTTGAGTTGTCCACCATCCATCTCGCATCCCAATCACCTCCATATCCCCCCCCAGTTCTGTTCTTGAAGTCGCCACCATCTGCACCATCTTTCCCTATCCGCTTGCCTCTCGTTTTCGCACAAACACCGCAGCCCACCTCCCATCTAACCATAAATCCGCCGAGAAGAGTCCTTTGCCTTTGCCCAAGAGTTGAGATCCTAACCAAGGGTGTATCACGTGGTATCAGAGCCAACTCTGTACCAAAGGCTGAGTTTTCTCCATCCTTACATCTTTTCATTCGATTTATTTGCTTGAAACCTATTAGAACCGAAAGCTTTTGATTATAATCGTTGAGATCTGTTGCTTTGTGTTCTAAGTTTCTGTCGCTTGTTCTTGAATGATTAAGATTGATTGTTGATTGTCTAAAGCTACTGATTAGGTTGATAGATAACTCTTGTTTGTCCATTACATTGTTTGAAATTGTTGCTTGAGTTCTTTTGATTATCGAACATGGCGGCTGCGCGAGTTAAGAGTTAAAACCCTAAGCAAATTTCCTTTTTTCTAAGCTTTTGATTGTGAAAGAGTTTTTCAATTTCCTTTTTTTTATGTACTCGCAAACTGATTAGAATTGGACTACATTGCAAGTTTGTGTCATTAAGTTACTTGTGGTACACGTGAAACTTGATTTAAAACGCCTCATACTTGAACATCACGCCATAAAACTTGATACAATTTGACTTAAAGTTGTTTTACGTTTTGAGTTACTACCTTGTTCTTATTCCTAGGACTACTTACTTTGAGTTACTTGTTTGTGTACCAGGTACATGGCACTTCCCACGGAAGCAACTGAGGACTTACAGAAGCTCATCGCGGACCAGATCGCCGCAGCCCTTCAACAGATGCTTCCCCAACAGATTTCTAAACACCTTACCCTGGAACGCGAACAGCAGTCCAAGAGGACCGCGGTAGTCTCGTCCGAGTTCGAGAGTGAGCCTACTCCTACCCCCTCAGGAGCCATCCGGATTGCCGGGGAAAGGGTGTCGCCGGTACGTCCAAATTCCAAGCCGTTCGCAACGTCTTTCCTATCGGTACCGAATAACCCCGCCGGCCGAGACTACCTCAACCTTGACGCGGATGAAGAAGACCCGTCACCCAGGCGTCGAGTGCAAGGAGAACGTGACGCGGACGGACAGAATGCCCCTCGGCACCGAGGACATGCCCGGCGCCGAACCCAAACCATTGCCGGTCACCGTGTCTATGAGGATTCGGATGACGGGTATTACAACCACTCGGATCGAAGTAGGAGAAGCCGCAGACATGAGAGACGTGACCGAGATGATCCGAGAGATTCTGAGAGGCAACAGCTGAAGCACATCAAGGCTAAGTTCCCTCCTTTCCAAGGCAAGAACGACCCAGAAGCCTATCTAGATTGGGAGAGGAAGATGGAATCTAGTTTCTTGTGCCACGACACCTACGCAGCCAACAAGGTGAAGATAGCCATCTCAGAATTCAGTGACTATGCCTTGCTTTGGTGGGATCAACAGTGTACGTCTCGGAGCCATCACAATGAGCAGCCCATCCAGACTTGGCCTCAACTCACCGCCCTCATGAGAAAACGGTTTGTTCCCAGCCACTACCACCGGAAAGTTCTCAACAAACTCATGAAGCTTACCCAAGGATCCAGCTCCGTCCAAGATTATTTCCAAGAGATGGAAACCCTCTTGATTAGGGCTGGCCAAGAAGAGGATGAAGAGGTCACTTTAGCTCGGTTCATTGGTGGATTTAGCCGAGACATCCAGGACAAAGTAGAGCTTCAAACCTATGGGGATCTTGAGGAGCTTGTGCACAAGGCAGAGCTAGTGGAGAGTCAGAACAAGAGACGGTATGCCAAGCCTAGCTTCTCCACGCCGAGCAAGCCCAAGGACTTCACCCCCACACGGCCACCTTTCACCAAAGACACCAAACCAACCCCTGCGGCTAAGGAAGAGACCAAGTATGATCCTAAGAGCCGAGGCAACACCTCTTCTAGTAACGTCGGGTGCTTCGGTGTCAAGGGATGGGCCATTACTCCAGAGAATGTCCCAACAAGAAGGTGTTTATGCTGCTTGATAGCGGTGAGGTTGTACCCCAAGACTCTGATTCTGAGCTAGAAGCCGAAGAAGGAGAAGAAGAGACAGCCGCTATTGGAGAGATGTTAGTAGCTCGGAGGACTCTAAGTGTCCAGAACCAACCGAGGAGCCGGTGCAGCGTGATCATCTCTTCCACACCCGGTGCCTCATCAAGGGCAAGGTTTGCAGCTTGATCATCGATGGTGGTAGCTGTACCAACGCTGCTAGTGAGCTTATGGTGAAGAAGTTAAGCCTAGCCACCATCTCCCACCCCGTGCCATATAAGTTACAATGGCTTAACGAGAGTGGAGCTCTCACGGTAACACATCAGTCCGGTTTACTCTTGCAATTGGTAAGTATGAGGATGAAGTCCCGTGTGATGTGATACCAATGGGGTCAAGCCATGTGCTTCTTGGTAGACCTTGGCAATCGGATAGAAGGGTTATGCATGACGGGTACACCAACAAGCACTCCTTTGAGTTCAAAGGCCGAAAGATTACTCTTGCTCCTCTCACACCAAGTGAAGTCTACCAAGATCAGCTTTATCTCAAGCTCAAGGAAGACAAAGAGAGGGAGCATGTTCCAGCCACCAGCCTCTACATAAACCAAAGAGAAGTTTCTCAACTCTTAGCTTCAGATTGTTCTATTCTCGTTATTTGTGTACAAGGAGAGCCTTGTTAGTACTAACCCCACACAGGATCTCCCTAGTGATATGTCTAAGCTATTGCAGGATTTTAGTGATGTCTTTCCCCAGGAGATACCCCCTGTGCCTACCACCCATCCGAGGCATTGAGCACCAGATTGACTTGGTACCCGGTTCAAGACTACCAAACCGACCAGCTTATAGGACCAATCCGGTGGAGACCAAGGAACTTCAAAAGCAAGTAGAAGAACTTATGAGCAAGGGACACATTCGTGAGAGCATGAGTCTGTGTGCCGTGCCGGTTCTTCTCGTGCCAAAGAAGGACGGATCGTGGAGGATGTGTGTTGATTGCCGAGCCATCAACAACATCACGGTTAAGTATCGCCATCATATCCCTAGACTTGATGATATGCTTGATGAATTGTGCGGTTCTAACATTTTCTCTAAGATTGATCTTAAGAGCGGTTATCATCGATTAGGATGAAGGAAGGTGATGAATGGAAGACGACTTTCAAGACCAAGCAAGGCCTCTATGAGTGGCTAGTCATGCCTTTTGGATTTACTAATGCACCGAGTACATTTATGCGTCTAATGAACCATGTTTTGAGATCTTTTATAGGTGTATTCGTGGTGGTATACTTTGATGACATCCCGATCTTCGGTAGGAGCTTAGCCGAGCACATTGACCACGTCCGAGCCGTTCTTGAAGTTCTAAGGAGGGAAAACCCGTTTGCCAACATAGACAAATGCACCTTTTGTACTAACCAGGTTGTATTCTTAGGCTTTGTTGTGAGTGCGAATGAGTACAGGTCGATGAGGAGAAGATCAAGGCTATCCGGGATTGGCCTAAACCGACCACCATTGGAGAAGTCCGGAGCTTTCATGGGCTTGTCGGGTTCTACCGCCGTTTTGTCCGGGACTTTAGCACCATTGCTGCACCATTGACCGAATTGATCAAGAAGGATGTGGGATTTAAGTGGGGAGAAGCACAAGACAAGGCTTTTGAATGCCTTAAAGAGAAGCTTATCAATTCCCCTTTGCTTTTATTACCTGATTTCCTTAAGACTTTTGAGATTGAATGTGATGCGTCTGGTGTAGGGATTGGGGCAGTTCTAATGCAGGAACGGAGGCCTATAGCTTACTTCAGTGAGAAGCTAATTGGAGCCACGCTGAACTATCCCACATACGACAAGGAGCTCTACGCGCTGGTGAGAGCCTTGCAGACTTGGCAACACTACCTTTGGCCGAAGGAGTTTGTTATCCACACCGATCATGAGTCTCTCAAGCATCTTAAGGGCCAACAGAAGTTGAACAAGAGACATGGCCGCTGGATAGAGTTCATAGAGACTTTCCCCTATGTGATCAAATACAAGAAAGGTAAGGACAATGTCGTGGCCGACGCATTGTCCGGAGGTACACCCTTATCTCTCGAATTGACTTCTATACTTATCGGATTTGAAGTGATCAAAACCTTATATGAGAATGATTCTGAATTTAGTGATTACTATGCAAAGTGCTCTAAGTTTGGTTTTGAGAATTACTTTAGACGGGATGGTTATCTCTTTTACAACAACAAGCTATGTATACCCGGCGGTTCGGTAAAAGAGTTGTTGGTTAGGGAAGCACACGGAGGAGGCCTAGCTGGGCACTTTGGCCAAGCCAAGACACTGGCCAGCCTCCAAGCCTACTTCTATTGGCCTCACATGAGAAGAGACGTCGACAGGATCTGCCTTGCTTGTGTCACGTGCAAGCAAGCCAAGAGTAAGGTGCAACCTCACGGTTTGTACACACCTTTACCAATACCTTCTCATCCTTGGACAGAAATTTCTATGGATTTTGTAATAGGCTTACCTCGAACCAGGAATGGTAGAGACTTTATATTTGTGGTTTTAGACAGGTTTAGCAAGATGGCTCACTTCATAGCTTGCCACAAGACCGATGACGCGGTTAGCGTAGCTAATTTGTTTTTCGGGGAAGTGGTCGGATTGCACGACATGCCTCGGGTGATTGTCTCGGATCGTGACACCGAGGTTCTTGAGTCACTTCGGCGTACCTTGTGGGCCAAGCTAGGGACCAAACTCTCATTCTCCACCACCTGCCATCCCCAAACCGATGACCAAACCGAAGTAGTCAACAGGTCCTTATCCACACTTCTCAGGACCCTGGTAAGAAGCAATCTCAAGGCATGGGAGGAGTGTCTACCCCATGCTGAGTTTGCTTACAATCACGCTAAGCACTCTACTACTCTATACTCACCGTTTGAATTGGTTTATGACTTTAACCCTATGTCTCCCCTTGATCTAATCGCGTTGCCTTTGAGTGAAGTGTCTAGTTTTGATGGTAGCAAGAAGGCCGAGCAGGTTAAGAAGATGCACGAGAAGGCCAAAGCGAACATCGAGAAGAAGACTGAGCAATACGTTAGGCAAGCGAACAAGGGCCGCAGGGAGATGCTGTTTGAGGAAGGCGATTTGGTGTGGGTCTACTTGAGGAAGGAACGATTCCCAGCTGAGAGGAAGTCCAAGCTTATGCCCCGAGTTGATGGGCCATTCAAAGTTACCAAGCGGATCAACGACAATGCATACAAGATTGATCTTCAAGATTCAGATTCGAGGACAAATCCATTTCAAGAGGGAGGGGATGATATGAGCATGGAACCGGATGCCCGAGAAAAACCGGCGCCCGATGCCCGAGCGAAACCGGCGCCCGATGCCCGAGCGAAACCGGAGCCCGATGCTCGAGCGAAACCGGCACCGAGCAACGATAAAGTAGAGGGAGCGATTACGCGGGCAAAAGCCAAGAAGCTAGCTCAGGATGTCCATACGATGATCATGGAGGAACTTGGAGGAGCAGCTAGGAGCTTCTTCAACATCTTTACCAAGGCCTAGACGAAAGACCAAGCTAATGAAACTAGGTAACTAAGTGTTTCGACTCGGTACTCTTTCCCTTTGCGTAGGTTTGTCCCATTGGGTTTACTACGCAATGGTTTTAACGAGGCCAAGAAGAGCACTACGTCGGTTACTTAGGGGCATTAGCTTGAAGAGTGTACTAAGCTAGGCACTGAAAATACTTGTTGTCCTATCCGCTAAACTACATGGCGTTTCTCCTTATTTAAAATGTCATGTTGTTTTGCAATTTCCTTTTCTCTTATGTTGCGATTTCCTTTTCTAAGACGATTTCCTTTTTGTTTTAAAACGTGAAACCCTAAAGAAGAAGCGACATGTGCTCTCTCTTTATAAGGGATCACGCCTCCTTTCTTCTTCTTGAGTCAAACTTTTATCATCAACTTCTTTGTTAGACTCACCTTGATTCTTCATTGAATCCGAAGCACTTACAAGTCCTAGTTACTTCCAAGTGTTTCTGCGAATCATCAAGCAATCCTCCCATCGATTGCTTGAGTTGTCCACCATCCATCTTGCATCCCAATCACCTCCATATCCCCCCCAGTTCTGTTCTTGAAGTCGCCACCATCTGCACCATCTTTCCCTATCCGCTTGCCTCTGTTTTCAGACAAACACCGCAGCCACCTCCCATCTAACCATCAATCCGCCGAGAAGAGTCCTTTGCCTTTGCCCAAGAGTTGAGATCCTAACCAAGGGTGTATCAGCTTATAAGTTCCTCAATGAGCTTTGTACAAGTTTTAAGAACGTATGAAACATCTAACAACGCGTTTCTAGGACTCTAAACCAAGTTACATGCAACATGACTTCTTATAAGTTCCTCAATAAACTTTGTACAAGTTTGACGAACGTATGAAACATCTAACAACGCGTTTCTAGGACTCTAAACCAAGTTCCATGAAACATGAGTGTTTATAAGTGTCTCAATAAGCTTTGTATAAGTTTGACGAACTTATGAAACATCTAACAACTCGTTTCTAAGACTCTAAACCAAGTTTCATGCAACATGAGAGATTATAAGTTCCTCAATGAGCTTTGTACAAGGTTGACGAACGTATGAAACAACTAACAACGTGTTTCTAGAACTCTAAACCAAGTTTAATGCAACATGAGAGCTTATTGTAGAAAAGTATAGATCTTGTGTTTAGAGAATGATTAGTGAGAGATTAAGAAAAGAGATTAAGAGAATAGAGAAGAAATGCTCTCGGATATAAGAGGAAACCTTGTTCCTTAATTTTACAATGATAAGCCAATACATGTATATAAAGAGAAACATTAAGAAAGATCTAGAATGGAGCCGTTTATGGATAAGGGAAACGTGTGTAGTCAAGCCTTGCTTTTGCCCGCACGTATCGGCTATGCGCTGTCCAAGACCGGTCTTCGTGTACGGATCCAATAAGCGCTCGACCACATGTGCGCGAGAATGCGCGGGCACCAGGCTGGAGCGCGGATAAGGTTTTGTCAACTTCCACATGTTTGGTTCTCTCATGAAACACCGAGTTGGATGCAAGGCTAATTGCTGATTTGTTGTCGGCATGCATAATCATAGGCGTCTTGACTTCAATTTCCAAATCCGTAACCAAAGCCTTGAGCCAAATAAACTCTTGAGTTAACTTCCTCATTGCTCTATACTCCGACTCGGTTGTTGAACAAGAGACCACCTTTTGTTTCTTGATCTTCCATGTCACCAAGTTGCCTCCTATGAACGTGTAGTACCCAGTGGTAGATCTTCTATCTCCTTTGTCTCCTGCCCGGTGCACCTTTGAGATATCTTAGGACTCTATCAACAAGATTCCAATGATGGTTCTTTGGCTTCTGCATGTGTTGTGATACCTGATTCACAACAAAACATATATCAGGTCTTGTAATGGTAAGGTAAATCAGCTTACCCACTAGTCTCCGGTATTGTTTTGGATCCTTTTAAGGCTCGTCTTCAAACTCCCCTTTCCGGATATCCTTGTGGTTCTCTTCTAAGGGAGTTTTTGCAGCCTTGGCTCCAAGTTTTCCTGTTTCAACCAAAAGATCAAAAGTATATTTTCTTTGGGATAAGAAGAGGCCTTCCTTAGACCTGCAAACTTCTATTCCAAGAAAGTATTTAAGCTCACCAAGGTCCTTTATATCAAAAATAGACTTTAGTTGAGCTTTGGTAGCTTCTACCCTTACCTTGTCATCCCCTGTGATGATTATATCATCAACATACACGAGGATGACTACTATACCTGTTCGGCGCTTGCTTGTGAACAAGGTATGGTCAGATTCTGATTTCTTGAAGCCTTGGTCTAGGAGAGTAGTGCTCAGTTTGTGATACCAATCCCTAGGAGATTGCTTTAGACCATATATAGCTTTCTTCAATCTCAGAACCTTGCCTGGAGTGATTCTGTTAGCTACACCAGAAGGAGGTGTCATGTAGACTTCATCTTCTAGTTCTCCTTGTAAGAATGCATTCTTCACATCCATTTGCCATAGATCCCATTCCAGATTTGTGGCTATTGAGAAGATCACTCTTACTGTATGTAGCTTGGCAACAGGGGCAAAGGTTTCAAGGTAGTATTCTCCATAGGTTTGGGTAAACCCTCTAGCAACTAACCGAGCCTTATACCTTTCTATGTCTCCATTGCTCTTATACTTGATGGTGAACACATATCTAGAGCTAACTGTTCTCTTGCCTTGAGGAAGATCTGCTTCTTCCCAAGTTTCATTAAGTTCCATTGCTCTGTCTTCTTCCTCCATTGCCTTGATCCACACATCATGCTCCATAGCTTCTTCATATGTCTTTGGTATCCAGTTCTCATCCATCTTGGCCATAAAGACTTGATGTTCTTGAGGGAAGGAAACCATGCTGCATACTGCTTGGATAGGATGTGCCACATCTTGATTGTTGAAGTAGACTCTTCACTACAAGAATCTGCACATTTAGCAACGACCAAAATCGTTGCTAAATCGTTGCTAAACGCATTTAGCAACGATTTAGCGACGATTACATTTTCGTCGTTAATCGCTCGTCGCTATTTCGAAATCGTCGCTAATTCGTTGCTAAATTAGCGACGACTCGAAATCGTTGTTAATTCGTTGCCAAATATTCGTTGCTAATTCGTTGCTATTTTAGCGACGAATTAGCAACGAATTTGCAAGGTTATTTTAGCTTCGAAATAGCAACGATTTAGCGTCGAATTTAAAAAAATTATTTTCGATTTTCAGAATTTAAAAACTTATGAAATTGCTGCAAACGTCGCTAATTCGTTGCTAATTTAGCAACGAATTGGCAACGATTCTTTATACAAATCGTTGCCAAATCGTTGCTAATTTAGCAACGATTTGGCAACGAAGAACATAACAATCGTCGCTAATTCGTTGCTAATTTAGCAACGAATTAGCAACGATTTTTTTAAAAAAAAATTTTAAAAAAATTTTTAAAAAAATTTAAAATAAAAATAAAATAAAATTATTATAATTAAAATTTAAAATTCAAATTACATTTTAAAAAAACTAAACTAGGGATCAAAATCATTAATCCCGACATTCCGTCCCAGTTCTTGAGCTGCGGCTTCAGCCTCGTCTGGAGCAACCTCCGGTTCCGGATCGACCCCTAATCCGCGTTCCCGCATCGCATTAGCCAGGTTTGGACTATCCATCGCAATTATGGAGAATAGATCCGTCATTGTCTTGAAGCGGGCGTTTGTATCTTGGAGTTCTGTCGCAAACGAGCATTCTCCGCGGCTGATCCTGCTGAGAAACATGAGGTTGCGATGAAGAAGCTGCGGGAACGGTCTCGATAGAACCGACTCCGAAAGTGCGGTTCTTCTTTTTCGGAGCGACCTACGTAGAATTAATATTATATATCCGTTAGTAAATATAATATAATTTAAAAAATATAAATTAAATTATTTACCTCGTAGTAGATTTGGTCGCATTCCGCGACCGAAAGTCGTCCCGAGGAGTTCACTGAGCTCCCTTCTTCAGTGGACGACTGACTTACCCGCTCGGCGAGTCTAGCCTCATAGTCATTCACGATCTTTTCGGATCGTGAACCGACATATGACCCATCTTTGCGCTTACGGGTTTTTTTCAATATCTCCACAATAGGGGGAAGTTCACCCTCTTCCTCGGCCTATATTTGATATTTATATTAAATATTTATTTATTTGAAAAATAATTAAAGAAAGTGTTAAAAAATTAAATTTACCATTTGAATACGACGACCGGCGTATGAACTCGGTCCCGAAGTGTGGACGTAGGGACCCTTCTCGTCGACGGGAGTGAGGCGGGACTTGGAACGATTTTGCGCGACGGCGAGAGAATGCGGTTCCGTCCGGTAGTCGATCGGCCCTTTCCACACCGCCGGGTCCATCGACTCCGGCTTTCCACCATCTCCTTTTAGTTTCCAGTCTTTCTTCCAACTGGAAACAATGCCGGTAATGATGTGCCCCAGTACATGGAGCCAAGCCGGTTTGAAGATCAGGAACCAGGCATGGAACCAGGCAGACTTGAAGATCGGGAACCAGACCGATATGAAGCGAGCCGATATGAAGATCGGGAACCGGACCGATATGAAGCGGGCCGATATGATCGAGAGTACGGCCGAGCCGTGTACCGGATCGACCCACGGACGTCCGGATCAAAACTTCAACCAGATTCTCGACCAAATGACCGAGCCGACCAAATTGGAGGTTATCCGCGACGATCAACTCGATCTTCCAAGACCAACGGATCCGAGGCCGACCGAGGTTTCTCTCTTCGAACCATTTGGCCCGTCCCGCATGTACCGATGGCCGTGTTGATAAACTGACCGGGTGCGTGATACTCCTAAACCGCGGCGCATCAAGCATCGACCAAGTAGCCGAAAAGACATAAAGCAGCCGAATGGTCATCTTTGCTTGGTCAACAATAATTTCCGCGCCACATTTAAAAATTAGTCAAAGACCTCATTTTCAATGCATTGTTTTCCACAACCTCAATTTATGTCTTTGACTAGAAACACTATAAGTATGTAATCCTTTTGTTGGAATAAGGACATCGAATATTTTATCAACCTTTTTTTAGAGTTTCACTCTTTGTTCTTTGTAAGAACTTTTCTTGTTTCTTGGTGAGTCATATCCAAGCAAACATTTCCTCAAATCGTTGGACTTGTGCGTCATATCAAGCAACGACGAGAGAACCCTTCAAGTGGTGGACTTGTGCGTCATATCAAGCATCCTTGAAGTCGGGAATATCAAAGGCCTTCCGCAACCTTTGTGCGACCCTTCAATCCAACCAGTTCTCTTTTTGGAGTTCATATCCCCAAAACCGTACCATTAGAGTGATCCCGTTCCTAGGGTCCTTCAAGTGGTATCAGAGCCACTCTTCTGGTATCTTCTTATTCATTTCATCTTCTCATCTTCTCATCTTCTTTAAACACTTCTTATTCTACCTATCTTAAATCCGGGCCCCTCATTACCATCCGATTAAAAAAAAAAAAAAAGAAAACAAAAGAAAACAAAAGAAAAGAAAAGAAAAAGTTTCAAAGTCATATTAACGGATTGGTGGTGGAAGAGAAAGCCTGCTGGCTGAGGAGAAATCCAGCCTTTGAGGTGGTTAAAACGGATTTCAAACACAAAATCTCTTATCTTCTATCTTTAAGAAAATTCTCTTTTGTTTGCTTAGACTTGTCCATTGGGATTCCTAGACTCGTTCTTCTTAGAACCTTGAGTGGAAACTTGTTTGTGAGATCACCAAAAATCCGAGGGAAACACTTGAATGGGCGAGGATCAAACACTTGAGAGAGTGAGAAATTTTTTTTATCTAACGTTTGTTGTTTTAAATTTCAGGAACCATGAGTAGTGACGAAGAAAGAAACCGACCGGAAAACTCTAACCATGGATTAACTAATTTCCAAATGCGTGCTTTGAATGATTCTATGACTAACATGATGAATGCAGGTTTAGAACAGATTCACCAGCGACTTGATGAGATTCAAACCAGCCGACAAACTCATGTCAGGACCGAAGCAAGACGAGGTCGACCAAGTAGGCGCTACCGGTCCAACGATGAGATCAACGAGGAAGACGTCCAAGAGGATGAAGACCGATCGACCAACCGGCCTAGGAGAGGTCAACGAAACCGAGAGCAAGGTGAGTTCAATCCATTTGCTAGGAACGATAACGTCAATAATCACCTAGGAGGATTAAAACTGAAAATCCCAACTTTTTGTGGTAAAAACGATCCGGATGCCTTCCTTGAGTGGGAAAGAAAAATTGAATTGGTTTTTGATTGCCAAAACTTGTACGAAAGTAAAAAGGTTAGATTGGGCTGCCACCGAATTCACGGGCTATGCTATTAACTGGTATGATCAAGTTGTGACTCATAGGAGGAGAACAGGTGAGAGGCCAATTGAGACATGGGCCGAGCTTTCCATGCTGATGAGGAAGCGATTTGTTCCTACTCACTACACCGTGAACTACACCAGAAGCTGAGGCGTTTGCTTCAAGGCACCAAGTCCGTAGAGGACTACTACCAAGAGATGGAAGTCTTGATGATCAAAGCGGATGTAGAAGAGCCATTGGAGGCCACTATGGCACGATTTCTTTCAGGACTCAACCGTGACATCCAAGATCGAATGGAGCTTCAAGAGTATGTTACTATTGAGCAAATGCTACACAAAGCCATCTTGATCGAGCAACAAGTCAAAAGAAAAGGCTACTCAAAACCGGCCTTTACTCCCAAACCGGCCTTTACTCCTAAACCAAGTTATCAAGACAAGGGTAAGTCGTCTACCACAACAAATAACGCTTTTAAAACTGATGCTCCTGCTCGTTTTGACAAAGGAAAGGCGATAGAAACTTCCGGCCGAGCAAGAGACATTAGGTGTTTCAAATGTCAGGGCCTAGGACACTATGCCAAGGATTGCCCAAACCAACGTGTGATGATTCTCATGGAGAATGGTGACATCGAGTCTGAGGAGGAAGAGGAAAGTAAGGAAGACTTGGGTCCTATCTTTGATGAGGAAGAAGACGCTTTTGATTATCCCCATCACGGTCCACTTCTTGTTACTCGAAGAGCATTAAGCGTACAACCCAAAACCAACGACAAAGAACAAAGGGAGAATCTCTTTCACTCTCGTTGTTTAATTTCTGAAAAAGTTTGTTCTTTGATCATTGATGGAGGTAGTTGCACAAACGTGGCTAGTGACATCCTTGTAAAGAAACTTGGGCTCGTCACTCGACCTCTTTCTCATCCTTTCAGGTTAGAATGGCTCAATGAGACCGGAGAACAATACGTCAAGGAACAGGTCACAATACCTCTTACCATTGGACGATATGAGGATGAGGTCGTCTGCAATGTTCTGCCCATGGACGCCTGCCATATCCTTTTGGGACGGCCGTGGCAATTTGATAAGAAAGCTGTCCATGATGGTTTCACCAACCGGCACTCCTTTGACCATAAAGGGAAAAAGATCACACTGGTACCGTTAACACCTTCGGAAGTTCACCAAGACCAGGTCCAACTCAAAAAGAACCGGGACAAGGAGACCAAGTCAGCTGAACCAGAATCGTCTAAAAGAAACTCCAATTTCTTCATCAAAGAAAACCAGGTCAGGAAATCTCTTTACTCTCAAAAGCCATTTCTTTTACTCGTGTATAAGGAATCTTTGATGGCTTCATCTTCTGACCTTGCACCGGAGGTTCCGAGTGAACTTTTAGATATTTTGCAGAATTTTTCTGATGTCTTTCCAGATGAGAATCCTAAGGGATTGCCACCAATACGAGGCATTGAGCATCGGATAGATTTTGTTCCGGGCGCCTCTTTGCCGAACCGGCCAGCCTATCGTACTAATCCGGTGGAGACCAAGGAGCTTCAAAAACAGATTGGAGACCTTCTTGAGAAAGCCTACATCCGAGAAAGCCTCAGTCCTTGTGTCGTGCCCGTACTACTTGTGCCCAAAAAGGATGGGACTTGGCGCATGTGTGTGGACTGCCGCGCCATCAACAACATCACGGTAAAGTATAGGCATCCCATTCCTAGACTAGACGATATGCTAGATGAGTTGCATGGTTCATGTGTTTTCTCCAAAATTGATTTGAAAAGTGGTTACCATCAAATAAGGATGAAAGAGGGTGATGAATGGAAAACGACATTTAAAACCAAACTAGGATTGTATGAATGGCTTGTAATGCCATTTGGGCTTACTAATGCACCTAGTACTTTCATGCGGTTGATGAATCACGTCTTGAGATCTTTTATAGGTCATTTTGTTGTAGTTTACTTTGATGACATTCTTATTTATAGCAAAAACCTTGACGATCATAGGAAACACTTGAATTCTGTTCTTGAAATTCTTAGAAAAGAGAGACTCTTTGCAAATCTTGGTAAATGCTCTTTTGGAACAGATCACGTGGTGTTCTTAGGTTTTGTTGTAGGTGCTGATGGACTTAGGGTGGACGAGGAAAAGGTCAAGGCCATCCGTGACTGGCCAAGTCCAACAACCGTGAGTGAAGTGAGAAGTTTCCATGGACTTGCTGGATTCTATAGGCGGTTTGTTCCAAACTTCGGTACCATTGCGGCCCCATTGACCGAAGTAATCAAGAAGAATGTTGGATTCAAATGGGAACAAGATCAAGAAGAGGCATTCCAGATTCTCAAAGGGAAGTTGACCCAAGCTCCTTTACTTGTACTTCCTGACTTTTCTAAAGCTTTTGAGATTGAATGTGATGCCTCAGGCGTGGGTATTGGTCTGTTTTGATGCGGGAAAAGAAGCCCATTGCCTATTTCGGTGAAAAGCTTGGAGGAGCCACGCTTAACTATCCCACTTATGACCAAGAGTTGTATGCTTTGGTGAGAGCTCTTCAAACGTGGCAACATTATCTTTGGCTGAAGGAGTTCATCATCCACACCGACCACCAATCTCTAAAACATCTCAAAGGTCGGCAAAAGTTGAACAAAAGGCATGCCCGTTGGGTAGAGTTCATTGAGACATTTCCATATGTCATAAAGTACAAGCAAGGTAAGGAAAACGTTGTGGCTGATGCCTTGTCTCGGAGGTATACTCTTCTTTCAGCCCTTGAAACTAAACTGCTTGGTTTTGAATTTATCAAGGACTTGTATGCAACCGATCCTGATTTCAAGGAGATTTTTCAAAAATGTTCCAAAACGGCTTATGGAAAATATTTTCAAAATTCTGGATTTTTATTCTTTGATAACCGTTTGTGTGTGCCCCAATGTTCTTTGAGGGAGTTGTTTCTTAGGGAAGCTCATGGCGGAGGACTCATGGGACACTTTGGAATAAAGAAAACCTACAAGGCCGTTTACAATCATTTCTATTGGCCAAGCTTGAAAAAGGATGTAGAAAGGATTTGTGATCGTTGTGTGGTTTGTAAGAAATCAAAGACTAAAGCATCAAATCACGGTTTGTACTCGGCCCTACCTATTCCTTCTCATCCATGGGTAGACATTTCTATGGATTTTGTACTTGGTTTGCCTAGATCAAAAGCTGGTCGAGACTCTATCTTTGTGGTTGTAGATAGATTTTCGAAAATGGCTCATTTCATTCCATGCCATAAAACTGATGATCTTGTTCAAGTTGTTGATTTATTCTTTAGAGAAATAGTTAGGTTGCATGGAATGCCTAGGACCATTGTTTCTGATCGTGATGCTAAGTTCCTTAGCTATTTTTGGAAAACCTTATGGTCTAAGTTAGGAACGAGATTGATGTTTTCAACAACTTGTCATCCTCAAACTGATGGTCAAACTGAGGTTGTGAATCGAACTTTATCCGCATTACTTAGATCATTGGTTAAAAATAATCTTAGGCTTTGGGAAGAATGTTTACCTCATGTGGAATTTGCTTATAATCATGCTATGCATTCGGCTACCAAGTTCTCTCCTTTTGAGGTTGTTTACGGGTTTAATCCTTTATCTCCACTTGATCTTTTACCTTTGCCTTTAAGTGAAAGAGTTAGCACAGATGGTAAAAGGAAGGCTGATACTATCAAGAAGCTGCATGAGCGAGTTCATGCCAACATTAAAACCCGAACCGAAAGCTACAAGAAATATGCCGACAAGAAAAGAAAGGAGGTGGTTTTCAAGGAAGGTGATCTTGTTTGGGTCCACCTGCGGAAAGAACGGTTTCCAGAAGAAAGAAAGTCAAAACTCATGCCTAGGGTTGATGGTCCATTTCAGATCCTTAGGAAGATCAACGACAACGCTTATCAACTTGATTTACAAGGTAAGTATGACATCTCTTCAAGCTTTAATGTTGCTGATCTTTCTCCGTTTCATGTAGATGATCCGGATTTGTGGGCAAATCCTTTTAAAGAAGGAGGGGATGATGTGCCCCAGTACATGGAGCCAAGCCGGTTTGAAGATCAGGAACCAGGCATGGAACCAGGCAGACTTGAAGATCGGGAACCAGACCGATATGAAGCAGGCCGATATGAAGATCGGGAACCAGACCGATATGAAGCGGGCCGATATGATCGAGAGTCTGGCCGAGCCGTGTACCGGATCGACCCACGGACGTCCGGATCAAAACTTCAACCAGATTCTCGACCAAATGACCGAGCCGACCAAATTGGAGGTTATCCGCGACGATCAACTCGATCTTCCAAGACCAACGGATCCGAGGCCGACCGAGGTTTCTCTCTTCTGAACCATTTGGCCCGTCCCGCATGTACCGATGGCCGTGTTGATAAACTGACCGGGTGCGTGATACTCCTAAACCGCGGCGCATCAAGCATCGACCAAGTAGCCGAAAAGACATAAAGCAGCCGAATGGTCATCTTTGCTTGGTCAACAATAATTTCCGCGCCACATTTAAAAATTAGTCAAAGACCTCTTTTTCAATGCATTGTTTTCCACAACCTCAATTTATGTCTTTGACTAGAAACACTATAAGTATGTAATCCTTTTGTTGGAATAAGGACATCGAATATTTTATCAACCTTTTTTTTAGAGTTTCACTCTTTGTTCTTTGTAAGAACTTTTCTTGTTTCTTGGTGAGTCATATCCAAGCAAACATTTCCTCAAATCGTTGGACTTGTGCGTCATATCAAGCAACGACGAGAGAACCCTTCAAGTGGTGGACTTGTGCGTCATATCAAGCATCCTTGAAGTCGGGAATATCAAAGGCCTTCCGCAACCTTTGTGCGACCCTTCAATCCAACCAGTTCTCTTTTTGGAGTTCATATCCCCAAAACCGTACCATTAGAGTGATCCCGTTCCTAGGGTCCTTCAGGTAAGGCGGTGCATCGCCTTCTCGTTGAACCCCTTACGGACTTTCACCGTATCGCCTCGGCCCAATGCCATTTTTGCTATTAATTAAAACTAAGTTTTAGTTTAACTTTTTAAATTAGAAAATTTAAATTTAAATTTTCAAATTAAAAATTTTAATTTATATTTAAATATAAATTATTTTAATTAAAATTTAAAATTTAATTTAGTTTACCGCGAAAGATTCGAACCCGGATGTCCCCGTATGTATCCCGGCGTTTGGGACCGGTTCACGTGCGGCTCGACGAAGTAAGACTTCATTGTGTCCCGCGACACTCCGACTCACTTTGTTATCGCAAAACCTAACAAAGTACAATTTTTTATTAATATTTAATATTTAATAATTTTTTTATTATTTTTTAATATTTTTAATATAATATTAAAAAATTACCAAAATGTGTGTCGCGGCGGTCGGATCTATCAACGGCAAACGGTCGTGGCCTTCTTGCCGTAGGAGATCCAAGATCCGCATCATGTGGGGTCCTTGATGCGGAGGCGGTGGTAAATCCGCCGGCATATCTCCAACCGGTGACCTCACCTCGGGGACCTCATGGATGTCGGGTTGGGTTGGTTCTGAAGGTTGTCGGATCGGATTAGAATCAGATCCGCTACCAGAACGATTACGGATGAAATTAAAATAATGGTTTGAACGAGGAGGCATTTTTGTAAAAAGGTTTAGTGTTTTGAAAAGAAATTGTGATGTTTTTATAGAGAGATTGTAGAGAGATAAAATGTAGAGAGATGGTTGTGTGAAAAAAATGAAAGAATTTGACCATATTTATAGATTTTGTGATCGTTGCTAAATCGTTGCTAATTAGCAACGATTTAGCAACGAATAGTTTTTGTAATCTTTTCGTTTTCCCACCGGAGGGAAAACGAAAATTTAGCGACGATTTAGCAACGAATCGTTGCTAATTCGTCGCTATTTTTTGTTTAGCCACGAATTAGCAACGATTCCAACATTTCGTTGCTAATTCGTTGCTAAACCCTAACATGTATTACGCCAAGTACAAGACATATGACGGATACAGTGTACGTGTTCGATCAAGTATTTAGCAACGATTTAACAACGATTTAGCAACGAATCGTTGCTAAATCGTTGCTAAATAATTGATCGGACACATAAGCTACATTCTATGTATCAGAAGTACGAGGTTAAATGTCAGAAACATTAGCAACGATTTAGCAACGATTCGTTGTAATCGTTGCTAAATCGTTGCCATTTAATATTTAGCAACGATTTAGCAACGAATCGTTGCTAAATCGTTGCTAAACTCAAACCCTATTTTTAGGGTTTCAACCCCTAAAACGGTTTGCTATGCTATAATACATACTTCATATGTAATTATAGATCATAAGATTGAGAATAACACTTCAAAATATGATATTTACTAAAAAACTGAAAATATTCTGTATTATAAACTTTATGTTAGTAAAACCTATAAGTTAACGGTAAGTTAATACACGTTAACACTACTAAAAAAAAGTCATATAGCCACGGTCGTTCCGTGGCTATAGAAAAAATCCGTGGCTATTTAGCCACGGTTTGCCACGGAAATTTTTAGCTACGACCGTATAGCCACAAATTTAACGTTATAGCCACGGATACGACCGTGGCTATATGATATTTTTTTATAGTAGTGTAAGTATAATATTGTAATCAATTTTTTTTTTTTGATTTATACAATTGTTTTCACCTTTGTTTACACTTTTTAAGTTAACACTAATTGTTAAAAACCTTTATTTTGGGGTGGTTTTAGGGTTTAAAGATTTGTATAGTGCAAAAATTAGCAACGATTTAGCAACGATTCGTCGCTAAATCGTCGCTAAATAGCAACGAATTAGCGACGAATCGTTGCTAAATCGTTGCTAATTATCAAATTGCAACGATTTAGCAATGATATGTAAAACATATTAGTCCAACAAATTTAAACCCCTAAAAGTACTAATCGTTGATAAATCGTTGCTAAATCGTTGCTAAATTACTGATTAGACTAATATCTTACATTCTATGTATCAGAAGTACGAGGTTAATTGTCAGAAACATTAGCAACGATTTAGCAACGATTCGTTGTAATCGTTGCTATTTAATATTTAGCAACGATTTAGCAACGATTTAGCAACGATTCGTTGCTAAATCGTTGCTAAACCCAAACCCTATTTTTAGGGTTTCAACCCCTAAAACGGTTTGCTATGCTATAATACATACTTCATATGTAATTATAGATTATAAGATTGAGAATAACACTTCAAATTATGATATTTACTAAAAAGCGAAAATATTCGTATTATAAACTTTATGTTAGTAAAACATATAAGTTAACGGTAAGTTAATACACGTTAAGTATAATATTGTAATCAATTTTTTTTTATTGATTTATACAATTGTTTTCACCTTTGTTTACACTTCTTAAGTTAACACTAATTCTTAAAAACCTTTATTTTGGGGTGGTTTTAGGGTTTAAAGATTTGTATATTGCAAAAATTAGCAACGATTTAGCAACGATTCGTCGCTAAATCGTCGCTAAATAGCAACGAATTAGCGACGAATCGTTGCTAAATCGTTGCTAATTATCAAATTGCAACGATTTAGCAACGACAATTTAAACCCCTAAAATTACTAAACTTATGAATTCGTTGCTAAATCGTGGCAAACTTTGCAAATTCGTTGCAAATTCGTTGCAAATTCGTTGATAATTTGCAAAAAAAAATAAAAAAAAATTAAAATTGCAAATACAAGTTACAAATTTATTCATTATTGTCGGAATCAAATGATTCGATATCGCTAACTTCATCGAATTCTTCATTTTCTTCTGTGGATCCTTCGTTTTCATCATCCACAATATCTTCAGCTACTTGATTATCATGATCAACAAGAAATACATCTTCGGTCGATTGATTTGTTTGTATAATTGTCCCACCAACGACATCTTGTTGCATAGGAACTTCATCGTTACCCATAATTAAACCTCTCGGAACCACTCGAATTACGCACTCCCACGATTTAGCAACGAAATATTTTTACCAATGAATTACCAACGATTTTGAGAGGAAATTGCAACGAATAATTCGTCGCCAAATACCGGTGGAGCTCAATGAAAACATGCTCACCAACCTAGCAATATTCCTTGCAAATTCGTCGCTATTTAACAAGGAAATATCTTCGTCGCTAAATCGTCGCTATTTAGCGACGATTTAGCGACGATATAGGAATTCCTCCTTAAATCGTCGCTATTTCGTCGCTAAATAGCAACGAAATAGCGACAAATAGTTTCGTTGCTATTTGGCGACGAATTAGCGACGAAATTTAGTGTCGTCGCTAATTCCTCGCTAATTCCTCACAAATTCGTTGCTAAATAAATTCCTCGCTAATTCCTTGCTAAAATTCGTTGCTATTTGCCCAGTTTCTTGTAGTGCTTGTATTAACCCAATTTGATGGTGGGTTTCTGATTCTAGTACTTCTCCTTAAAGGTTGTACTTGTTCTTCTTCCACCTCATGAACCAGGCTTTGATCATGACCTGAATCAACCACTTGCTCTTCTTGCCTTTCATGTGTTGATTCTTGATTCTCCCCCTCATGATCAATGTGGGGTTCTTGTGATTCTTCATCACTTGGAAGGTTGTTTAGACCTAGATCTTCCATTAGGTTCTTGAGGGATGTTGCTCTGTCTTGGGCTGAAATGGATAGATCCTTGATGCTCTCCCAATTCTTAGCCTCATAGTAGCCTTGCCCCTCAATGAACTTTACATCTCTTGAGATAAATACCCTTCTTCTCTCCGGTATGTAACACTTGTAGCCCTTTTGTGTAGTTGAGTACCCAATGAAAACCCCCTTTAAGCTCTTTGCATCTAGTTTGTTCCTCTGTTCCCCTGGAATCAGAACAAAACACACACAACCAAACACACGTAAGTAAAAAATATTAGGCTTGAATCTCAAAGCTCAAAGCTTGAATCTTGAGAGCTAAAAGGGTAAGTGAACCTTGTTGTTGTTTTTATAAGGCAAAAACAACTTGATGAATCCAAAACTCTTTCATTTTTGTTTGTGCTTTAACAAAGATCTTTGGAAAGGGAACCATGATCCGCTTAACTCCTAGTGAGTAAAGGACATGTTGAATCCAATTTCCTTGGTAAGTACAAGACAATCAAAACACATTCTTTGTTAGCATAAATCAATAAGATCTAGCTACATGATAGTTTTGGTTGTGTTGTTCTTTAAGATCATTGTATAAGCCGAGACTAGTGGATGAGAGTCATGGCTTTCCAACTCTTATGAGTTTAAAGGGACCTTGATGAATCCAATACCATAAAGTCTCGGTTTAAAAGCATGTTTTGAGCATATAATGGTTTTCAAAAGTTTTTAAAGAATATATGCTCATTTTGTCCGAATTTCAAAATCTCCAAGACAATGAAGATGATTAGTGGCGGTTGTGTAAGTGGAAACACAAGAGGGAGATAAAGAGATTAGTAGCTACCTTGAGTCCTAAAAGATCTTTAAGATCATTAAGGAATCGGTTTTTAGTCTCTATACTCTTCATCCTCTTCATACCCCACTAATGTATCCAAGTCTTGTTTCTTGCTTAAGTCTTAAATCACTAGCCTTTGTTTAGTAAAGTGATTTAAGTCCTGAAAAGGTCTAGGATCCGAGGTCCACTTATGTCTATGTCTAAGGTCAAATCACTAGTCCTTGTTTGGTGAAGTGGTTTGAGCCTTGATGATTTTAATATTAAAGAGACCAAGGCGCTTATCCGGATACATTGTCCATTAAGATAAGTGCCCATACTTGTGGACCAAGCATTGGCCAAAGTATTCTCTTAATAATATGACCGTTACCAAAGGAGAGATAAGGAGAAGGATCTAGAAGCAAGGAGCCGTTGCAAAAGAGCCGTTACAAGCTTGGTCACATGTGTGACTTAAGGAGCGTGTAACACACTCGGCCGTACAATCACGGACCGAGTTAAGGAAGCGCGGCTAACCACACCGATAGTGACGTTTTCAGCATATTCTGATGCCATTTTGGGCGACTTGTTTATTGATTATATATATCCTATCTCTTGTAAACTCCAAAGTTATCCAATCTTAATGAAACTAATTCGGATCAAACTCTCTCTCTCATTACTCTCTCTCTCTCATTACTCTCTCTCTCTTGTTCTTGATGTTCTTCATAGAACTCAAGAACACAAACACTTAAACACACTTAAATCTTATCGAAATCTAACATGGTATCAAAGCATCTAAGCTTGTGACTTAAATTGCAATGTTATCTTCGGTCCTAATGATGTGATTTTTCAGGATATTGAGAGTAAAAGGATTGTGGGAAAGGGGATCACAAGAGGCGATCTCTATGTCCTAGAGAAAAACTCCTTTAATACTTCTAATGCTTTGTTTTGTCATGCTTTTAAAACGGTTTTATCCGAAGTAAACAATGTTATTTGGCATTATAGACTTGGTCATCCTCATTTAAATGCTTTGAAAACCATTTTGCCTAATGTTAAGTTTAATCATGAAACTTGTGAAGCATGTATCTTAGGTAAACATTGTCGAACCGTTTTTCAAAAATCAAACATGATATATAAACCTTTTGAACTTGTGCATTCGGATGTATGGTCATCACCTTGTAAGTCTAGGGATAACCACTCATACTTTGTCACATTCATAGATGAAAGCTCTAAATACACTTGGGTCACCCTTTTACAAACAAAAGATAGGGTATTAGAAGCTTTTCAAAATTTTCAAAACTATGTGACTAACCACTATAATGTCAAGATTAAGACTTTTAGGTCCGACAATGGTGGAGAATACACAAGTAGAGCATTCAAAGAACACATAGCCAAGCATGGGATCCTCCATCAAACCACATGCCCATACACACCACAACAAAATGGTGTAGCCGAAAGGAAGAACCGGCACTTAATGGAAGTGACACGGTCCATGATGTTCCACATGAACATACCAAAGAGGTTTTGGTCCGATGGGGTTCTCACGGCATGCTATCTTATCAACCGCACACCAACACAAGTCTTGAAGAATGAATCTCCATTCAAGGTATTGAATAAAACTAATCCTTTTATCAATCATCTAAGAGTGTTCGGTTGTGTGTGCTATGTGTTTGTACCTAGTGAGCAAAGGAACAAGCTTGAAGCCAAAAGCACCAAGGCTATGTTCATTGGCTACTCAAACACCCAAAAGGGGTATAAATGCTATGTACCCAAAACAAGAAGGGTGTTGGTATCAAGAGAGGTCAAGTTTCTAGAAGGACAAAGCTACTACAAGGAAAACAATTGGGAGAATGTCAAAGACTTACCCGAAGTTGTTACGGATAGAGCTACAAGTCTTAGGAACTTGATGAGGAATCTTGTTATGGATAGCTATGAAGAAACAACAAGTGAGGAACCAACTCAAGAAACCCACCTTGATCATGAGGGGGAGAACAATGAGCAAGCCGGTACTCAAGAACCAACTACGTCCGGGGAGAGTCAAATGGTCAAGAAGAACCACAAGCCTCAACCGAGACTAATACTCAACAACAAAATGATCAAGAAGTTCATGACCAAGGTGTGTCCCAAGAAGAAGAGCCGCTGGTTCTAAGAAGGAGCACTAGAGTCAAGAGACATCCATCCAATTGGGTCAACACTAGGGTGTACTTTAACAACAAAGCCGAGGCACATCCAACTCAAGCCGTGTGTTCTCTTGCAAGCTTTCCAAAGGAACATCAAGCCTTTACCACCTCCATGGATCAACAAGTTATTCCAAGGACTTATGAAGAGGCAATGAAGGAGGAAGTTTGGGTTAAAGCGGTTGAAGCCGAGAACAAGGCCATGGAAGACAATGAAACTTTCTATGAAACCAACCTACCAAAAGGGAAGAAGGCCGTGAGCTCAAGATATGTCTTCACCATCAAATATCTAAGCAATGGAGAGATAGAGAGACACAAGGCAAGATTGGTAGCAAGAGGCTTTACTCAAACTTATGGAGAGGACTACCTAGACACATTTGCCCCGGTTGCAAAACTCCACACGGTTCGGGTAATCTTATCACTTGCCACTAACCTATCATGGGATCTCTTCCAAATGGATGTGAAGAATGCCTTCCTACAAGGAGAGCTTGAAGAGGAAGTCTACATGACTCCACCACCTGGCCTAGAAATCACTCCCGGAAAGTCCTACGGTTAAGAAAAGCCATCTACGGTCTCAAGCAATCACCTAGAGCTTGGTATCACAAGCTTAGCTCAACATTGATGGCAAAAGGATTCAAGAGATCACAAGCCGAGCATACCCTCTTTACCCTACAAAACCAAGAAGGTATAGTAGTGGTACTAGTGTATGTAGACGACATCATCATCTCCGGAAACAACAAGGGAGGTATTCAAGAAACCAAATCTTTCCTTAAATCTAAATTTGATATTAAGGACTTAGGTACTCTTAAGTACTTCCTTGGGATTGAAGTGTGTAGATCTAGAGAAGGTCTATTTCTTTCCCAAAGGAAGTACACCCATGATCTTTTAAGTGTTGTCAATATGATAGGTACAAAGGTGGCTAAGACTCCTCTTGAAGACGGCTACAAGACCATTCAAGAAGGTAGTGAGGATGATCAACCGTACCGAGACCCAATGCTCTATAGACGGCTAGTGGGTAAGCTCATCTACTTGACGATCACTAGACCGGACCTATGCTTTGCCGTGAACCAAGTCTCCCAACACATGCAAAAGCCGAAGAAACACCATTGGAACATGATCATGAGGATCTTGGGCTATCTCAAAGGAACCTCAAGTTTGGGTATTTGGATGGGTTGCAACAAGAACACGGAGGTCATTGGATATTGTGACGCGGACTATGCCGGGGATCTAGAGAGTAGACGGTCAACCACCGGCTATTGCACTTTCATTGGTGGCAACCTTGTCACATGGAAGACAAAGAAGCAAAAGATAGTATCTTGCTCAACCGCCGAAGCCGAGTATAGAGCCATGAGGAAGTTGACTCAAGAACTCATGTGGCTCAAGAACTTATTAGGAGATTTGGGATTCAAGATTGAAGCACCAATGACCATGCATTGTGATAATCAAGCGGCCATCCACATAGCAACAAATTCGGTCTTCCATGAGAGGACTAAACACATAGAGGTGGATTGTCACAAGGTTAGAGAGCAAATGGTCAAAGGCACTATTCTCCCTTGCTACACGAAGAGCCAAGACCAACTTGCGGACATCTTCACCAAGTCTGCAAGCTTGAAAGTTTGTGAGTCCATTCTACCAAGACTTGGACTCGTCCGGGCTCCCAACGCCTAAGTCCCCAACCGTATGGTCTTGTACTCTTTTCCCTTAGGTGAGTTTTATCCCAAGTGGTTTTCTCACCAAGGTTTTTAACGAGGCAAGGTCATACGGGTTCCAAGCTTAGCCATTCCACTAGGCTAAGCTTGCGGGGAGTATTAAAGAGACCAAGGCGCTTATCCGGATACATTGTCCATTAAGATAAGTGCCCATACTTGTGGACCAAGCATTGGCCAAAGTATTCTCTTAATAATATGACCGTTACCAAAGGAGAGATAAGGAGAAGGATCTAGAAGCAAGGAGCCGTTGCAAAAGAGTCGTTACAAGCTTGGTCACATGTGTGACTTAAGGAGCGTGTAACACACTCGGCCGTACAATCACGGACCGAGTTAAGGAAGCGCGGCTAACCACACCGATAGTGACGTTTTCAGCATATTTTCTTGATGCCATTTTGGGCGACTTGTTTATTGATTATATATATCCTATCTCTTGTAAACTCCAAAGTTATCCAATCTTAATGAAACTAATTCGGATCAAACTCTCTCTCTCATTACTCTCTCTCTCTTGTTCTTGATGTTCTTCATAGAACTCAAGAACACAAACACTTAAACACACTTAAATCTTATCGAAATCTAACATTTAAGACTAAGTGAAATTAAGACTTTGGTTAATCCAAAAGATCTTAGGTTTAAACAAAGGGTAAGGAACCATAGACCCGCTTGTGATTAAGCACTTAAGGTCTTTTGGAATCCAAAACTCTCTTAGAGGAAAGAGAACCAAGTATCATTAAGTGTTTGAAACACATTTGAGCTTGATGAATCCATTAGATCCTCGGCTAACACAAGTCTAAGAAGAGATCGATGATTATCTAAAAGGTGGCACTTTTGAAATTCATGGTGAATCCATCTTAGGCATGTGGGGAAATGATTCATTACACTAACATCTACATAAGATGAAATTGGAATGATGATCTATGTTTTATGTCATAAGCCGCCTATAGGCATCTAAGTTTATGATACAAGATGAGTAACTAGCTATGAAAGCATCCAAGTTACAATGAATCTTGTTTGTGTGTTTCTAAGATCATGTTCCTTCTTTGTGCTCTTAAGACCATGATCCCTTTAAAATCTAAATGGCAAGGAGCCATATTTAAAAGTCTCTTGTGGCTAATCCTTATTTATGTGTAGGTAATAAGCAATGGAGAATCCTTATAAGGGAAGCCATAAACTCTATGATAGACTAATCGGTTAAGATGCTCTAAAGAGTACAATGACTTCTCCTTACGACCATCTATCCAAGGAACTATAAAAAGGGCCATTTCTAAAACTCTTTACTTATATTGTTAGATACTAATTTAAGTGATCTTTTTGCTTCATTATATATATATGCCTTAGATCACTAGTTAAAATGGATTGTCAATTTCAAAACTATAAGACTAAAACTAGAACTTGTCAAGATGCATAATACTCTCGGATTTATTAAAAAGGCTTAGGGAACATATTGAACTAATGTCTTAAATCCTCCCATGTATTCTTGCTTGTACTTGTGAATGGTTGATCAATAGTTTGTGAAATGTTAAGAGTTATTATCTTGTGCCGGTTAGTCATGAAACTAAATAAATTTTGTCTTTGGTATGATGTAGGATCATCATTTCTAAAGACTAAAAGAGATCATCATGAAAGCCCCTAAGCATAAAGAGATGACAAAGAAGTGCTAAAGAGAAAAGAAGTAAAGAGAAGAATGAAAAAAGCCAAAGGTGGTGTCCAAGAGGAAAAGATGAGAAACCTTTCTCATAGAAGCTTGTGAAGAACAAAGCCGAGAAAGGAAAAGAGTTCATGGCACTTCCATTCTAATCATGAAGGGGGGGGGAGAAGAAGTGTTAAATCACACGTCTCATCATGATCAAATGGAAGCCAATCACCATCACCACTCGACCAAATTCCCTAGCAAAGACAAGGTCACCAACAATTGGTCGAAGATCTAGCAAGTCATGACCAACTCAACTCATTATATCATCTCTCGGTCAAATACCAAGATGGTGTATAACCGAAAGTCAATCTAGGCTTCCTTGAAGCTTAAGACAACAAAGAAGAAAAGAAGAACCGCAACCTAGATAAGGACACTTGTAAGAAGGGTAAAATCTCACTCAAGACGTCCAAGAGCTCTCATTCATTCATCCGGCCAAGCATCTCACAAATGCAAGAGCCAAAACAACAAAGAAGAAGAAGAAAAGAAGAACCATGATTCGGCTAAATACACTTGGAGAATGCTAAAGTGTCCCAAGATGTTAAAAGAGCTCACATCAATCATTCGGTCAAGCCTCTACAAGGAAGCAAGACCAACTCATTCTCCCATCATCATTCAATCCACTTAGTCACCATCCCGAGTCCTTGAAGAAAGAAACTCAACATCATGTGGCTTGATCATATCTCTAGCAATGACAAGATCAAACCACTTCATCAACACAAGGCTCGGCCAAACACCTATAAAGGAGTAAAGCCGAGTCAAGTCACCAACACAATGGACGCTCGGACACCGACGCTCGGACACCGACGCTCGGACATAGGCGCTCGGACACCGGCGCTCGGGTATGGGCGCTCGGACATGGGCACTCGGGCATCGACATGGGCGCCCGGGCATCGAGCGTCTAACTAATCCTCGATCACATTCGGCCAAGTTTCTAGCAAGAACAAAGCCGAACCAATCGATCATCATTTGGCCAAGACTTCTCCAAAGGAACAAGGTCAAACCATCAAGTCTCGGCCATGTATCCACCAAAGGAACCAAGCCGAGTCCAATATTCTTATGACCATGCATCTATCAAGAGCAAGAGCCAAATCCAAATTCAACCTTGTTCCAATTGCACAAAGGAGGAAGCAAAGACTTCAAGAAGAAGCCAAAGCTCAAAACCTAGATGCAACTACAAGGAAAAGCCATACCACTACGAACTAAAGGCTATCCCTAAAACCTTACTCTTTAAGTATACTAATTAGAATCATAAGGCTAGAATCATATCATATAATTGTGCTTAGCTTATGATCAAATCACTTGTTAAAAGAATGGTTTAAATCTAGGATTCAAGATGAATATAGATTAAGCTTACTAAGTCTAAATTCAATTGGACCCTTGTAGGTTCAAAGGGGTAGTAGACGAAAGACAAGAAGGAGGATCAAAGAAGAAGCAAAGAGAAGGAAAGGAAGTCATCATGGTCGGCTCAAAGTCTCACACTCAAGTTTGTGAAGAACAAACCGTGAAGACCAAATCAAAGAATCCAAAGAACCTCCATTGAAGGACACGTCAAAGACAAAGGTCAAAACCGGTCCTAGCTTAAGGGGGAGTTTCGGCTAAAGTCAAAGAACTCAAGGCCAAGATTAGAAGACCCCTAATTGCTAGACTTACACTCTTTTTTCCTTAAACGCGGTTTTATCCCAAGTGGTTTTCCCGTTTAAGGGTTTTAATGAGGTTTGTTTAAGCAATGTCCAATCTTAGCCATTTCATTGGGGCTAAGCTTGAGGGGAAGTGTTGAGACTAATGTTAACACTAAAGGGCATTAGTTCAAAACACTTAAGAGACTTGTGCAACAAGGGGTTACAAAAGTCAACCAAGAAGTCAACCAAGAAGTCAACAACAAAGATAAGTATTTAAATCAAGATAAGGAAGAGATATTGAGAGTCACCAAGAACCAAGGAGATTGGTGTCAAGGGAAAGAAACTTGGTCAAAGCTTTGGTTCATATCCACAAGAAAGGGGAGGAAACCAAAGCAATAGAGACATGTCACAATCCGGACACTTAAACCGAGACCGAGAGTGACTTGTCTTCTTTCTCCTTCTCTCTCCTTCTCTCTTCTCCATAAACAACTCATTGTTTGTCTTTAAATAGACTTGTAACTCGCCATTGTATCACCAAGGAGCTTTAAGCTCTCTTCTCCAATATACAAAATTAATACTCTCCTTTTATTCTTGTTCTTATTCTCTATCCATGGCTGAAATCTCTCTTACTCTCTCTAAACACTAAATCTCTCAAAGACCAAGCTTATGGCTTTGCTCTTAATCTTTCACTCTCCAAATCTACCAACAATACTCTCCAAAATCTAACAGAGCGGTCTTGATGGTTCTTGTCCAAAGGAGGTAATTTATCCCCTTTAGAGTCACCGTGGCTTGATAAAGCTTCAAGCTTTCTTTAGATTCATCCATGGTGAAGAGGTTTTGAAGGAAAAGTTGAGACTTTATGAGAAAAGAAGCGATTTTGAACTTTGTGAGTGCACAAAACCGAGAGTATATGAAGAAAAATGGTGACTTTAAGCTTGTGGATGCTTAAAGACACGAGAATAAGATGCGGAATAGAGAGATTAGGAGCTATTACGCTCTGATACCATGTAGAAAAGTATAGATCTTGTGTTTAGAGAAGATTAGTGAGAGATTAAGAAAAGAGATTAAGAGAATAGAGAAGAAATGCTCTCGGATATAAGAGGAAACCTTGTTCCTTAATTTTACAATGATAAGCCAATACATGTATATAAAGAGAAACATTAAGAAAGATCTAGAATGGAGCCGTTTATGGATAAGGGAAACGTGTGTAGTCAAGCCTTGCTTTTGCCCGCACGTATCGGCTATGCGCTGTCCAAGACCGGTCTTCGTGTACGGATCCAATAAGCGCTCGACCACATGTGCGCGAGAATGCGCGGGCGCCAAGCTGGAGCGCGGATAAGGTTTTGTCGCCTACCGGCTCCAATATAGCCGTTATCCGCTTTATCACCTTAACACTTATCACACTTCCTCTTATCACTTCTCCTTATCACGTCTTCTTATCTTTTACCTCTTATCACCTTTTGGCCCTTATCATATCATATTTGGTCGCCTATACTTTACCGTTGCCCATTGCTTCTTGGTCACGGTTTCCATCTTTACCGCCAAATATGTTGTTGCTCAAATCTTCTCAACACTTATAAGTTCCTCAATGAGCTTTATACAAGTTTGACGAACTTATGAAACATCTAACAACGCGTTTCTAGGACTCTAAACCAAGTTTCAAGCAACATGAGAGCTTATAAGTTCCTCAATGAGCTTTGTACAAGTTTCACGAACTTATGAAACATCTAACAACGCGTTTCTAGGACTCTAAACCAAGTTTCATGCAACATGAGTGATTATAAGTTCCTCAATGAGCTTTGTACAAGTTTGACGAACGTATGAAACATCTAACAACACGTTTCTAGGACTCTAAACCAAGTTTCATGCAACATGAGTGTTTATAAGTGTCTCAATGAGCTTTGTACAAGTTTGACGAACGTATGAAACATCTAACAACGCGTTTCTAGGACTCTAAATCAAGTTTCATGCAACATGAGAGCTTATAAGTTCCTCAATGAGCTTTGTACAAGTTTGGCGAACTTATGAAACATTTAACAACGCGTTTCTAGGACTCTAAACCAAGATTCATGCAACATGAGTGCTTATATGTATCTCAATGAGCTTTGTACAAGTGTGACGAACGTATGAAACATCTAACAACGCGTTTCTAGGAATCTAAACCAAGATTCATGCAACATGAGTGCTTATAAGTATCTCAATGAGCTTTGTATAAGTTTCACGAACTTATGAAACATCTAACAACGCGTTTCTAGGACTCTAAACCAAGTTTCATGCAACATGAGTGCTTATAAGTTCCTCAATGAGCTTTGTACAAGTTTGACGAACGTATGAAACATCTAACAACACATTTCTAGGAATATAAACCAAGTTTCATGCAACATGAGTGCTTATAAGTTCCTCAATGAGCTTTGTACAAGTGTGACAAACGTATGAAACATCTAACAACGCGTTTCTAGGCATCTAAACCAAGATTCATGCAACATGAGTGCTTATAAGTATCTCAATGAGCTTTGTATAAGTTTCACGAACTTATGAAACATCTAACAACGCGTTTCTAGGACTCTAAACCAAATTTCATGCAACATGAGTGCTTATAAGTTCCTCAATGAGCTTTGTACAAGTTTGACGAACGTATGAAATATCTAACAACGCGTTTCTAGGACTCTAAACCAAGTTTCATGCAACATGAGAGCTTATAAGTTCCTCAATGAGCTTTGTACAAGTTTGAAGAACTTATGAAACATCTAACAACGCGTTTATAGGAATATAAACCAAGTTTCATGCAACATGAGTGATTATAAGTACCTCAATGAGCTTTGTATAAGTGTGACGAACGTATGAAACATCTAACAACGCGTTTCAAGGACTCTAAACCAAGTTTCATGCAACATGAGTGCTTATAAGTATCTCAATGAGCTTTGTATAAGTTTCACGAACTTATGAAACATCTTACAACGCGTTTCTAGGACTCTAAACCAAGTTTCATGCAACATGAGTGCTTATAAGTTCCTCAATGAGCTTTGTACAAGTTTGACGAACGTATGAAAGATCTAACAACGCGTTTCTAGGACTCTAAACCAAGTTTCATGCAACATGAGTGTTTATAAGTGTCTCAATGAGCTTTGTACAAGTTTGACGAACGTATGAAACATCTAACAACGCGTTTCTAGGACTCTAAATCAAGTTTCATGCAACATGAGAGCTTATAAGTTCCTCAATGAGCTTTGTACAAGTTTGGCGAACTTATGAAACATCTAACAACGCGTTTCTAGGACTCTAAACCAAGTTTCATGCAACATGAGAGCTTATAAGTTCCTCAATGAGCTTTGTACAAGTTTGACGAACGTATGAAACATCTAGCAACGCGTTTCTAGGAATATAAACCAAGTTTCATGCAACATTAACGCTTATAAGTTCCTCAATGAGCTTTGTACAAGTTTGACGAACGTATGAAAGATCTAACAATGCGTTTCTACGACTCTAAACCAAGTATCATGCAACATGAGTGCTTATAAGTTCCTCAATGAGTTTTGTACAAGTTTCACGAACTTATGAAACATCTAACAACGCGTTTCTAGGACTCTAAACCAAGTTACATGCAACATGAGTTCTTATAAGTTCCTCAATAAGCTTTGTACAAGTTTGACAAACGTATGAAACATCTAACAACGCGTTTCTAGGACTCTAAACCAAGTTTCATGCAACATGAATGTTTATAAGTTCCTCAATGAGCTTTTTTTAATTTGACGAACTTATGAAACATCTAACAACTCGTTTCTAGAACTCTAAACCAAGTTTCATGCAACATGAGAGCTTATAAGTTCCTCAATGAGCTTTATACAAGTTTGACGAACTTATGAAACATCTAACAACGCGTTTCTAGGACTCTAAACCATGTTTCATGCAACATGAGAGCTTATAAGTTCCTCAATGAGCTTTGTACAAGTTTCACAAACTTATGAAACATCTAACAACGCGTTTCTAGGACTCTAAACCAAGTTTCATGCAACATGAGTGATTATAAGTTCCTCAATGAGCTTTGTACAAGTAGACGAACTTATGAAACATCTAACAACACGTTTCTAGGACTCTAAACCAAGTTTCATTCAACATGAGAGCTTATAAGATCCTCAATGAGTTTTGTACAAGTTTGACGAACTTATGAAACATCCAACAACGCGTTTCTAGGAATATAAACCAAGTTTCATGCAACATGAGTGCTTATAAGTACCTCAATGAGCTTTGTATAAGTGTGACGAACGTATGAAACATCTAACATTGCGTTTCAAGGACTCTAAACCAAGTTTCATGCAACATGAGTGCTTATAAGTTTCTCAATGAGGTTTGTATAAGTTTCACGAACTTATGAAACATCTTACAACGCGTTTCTAGGACTCTAAACCAAGTTTCATGCAACATGAGTGCTTATAAGTTCCTCAATGAGCTTTGTACAAGTTTGACGAACGTATGAAAGATCTAACAACGCGTTTCTAGGACTCTAAACCAAGTTTCATGCAACATGAGTGTTTATAAGTGTCTCAATGAGCTTTGTACAAGTTTGACGAACGTATGAAACATCTAACAACACGTTTCTAGGACTCTAATCAAGTTTCATGCAACATGAGAGCTTATAAGTTCCTCAATGAGCTTTGTACAAGTTTGACGAACGTATGAAACATCTAACAACGCGTTTCTAGGACTCTAAACCAAGTTTCATGCAACATGAGAGATTATAAGTTCCTCAATGAGCTTTGTACAAGTTTGACGAACGTATGAAACATCTAACAACGCGTTTCTAGGAATATAAACCAAGTTTCATGCAACATGAGTGCTTATGAGTTCCTCAATGAGCTTTGTACAAGTGTGACGAACGTATGAAACATCTAACAACGCGTTTCTAGGACTCTAAACCAAGTTTCATGCAACATGAGTTCTTATAAGTTCCTCAATGAGCTTTGTACAAGTTTGACGAACGTATGAAACATCTAACAACGCGTTTCTAGGACTCTAAACCAAGTTTCATGGAACATGAGTTCTTATAAGTTCCTCAATAAGCTTTGTACAAGTTTGACGAACGTATGAAACATCTAACAACGCGTTTCAAGGACTCTAAACCAAGTTTCATGCAACATGAGTGCTAATAAGTTCCTCAATAAGCTTTGTACAAGTTTGACGAACGTATGAAACATCTAACAACGCGTTTCTACGACTCTAAACCAAGTTTCATGCAACATAAGTGCTTATAAGTTCCTCAATGAGCTTTGTACAAGTTTGACGAACGTATGAAACATCTAACAACGCGTTTCTACGACTCTAAACCAAGTTTCATGCAACATGAGTGCTTATAAGTTCCTCAATGAGCTTTGTACAAGTTTGACGAACTTATGAAACATCTAACAACGCGTTTCTAGGACTCTAAACCAAGTTTCATGCAACATGAGCGCTTATAAGTTCCTCAATGAGCTTTGTACAAGTTTGACAAACTTATGAAAGATCTAACAACGCGTTTGTAGGACTCTAAACCAAGTTTCATGCAACATAAACGCTTATAAGTTCCTCAATGACCTTTGTACAAGTTTGACGACCGTATGAAAGATCTAACAACGCGTTTCTACGACTCTAAACCAAGTTTCATGCAACATGAGTGATTATAAGTTCCTCAATGAGCTTTGTACAAGTTTCACGAACTTATGAAACATCTAACAACGCGTTTCTAGGACTCTAAACCAAGTTTCATGCGACTTGAGTGCTTATAAGTATCTCAATGAGCTGTGTACAAGTTTGACAAACGTATGAAACATCTAACAACCCGTTTCAAGGACTCTAAACCAAGTTTCAAGCAACATGAGTTCTTATAAGTTCCTCAATGAGCTTTGTACAAGTTTTAAGAACGTATGAAACATCTAACAACGCGTTTCTAGGACCCTAAACCAAGTTACATGCAACATGAGTTCTTATAAGTTCCTCAATAAGCTTTGTACAAGTTTGACGAACGTATGAAACATCTAACAACTCGTTTCTAGGACTCTAAACCAAGTTTCATGCAACATGAGAGCTTATAAGTTCCTCAATGAGCTTTGTACAAGTTTGACGAACGTATGAAACAACTAACAACGTGTTTCTAGAACTCTAAACCAAGTTTAATGCAACATGAGAGCTTATAAGTTCCTCAATGAGCTTTGTACAAGTTTGACGAACTTATGAAACATCTAACAACGGGTTTGTAGGACTCTAAACCAAGTTTCATGCAACATGAGAGCTTATAAGTTCCTCAATGAGCTTTGTACAAGTTTGACGAACGTATGAAAGATCTAACAATGCGTTTCTACGACTCTAAACCAAGTTTCATGCAACATGAGTGCTTATAAGTTCCTCAATGAGCTTTGTACAAGTTTCACGAACTTATGAAACATCTAACAACGCGTTTCTAGGACTCTAAACCAAGTTACATGCAACATGAGTTCTTATAAGTTCCTCAATAAGCTTTGTACAAGTTTGACAAACGTATGAAACATCTAACAACGCGTTTCTAGGACTCTAAACCAAGTTTCATGCAACATTAGTGTTTATAAGTTCCTCAATGAGCTTTTTTTAATTTGACGAACTTATGAAACATCTAACAACTCGTTTCTAGAACTCTAAATCAAGTTTCATGCAACATGAGAGCTTATAAGTTCCTCAATGAGCTTTATACAAGTTTGACGAACTTATGAAACATCTAACAACGCGTTTCTAGGACTCTAAACCATGTTTCATGCAACATGAGAGCTTATAAGTTCCTCAATGAGCTTTGTACAAGTTTCACGAACTTATGAAACATCTAACAATGCGTTTCTAGGACTCTAAACCAAGTTTCATGCAACATGAGTGATTATAAGTTCCTCAATGATGATATGATCGTAGAACCGGAACCGGAAACGGATATCGGCATCGACCCCATCGATACCGACCACATCGATACCGACCACATAGGCGCCCGACCACTGCTAACCGAGGAATCAAAAGGAGCAATCACGCGATCGAGAGCCAAGGAACTGGCCAAAGAAGCTCAGGCGATGATCATGGAAAGGGGACGTGGAGGAGCAGCTGGAAGCTTCTTCAACGTACACATCATGGCCTAAAGCAAAGACCAAGGTAATGCAGCTAAGTGACTCGGTGTTTCGACTTAGTACTCTTTCCCACTGGGTTTTAACGAGGCTAAGAAGATCACCACGTCGGTTGCTTAGCAACATTACCTTGAAGAGTGTAAGAGACGAGGCACTTCAGCTACTCGTCGTTTTTATCTTGTGAAACGCCGCGTTGTCTTAGGCGTTTTCCTTTTCTTGTGTTTTTCCTTTTTACCGAAGTTTCCTTTTTACCAAGGATTTCCTTTTCTTTCTTGTTGCGCAACCCTAAAGAGAAAGCGCATGTGCTAACTCTATATAAAGGGGATGCGCCTCCTCTCTTGTTCTTCAGTCAAGTTATAACGAAAATCCCTTTTGCTTAGACTCATTCTTGCTCAGCGATTGAGCTTGTGTATCCATTGGTTCGAGAGATTCGAATCCGAGACCTTTACAAGAGAAATCCTCTTCCAAAGGTTTCTACAAACATCTAGCAATCTCCCCATCGATTGCTTGAGAAGTTCCCCTCCATCTCGCACCTCTTCCACCTCCATATTCGCTGGTTTCTGTATCATCACCATCCTCACCTTCACGTCCGCCATCAATCCACCGTAAAAGTGAGCTTGCCTTTGCCATAGAGTTGAGATCCTAACCAAGGGTGTATCACGTGGTATCAGAGCCAAACGCTGTACCAAAGGCTGAGTTTCTCTATCCCTTAAACTCATTGATTCAATCCTGCGTTGATGAGCACTCCTAGATCATGTTTTGAACTTGTTATTGAATCTGTATGTTCTTGTGCTTGTTGCGGATTGATCTATTGATATCAAGTTGTTGTTAGGTTGATAGATAACTTGTGATTGTCCATTGCGTTGTTTGAAATCGTTACTTGAGTTCTTTCGATCGTAGAACTTGGCGGCTGCGCAAGTTAAGAGATAAGAACCCTAAGGCGATTTCCTTTTTTTGTCTTGCCTGAATTTCCTTTTCTTTGACGAGTTACCTTTTTGCTGAAACTGTGTTTGGACTAGAGGCTTTTGATTACCTTTTCTGTTTTGCGTTTGGTCTAGTGTTAAATCTTCTGTTTTGCTTCACGTTTCCTAAGAACTACTTACTGCGAGTTCTTGTTTGTGTCTCAGGTACATGGCACTCCCCACGGAAGTCACGGATGATCTACAAAAGCTCATCGCGGATCAGATTACCGCCACTCTGCAACAACTTCTTCCCCAGCAAATCTCCCAACACTTGACTTTGGAACGTGAACAACAAGCCAAGGAGGGCGCGGTTGAGTTGTCCGAATCTGACAGGGAACCTACCCCTACTCCTTCAGAAGCTAACCGGATTGCTAAAGGGAAGGGGGTTGTCGGTACGTCACGGCTTCAGGCCATCCGCAACATCTTCCCAGCCGGTGCCAGGAAGAGCCAAACGGTCCGAGACTTCCTCCACCTTGATGCGAATGAAGAAGACCCGTTACCCAGGCGACGAGTGTACAGAGAGCCCAAGGAGCACGAGCAGTATGCTCCTAGGCACCGAGGATACGCTGATCCTCCCCGCCGAGCTGGAACCAATGCCAGACACCGTTTCGATGAGGTTGCCGAAGACGAGTACTATCATCACTCGGATCGTAGTAGACGAAACCATAGACCCGAGAGACGCGGTAGGGATGACCCGATAAATTATGAAAGGCAACAGCTGAAGCATATCAAAGCTAAGTTCCCTCCCTTCCAAGGCAAGAACGACCCGAAAGCCTATTTGGATTGGGAACGAAAAATGGAGTCTAGCTTTCTATGCCATGACACTTATGCATCCAACAAGGTGAAGATAGCCATTTCAGAATTTAGTGACTACGCTTTGCTTTGGTGGGATCAGCTATGCACTACTAGGGACCGCCACAATGAGCCGCCTATCCACACTTGGCCTCAGCTCATCACGCACATGAGGAAGCGGTTTGTCCCTAGCCACTATCACCGAGAGGTTCTCAACAAACTCCGGAAGCTTACCCAGGGATCAAGCTCGGTACGTGACTACTTCCAGGAGATGGAAACACTCTTAATTAGGGCTGGCCTAGAAGAGGATAATGAGGTCATGATGGCTCGGTTTGTTGGTGGACTTAGCCGAGACATCCAGGATAAAGTAGAACTTCAAACTTATGAGGATCTTGAGGAGCTTGTACACAAAGCTGAGCTAGTAGAAAGTCGAACAAGAGACGGTATGCTAAGCCTAGCTTCTCCACACCAAGCAAGCCCAAGGACTTCACACCCACCCGGCCACCCTTCACCAAAGACATCAAACCCACGACAGCGGTTAAGGAAGAGGCTAAATATGATCCTAAGAGCCGAGGCAACACCTCCTCTAGCAATGTCAGGTGCTTTAGATGTCAAGGTATGGGTCATTATGCGAGAGACTGTCCCAACAAGAAGGTATTCATGTTACTTGATAATGGTGACGTGGTACCACAAGAATCTGATTCTGAGCCAGACGAAGGGGAGGAAGAAGAGACAGCCGCTGTTGGAGACATGTTGGTAGCTCGGAGGTCTTTGAGTGTTCAGAACCAACCCGAGGAGCTTGTGCAACGAGACCATCTCTTCCACACTCGATGCCTCGTCAAAGGCAAGGTATGCAGCTTGATTATAGATGGTGGTAGTTGCACCAATGTTGCTAGTGAGCTCATGGTGAAGAAGTTGAGCCTAGAGACTATCTCGCATCCTCGGCCATATAAGCTACAATGGCTTAATGAGAGTGGAGCTCTCACGGTGACACATCAGGTCCGGTTTACTTTCGCCATTGGTAAGTATGAGGATGAGGTTCTATGTGATGTGATACCAATGGGATCAAGTCATGTGCTTCTTGGTAGACCGTGGCAATCAGACCGGAGGGTTATGCACGATGGCTACACCAACAAGCACTCCTTTGAGTTCAACGGCCGAAAGATTACTCTTGCTCCTCTCACACCAAGTGAAGTTTATCAAGATCAACTCCATCTCAAGCTCAAAGAAGAGAACGAGAAGGTGTCACTCCATCCACCAGCCTATACATGACAAAAAGAGAAGTTTCTCAACTCTTAACTTCGATTCTTCTATCTTATTGTTTGTGTATAAGGAGAGTCTTGTTAGCACTAACCCCACACAGGATCTTCCTAGTGACATGTCTAAGCTATTGCAGGATTTTAGTGATGTTTTTCCTCAGGAAATACCCCCGGACTCCCACCTATTCGAGGCATTGAGCACCAGATTGATCTAGTACCAGTGTTCAAGCACTTCCAAACCGACCAGCCTACAGGACCAATCCGGTAGAGACTAAGGAGCTTCAGAAGCAGGTTGAGGAGCTGATGAGCAAGGGGCATATCCGCGAGAGCATGAGCCCGTGTGCCGTACCTGTTCTTCTTGTGCCAAAGAAAGACGGTTCATGGAGAATGTGTGTTGATTGCCGAGCCATCAACAACATCACGGTGAAGTATCGCCACCCTATCCCTAGACTTGATGATATGCTTGATGAATTGTGTGGTTCTAACATTTTCTCTAAGATTGATCTTAAGAGTGGTTACCATCAGATTAGGATGAAGGAGGGTGACGAGTGGAAGACAGCTTTCAAGACTAAACAAGGCCTCTACGAGTGGCTTGTTATGCCTTTTGGTCTTACTAATGCACCTAGTACCTTTATGAGACTAATGAACCATGTTTTGAGATCTTTTATAGGTGTGTTTGTGGTGGTGTACTTTGATGATATCCTGATCTTCAGCAGGAGTTTAGCCGAGCACAGTGACCATGTCCGAGCCGTTCTTGAAGTTCTAAGGAGGGAGAACCTGTTTGCTAACATTGATAAATGCACCTTTTGTACTAATCAGGTTGTTTTCTTAGGCTTTGTTGTGAGTGCAGATGGAGTACAGGTCGATGAAGAGAAGATCAAGGCTATCAGAGATTGGCCGAAGCCGACAACCATTGGAGAAGTCAGGAGCTTTCATGGTCTTGCAGGCTTCTACAGTGCGCTTTGTCGGGGACTTTAGCACCATTGCCGCACCATTGACCGAAGTGATCAAGAAGGATGTGGGATTCAAGTGGGGAGAAGCACAAGACAAGGCTTTCGAAAGCCTTAAAGAGAAGCTTATCAATTCTCCTTTACTTATGCTGCCTGATTTCCTTAAAACTTTCGAGATTGAATGTGATGCTTCAGGTGTAGGTATTGGGGCTGTTTTGATGCAGGATAGGAAGCCTATAGCATACTTCAGTGAGAAGCTAGGGGGAGCCACGCTAAACTATCCTACATACGACAAGGAGCTTTATGCGTTGGTGAGAGCCTTGCAGACTTGGCAACACTACCTTTGGCCAAAGGAGTTTGTCATCCACACCGATCATGAGTCCCTCAAGCATCTCAAAGGCCAACAAAAGTTGAACAAGAGACATGGTCGCTGGATAGAGTTCATCGAGACCTTTCCCTATGTGAACAAGTATAAGAAAGGTAAGGACAATGTCGTAGCCGACGCATTGTCCAGGAGGTACACTCTAATCTCTGAATTAACTTCTAGGCTTATCGGATTTGAATTGATTAAGACATTGTATGAGGCTGATTCTGAGTTTAGTGAACATTATGCGAAGTGTGCTAAGTTTGCCTTTGAGAATTTCTTTAGACAGGATGGCTATTTGTTCTTCAACAATAGGCTATGTATACCCGGCGGTTCAATGAGAAAGCTATTGGTTAGAGAAGCCCATGGAGGAGGCCTAGCTGGACACTTTGGTCAGGCCAAGACACTTGCTAGCCTCCAAGCCTACTTCTACGGCCGCGGAGATGAGAAGGGATGTTGAGAGAGTATGTCTGAGATGCATCACATGCAAACAGGCAAAGAGTAAGGTTCAACCCCACGGTTTGTACACTCCTTTACCTATACCTTCTCATCCTTGGACATATATCTCTATGGACTTTGTGATTGGCTTACCTCGAACCAGGAATGGTAGAGATTCTATATTTGTTGTTGTGGACAGGTTTAGCAAGATGGCCCACTTCATAGCTTGCCATAAGACCGATGATGCGGTAAGTGTAGCTAACTTGTTTTTCGGGGAAGTGGTTAGGTTGCACGGGATGCCTCGAGTTATTGTTTCGATCGTGACACCAAGTTCCTTAGTCACTTTTGGCGTACCTTGTGGGCTAAACTAGGAACCAAGCTATCATTCTCTACCACTTGCCATCCGCAGACCGACGGCCGTACCGAGGTAGTCAACGAGTCCTTGTCCACTCTTCTCGGGACCACGGTAAGAAGCAATCTCAAGTCATGGGAGGATTGTCTACCCCATGTTGAGTTTGCTTACAATCACGCTAAGCACTCTACTACCCTTTTCTCTCCTTTTGAATTGGTTTATGGATTTAATCCTATGTCTCCACTTGATCTAATTGCAATACCTTTGAGTGAAGTGTCTAGTTTTGATGGGAGAAAGAAGGCAGAACAGGTTAAGAAAATGCACGAGAAGGCGAAGGAAAACATAGAAAAGAAGACGGAGCAATACCGCAAGCATGCAAACCGGGGCCGCAAGGAGATACTCTTTGAGGAAGGCGACTTGGTGTGGATCCACTTGAGGAAGGAAAGGTTTCCAGCTGAGAGGAAGTCCAAACTTATGCCGCGAGTCGACGGACCATTCAAAGTTACCAAGCGGATCAACAACAATGCCTACAAGATCGATCTCCAAGGTAAGTATTCGATATCCGATTCCTTCAATGTTATTGACTTGTCTCCTTATTTTGCAGACTCAGATTTGAGGACAAATCCTTTTCAAGAGGGAGGGGATGATATGATCGTAGAACCGGAACCGGAAACGGATATCGGCATCGACCCCATCGATACCGACCACATCGATACCGACCACATAGGCGCCCGACCACTGCTAACCGAGGAATCAAAAGGAGCAATCACGCGATCGAGAGCCAAAGAACTGGTCAAAGAAGCTCAGGCGATGATCATGGAAAGGGGACGTGGAGGAGCAGCTGGAAGCTTCTTCAACGTACACATCATGGCCTAAAGCAAAGACCAAGGTAATGCAGCTAAGTGACTCGGTGTTTCGACTTAGTACTCTTTCCCACTGGGTTTTAACGAGGCTAAGAAGATCACCACGTCGGTTGCTTAGCAACATTACCTTGAAGAGTGTAAGAGACGAGGCACTTCAGCTACTCGTCGTTTTTATCTTGTGAAACGCCGCGTTGTCTTAGGCGTTTTCCTTTTCTTGTGTTTTTCCTTTTTACCGAAGTTTCCTTTTTACCAAGGATTTCCTTTTCTTTCTTGTTGCGCAACCCTAAAGAGAAAGCGCATGTGCTAACTCTATATAAAGGGGATGCGCCTCCTCTCTTGTTCTTCAGTCAAGTTATAACGAAAATCCCTTTTGCTTAGACTCATTCTTGCTCAGCGATTGAGCTTGTGTATCCATTGGTTCGAGAGATTCGAATCCGAGACCTTTACAAGAGAAATCCTCTTCCAAAGGTTTCTACAAACATCTAGCAATCTCCCCATCGATTGCTTGAGAAGTTCCCCTCCATCTCGCACCTCTTCCACCTCCATATTCGCTGGTTTCTGTATCATCACCATCCTCACCTTCACGTCCGCCATCAATCCACCGTAAAAGTGAGCTTGCCTTTGCCATAGAGTTGAGATCCTAACCAAGGGTGTATCAAATGAGCTTTGTACAAGTAGACGAACTTATGAAACATCTAACAACGTGTTTCTAGGACTCTAAACCAAGTTTCATGCAACATGAGAGCTTATAAGTTCCTCAATGAGGTTTTTACAAGTTTCACGAACTTATGAAACATCTAACAACGCGTTTCTAAGACTCTAAACCAAGTTTCATTCAACATGAGAGCTTATAAGTTCCTCAATGAGCTTTGTACAAGTTTGACGAACTTATGAAACATCTAACAACGGGTTTGTAGGACTCTAAACCAAGTTTCATGCAACATGAGCGCTTATAAGTTCCTCAATGAGCTTTGTACAAGTTTGACGAACGTATGAAAGATCTAACAATGCGTTTCTACGACTCTAAACCAAGTTTCATGCAACATGAGTGCTTATAAGTTCCTCAATGAGCTTTGTACAAGTTTCACGAACTTATGAAACATCTAAGAACGCGTTTCTAGGACTCTAAACCAAGTTACATGCAACATGAGTTCTTATAAGTTCCTCAATAAGCTTTGTACAAGTTTGACAAACGTATGAAACATCTAACAACGCGTTTCTAGGACTCTAAACCAAGTTTCATGCAACATGAGTGTTTTATAAGTTCCTCATTGAGCTTTTTTTTAATTTGACGAACTTATGAAACATCTAACAACTCGTTTCTAGAACTCTAAATCAAGTTTCATGCAACATGAGAGCTTATAAGTTCCTCAATGAGCTTTATACAAGTTTGACGAACTAATGAAACATCTAACAACGCGTTTCTAGGACTCTAAACCATGTTTCATGCAACATGAGAGCTTATAAGTTCCTCAATGAGCTTTGTACAAGTTTCACGAACTTATGAAACATCTAACAACGCGTTTCTAGGACTCTAAACCAAGTTTCATGCAACATGAGTGATTATAAGTTCCTCAATGAGCTTTGTACAAGTAGACGAACTTATGAAACATCTAACAACGCGTTTCTAGGACTCTAAACCAAGTTTCATGCAACATGAGAGCTTATAAGTTCCTCAATGAGCTTTTTACAAGTTTCACGAACTTATGAAATATCTAACAACGCGTTTCTAGGACTCTAAACCAAGTTTCATGCAACATGAGAGCTTATAAGTTCCTCAATGAGCTTTGTACAAGTTTGACGAACTTAAGAAACATCTAACAACGGGTTTGTAGGACTCTAAACCAAGTTTCATGCAACATGAGCGCTTATAAGTTCCTCAATGAGCTTTGTACAAGTTTGACGAACGTATGAAAGATCTAACAATGCGTTTCTACGACTCTAAACCAAGTTTCACGCAACATGAGTGCTTATAAGTTCCTCAATGAGCTTTGTACAAGTTTCACGAACTTATGTAACATCTAAGAACGCGTTTCTAGGACTCTAAACCAATTTTCATGCAACATGAGTTGTTATGAATTCCTCAATGAGCTTTGTACAAGTTTCACGAACTTATGAAACATCTAACAACGCGTTTCTAGGACTCTAAACCAAGTTTCATGCAACATGAGTGGTTATAAGTTCCTCAATGAGCTTTGTACAAGTTTCACGAACTTATGAAACATCTAACAACGCGTTTCTAGGACTCTAAACCAAGTTTCATGCAACATGAGTGTTTATAAGTTCCTCAATGAGCTTTTTTTAATTTGATGAACTTATGAAACATCTAACAACTCGTTTCTAGAACTCTAAACCAAGTTTCATGCAACATGAGAGCTTATAAGTTCCTCAATGAGCTTTATACAAGTTTGACGATCTTATGAAACATCTAACAACACGTTTCTAGGACTCTAAACCATGTTTCATGCAACATGAGAGCTTATAAGTTCCTCAATGAGCTTTGTACACATTTCACGAACTTATGAAACATCTAACAACGCGTTTCTAGGACTCTAAACCAAGTTTCATGCAACATGAGTGATAATAAGTTCCTCAATGAGCTTTGTACAAGTAGACGAACTTATGAAACATCTAACAACGCGTTTCTAGGACTCTAAACCAAGTTTCATGCAACACGAGAGCTTATAAGTTCCTCAATGAGCTTTGTACAAGTTTGACGAACTTATGAAACATCTAACAACGCGTTTCTAGGAATATAAACCAAGTTTCATGCAACATGAGTGCTTATAAGTACCTCAATGAGCTTTGTATAAGTGTGACGAACGTATGAAACATCTAACAACGCGTTTCAAGGACTCTAAACCAAGTTTCATGCAACATGAGTGCTTATAAGTATCTCAATGAGCTTTGTATAAGTTTCACGAACTTATATGAAACATCTTACAACGCGTTTCTAGGACTCTAAACCAAGTTTCATGCAACATGAGTGCTTATAAGTTCCTCAATGAGCTTTGTACAAGTTTGACGAACGTATGAAAGATCTAACAACGCGTTTCTAGGACTCTAAACCAAGTTTCATGCAACATGAGTGTTTATAAGTTCCTCATTGAGCTTTTTTTTAATTTGACGAACTTATGAAACATCTAACAACTCGTTTCTAGAACTCTAAATCAAGTTTCATGCAACATGAGAGCTTATAAGTTCCTCAATGAGCTTTATACAAGTTTGACGAACTTATGAAACATCTAACAACGCGTTTCTAGGACTCTAAACCATGTTTCATGCAACATGACAGCTTATAAGTTCCTCAATGAGCTTTGTACAAGTTTCACGAACTTATGAAACATCTAACAACGCGTTTCTAGGACTCTAAACCAAGTTTCATGCAACATGAGTGATTATAAGTTCCTCAATGAGCTTTGTACAAGTAGACGAACTTATGAAACATCTAACAACGCGTTTCTAGGACTCTAAACCAAGTTTCATGCAACATGAGAGCTTATAAGTTCCTCAATGAGCTTTTTACAAGTTTCACGAACTTATGAAATATCTAACAACGCGTTTCTAGGACTCTAAACCAAGTTTCATGCAACATGAGAGCTTATAAGTTCCTCAATGAGCTTTGTACAAGTTTGACGAACTTAAGAAACATCTAACAACGGGTTTGTAGGACTCTAAACCAAGTTTCATGCAACATGAGCGCTTATAAGTTCCTCAATGAGCTTTGTACAAGTTTGACGAACGTATGAAAGATCTAACAATGCGTTTCTACGACTCTAAACCAAGTTTCACGCAACATGAGTGCTTATAAGTTCCTCAATGAGCTTTGTACAAGTTTCACGAACTTATGTAACATCTAAGAACGCGTTTCTAGGACTCTAAACCAATTTTCATGCAACATGAGTTGTTATGAGTTCCTCAATGAGCTTTGTACAAGTTTCACGAACTTATGAAACATCTAACAACGCGTTTCTAGGACTCTAAACCAAGTTTCATGCAACATGAGTGGTTATAAGTTCCTCAATGAGCTTTGTACAAGTTTCACGAACTTATGAAACATCTAACAACGCGTTTCTAGGACTCTAAACCAAGTTTCATGCAACATGAGTGTTTATAAGTTCCTCAATGAGCTTTTTTTAATTTGATGAACTTATGAAACATCTAACAACTCGTTTCTAGAACTCTAAACCAAGTTTCATGCAACATGAGAGCTTATAAGTTCCTCAATGAGCTTTATACAAGTTTGACGATCTTATGAAACATCTAACAACACGTTTCTAGGACTCTAAACTATGTTTCATGCAACATGAGAGCTTATAAGTTCCTCAATGAGCTTTGTACACATTTCACGAACTTATGAAACATCTAACAACGCGTTTCTAGGACTCTAAACCAAGTTTCATGCAACATGAGTGATAATAAGTTCCTCAATGAGCTTTGTACAAGTAGACGAACTTATGAAACATCTAACAACGCGTTTCTAGGACTCTAAACCAAGTTTCATGCAACACGAGAGCTTATAAGTTCCTCAATGAGCTTTGTACAAGTTTGACGAACTTATGAAACATCTAACAACGCGTTTCTAGGAATATAAACCAAGTTTCATGCAACATGAGTGCTTATAAGTACCTCAATGAGCTTTGTATAAGTGTGACGAACGTATGAAACATCTAACAACGCGTTTCAAGGACTCTAAACCAAGTTTCATGCAACATGAGTGCTTATAAGTATCTCAATGAGCTTTGTATAAGTTTCACGAACTTATATGAAACATCTTACAACACGTTTCTAGGACTCTAAACCAAGTTTCATGCAACATGAGTGCTTATAAGTTCCTCAATGAGCTTTGTACAAGTTTGACGAACGTATGAAAGATCTAACAACGCGTTTCTAGGACTCTAAACCAAGTTTCATGCAACATGAGTGTTTATAAGTGTCTCAATGAGCTTTGTACAAGTTTGACGAACGTATGAAACATCTAACAACGCGTTTCTAGGACTCTAAATCAAGTTTCATGCAACATGAGAGCTTATAAGTTCCTCAATGAGCTTTGTACAAGTTTGACGAACTTATGAAACATCTAACAACGCATTTCTAGGACTCTAAACCAAGTTTCATGCAACATGAGAGCTTATAAGTTCCTCAATGAGCTTTGTACAAGTTTGACGAACGTATGAAACATCTAACAACGCGTTTCTAGGAATATAAACTAAGTTTCATGCAACATGAGTGCTTATAAGTTCCTCAATGAGCTTTGTACAAGTGTGACGAACGTATGAAACATCTAACAACGCGTTTCTAGGACTCTAAACCAAGTTTCATGCAACATGAGTTATTATAAGTTCCTCAATGAGCTTTGTACAAGTTTGACGAACGTATGAAACATCTAACAACGCGTTTCTAGGAATCTAAACCAAGTTTCATGCAACATGAGTTCTTATAAGTTCCTCAATAAGCTTTGTACAAGTTTGAAGAACGTATGAAACATCTAACAACGCGTTTCAAGGACTCTAAACCAAGTTTCATGCAACATGAGTGCTTATAAGTTCCTCAATAAGCTTTGTACAAGTTTGACGAACGTATGAAACATCTAACAACGCGTTTCTACGACTCTAAACCAAGTTTCATGCAACATAAGTGCTTATAAGTTCCTCAATGAGCTTTGTACAAGTTTGACGAACGTATGAAACATCTAACAACGCGTTTCTAGGACTCTAAACCAAGTTTCATGCAACATGAGTGCTTATAAGTTCCTCAATGAGCTTTGTACAACTTTGACGAACTTATGAAACATCTATCAACACGTTTCTAGGACTCTAAACCAAGTTTCATGCAACATGAGCGCTTATAAGTTCCTCAATGAGCTTTGTACAAGTTTGACGAACTTATGAAAGATCTAACAACGCGTTTGTAGGACTCTAAACCAAGTTTCATGAAACATGAGCGCTTATAAGTTCCTCAATGACCTTTGTACAAGTTTGACGACCGTATGAAAGATCTAACAACGCGTTTCTACGACTCTAAACCAAGTTTCATGCAACATGAGTGATTATAAGTTCCTCAATGAGCTTTGTACAAGTTTCACGAACTTATGAAACATCTAACAACGCGTTTCTAGGACTCTAAACCAAGTTTCATGCGACATGAGTGCTTATAAGTATCTCAATGAGCTGTGTACAAGTTTGACAAACGTATGAAACATCAACGCGTTTCAAGGACTCTAAACCAAGTTTCAAGCAACATGAGTTCTTCCTCAATGAGCTTTGTACAAGTTTCACGAACTTATGAAACATCTAACAACGAGTTTCTAGGACTCTAAACCATGATTCATGCAACATGAGTGCTTATAAGTATCTCAATGAGCTTTGTATAAGTTTGACGAACTTATGAAACATCTAACAACGCTTTTCTAGGACTCTAAACCAAGTTTCATGCAACATGAGTGTTTATAAGTGTCTCAATGAGCTTTGTACAAGATTGACGAACTTATGAAACATCTAACAACGTGTTTCTAGGACTCTAAACCAAGTTTAATGCAACATGAGAGCTTATAAGTTCCTCAATGAGCTTTATACAAGTTTGACGAACTTATGAAACATCTAACAACTCGTTTCTAGGACTCTAAACCAAGTTTCATGCAACATGAGTGCTTATAAGTTCCTCAATGAGCTTTGTACAAGTTTGACGAACGTATGAAAGATCTAACAACGCGTTTCTAGGACTCTAAACCAAGTTTCATGCAACATGAGTGTTTATAAGTGTCTCAATGAGCTTTGTAAAAGTTTGACGAACGTATGAAACATCTAACAACGCGTTTCTAGGACTCTAAATCAAGTTTCATGCAACATGAGAGCTTATAAGTTCCTCAATGAGCTTTGTACAAGTTTGACGAACTTATGAAACATCTAACAACGCGTTTCTAGGACTCTAAACCAAGTTTCATGCAACATGAGAGCTTATAAGTTCCTCAATGAGCTTTGTACAAGTTTGACGAACGTATGAAACATCTAACAACGCGTTTCTAGGAATATAAACTAAGTTTCATGCAACATGAGTGCTTATAAGTTCCTCAATGAGCTTTGTACAAGTGTGACGAACGTATGAAACATCTAACAACGCGTTTCTAGGACTCTAAACCAAGTTTCATGCAACATGAGTTCTTATAAGTTCCTCAATGAGCTTTGTACAAGTTTGACGAACGTATGAAACATCTAACAACGCGTTTCTAGGAATCTAAACCAAGTTTCATGCAACATGAGTTCTTATAAGTTCCTCAATAAGCTTTGTACAAGTTTGACGAACGTATGAAACATCTAACAACGCGTTTCAAGGACTCTAAACCAAGTTTCATGCAACATGAGTGCTTATAAGTTCCTCAATAAGCTTTGTACAAGTTTGACGAACGTATGAAACATCTAACAACGCGTTTCTACGACTCTAAACCAAGTTTCATGCAACATAAGTGCTTATAAGTTCCTCAATGAGCTTTGTACAAGTTTGACGAACGTATGAAACATCTAACAACGCGTTTCTAGGACTCTAAACCAAGTTTCATGCAACATGAGTGTTTATAAGTTCCTCAATGAGCTTTGTACAACTTTGACGAACTTATGAAACATCTAACAACACGTTTCTAGGACTCTAAACCAAGTTTCATGCAACATGAGCGCTTATAAGTTCCTCAATGAGCTTTGTACAAGTTTGACGAACTTATGAAAGATCTAACAACGCGTTTGTAGGACTCTAAACCAAGTTTCATGCAACATGAACGCTTATAAGTTCCTCAATGACCTTTGTACAAGTTTGACGACCGTATGAAAGATCTAACAACGCGTTTCTACGACTCTAAACCAAGTTTCATGCAACATGAGTGATTATAAGTTCCTCAATGAGCTTTGTACAAGTTTCACGAACTTATGAAACATCTAACAACGCGTTTCTAGGACTCTAAACCAAGTTTCATGCGACATGAGTGCTTATAAGTATCTCAATGAGCTGTGTACAAGTTTGACAAACGTATGAAACATCAACGCGTTTCAAGGACTCTAAACCAAGTTTCAAGCAACATGAGTTCTTCCTCAATGAGCTTTGTACAAGTTTCACGAACGTATGAAACATCTAACAACGCGTTTCTAGGACTCTAAACCAAGTTTCATGCAACATGAGAGCTTATAAGTTCCTCAATGAGCTTTGTACAAGTTTGACGAACGTATGAAACATCTAACAAGTGTTTTTAGGATTCTAAACCAAGTTTAATGCAACATGAGAGCTTATAAGTTCCTCAATGAGATTTATACAAGTTTGACGAACTTATGAAACATCTAACAACGCGTTTCTAGGACTCTAAACCAAGTTTCATGCAACATGAGTGTTTATAAGTGTCTCAATGAGCTTTGTAAAAGTTTGACGAACGTATGAAACATCTAACAACGCGTTTCTAGGACTCTAAATCAAGTTTCATGCAACATGAGAGCTTATAAGTTCCTCAATGAGCTTTGTACAAGTTTGACGAACTTATGAAACATCTAACAACGCGTTTCTAGGACTCTAAACCAAGTTTCATGCAACATGAGAGCTTATAAGTTCCTCAATGAGCTTTGTACAAGTTTGACGAACGTATGAAACATCTAACAACGCGTTTCTAGGAATATAAACTAAGTTTCATGCAACATGAGTGCTTATAAGTTCCTCAATGAGCTTTGTACAAGTGTGACGAACGTATGAAACATCTAACAACGCGTTTCTAGGACTCTAAACCAAGTTTCATGCAACATGAGTTCTTATAAGTTCCTCAATGAGCTTTGTACAAGTTTGACGAACGTATGAAACATCTAACAACGCGTTTCTAGGAATCTAAACCAAGTTTCATGCAACATGAGTTCTTATAAGTTCCTCAATAAGCTTTGTACAAGTTTGACGAACGTATGAAACATCTAACAACGCGTTTCAAGGACTCTAAACCAAGTTTCATGCAACATGAGTGCTTATAAGTTCCTCAATAAGCTTTGTACAAGTTTGACGAACGTATGAAACATCTAACAACGCGTTTCTACGACTCTAAACCAAGTTTCATGCAACTAGTGCTTATAAGTTCCTCAATGAGCTTTGTACAAGTTTGACGAACGTATGAAACATCTAACAACGCGTTTCTAGGACTCTAAACCAAGTTTCATGCAACATGAGTGTTTATAAGTTCCTCAATGAGCTTTGTACAACTTTGACGAACTTATGAAACATCTAACAACACGTTTCTAGGACTCTAAACCAAGTTTCATGCAACATGAGCGCTTATAAGTTCCTCAATGAGCTTTGTACAAGTTTGACGAACTTATGAAAGATCTAACAACGCGTTTGTAGGACTCTAAACCAAGTTTCATGCAACATGAGCGCTTATAAGTTCCTCAATGACCTTTGTACAAGTTTGACGACCGTATGAAAGATCTAACAACGCGTTTCTACGACTCTAAACCAAGTTTCATGCAACATGAGTGATTATAAGTTCCTCAATGAGCTTTGTACAAGTTTCACGAACTTATGAAACATCTAACAACGCGTTTCTAGGACTCTAAACCAAGTTTCATGCGACATGAGTGCTTATAAGTATCTCAATGAGCTGTGTACAAGTTTGACAAACGTATGAAACATCAACGCGTTTCAAGGACTCTAAACCAAGTTTCAAGCAACATGAGTTCTTCCTCAATGAGCTTTGTACAAGTTTCACGAACGTATGAAACATCTAACAACGCGTTTCTAGGACTCTAAACCAAGTTTCATGCAACATGAGAGCTTATAAGTTCCTCAATGAGCTTTGTACAAGTTTGACGAACGTATGAAACATCTAACAAGTGTTTTTAGGATTCTAAACCAAGTTTAATGCAACATGAGAGCTTATAAGTTCCTCAATGAGATTTATACAAGTTTGACGAACTTATGAAACATCTAACAACGCGTTTCTAGGACTCTAAACCAAGTTTCATGCAACATGAGAGCTTATAAGTTCCTCAATGAGCTTTGTACAAGTTTCACGAACTTATGAAACATCTAACAACGCGTTTCTAGGACTCTAAATCAAGTTTCATGCAACATGAGAGCTTATAAGTTCCTCAATGAGCTTTGTACAAGTTTGACGAACTTATGAAACATCTAACAACGCGTTTCTAGGACTCTAAACCAAGTTTCATGCAACATGAGTGCTTATAAGTTCCTCAATGAGCTTTGTACAAGTTTCACGAACTTATGTAACATCTAAGAACGCGTTTCTAGGACCCTAAACAAAGTTACATGCAACATGAGTTCTTATAAGTTCCTCAATGAGCTTTGTACAAGTTTGACGAACGTATGAAATATCTAACAACGCGTTTCTAGGACTCTAAACCAAGTTTCATGCAACATGAGAGCTTATAAGTTCCTCAATGAGCTTTGTACAAGTTTCACGAACTTATGAAACATCTAACAACGTGTTTCTAGGACTCTAAACCAAGTTTAATGCAACATGAGCTCTTATAAGTTCCTTAATGAGCTTTGTACAAGTTTGACGAACGTATGAAACATCTAACAACGCGTTTCTAGGACTCTAAACCAAGTTTCATGCAACACGAGTGCTTATAAGTTCCTCAATGAGCTTTGTACAAGTTTCACGAACTTATAAAACATCTAACAACGCGTTTCTAGGACTCTAAACCAAGTTTCATGCAACATGAGAGCTTATAAGTTCCTCAATGAGCTTTGTACAAGTTTGACGAACTTATGAAACATCTAAAAACGCGTTTCTAGGACTCTAAACCAAGTTTCATGCAACATGAGTGCTTATAAGTTCCTCAATGAGTTTTGTACAAGTTTCACGAACTTATGAAACATCTAACAACGCGTTTCTAGGACTCTAAACCAAGTTTCATGCAACATGAGTGCTTATAAGTATCTCAATGAGCTGTGTACAAGTTTGACAAACGTATGAAACATCAACGCGTTTCAAGGACTCTAAACCAAGTTTCAAGCAACATGAGTGTTAGATTTAGGAGAGTATAGACGAGATTGGAGAGTTTATGTTCTTGAGTTCATGAAGAACATCAAGAACATGATAGAGAGAATAGAGAGAGTTTAATCGGAAAGAGTATATTAGATTCAAAAGTGTTAATGGGTTTCATTACAAAGGGTAAGCTATAAATAGGCAACAACAAAGGATCCCAAAATAGCATGAAGGAATATGCTAAAAACGTCCTAGTCTTCCTTAAGGCAACCCGTGACAAGTCAGGACAAGTTGGATACACGCGCCCTTAAGGCACACATGTGACTCTGCCCAACGGCTCTCTTGGCAACGGTCTTCTTGCGTTTCCCTTTGCAACGGTAACTAAGAGAGCTAGTGACTTCGGCAGCTTGCCTTCGGCCTTCGTCACATGATAGGTCATCGTCTTGATGGACAAGGCTTGTCCGGACAATGCCTTGGTCTCTTTTACACTTGTGACTTCGGTTTTGCCTTAGTCGAACTCGGCTTTGGTTTTGTCTTAGCCGAACTTGAGTTTTGACTTCGGCCTTGCCTTGATGGACGGAACTCGTCCGGGCAATGCCTTAGTCTTGTTTACACTCCCCCGCAAGCTTAGCCTAGTGGAATGGCTAAGCTTGGAACCCGTATGACCTTGCCTCGTTAAAAACCTTGGTGAGAAAACCACTTGGGATAAAACTCACCTAAGGGAAAAGAGTACAAGACCATACGGTTAGGGACTTAGGCGTTGAGAGCCCGGATGAGTCCAAGTCTTGGTAGAATGGACTCGCATACTTTTAAGCTTGCGGATTTGGTGAAAATGTCTGCGAGTTGATCTTGACTCTTCGTGTAGCAAGGTAGGATAGTGCCCTTGACCATTTGCTCTCTAACCTTGTGACAATCCACCTCTATGTGTTTAGTCCTCTCATGGAAGACCGAGTTTGTTGCTATGTGGATGGCCGCTTGATTATCACAATGCATAGTCATCGGTGCTTCAATCTTGAGACCCAAATCCCCTAGCAAGTTCTTTAGCCACATGAGTTCTTGAGTCAACTTCCTCATGGCTCTATACTCGGCTTCGGCGGTTGAGCAAGATACTATCTTTTGCTTCTTCGTCTTCCATGTGACAAGGTTGCCACCAATGAAAGTGCAATAGTCGGTGGTTGACCGTCTACTCTCTAGATCCCCGGCATAGTCCGCGTCACAATATCCAATGACCTCCGTGTTCTTGTTGCAACCCATCCAAATACCCAAACTTGAGGTTCCTTTGAGATAGCCCAAGATCCTCATGATCATGTTCCAATGATGTTGCTTCGGCATTTGCATGTGTTGGGAGACTTGGTTTACGGCAAAGCACAAGTCCGGTCTAGTGATCGTCAAGTAGATGAGCTTACCCACTAGTCGTCTATAGAGCATTGGGTCTCGGTACGGTTGATCGTCCTCACTACCTTCTTGAATGGTCTTTTAGCCGTCTTCAAGAGGAGTCTTAGCCACCTTTGTTCCTATCATATTGACAACACTCAAAAGATCATGGGTGTACTTCCTTTGGGAAAGAAATAGACCTTCTTCCGATCTACACACTTCAATCCCAAGGAAGTACTTAAGAATTCCGAGGTCCTTAATGTCAAATTTAGATTTGAGGAAGGATTTGGTTTCTTGAATACCTCCCTTGTTGTTTCCGGAGATTATGATGTCGTCTACATACACTAGTACCACTACTATACCTTCTTGGTTTTGAAGGGTAAAAAGAGTATGTTCGGCTTGTGATCTCTTGAATCCCTTTGCCATCAATGTTGAGCTAAGCTTGTAATACCAAGCTCTTGGTGATTGTTTGAGACCGTAGATGGCCTTTCTTAACCGTAGGACTTTCCCGGGAGTGATTTCTAGGCCGGGTGGTGGAGTCATGTAGACTTCCTCTTCAAGCTCTCCTTGTAGGAAGGCGTTCTTCACATCCATTTGGAAGAGATCCCATGATAGGTTAGTGGCAAGTGATAAGATTACACGAACCGTGTGGAGTTTTGCAACCGGGGCAAATGTGTCTAGGTAGTCCTCTCCATAAGTTTGAGTAAAGCCTCTTGCTACCAATCTTGCCTTGTGTCTTTCTATCTCTCCATTGCTTAGATATTTGATGGTGAAGACATATCTTGAGCTCACGGCCTTCTTCCCTTTTGGTAGGTTGGTTTCATAGAAAGTTTCATTGTCTTCCATGGCCTTGTTCTCGGCTTCAACCGCTTTAGCCCAAACTTCCTCCTTCATTGCCTCTTCATAAGTCCTTGGAATAACTTGTTGATCCATGGAGGTGGTAAAGGCTTTATGTTCCTTTGGAAAGCTTGCAAGAGAGCACACGGCTTGATTAGGATGTGCCTCGGCTTTGTTGTTAAAGTACACCCTTGTGTTGACCCAATTGGATGGATGCCTCTTGACTCTAGTGCTCCTTCTTAGAACCAGCGGCTCTTCTTCTTGGGACACACCTTGGTCATGGACTTCTTGATCACTTTGTTGTTGAGCATTAGTCTCGGTTGAGGCTTGAGGTTCTTCTTGACCATTTGACTCTCCCCGGACGTAGTTGGTTCTTGAGTACCGGCTTGCTCATTGTTCTCCCCCTCATGATCAAGGTGGGTCTCTTGAGTTGGTTCCTCATTTCTTGTATCTTCGTCAATCTCCATACCAAGATTTCTCATCAAGTTTCTAAGGCTTGTAGCTCTATCCGTAACAACTTCGGGTAAGTCCTTCACACTTTCCCAATTGTTTTCCTTGTAGTAGCTTTGTCCTTCTAGAAACTTGACCTCCCTTGATACTAATACCTTTCTTGTTTCAGGTACATAGCATTTGTACCCTTTTTGTGTGTTCGAGTAGCCGATGAACATAGCCTTGGTGCTTTTAGCTTCTAGCTTGTTCCTTTGCTCACTAGGTACGAACACATAACACACACAACCGAACACTCTTAGATGGTTAATAAAAGGATTCGTCTTATTCAATACCTTGAAGGGAGATTCATTCTTCAAGACTTGTGTTGGTGTTCGGTTGATAAGGTAGCACGCCGTGAGAACCCCATCGGACCAAAACCTCTTCGGTATGTTCATGTGGAACATCATGGACCGAGTCACTTCCATCAAGTGCCGATTCTTACGTTCGGCTACCCCATTTTTTTGTGGTGTATATGGGCATGTGGTTTGATGGAGGATGCCATGCTTGGCTATGTGTTCTTTAAAGGCTCTACTTGTGTACTCTCCACCATTATCGGACCTAAAGGTCTTAATCTTGACATTATAATGGTTAGTCACATAGTTTTGAAAGTTTTGAAAAGCTTCTAATACCCTATCTTTTGTTTGTAAAAGGGTAACCCAAGTGTATTTAGAGATTTCATCTATGAATGTGACAAAGTAAGAGTGATTATCCCTAGATTTACAAGGCGATGACCACACATCCGAATGCACAAGTTCAAAAGGTTTATAATTCATGTTTGATTTTTGAAAAACGGTTCGGCAATGTTTACCTAAGATGCATGCTTCACAAGTTTCATGATTAAACTTAACATTAGGCAAAATGGTTTTCAAAGCATTTAAGTGAGGATGACCGAGTCTAAAATGCCAAATAACATTGTTGGCTTCGGATAAAACCGATTTAAAAGCATGACAAAGAAAGGAACTAGAGGTGTTTTCTTCAAGAACATAGAGATCGCCTCTTGTGACCCCTTTCCCGATGATCTCCTTACTCTTAATATCCTGAAAAATCACATCATTAGGACCGAAGATAACATTGCAATTCAAATCACAAGCAATGCGTTTCACGGATATAAGGTTTGAGGTAAAACTAGGCATGTAAAGCGCTTGAGAGTCTCTATCAAATAACTTAAGGTTCCCTAATCCTTCTATAGGAATTTCACTTCCATTTGCAATAATGACATTTCCTAAAGCCGGTTGAATATTACTAATCAAGTCCAAGTTACTAATCATATGATGAGAAGCACCCGAATCAATAATAATAGGTTTAAACGATTTATTGTCTATATTTTGAGCACTAAGTGAATAGAAGGTTGAAATACCGGAGCCCTTAAGGGCTTTCATGAGAGCGTCAAGGTCGGACTTCCTCACATACTCATCCATGTAGGGAACAATAGCCGAAGACTCCTCTTCCTTGCCATGGTTCGGTCCACTTGAGCTTGAGTTCGGCACACTTGCCGAGTCATCATGAGAGTAGTTGGCCTTGGCGTCCTTGAACTTGGCCGGCTTGAGGTTCGGATGTAGAATCCAACACTTCTCTTTGAGGTGGCCCTTCTGCTTGCAATGATCACACGTTAAGGCCCTTCTTTCTTCATATGTCTTGGACGTTGGTTTAAAAGCCACCTTGTTGGCGGTTACAAGTTCCCTCTTGCCTTCAAAGAGCTCAATGGAGCCTTGTTCCCTTTGAAGTTGAGAACACACCTCTTCAAGGTTTGGTAGGGTATCGGCTCGGAGAAGATGTTTGGTAATCTCCTTATAGCTGCCGTTGAGTGTTAAGAGCAAACCGAACACCTTGTCTTGTTCTCTTCGTTCATTTAGCACCTTCGGGTCGATAGTGCTTGGACGGAGCATTTCCAGTTCGGCCCATAGGGACCTAAACTTTCCGAAGTGCTTTGTGAACTCGGTGTCTTCTTGGTTCAAATCATTGATAGCCTTCTTGACTTCATAGACCCGGCTTAGGTTCGATGTGTTGCCGTAGACGGTTTGGAGAGTGTCCCATAATTCCTTGGCATTCTCACAATAGGAATATGCTTCCAAGATAGACGGCTCAAGGGATCCTTGGATGATTCCAAGAACCTTTTGGTCTAGTTGGAACCATTTCTCATCGTCACTTGTGAGCTCATTGTTAAACTCAATAGGAGCATCTTGCCGAGTGAGGATGTGGTTCCAATAGCCGCGGCCACAAAGAGCAATCTTCATGGTTCTCGCCCATAGGAGGTAGTTGATACCTTTCAAGGTAACCGGACAAGGGATCTTCTTGTGTTCCTTGTCTTCCATGATAGTGGTTTGGTGAGTTTTCGAAGTATCTTGACTTGACTTGAGAGTTCAGATCTGGAAAAATTTGTTACCGAGACTAGTTATCGAGAGTGCTCGGTATCGAGAGTGCTCGATATCGAGAGTGTCCGGTATCGAGAATGTCCGGTACGAGAAATTTGTAACCGAGAGATTTGTGGCCGAGAGTGGCCGAGAGTTTTGTGCGGAAGCGAAATAGGTTCAGGAGCAAGGTTGCTCTGATACCATGTTAGATTTAGGAGAGTATAGACGTGATTGGAGAGTTTATGTTCTTGAGTTCCTGAAGAACATCAAGAACATGATAGAGAGAATAGAGAGAGTTTAATCGGAAAGAGTATATTAGATTCAAAAGTGTTAATGGGTTTCATTACAAAGGGTAAGCTATAAATAGGCAACAATAAAGGATCCCAAAATAGCATGAAGGAATATGCTAAAAACGTCCTAGTCTTCCTTAAGGCAACCCGTGACAAGTCATGACAAGTTGGATACACGCGCCCTTAAGGCACACATGTGACTCTGCCCAACGGCTCTCTTGGCAACGGTCTTCTTGCGTTTCCCTTTGCAACGGTAACTAAGAGAGCTAGTGACTTCGGCAGCTTGCCTTCGGCCTTCGTCACATGATAGGTCATCGTCTTGATGGACAAGGCTTGTCCGGACAATGCCTTGGTCTCTTTTACACTTGTGACTTCGGTTTTGCCTTAGTCGAACTCGGCTTTGGTTTTGTCTTAGCCGAACTTGAGTTTTGACTTCGGCTTTGCCTTAGTCGAACTCGGCTTTGGTTTTGTCTTAGCCGAACTTGAGTTTTGACTTCGGCCTTGCCTTGATGGACGGAACTCGTCCGGGCAATGCCTTAGTCTTGTTTACAATGAGTTCTTCCTCAATGAGCTTTGTACAAGTTTCACGAACTTATGAAACATCTAACCACGAGTTTCTAGGACTCTAAACCATGATTCATGCAACATGAGTGCTTATAAGTATCTCAATGAGCTTTGTATAAGTTTGACGAACTTATGAAACATCTAACAACGCTTTTCTAGGACTCTAAACCAAGTTTCATGCAACATGAGTGTTTATAAGTGTCTCAATGAGCTTTGTACAAGATTGACGAACTTATGAAACATCTAACAACGTGTTTCTAGGACTCTAAACCAAGTTTAATGCAACATGAGAGCTTATAAGTTCCTCAATGAGCTTTATACAAGTTTGACGAACTTATGAAACATCTAACAACTCGTTTCTAGGACTCCAAACCAAGTTTCATGCAACATGAGTGCTTATAAGTTCCTCAATGAGCTTTGTACAAGTTTGACGAACGTATGAAAGATCTAACAACGCGTTTCTAGGACTCTAAACCAAGTTTCATGCAACATGAGTGTTTATAAGTGTCTCAATGAGCTTTGTACAAGTTTGACGAACGTATGAAACATCTAACAACGCGTTTCTAGGACTCTAAATCAAGTTTCATGCAACATGAGAGCTTATAAGTTCCTCAATGAGCTTTGTACAAGTTTGACGAACTTATGAAACATCTAACAACGCGTTTCTAGGACTCTAAACCAAGTTTCATGCAACATGAGAGCTTATAAGTTCCTCAATGAGCTTTGTACAAGTTTGACGAACGTATGAAACATCTAACAACGCGTTTCTAGGAATATAAACTAAGTTTCATGCAACATGAGTGCTTATAAGTTCCTCAATGAGCTTTGTACAAGTGTGACGAACGTATGAAACATCTAACAACGCGTTTCTAGGACTCTAAACCAAGTTTCATGCAACATGAGTTCTTATAAGTTCCTCAATGAGCTTTGTACAAGTTTGACGAACGTATGAAACATCTAACAACGCGTTTCTAGGAATCTAAACCAAGTTTCATGCAACATGAGTTCTTATAAGTTCCTCAATAAGCTTTGTACAAGTTTGACGAACGTATGAAACATCTAACAACGCGTTTCAAGGACTCTAAACCAAGTTTCATGCAACATGAGTGCTTATAAGTTCCTCAATAAGCTTTGTACAAGTTTGACGAACGTATGAAACATCTAACAACGCGTTTCTACGACTCTAAACAAAGTTTCATGCAACATAAGTGCTTATAAGTTCCTCAATGAGCTTTGTACAAGTTTGACGAACGTATGAAACATCTAACAACGCATTTCTAGGACTCTAAACCAAGTTTCATGCAACATGAGTGTTTATAAGTTCCTCAATGAGCTTTGTACAACTTTGACGAACTTATGAAACATCTAACAACACGTTTCTAGGACTCTAAACCAAGTTTCATGCAACATGAGCGCTTATAAGTTCCTCAATGAGCTTTGTACAAGTTTGACGAACTTATGAAAGATCTAACAACGCGTTTGTAGGACTCTAAACCAAGTTTCATGCAACATGAGCGCTTATAAGTTCCTCAATGACCTTTGTACAAGTTTGACGACTGTATGAAAGATCTAACAACGCGTTTCTACGACTCTAAACCAAGTTTCATGCAACATGAGTGATTATAAGTTCCTCAATGAGCTTTGTACAAGTTTCACGAACTTATGAAACATCTAACAACGCGTTTCTAGGACTCTAAACCAAGTTTCATGCGACATGAGTGCTTATAAGTATCTCAATGAGCCGTGTACAAGTTTGACAAACGTATGAAACATCAACGCGTTTCAAGGACTCTAAACCAAGTTTCAAGCAACATGAGTTCTTCCTCAATGAGCTTTGTACAAGTTTCACGAACGTATGAAACATCTAACAACGCGTTTCTAGGACTCTAAACCAAGTTTCATGCAACATGAGAGCTTATAAGTTCCTCAATGAGCTTTGTACAAGTTTGACGAACGTATGAAACATCTAACAAGTGTTTTTAGGATTCTAAACCAAGTTTAATGCAACATGAGAGCTTATAAGTTCCTCAATGAGCTTTATACAAGTTTGACGAACTTATGAAACATCTAACAACGCGTTTCTAGGACTCTAAACCAAGTTTCATGCAACATGAGAGCTTATAAGTTCCTCAATGAGCTTTGTACAAGTTTCACGAACTTATGAAACATCTAACAACGCGTTTCTAGGACTCTAAATCAAGTTTCATGCAACATGAGAGCTTATAAGTTCCTCAATGAGCTTTGTACAAGTTTGACGAACTTATGAAACATCTAACAACGCGTTTCTAGGACTCTAAACCAAGTTTCATGCAACATGAGTGCTTATAAGTTCCTCAATGAGCTTTGTACAAGTTTCACGAACTTATGTAACATCTAAGAACGCGTTTCTAGGACTCTAAACAAAGTTACATGCAACATGAGTTCTTATAAGTTCCTCAATGAGCTTTGTACAAGTTTGACGAACGTATGAAATATCTAACAACGCGTTTCTAGGACTCTAAACCAAGTTTCATGCAACATGAGAGCTTATAAGTTCCTCAATGAGCTTTGTACAAGTTTCACGAACTTATGAAACATCTAACAACGTGTTTCTAGGACTCTAAACCAAGTTTAATGCAACATGAGAGCTTATAAGTTCCTCAATGAGCTTTATACAAGTTTGACGAACTTATGAAACATCTAACAACGCGTTTCTAGGACTCTAAACCAAGTTTCATGCAACATTAGAGCTTATAAGTTCCTCAATGAGCTTTGTACAAGTTTCACGAACGTATGAAACATCTAACAACGCGTTTCTAGGACTCTAAACCAAGTTTCATGCAACATGAGAGCTTATAAGTTCCTCAATGAGCTTTGTACAAGTTTGACGAACTTATGAAACATCTAAAAACGCGTTTCTAGGACTCTAAACCAAGTTTCATGCAACATGAGTGCTTATAAGTTCCTCAATGAGCTTTGTACAAGTTTCACGAACTTATGAAACATCTAACAACGCGTTTCTAGGACTCTAAACCAAGTTACATGCAACATGAGTTCTTATAAGTTCCTCAATGAGGTTTGTACAAGTTTAACGTACGTATGAAACATCTAACAACGCGTTTCTAGGACTCTAAACCAAGTTTCATGCAACATGAGTGCTTATAATTTCCTCAATGAGCTTTGTACAAGTTTCACGAACTTATGAAACATCTAACAACGCGTTTCTAGGACTCTAAACCAAGTTACATGCAACATGAGTTCTTATACGTTCCTCAATGAGCTTTGTACAAGTTTATAACGTACGTATGAAACAGCTAACAACGCGTTTCTAGGACTCTAAACCAAGTTTCATGCAACATGAGTGCTTATAAGTATCTCAATGAGCTTTGAATAAGTTTCACGAACTTATGAAACATCTAACAACGCGTTTCTAGGACTCTAAATCAAGTTTCATGCAACATGAGAGTTTATAAGTTCCTCAATGAGCTTTGTACAAGTTTCACGAACGTATGAAACATCTAGCAACGTGTTTCTAGGACTCTAAACCAAATTTAATGCAACATGAGAGCTTATAAGTTCCTCAATGATCTTTATACAAGTTTGACGAACTTATGAAACATCTAAGAACGCGTTTCTAGGACTCTAAACCAAGTTTCATGCAACATGAGAGCTTATAAGTTCCTCAATGAGCTTTGTACAAGTTTGACGAACGTATGAAACATCTAACAACGCGTTTCTAGGACTCTAAACCAAGTTTCATGCAACATGAGTGTTTATAAGTGTCTGAATGAGCTTTGTACAAGATTGACGAACTTATGAAACATCTAACAACGCGTTTCTAGGTCTCTAAACCAAGTTTCATGCAACATGAGTGCTTATAAGTATCTCAATGAGCTTTGTATAAGTTTGACGATCTTATGAAACATCTAACAACTCGTTTCTATGATTCTAAACCAAGTTTCATGCAACATGAGAGCTTATAAGTTCCTCAATGAGCTTTGTACAAGTTTGACGAACGTATGAAACATCTAACAAGTGTTTTTAGGACTCTAAACCAAGTTTAATGCAACATGAGAGCTTATAAGTTCCTCAATGAGCTTTTTACAAGTTTGACGAACTTATGAATCATCTAACAACGCGTTTCTAGGACTCTAAACCAAGTTTCATGCAACATGAGTGCTTATAAGTTCCTCAATGAGCTTTGTACAAGTTTCACGAACTTATGAAACATCTAACAAAGCGTTTCTAGGACTCTAAACCAAGTTTCATGCAACATGAGAGCCTATAAGTTCCTCAATGTGCTTTGTACAAGTTTGACGAACGGATGAAACATCTAACAACGCGTTTCTAGGACTCTAAACCAAGTTTCATGCAACATGAGAGCTTATAAGTATCTCAATGAGCATTGTAAAAGTTTCACGAACTTATGAAACATCTAACAACGCGTTTCTAGGACTCTAAATCAAGTTTCATGCAACATGAGAGTTTATAAGTTCCTCAATGAGCCTTGTACAAGTTTCACGAACGTATGAAACATCTAGCAACGTGTTTCTAGGACTCTAAACCAAATTTAATGCAACATGAGAGCTTATAAGTTCCTCAATGAGCTTTATACAAGTTTGACGAACTTATGAAACATCTAACAACGCGTTTCTAGGACTCTAAACCAAGTTTCATGCAACATGAGAGCTTATAAGTTCCTCAATGAGCTTTGTAAAAGTTTGACGAACGTATGAAACATCTAACAACGCGTTTCTAGGACTCTAAACAAAGTTTCATGCAACATGAGAGCTTATAAGTTCCTCAATGAGCTTTGTACAAGTTTGACGAACGTATGAAACATCTAACAAGTGTTTTTAGGATTCTAAACCAAGTTTAATGCAACATGAGAGCTTATAAGTTCCTCAATGAGCTTTATACAAGTTTGACGAACTTATGAAACATCTAACAACGCGTTTCTAGGACTCTAAACCAAGTTTCATGCAACATGAGAGCTTATAAGTTCCTCAATGAGCTTTGTACAAGTTTCACGAACTTATGAAACATCTAACAACGCGTTTCTAGGACTCTAAATCAAGTTTCATGCAACATGAGAGCTTATAAGTTCCTCAATGAGCTTTGTACAAGTTTGACGAACTTATGAAACATCTAACAACGCGTTTCTAGGATTCTAAACCAAGTTTCATGCAACATGAGTGCTTATAAGTTCCTCAATGAGCTTTGTACAAGTTTCACGAACTTATGAAACATCTAACAACGCGTTTCTAGGACTCTAAATCAAGTTTCATGCAACATGAGAGCTTATAAGTTCCTCAATGAGCTTTGTACAAGTTTGACGAACTTATGAAACATCTAACAACGCGTTTCTAGGACTCTAAACCAAGTTTCATGCAACATGAGTGCTTATAAGTTCCTCAATGAGCTTTGTACAAGTTTCACGAACTTATGTAACATCTAAGAACGCGTTTCTAGGACTCTAAACAAAGTTACATGCAACATGAGTTCTTATAAGTTCCTCAATGAGCTTTGTACAAGTTTGACGAACGTATGAAATATCTAACAACGCGTTTCTAGGACTCTAAACCAAGTTTCATGCAACATGAGAGCTTATAAGTTCCTCAATGAGCTTTGTACAAGTTTCACGAACTTATGAAACATCTAACAACGCGTTTCTAGGACTCTAAATCAAGTTTCACGCAACATGAGAGCTTATAAGTTCCTCAATGAGCTTTGTACAAGTTTCACGAACTTATGAAACATCTAACAACGCGTTTCTAGGACTCTAAATCAAGTTTCATGCAACATGAGAGCTTATAAGTTCCTCAATGAGCTTTGTACAAGTTTGACGAACTTATGAAACATCTAACAACGCGTTTCTAGGACTCTAAACCAAGTTTCATGCAACATGAGTGCTTATAAGTTCCTCAATGAGCTTTGTACAAGTTTCACGAACTTATGTAACATCTAAGAACGCGTTTCTAGGACTCTAAACAAAGTTACATGCAACATGAGTTCTTATAAGTTCCTCAATGAGCTTTGTACAAGTTTGACGAACGTATGAAACATCTAACAACGCGTTTCTAGGACTCTAAACCAAGTTTCATGCAACATGAGAGCTTATAAGTTCCTCAATGAGCTTTGTACAAGTTTCACGAACTTATGAAACATCTAACAACGTGTTTCTAGGACTCTAAACCAAGTTTAATGCAACATGAGAGCTTATAAGTTCCTCAATGAGCTTTATACAAGTTTGACGAACTTATGAAACATCTAACAACGCGTTTCTAGGACTCTAAACCAAGTTTCATGCAACATGAGAGCTTATAAGTTCCTCAATGAGCTTTGTACAAGTTTCACGAACTTATGAAACATCTAACAACGCGTTTCTAGGACTCTAAATCAAGTTTCATGCAACATGAGAGCTTATAAGTTCCTCAATGAGCTTTGTACAAGTTTGACGAACTTATGAAACATCTAACAACGCGTTTCTAGGACTCTAAACCAAGTTTCATGCAACATGAGAGCTTATAAGTTCCTCAATGAGCTTTGTACAAGTTTCACGAACTTATGAAACATCTAACAACGCGTTTCTAGGACTCTAAATCAAGTTTCATGCAACATGAGAGCTTATAAGTTCCTCAATGAGCTTTGTACAAGTTTGACGAACTTATGAAACATCTAACAACGCGTTTCTAGGACTCTAAACCAAGTTTCATGCAACATGAGTGCTTATAAGTTCCTCAATGAGCTTTGTACAAGTTTCACGAACTTATGTAACATCTAAGAACGCGTTTCTAGGACTCTAAACAAAGTTACATGCAACATGAGTTCTTATAAGTTCCTCAATGAGCTTTGTACAAGTTTGACGAACGTATGAAATATCTAACAACGCGTTTCTAGGACTCTAAACCAAGTTTCATGCAACATGAGAGCTTATAAGTTCCTCAATGAGCTTTGTACAAGTTTCACGAACTTATGAAACATCTAACAACGTGTTTCTAGGACTCTAAACCAAGTTTAATGCAACATGAGAGCTTATAAGTTCCTCAATGAGCTTTATACAAGTTTGACGAACTTATGAAACATCTAACAACGCGTTTCTAGGACTCTAAACCAAGTTTCATGCAACATGAGAGCTTATAAGTTCCTCAATGAGCTTTGTACAAGTTTGACGAACGTATGAAACATCTAACAAGTGTTTTTAGGATTCTAAACCAAGTTTAATGCAACATGAGAGCTTATAAGTTCCTCAATGAGCTTTATACAAGTTTGACGAACTTATGAAACATCTAACAACGCGTTTCTAGGACTCTAAACCAAGTTTCATGCAACATGAGAGCTTATAAGTTCCTCAATGAGCTTTGTACAAGTTTCACGAACTTATGAAACATCTAACAACGCGTTTCTAGGACTCTAAATCAAGTTTCATGCAACATGAGAGCTTATAAGTTCCTCAATGAGCTTTGTACAAGTTTGACGAACTTATGAAACATCTAACAACGCGTTTCTAGGACTCTAAACCAAGTTTCATGCAACATGAGTGCTTATAAGTTCCTCAATGAGCTTTGTACAAGTTTCACGAACTTATGTAACATCTAAGAACGCGTTTCTAGGACTCTAAACAAAGTTACATGCAACATGAGTTCTTATAAGTTCCTCAATGAGCTTTGTACAAGTTTGACGAACGTATGAAACATCTAACAACGCGTTTCTAGGACTCTAAACCAAGTTTCATGCAACATGAGAGCTTATAAGTTCCTCAATGAGCTTTGTACAAGTTTCACGAACTTATGAAACATCTAACAACGTGTTTTTAGGACTCTAAACCAAGTTTAATGCAACATGAGAGCTTATAAGTTCCTCAATGAGCTTTATACAAGTTTGACGAACTTATGAAACATCTAACAACGCGTTTCTAGGACTCTAAACCAAGTTTCATGCAACATTAGAGCTTATAAGTTCCTCAATGAGCTTTGTACAAGTTTCACGAACGTATGAAACATCTAACAACGCGTTTCTAGGACTCTAAACCAAGTTTCATGCAACATGGGAGCTTATAAGTTCCTCAATGAGCTTCGTACAAGTTTGACGAACTTATGAAACATCTAACAACGCGTTTCTAGGACTCTAAACCAAGTTTCATGCAACATGAGTGCTTATAAGTTCCTCAATGAGCTTTGTACAAGTTTCACGAACTTATAAAACATCTAACAACGCGTTTCTAGGACTCTAAACCAAGTTTCATGCAACATGAGAGCTTATAAGTTCCTCAATGAGCTTTGTACAAGTTTGACGAACGTATGAAACATCTAACAACGCGTTTCTAGGACTCTAAACCAAGATTCATTCAACATGAGTGCTTATAAGTTCTTCAATGAGATTTGTACAAGTTTTACGAACTTATGAAACATCTAACAACGCGTTTCTAGGACTCTAAACCAAGTTTCATGCAACATGAGTGCTTATAAGTTCCTCAATGAGCTTTGTACAAGTTTCACGAACTTATGAAACATCTAACAACGCGTTTCTAGGACTCTAAACCAAGTTTCATGCAACATTAGAGCTTATAAGTTCCTCAATGAGCTTTGTACAAGTTTGACGAACGTATGAAACATCTAAAAACGCGTTTCTAGGACTCTAAACCAAGTTTCAGGCAACATGAGTGCTTATAAGTTCCTCAATGAGCTTTGTACAAGTTTCACGAACGTATAAAACATGTAGCAACGTGTTTCTAGGACTCTAAACCAAATTTAATGCAACATGAGAGCTTATAAGTTCCTCAATGAGCTTTATACAAGTTTGACGAACTTATGAAACATCTAAGAACGCGTTTCTAGGACTCTAAACCAAGTTTCATGCAACATGAGAGCTTATAAGTTCCTCAATGAGCTTTGTACAAGTTTGACGAACGTATGAAACATCTAACAACGCGTTTCTAGGACTCTAAACCAAGTTTCATGCAACATGAGTGTTTATAAGTGTCTGAATGAGCTTTGTACAAGATTGACGAACTTATGAAACATCTAACAACGCGTTTCTAGGACTCTAAACCAAGTTTCATGCAACATGAGTGCTTATAAGTATCTCAATGAGCTTTGTATAAGTTTGACGATCTTATGAAACATCTAACAACTCGTTTCTATGACTCTAAATCAAGTTTCATGCAACATGAGAGCTTATAAGTTCCTCAATGAGCTTTGTACAAGTTTGACGAACGTATGAAACATCTAACAAGTGTTTTTAGGACTCTAAACCAAGTTTAATGCAACATGAGAGCTTATAAGTTCCTCAATGAGCTTTTTACAAGTTTGACGAACTTATGAATCATCTAACAACGCGTTTCTAGGACTCTAAACCAAGTTTCATGCAACATGAGTGCTTATAAGTTCCTCAATGAGCTTTGTACAAGTTTCACGAACTTATGAAACATCTAACAAAGCGTTTCTAGGACTCTAAACCAAGTTTCATGCAACATGAGAGCCTATAAGTTCCTCAATGTGCTTTGTACAAGTTTGACGAACGGATGAAACATCTAACAACGCGTTTCTAGGACTCTAAACCAAGTTTCATGCAACATGAGAGCTTATAAGTATCTCAATGATCATTGTAAAAGTTTCACGAACTTATGAAACATCTAACAACGCGTTTCTAGGACTCTAAATCAAGTTTCATGCAACATGAGTGCTTATAAGTTCCTCAATGAGCTTTGTACAAGTTTCACGAACTTATAAAACATCTAACAACGCGTTTCTAGGACTCTAAACCAAGTTTCATGCAACATGAGAGCTTATAAGTTCCTCAATGAGCTTTGTACAAGTTTGACGAACGTATGAAACATCTAACAACGCGTTTCTAGGACTCTAAACCAAGATTCATTCAACATGAGTGCTTATAAGTTCTTCAATGAGATTTGTACAAGTTTTACGAACTTATGAAACATCTAACAACGCGTTTCTAGGACTCTAAACCAAGTTTCATGCAACATGAGTGCTTATAAGTTCCTCAATGAGCTTTGTACAAGTTTCACGAACTTATGAAACATCTAACAACGCGTTTCTAGGACTCTAAACCAAGTTTCATGCAACATTAGAGCTTATAAGTTCCTCAATGAGCTTTGTACAAGTTTGACGAACGTATGAAACATCTAAAAACGCGTTTCTAGGACTCTAAACCAAGTTTCAGGCAACATGAGTGCTTATAAGTTCCTCAATGAGCTTTGTACAAGTTTCACGAACGTATAAAACATCTAGCAACGTGTTTCTAGGACTCTAAACCAAATTTAATGCAACATGAGAGCTTATAAGTTCCTCAATGAGCTTTATACAAGTTTGACGAACTTATGAAACATCTAAGAACGCGTTTCTAGGACTCTAAACCAAGTTTCATGCAACATGAGAGCTTATAAGTTCCTCAATGAGCTTTGTACAAGTTTGACGAACGTATGAAACATCTAACAACGCGTTTCTAGGACTCTAAACCAAGTTTCATGCAACATGAGTGTTTATAAGTTTCTGAATGAGCTTTGTACAAGATTGACGAACTTATGAAACATCTAACAACGCGTTTCTAGGACTCTAAACCAAGTTTCATGCAACATGAGTGCTTATAAGTATCTCAATGAGCTTTGTATAAGTTTGACGATCTTATGAAACATCTAACAACTCGTTTCTATGACTCTAAACCAAGTTTCATGCAACATGAGAGCTTATAAGTTCCTCAATGAGCTTTGTACAAGTTTGACGAACGTATGAAACATCTAACAAGTGTTTTTAGGACTCTAAACCAAGTTTAATGCAACATGAGAGCTTATAAGTTCCTCAATGAGCTTTTTACAAGTTTGACGAACTTATGAATCATCTAACAACGCGTTTCTAGGACTCTAAACCAAGTTTCATGCAACATGAGTGCTTATAAGTTCCTCAATGAGCTTTGTACAAGTTTCACGAACTTATGAAACATCTAACAAAGCGTTTCTAGGACTCTAAACCAAGTTTCATGCAACATGAGAGCCTATAAGTTCCTCAATGTGCTTTGTACAAGTTTGACGAACGGATGAAACATCTAACAACGCGTTTCTAGGACTCTAAACCAAGTTTCATGCAACATGAGAGCTTATAAGTATCTCAATGAGCATTGTAAAAGTTTCACGAACTTATGAAACATCTAACAACGCGTTTCTAGGACTCTAAATTAAGTTTCATGCAACATGAGAGTTTATAAGTTCCTCAATGAGCTTTTTACAAGTTTCACGAACGTATGAAACATCTAGCAACGTGTTTCTAGGACTCTAAACCAAATTTAATGCAACATGAGAGCTTCTAAGTTCCTCAATGAGCTTTATACAAGTTTGACGAACTTATGAAACATCTAACAACGCGTTTCTAGGACTCTAAACCAAGTTTCATGCAACATGAGAGCTTATAAGTTCCTCAATGAGCTTTGTACAAGTTTGACGAACGTATGAAACATCTAACAACGCGTTTCTAGGACTCTAAACAAAGTTTCATGCAATATGAGAGCTTATAAGTTCCTCAATGAGCTTTGTACAAGTTTGACGAACGTATGAAACATCTAACAAGTGTTTTTAGGATTCTAAACCAAGTTTAATGCAACATGAGAGCTTATAAGTTCCTCAATGAGCTTTATACAAGTTTGACGAACTTATGAAACATCTAACAACGCGTTTCTAGGACTCTAAACCAAGTTTCATGCAACATGAGAGCTTATAAGTTCCTCAATGAGCTTTGTACAAGTTTCACGAACTTATGAAACATCTAACAACGCGTTTCTAGGACTCTAAATCAAGTTTCATGCAACATGAGAGCTTATAAGTTCCTCAATGAGCTTTGTACAAGTTTGACGAACTTATGAAACATCTAACAACGCGTTTCTAGGACTCTAAACCAAGTTTCATGCAACATGAGTACTTATAAGTTCCTCAATGAGCTTTGTACAAGTTTCACGAACTTATGTAACATCTAAGAACGCGTTTCTAGGACTCTAAACAAAGTTACATGCAACATGAGTTCTTATAAGTTCCTCAATGAGCTTTGTACAAGTTTGACGAACGTATGAAACATCTAACAACGCGTTTCTAGGACTCTAAACCAAGTTTCATGCAACATGAGAGCTTATAAGTTCCTCAATGAGCTTTGTACAAGTTTCACGAACTTATGAAACATCTAACAACGTGTTTCTAGGACTCTAAACCAAGTTTAATGCAACATGAGAGCTTATAAGTTCCTCAATGAGCTTTATACAAGTTTGACGAACTTATGAAACATCTAACAACGCGTTTCTAGGACTCTAAACCAAGTTTCATGCAACATTAGAACTTATAAGTTCCTCAATGAGCTTTGTACAAGTTTCACGAACGTATGAAACATCTAACAACGCGTTTCTAGGACTCTAAACCAAGTTTCATGCAACATGAGAGCTTATAAGTTCCTCAATGAGCTTTGTACAAGTTTGACGAACTTATGAAACATCTAACAACGCGTTTCTAGGACTCTAAACCAAGTTTCATGCAACATGAGTGCTTATAAGTTCCTCAATGAGCTTTGTACAAGTTTCAAGAACTTATAAAACATCTAACAACGCGTTTCTAGGACTCTAAACCAAGTTTCATGCAACATGAGAGCTTATAAGTTCCTCAATGAGCTTTGTACAAGTTTGACGAACGTATGAAACATCTAACAACGCGTTTCTAGGACTCTAAACCAAGATTCATTCAACATGAGTGCTTATAAGTTCTTCAATGAGATTTGTACAAGTTTTACAAACTTATGAAACATATAACAACGCGTTTCTAGGACTCTAAACCAAGTTTCATGCAACATGAGTGCTTATAAGTTCCTCAATGAGCTTTGTACAAGTTTCACGAACTTATGAAACATCTAACAACGCGTTTCTAGGACTCTAAACCAAGTTTCATGCAACATTAGAGCTTATAAGTTCCTCAATGAGCTTTGTACAAGTTTGACGAACGTATGAAACATCTAAAAACGCGTTTCTAGGACTCTAAACCAAGTTTCAGGCAACATGAGTGCTTATAAGTTCCTCAATGAGCTTTGTACAAGTTTCACGAACTTATGAAACATCTAACAACGCGTTTCTAGGACTCTAAACCAAGTTACATGCAACATGAGTTCTTATAAGTTCTTCAATGAGGTTTGTACAAGTTTAACGTACGTATGAAACATCTAACAACGCGTTTCTAGGACTCTAAACCAAGTTTCATGCAACATGAGTGCTTATAAGTATCTCAATGAGCTTTGAATAAGTTTCACGAACTTATGAAACATCTAACAACGCGTTTCTAGGACTCTAAATCAAGTTTCATGCAACATGAGAGCTTATAAGTTCCTCAATGAGCTTTGTACAAGTTTGACGAACGTATGAAACATCTAACAACGCGTTTCTAGGACTCTAAACCAAGTTTCATGCAACATGAGTGCTTATAAGTTCCTCAATGAGCTATGTACAAGTTTCACGAACTTATGTAACATCTAAGAACGAGTTTCTAGGACTCTAAACCAAGTTACATGCAACATGAGTTCTTATATGTTCCTCAATGAGCTTTGTACAAGTTTGACGAACGTATGAAATATCTAACAACGCGTTCCTAGGACTCTAAACCAAGTTTCATGCAACATGAGTGTTTATAAGTGTCTCAATGAGCTTTGTACAAGATTGGCGAACTTATGAAACATCTAACTACGCGTTTCTAGAACTCTAAACCAAGTTTCATGCAACATGAGTGCTTATAAGTATCTCAATGAGCTTTGTATAAGTTTGGCGAACTTATGAAACATCTAACTACGCGTTTCTAGAACTCTAAACCAAGTTTCATGCAACATGAGTGCTTATAAGTATCTCAATGAGCTTTGTATAAGTTTGAAGAACTTATGAAACATCTAACAACTCGTTTCTAGGACTCTAAACCAAGTTCCATTCAACATGAGAGCTTATAAGTTCCTCAATGAGCTTTATACAAGTTTGACGAACTTATGAAACATCTAACAACGCGTTTCTAGGACTCTAAACCAAGTTTCATGCAACATGAGTGCTTATAAGTTCCTCAATGAGCTTTGTACAAGTTTCACGAACTTATGAAACATCTAACAACGCGTTTCTAGGACTCTAAACCAAGTTTCATGCAACATTAGAGCTTATAAGTTCCTCAATGAGCTTTGTACAAGTTTGACGAACGTATGAAACATCTAAAAACGCGTTTCTAGGACTCTAAACCAAGTTTCATGCAACATGAGTGCTTATAAGTTCCTCAATGAGCTTTGTACAAGTTTCACGAACTTATGAAACATCTAACAACGTGTTTCTAGTACTCTAAACCAAGTTACATGCAACATGAGTTCTTATAAGTTCTTCAATGAGGTTTGTACAAGTTTAACGTACGTATGAAACATCTAACAACGCGTTTCTAGGACTCTAAACCAAGTTTCATGCAACATGAGTGCTTATAAGTATCTCAATGAGCTTTGAATAAGTTTCACGAACTTATGAAACATCTAACAACGCGTTTCTAGGACTCTAAATTAAGTTTCATGCAACATGAGAGCTTATAAGTTCCTCAATGAGCTTTGTACAAGTTTGACGAACGTATGAAATATCTAACAACGCGTTCCTAGGACTCTAAACCAAGTTTCATGCAACATGAGTGTTTATAAGTGTCTCAATGAGCTTTGTACAAGATTGACGAACTTATGAAACATCTAACAACGCGTTTCTAGGACTCTAAACCAAGTTTCATGCAACATGAGTGCTTATAAGTTCCTCAATGAGCTTTGTACAAGTTTCACGAACTTATAAAACATCTAACAACGCGTTTCTAGGACTCTAAACCAAGTTTCATGCAACATGAGAGCTTATAAGTTCCTCAATGACCTTTGTACAAGTTTGACGTACGTATGAAACATCTAACAACGCGTTTCTAGGACTCTAAACCAAGTTTCATGCAACATGAGTGCTTATAAGTTCCTCAATGAGCTTTATACAAGTTTGACGAATTTATGAAACATCTAACAACGCGTTTCTAGGACTCTAAACCAAGTTTCATGCAATATGAGTTGTTATAAGTTCCTCAATGAGCTTTGTACAAGTTTCACGAACCAATGAAACATCTAACAACGCGTTTCTAGGACTCTAAACCAAGTTTCATGCAACATGAGAGCTTATAAGTTCCTCAATGAGCTTTGTACAAGTTTGACGAACATATGAAACATCTAACAACGCGTTTCTAGGACTCTAAACCAAGTTTCATGCAACATGAGTGCTTATAAGTTCCTCAATGAGCTTTGTACAAGTTTCACGAACTTATGAAAAATCTAACAACGCGTTTCTAGGACTCTAAACCAAGTTTCATGCAACATGAGAGCTTATAAGTTCCTCAATGAGCTTTGTACAAGTTTGACGTACGTATGAAACATCTAACAACGCGTTTCTAGGACTCTAAACCAAGTTTCATGCAACATGAGTTGTTATAAGTTCCTCAATGAGCTTTGTACAAGTTTCACGAACCAATGAAACATCTAACAACGCGTTTCTAGGACTCTAAACCAAGTTTCATGCAACATGAGTTGTTATAAGTTCCTCAATGAGCTTTGTACAAGTTTCACGAACCAATGAAACATCTAACAACGCGTTTCTAGGACTCTAAACCAAGTTTCATGCAACATGAGAGCTTATAAATTCTTCAATGAGCTTTGTACAAGTTTGACGAACGTATGAAACATCTAACAACGCGTTTCTAGGACTCTAAATCAAGTTTCATGCAACATGAGAGTTTATAAGTTCCTCAATGAGCTTTGTACAAGTTTCACGAACGTATGAAACATCTAACAACGCGTTTCTAGGACTCTAAACCAAGTTTCATGCAACATGAGAGCTTATAAGTTCCTCAATGAGCTTTGTACAAGTTTGACGAACTTATGAAACATCTAACAACGCGTTTCTAGGACTCTAAACCAAGTTTCATGCAACATGAGTGCTTATAAGTTCCTCAATGAGCTTTGTACAAGTTTCACGAACTTATAAAACATCTAACAACGCGTTTCTAGGACTCTAAACCAAGTTTCATGCAACATGAGAGCTTATAAGTTCCTCAATGAGCTTTGTACAAGTTTGACGAACGTATGAAACATCTAACAACGCGTTTCTAGGACTCTAAACCAAGATTCATTCAACATGAGTGCTTATAAGTTCTTCAATGAGATTTGTACAAGTTTTACGAACTTATGAAACATCTAACAACGCGTTTCTAGGACTCTAAACCAGGGTTTCATGCAACATGAGTGCTTATAAGTTCCTCAATGAGCTTTGTACAAGTTTCACGAACTTATGAAACATCTAACAACGCGTTTCTAGGACTCTAAACCAAGTTTCATGCAACATTAGAGCTTATAAGTTCCTCAATGAGCTTTGTACAAGTTTGACGAACGTATGAAACATCTAAAAACGCATTTCTAGGACTCTAAACCAAGTTTCAGGCAACATGAGTGCTTATAAGTTCCTCAATGAGCTTTGTACAAGTTTCACGAACTTATGAAACATCTAACAACGCGTTTCTAGGACTCTAAACCAAGTTACATGCAACATGAGTGCTAATAAGTTCCTCAATGAGCTATGTACAAGTTTCACGAACTTATGTAACATCTAAGAACGAGTTTCTAGGACTCTAAACCAAGTTACATGCAACATGAGTTCTTATATGTTCCTCAATGAGCTTTGTACAAGTTTGACGAACGTATGAAATATCTAACAACGCGTTCCTAGGACTCTAAACCAAGTTTCATGCAACATGAGTGTTTATAAGTGTCTCAAAGAGCTTTGTACAAGATTGGCGAACTTATGAAACATCTAACTACGCGTTTCTAGAAACTCTAAACCAAGTTTCATGCAACATGAGTGCTTATAAGTATCTCAATGAGCTTTGTATAAGTTTGAAGAACTTATGAAACATCTAACAACTCGTTTCTAGGACTCTAAACCAAGTTTCATGCAACATGAGAGCTTATAAGTTCCTCAATGAGCTTTATACAAGTTTGACGAACTTATGAAACATCTAACAACGCGTTTCTAGGACTCTAAACCAAGATTCATTCAACATGAGTGCTTATAAGTTCTTCAATGAGATTTGTACAAGTTTTACGAACTTATGAAACATCTAACAACGCGTTTCTAGGACTCTAAACCAAGTTTCATGCAACATGAGTGCTTATAAGTTCCTCAATGAGCTTTGTACAAGTTTCACGAACTTATGAAACATCTAACAACGCGTTTCTAGGACTCTAAACCAAGTTTCATGCAACATTAGAGCTTATAAGTTCCTCAATGAGCTTTGTACAAGTTTGACGAACGTATGAAACATCTAAAAACGCGTTTCTAGGACTCTAAACCAAGTTTCATGCAACATGAGTGCTTATAAGTTCCTCAATGAGCTTTGTACAAGTTTCACGAACTTATGAAACATCTAACAACGCGTTTCTAGTACTCTAAACCAAGTTACATGCAACATGAGTTCTTATAAGTTCTTCAATCAGGTTTGTACAAGTTTAACGTACGTATGAAACATCTAACAACACGTTTCTAGGACTCTAAACCAAGTTTCATGCAACATGAGTGCTTATAAGTATCTCAATGAGCTTTGAATAAGTTTCACGAACTTATGAAACATCTAACAACGCGTTTCTAGGACTCTAAATTAAGTTTCATTCAACATGAGAGCTTATAAGTTCCTCAATGAGCTTTGTACAAGTTTGACGAACGTATGAAATATCTAACAACGCGTTCCTAGGACTCTAAACCAAGTTTCATGCAACATGAGTGTTTATAAGTGTCTCAATGAGCTTTGTACAAGATTGACGAACTTATGAAACATCTAACAACGCGTTTCTAGGACTCTAAACCAAGTTTCATGCAACATGAGTGCTTATAAGTTCCTCAATGAGCTTTGTACAAGTTTCACGAACTTATAAAACATCTAACAACGAGTTTCTAGGACTCTAAACCAAGTTTCATGCAACATGAGAGCTTATAAGTTCCTCAATGACCTTTGTACAAGTTTGACGTACGTATGAAACATCTAACAACGCGTTTCTAGGACTCTAAACCAAGTTTCATGCAACATGAGTGCTTATAAGTTCCTCAATGAGCTTTATACAAGTTTGACGAACTTATGAAACATCTAACAACGCGTTTCTAGGACTCTAAACCAAGTTTCATGCAACATGAGTTGTTATAAGTTCCTCAATGAGCTTTGTACAAGTTTCACGAACCAATGAAACATCTAACAACGCGTTTCTAGGACTCTAAACCAAGTTTCATGCAACATGAGAGCTTATAAGTTCCTCAATGAGCTTTGTACAAGTTTGACAAACGTATGAAACATCTAACAACGCGTTTCTAGGACTCTAAACCAAGTTTCATGCAACATGAGTGCTTATAAGTTCCTCAATGAGCTTTGTACAAGTTTCACGAACTTATGAAACATCTAACAACGCGTTTCTAGGACTCTAAACCAAGTTTCATACAACATGAGAGCTTATAAGTTCCTCAATGAGCTTTGTACAAGTTTGACGTACGTATGAAACATCTAACAACGCGTTTCTAGGACTCTAAATCAAGTTTCATGCAACATGAGAGTTTATAAGATCCTCAATGAGCTTTGTCCAAGTTTCACGAACGTATGAAACATCTAGCAACGTGTTTCTAGGACTCTAAACCAAATTTAATGCAAAATGAGAGCTTATAAGTTCCTCAATGAGCTTTATACAAGTTTGACGAACTTATGAAACATCTAACAACGCGTTTCTAGGACTCTAAACCAAGTTTCATCCAACATGAGAGCTTATAAGTTCCTCAATGAGCTTTGTACAAGTTTGACGAACGTATGAAACATCTAACAACGCGTTTCTAGGACTCTAAACCAAGTTTCATGCAACATGAGTGTTTATAAGTGTCTGAATGAGCTTTGTACAAGATTGACGAACTTATGAAACATCTAACAACGCGTTTCTAGGACTCTAAACCAAGTTTCATGCAACATGAGTTGTTATAAGTTCCTCAATGAGCTTTGTACAAGTTTCACGAACCAATGAAACATCTAACAACGCGTTTCTAGGACTCTAAACCAAGTTTCATGCAACATGAGTTGTTATAAGTTCCTCAATGAGCTTTGTACAAGTTTCACGAACCAATGAAACATCTAACAACGCGTTTCTAGGACTCTAAACCAAGTTTCATGCAACATGAGAGCTTATAAATTCCTCAATGAGCTTTGTACAAGTTTGACGAACGTATGAAACATCTAACAACGCGTTTCTAGGACTCTAAATCAAGTTTCATGCAACATGAGAGTTTATAAGATCCTCAATGAGCTTTGTCCAAGTTTCACGAACGTATGAAACATCTAGCAACGTGTTTCTAGGACTCTAAACCAAATTTAATGCAAAATGAGAGCTTATAAGTTCCTCAATGAGCTTTATACAAGTTTGACGAACTTATGAAACATCTAACAACGCGTTTCTAGGACTCTAAACCAAGTTTCATCCAACATGAGAGCTTATAAGTTCCTCAATGAGCTTTGTACAAGTTTGACGAACGTATGAAACATCTAACAACGCGTTTCTAGGACTCTAAACCAAGTTTCATGCAACATGAGTGTTTATAAGTGTCTGAATGAGCTTTGTACAAGATTGACGAACTTATGAAACATCTAACAACGCGTTTCTAGGACTCTAAACCAAGTTTCATGCAACATGAGTGCTTATAAGTATCTCAATGAGCTTTGTATAAGTTTGACGATCTTATGAAACATCTAACAACTCGTTTCTATGACTCTAAACCAAGTTTCATGCAACATGAGAGCTTATAAGTTCCTCAATGAGCTTTGTACAAGTTGGACGAACGTATGAAACATCTAACAAGTGTTTTTAGGACTCTAAACCAAGTTTTATGCAACATGAGAGCTTATAAGTTCCTCAATGAACTTTATACAAGTTTGACAAACTTATGAAACATCTAACAACGCGTTTCTAGGACTCTAAACCAAGTTTCATGCAACATGAGTGCTTATAAGTTCCTCAATGAGCTTTGTACAAGTTTCACGAACTTATGAAACATCTAACAAAGCGTTTCTAGGACTCTAAACCAAGTTTCATGCAACATGAGAGCCTATAAGTTCCTCAATGTGCTTTGTACAAGTTTGACGAACGGATGAAACATCTAACAACGCGTTTCTAGGACTCTAAACCAAGTTTCATGCAACATGAGAGCTTATAAGTATCTCAATGAGCATTGTAAAAGTTTCAAGAACTTATGAAACATCTAACAACGCGTTTCTAGGACTCTAAATCAAGTTTCATGCAACATGAGAGTTTATAAGTTCCTCAATGAGCTTTGTACAAGTTTCACGAACGTATGAAACATCTAGCAACGTGTTTCTAGGACTCTAAACCAAATTTAATGCAACATAATAGTTTATAAGTTCCTCAATGAGATTTATACAAGTTTGACGAACTTATGAAACATCTAACAACGCGTTTCTAGGACTCTAAACCAAGTTTCATGCAACATGAGAGCTTATAAGTTCCTCAATGAGCTTTGTACAAGTTTGACGAACGTATGAAACATCTAACAACGCGTTTCTAGGACTCTAAACCAAGTTTCATGCAACATGAGAGCTTATAAGTTCCTCAATGAGCTTTGTACAAGTTTGACGAACGTATGAAACATCTAACAAGTGTTTTTAGGATTTTAAACCAAGTTTAATGCAACATGAGAGCTTATAAGTTCCTCAATGAGCTTTATACAAGTTTGACGAACTTATGAAACATCTAACAACGCGTTTCTAGGACTCTAAACCAAGTTTCATGCAACATGAGAGCTTATAAGTTCCTCAATGAGCTTTGTACAAGTTTCACGAACTTATGAAACATCTAACAACGCGTTTCTAGGACTCTAAATCAAGTTTCATGCAACATGAGAGCTTATAAGTTCCTCATTGAGCTTTGTAAAAGTTTGACGAACTTATGAAACATCTAACAACGCGTTTCTAGGACTCTAAACCAAGTTTCATGCAACATGAGAGCTTATAAGTTCCTCAATGAGCTTTGTACAAGTTTCACGAACTTATGAAACATCTAACAACGCGTTTCTAGGACTCTAAATCAAGTTTCATGCAACATGAGAGCTTATAAGTTCCTCATTGAGCTTTGTAAAAGTTTGACGAACTTATGAAACATCTAACAACGCGTTTCTAGGACTCTAAACCAAGTTTCATGCAACATGAGTGCTTATATGTTCCTCAATGAGCTTTGTACAAGTTTGACGAACGTATGAAATATCTAACAACGCGTTCCTAGGACTCTAAACCAAATTTCATGCAACATGAGTGTTTATAAGTGTCTCAATGAGTTTTGTACAAGATTGGCGAACTTATGAAACATCTAACTACGCGTTTCTAGAACTCTAAACCAAGTTTCATGCAACATGAGTGCTTATAAGTATCTCAATGAGCTTTGTATAAGTTTGAAGAACTTATGAAACATCTAACAACTCGTTTCTAGGACTCTAAACCAAGTTTCATGCAACATGAGAGCTTATAAGTTCCTCAATGAGCTTTATATAAGTTTGACGAACTTATGAAACATCTAACAACGCGTTTCTAGGACTCTAAACCATGTTTCATGCAACATGAGTGCTTATAAGTTCTTCAATGAGCTTTGTACAAGTTTCACGAACTTATGAAACATCTAACAACGCGTTTCTAGGAACTCTAAACCGAGTTTCATGCAACATGAGAGCTTATAAGTTCCTCAATGAGCTTTGTACAAGTTTGACGAACGTATGAAACATCTAACAACGCGTTTCTAGGACTCTAAACCAAGTTTCATGCAACATGAGTTGTTATAAGTTCCTCAATGAGCTTTGTACAAGTTTCACGAACCAATGAAACATCTAACAACGCGTTTCTAGGACTCTAAACCAAGTTTCATGCAACATGAGAGCTTATAAGTTCCTCAATGAGCTTTGTACAAGTTTGACGAACGTATGAAACATCTAACAACGCGTTTCTAGGACTCTAAACCAAGATTCATTCAACATGAGTGCTTATAAGTTCTTCAATGAGATTTGTACAAGTTTTACGAACTTATGAAACATCTAACAACGCGTTTCTAGGACTCTAAACCAAGTTTCATGCAACATGAGTGCTTATAAGTTCCTCAATGAGCTTTGTACAAGTTTCACGAACTTATGAAACATCTAACAACGCGTTTCTAGGACTCTAAACCAAGTTTCATGCAACATTAGAGCTTATAAGTTCCTCAATGAGCTTTGTACAAGTTTGACGAACGTATGAAACATCTAAAAACGCGTTTCTAGGACTCTAAACCAAGTTTCATGCAACATGAATGCTTATAAGTTCCTCAATGAGCTTTGTACAAGTTTCACGAACTTATGAAACATCTAACAACGCGTTTCTAGTACTCTAAACCAAGTTACATGCAACATGAGTTCTTATAAGTTCTTCAATGAGGTTTGTACAAGTTTAACGTACGTATGAAACATCTAACAACGCGTTTCTAGGACTCTAAACCAAGTTTCATGCAACATGAGTGCTTATAAGTATCTCAATGAGCTTTGAATAAGTTTCACGAACTTATGAAACATCTAACAACGCGTTTCTAGGACTCTAAATTAAGTTTCATGCAACATGAGAGCTTATAAGTTCCTTAATGAGCTTTGTACAAGTTTGACGAACGTATGAAATATCTAACAACGCGTTCCTAGGACTCTAAACCAAGTTTCATGCAACATGAGTGTTTATAAGTGTCTCAATGAGCTTTGTACAAGATTGACGAACTTATGAAACATCTAACAACGCGTTTCTAGGACTCTAAACCAAGTTTCATGGAACATGAGTGCTTATAAGTATCTCAATGAGCTTTGTATAAGTTTGACGATCTTATGAAACATCTAACAACTCATTTCTATGACTCTAAACCAAGTTTCATGCAACATGAGAGCTTATAAGTTCCTCAATGAGCTTTGTACAAGTTTGACGAACGTATGAAACATCTAACAAGTGTTTTTAGGACTCTAAACCAAGTTTTATGCAACATGAGAGCTTATAAGTTCCTCAATGAGCTTTATACAAGTTTGACGAAGTTATGAAACATCTAACAACGCGTTTCTAGGACTCTAAACCAAGTTTCATGCAACATGAGTGCTTATAAGTTCCGCAATGAGCTTTGTACAAGTTTCACGAACTTATGAAACATCTAACAAAGCGTTTCTAGGACTCTAAACCAAGTTTCATGCAACATGAGAGCCTATAAGTTCCTCAATGTGCTTTGTACAAGTTTGACGAACGGATGAAACATCTAACAACGCGTTTCTAGGACTCTAAACCAAGTTTCATGCAACATGAGAGCTTATAAGTATCTCAATGAGCATTGTAAAAGTTTCACGAACTTATGAAACATCTAACAACGCGTTTCTAGGACTCTAAATCAAGTTTCATGCAACATGAGAGTTTATAAGTTCCTCAATGAGCTTTGTATTAAAGAGACCAAGGCGCTTATCCGGATACATTGTCCATTAAGATAAGTGCCCATACTTGTGGACCAAGCATTGGCCAAAGTATTCTCTTAATAATATGACCGTTACCAAAGGAGAGATAAGGAGAAGGATCTAGAAGCAAGGAGCCGTTGCAAAAGAGCCGTTACAAGCTTGGTCACATGTGTGACTTAAGGAGCGTGTAACACACTCGGCCGTACAATCACGGACCGAGTTAAGGAAGCGCGGCTAACCACACGATAGTGACGTTTTCAGCATATTCTCTTGATGCCATTTTGGGCGACTTGTTTATTGATTATATATATCCTATCTCTTGTAAACTCCAAAGTTATCCAATCTTAATGAAACTAATTCGGATCAAACTCTCTCTCTCATTACTCTCTCTCTCTTGTTCTTGATGTTCTTCATAGAACTCAAGAACACAAACACTTAAACACACTTAAATCTTATCGAAATCTAACATGGTATCAGAGCATCTAAGCTCTTGAACCGTTCTCGCTTCCGCTACAAAACTCTCTCGGCCAAAGTTCTCGGCGCTCGGGATTTTTCGGCGCCCGAGATTTTTCGGCGCCCGGGATTTTTCGGCGCCCGGCTACAATTTTTTCTCGGTTACAAAATTTCTCGACACCGAGCATTCTCTTTACCGGGCATCCTCGGTAACGACTCTCGGTAACGATTCCTCGTCTTCGTCTTTTCTAGATCTGAACTTTCAAACCAAGAAATTTCAAAACCAATGGAAGACAAAGAACAAAAGAAGAATCTCTGCCCGGTTACTCTTAAAGGCATAAACTATCTTCTATGGGCTAGAACCATGAAGATAGCCCTTTGTGGTCGTGGTTATTGGAATCACATTATCACACGGCAAGAAGCTCCTATCGAGTTTAACAATGAGCTTACCAACGATGATGAGAAGTGGTTTCAACTAGACCAAAAGGTCCTTGGAATCATCCAAGGATCCCTTGAATCCTCCATCCTAGAAGCCTATTCATATTGTGAAAGCGCTAAGGAATTGTGGGATACCCTACAAACCGTCTATGGCAACGTCTCCAATCTAAGCCGGGTGTATGAAGTCAAGAAGGCAATCAATGACCTTAATCAAGAAGACACCGAGTTCACCAAACATTTTGGGAGGTTTAGATCACTATGGGCCGAGCTAGAGATGCTCCGACCAAGCACCGTGGAACCTAGAGTCTTAAACGAACGAAGGGAACAAGACAAAGTCTTTGGCTTGCTCCTCACCCTCAACGGTAGCTACAAGGACATCATCAAGCATCTTCTACGCTCGGACATCTTACCAAACCTTGAAGAAGTGTGCTCTCAATTGCAAAGGGAACAAGGGTCCATAGATCTTTTTGATAGCAAGAAGGAGTTGGTCTCGGCCAACAAGGTAGAATTCAAACCCTCTTCAAGAACCTATGAAGAAAGGAGGTCCTTGCTCGTGACCACCGCAAGAAGAAGGAACATACCAAGGACAAGTGCTGGAGTCTTCACCCTCATCTCAAGCCGGCCAAGTTCAAGGACGCCAAGGCGCATTTCTCCAACGATGACACCATGAGCAGTCCGAGTACAAGTGGGTCAAACCGGAGCAACAAGGAAGAAGAGAGCTCGGCCATTGTTCCTTTCAAGGATGACTTTGTGAGGAGATCCGATCTCGATGCTCTTCTCAAGGCTTTAAAAGGCTCCGGTATTGGTAAAACTCCCTTTTACTCCCTTAGTGCTAACATCCTTGGTAAAGATCTTAGTAAACCTATTGTCATTGATTCCGGTGCTTCTCATCACATGATTAGTAACCTAGACTTGATTAGTGACATAGAACCGGCTCTAGGGAATGTAATCATTGCAAATGGGAGTAAAATACCTATAGAAGGATTAGGGAACCTTAAACTATTTGATAGAGAATCTAAGGCCCTTTACATGCCTAGTTTCACATCTAATCTTCTATCCGTTAAACAAATAGCTTGTGACTTAAATTGCAATGTTATCTTCGGTCCTAATGATGTGATTTTTCAGGATATTGAGAGTAAAAGGATTGTGGGAAAGGGGATCACAAGAGGCGATCTCTATGTCCTAGAGAAAAACTCCTTTAATACTTCTAATGCTTTGTTTTGTCATGCTTTTAAAACGGTTTTATCCGAAGTAAACAATGTTATTTGGCATTATAGACTTGGTCATCCTCATTTAAATGCTTTGAAAACCATTTTGCCTAATGTTAAGTTTAATCATGAAACTTGTGAAGCATGTATCTTGAGTAAACATTGCCGAACCGTTTTTCAAAAATCAAACATGATATATAAACCTTTTGAACTTGTGCATTCGGATGTATGGTCATCACCTTGTAAGTCTAGGGATAATCACTCATACTTTGTCACATTCATAGATGAAAGCTCTAAATACACTTGGGTCACCCTTTTACAAACAAAAGATAGGGTATTAGAAGCTTTTCAAAATTTTCAAAACTATGTGACTAACCACTATAATGTCAAGATTAAGACTTTTAGGTCCGACAATGGTGGAGAATACACAAGTAGAGCATTCAAAGAACACATAGCCAAGCATGGGATCCTCCATCAAACCACATGCCCATACACACCACAACAAAATGGTGTAGCCGAAAGGAAGAACCAGCACTTAATGGAAGTGACACGGTCCATGATGTTCCACATGAACATACCAAAGAGGTTTTGGTCCGATGGGGTTCTCACGGCATGCTATCTTATCAACCGCACACCAACACAAGTCTTGAAGAATGAATCTCCATTCAAGGTATTGAATAAAACTAATCCTTTTATATATCATCTAAGAGTGTTCGGTTGTGTGTGCTATGTGTTTGTACCTAGTGAGCAAAGGAACAAGCTTGAAGCCAAAAGCACCAAGGCTATGTTCATTGGCTACTCAAACACCCAAAAGGGGTATAAATGCTATGTACCCGAAACAAGAAGGGTGTTGGTATCAAGAGAGGTCAAGTTTCTAGAAGGACAAAGCTACTACAAGGAAAACAATTGGGAGAATGTCAAAGACTTACCCGAAGTTGTTACGGATAGAGCTACAAGTCTTAGGAACTTGATGAGGAATCTTGGTATGGATAGCTATGAAGAAACAACAAGTGAGGAACCAACTCAAGAAACCCACCTTGATCATGAGGGGGAGAACAATGAGCAAGCCGGTACTCAAGAACCAACTACGTCCGGGGGAGAGTCAAATGGTCAAGAAGAACCACAAGCCTCAACCGAGACTAATACTCAACAACAAAATGATCAAGAAGTTCATGACCAAGGTGTGTCCCAAGAAGAAGAGCCGCTGGTTCTAAGAAGGAGCACTAGAGTCAAGAGACATCCATCCAATTGGGTCAACACTAGGGTGTACTTTAACAACAAAGCCGAGGCACATCCAACTCAAGCCGTGTGTTCTCTTGCAAGCTTTCCAAAGGAACATCAAGCCTTTACCACCTCCATGGATCAACAAGTTATTCCAAGGACTTATGAAGAGGCAATGAAGGAGGAAGTTTGGGTTAAAGCGGTTGAAGCCGAGAACAAGGCCATGGAAGACAATGAAACTTTCTATGAAACCAACCTACCAAAAGGGAAGAAGGCCGTGAGCTCAACATATGTCTTCACCATCAAATATCTAAGCAATGGAGAGATAGAGAGACACAAGGCAAGATTGGTAGCAAGAGGCTTTACTCAAACTTATGGAGAGGACTACCTAGACACATTTGCCCCGGTTGCAAAACTCCACACGGTTCGGGTAATCTTATCACTTGCCACTAACCTATCATGGGATCTCTTCCAAATGGATGTGAAGAATGCCTTCCTACAAGGAGAGCTTGAAGAGGAAGTCTACATGACTCCACCACCTAGCCTAGAAATCACTCCCGGGAAAGTCCTACGGTTAAGAAAATCCATCTACGGTCTCAAGCAATCACCTAGAGCTTGGTATCACAAGCTTAGCTCAACATTGATGGCAAAAGGATTCAAGAGATCACAAGCCAAGCATACCCTCTTTACCCTACAAAACCAAGAAGGTATAGTAGTGGTACTAGTGTATGTAGACGACATCATCATCTCCGGAAACAACAAGGGAGGTATTCAAGAAACCAAATCTTTCCTTAAATCTAAATTGATATTAAGGACTTAGGTACTCTTAAGTACTTCCTTGGGATTGAAGTGTGTAGATCTAGAGAAGGTCTATTTCTTTCCCAAAGGAAGTACACCCATGATCTTTTAAGTGTTGTCAATATGATAGGTACAAAGGTGGCTAAGACTCCTCTTGAAGACGGCTACAAGACCATTCAAGAAGGTAGTGAGGATGATCAACCGTACCGAGACCCAATGCTCTATAGACGGCTAGTGGGTAAGCTCATCTACTTGACGATCACTAGACCGGACCTATGCTTTGCCGTGAACCAAGTCTCCCAACACATGCAAAAGCCGAAGCAACACCATTGGAACATGATCATGAGGATCTTGGGCTATCTCAAAGGAACCTCAAGTTTGGGTATTTGGATGGGTTGCAACAAGAACACGGAGGTCATTGGATATTGTGACGCGGACTATGCCGGGGATCTAGAGAGTAGACGGTCAACCACCGGCTATTGCACTTTCATTGGTGGCAACCTTGTCACATGGAAGACAAAGAAGCAAAAGATAGTATCTTGCTCAACCGCCGAAGCCGAGTATAGAGCCATGAGGAAGTTGACTCAAGAACTCATGTGGCTCAAGAACTTATTAGGAGATTTGGGATTCAAGATTGAAGCACCAATGACCATGCATTGTGATAATCAAGCGGCCATCCACATAGCAACAAATTCGGTCTTCCATGAGAGGACTAAACACATAGAGGTGGATTGTCACAAGGTTAGAGAGCAAATGGTCAAAGGCACTATTCTCCCTTGCTACACGAAGAGCCAAGACCAACTTGCGGACATCTTCACCAAGTCTGCAAGCTTGAAAGTTTGTGAGTCCATTCTACCAAGACTTGGACTCGTCCGGGCTCCCAACGCCTAAGTCCCCAACTGTATGGTCTTGTACTCTTTTCCCTTAGGTGAGTTTTATCCCAAGTGGTTTTCTCACCAAGGTTTTTAACGAGGCAAGGTCATACGGGTTCCAAGCTTAGCCATTCCACTAGGCTAAGCTTGCGGGGGAGTATTAAAGAGACCAAGGCGCTTATCCGGATACATTGTCCATTAAGATAAGTGCCCATACTTGTGGACCAAGCATTGGCCAAAGTATTCTCTTAATAATATGACCGTTACCAAAGGAGAGATAAGGAGAAGGATCTAGAAGCAAGGAGCCGTTGCAAAAGAGCCGTTACAAGCTTGGTCACATGTGTGACTTAAGGAGCGTGTAACACACTCGGCCGTACAATCACGGATCGAGTTAAGGAAGCGCGGCTAACCACACCGATAGTGACGTTTTCAGCATATTCTCTTGATGCCATTTTGGGCGACTTGTTTATTGATTATATATATCCTATCTCTTGTAAACTCCAAAGTTATCCAATCTTAATGAAACTAATTCGGATCAAACTCTCTCTCTCATTACTCTCTCTCTCTCTTGTTCTTGATGTTCTTCATAGAACTCAAGAACACAAACACTTAAACACACTTAAATCTTATCGAAATCTAACACTTTGTACAAGTTTCACGAACGTATGAAACATCTAGCAACGTGTTTCTAGGACTCTAAACCAAATTTAATGCAACATAATAGTTTATAAGTTCCTCAATGAGCTTTATACAAGTTTGACGAACTTATGAAACATCTAACAACGCGTTTCTAGGACTCTAAACCAAGTTTCATGCAACATGAGAGCTTATAAGTTCCTCAATGAGCTTTGTACAAGTTTGACGAACGTATGAAACATCTAACAACGCGTTTCTAGGACTCTAAACCAAGTTTCATGCAACATGAGAGCTTATAAGTTCCCCAATGAGCTTTGTACAAGTTTGACGAACGTATGAAACATCTAACAAGTGTTTTTAGGATTCTAAACCAAGTTTAATACAACATGAGAGCTTATAAGTTCCTCAATGAGCTTTATACAAGTTTGACGAACTTATGATATTAAGACTAATGATAACCTACAAAGGCATTAGATCAAGATACATCAAAGAGGGAAAATATAGTTGAGGCGTGTAGTCGACTAATGTAGTTGAGTCATGTAGTCGACTACATCGCAAGACTAAAGAGCCGTTAGAGAATTAAAATTTGAATTCTAATTTGAATTCTAGCCGTTGGAGGCTCTCCTTGTTGCGTTTTTCTTTATATATACTTGATAATCTCTTGTAAAAACCTTCAAGGAGGTGGTTCCTCTCTTCTCAATACACAAATCATTCTCTCTAATCTTAATCTCTAATCTAAACACAATACACTCTCTTTATACTCTCAAGAACCAAGCATCCTTGCTTCGCTTCTATACACTCAAGATCCGAGCCTAACCAACTCGGATCTATACACTAATCTCTACAAATTCCAACATGGTATCAGAGCATAAGCTCTTGATGACCTAGGTAAGTCGCTTCCGCTAATCTCCAACCTCTTTCTTCTTAATTTGCTTATAAACACAAAGATCTAGAGGAGAAAAAGAATGACCAAGATCCGAGTGGTTAAAACCCTTAAGATCTTGGTGAATCAATGCTCCTCTTAGGAAGAGAACCATGATCTCTTTGTCTCTTAATGAGTGAAGAGACATGTTGAATCCAAGTTCCTTTCAAGAACAATCCAATCAAAACCGAATCATAGTGAGCATAGATTGAAAATCTAGCTACATGATGTTTTTGGTTGAGTTGTTCTTTAAGATCTTTGTTTAGGCCGAAAGTTGTGGATGAGAACCATTGTTTCCTCACTCTTATGAGTTTAAGAGGAACCTTGATGAATCCAAATCCATCTAACTTAGGCATTACGCAATGACCAAGTATTCAAAGCATAAAGCTTGAAACTTGTGAGCTAAAGAGTGAGAGAACCATGTTCATTGATTCTTTAAAGAACAATGACTTGTTGAATCTGAAACTCTATGCTTTTCTTAAGATACAAAGATAAAAGGATGTGATCCATAATTCGCCATGAGCGATAAGTGTTGTATCCAAATCCGAAGATTATTACTTCATCTTTGTAAGGCCGAAAGCAAGAGGATGAGAACCATGGTATCCCCACTCTTATGAGTCCAAGGGAACCTTGATGAATCCAAATCCGACTATGCTAAGGCATTAAGCGATGAACAAGAACCTCAAAGCTCAAAGCTTGAGACTTGTGAGCTAAAGGTATGAGAACCTTTCTTGTGTATCTTATGAGAATACAAGATAGTTGAATCCATAACCTCCTGTTTATTTTGAAAATCCATGAGCATGTAATTTCAAATGTTTAGTATGTGCTCATGTGTGTCCGAATTTTAAATCTCCAAGACTCAGATGTTATGTAGTCATGTGACATAGTCGACTACATGTATCAACTATGTTGTGATGTAGTCGACCATATGTTGCCAACAACTATACATCTAAGTCTTGTTTCTTGTTTAAGTCTTGAAAGATCTAGGATACAAGGTCCACTTATGTCTTTGTCTAAGACCAAATCACTAGTCCTTGTTTGGTGAAGTGATTTAAATCTTGGTGAAAGACAAAGTGATTTTAAAACCTTGGTTAATCCCAAAAGATCTTCGGTTTTATCAAAAGAGTAGGAACCAAAGATCCGCTTGTGACTAAGCAATTAAGGTCTTATGGAATCCGAAACTCTCTTAGAGGGAAGAGAACCAAGCCTCCAAAAGTGTTAATAAAACACCGAGAGCTTGATGAATCCTTCATAACCTCGGCTAACATGAGTCTATAAAGAGATCCATGACCACTTAAAAGGTGATACTTTAAAAGGGTCATGATGAATCCATCCTTAGACTTATGGGGAAATGATTCACTACATTAACATCTATATAAGGTGAAGATGGAATGATGATCTATGTTTGTTGTCATAAACCGCCTATGTGCACTTAAGTTTATGATACAAGATGAGTAACTAAGCTATGAAAGCTATCAAGTTACAATGAATCTTGTTGGTGTGTTTTAAGATCATGGTCCGCCATTGTGCACTAAAGACCATGGTCCCTTGTTGCTAACTTGAATCTATGTGTAGGTAAAGAAGCAAACAAGAGAATTTCTCATAAAGAGAAGTCATGAATCCAATCTTAGACTAACCATTGAGGTGCTCTACAAGGATAAATGACTTCTCCCAATGACCATCTTCCCAAAGGAAAACCATAAAAAGGCCATTTCTAAACTCTTTACTCTCTTTATTTGTATTGTTGAATATTAAGCAAAATGATCTTCATTCCTCATTATATATATATGCCTTAGGTCATTTGTCAAAATTATTTGTCAATTTCAAAACTATAAGACCGAAACTTGAACTTGTTAAGGTGCATACTATACTCGGGTTTAATCAAAAGACATAGGGAACATCTTGAACTATTGTCTTAAACTCTCCCTTGCTTTCTTGCTTGTGCTTGTGAATGGTTAATCAATAGTTTGTAAATTGTTAAAGGTTATTATCTTGTGCCGGTTAGTCATGAAATTTAAATCAATTTTTGTCTTTGGTATGATGTAGGATCATCATGTCTAAGGATTGAAAGAGATCATCATGAAAACCCCTAAGCATAAAGAAGTAACAAAGAAGTGCTAAAGAGAAAAGAAGTAAAGAGAAGAATGAAAGAAGCCATGAATGGTGTCCGAAGGAAAAGATGAGAAACCTTTCTCATGAAGCTTGTGAAGAACAAAGACGAGAACGGGAAATAGTTCATGCCTTCCATCTTAATCATGAAAGGGGGAGAAGAAGTGTTAAATCACACAACTCATCATGATCAAATGGAAGCGAATCACTCGGCCAAGTATCAAGAAGAACAAGCCGAGTCAATCCAACCTAATCTTCGGTCAAGTCCCTAGCAAAGACAAAGACCATCACTTGACCAAAGTCCCTAGCAAAGACAAGGTCACCATTCTCCGGTTAAAGCATCTTCCAAGGTGCCAAACCACTTCACTCTCGGCCAAATCCTTACAAAGGAGAAGGCCAAACCATATTATCATCATCTTTGGTCAAGATCTAGCAAGTCAAAGACCTCCATTCAACCACCAACAAATCCGGCCAAAGTATCAAGAAGGACTAAGCCGCCACTACCACCAATCCGGCTAAGTATTGACTAAAGTACCAAGAAGGACGAAGTCAACACAAAGCTCTCACTCTCGGTTAAAGTACCAAGAAGGACGAAGCCTCCGCAATCAACCAATCCATCTCGGCTTAAGTACCAACAAGATACAAGGCCAAAGTCTCATTGAAGCAAAGAAGAACCGCAACTAGCTAAAGACACTTGAAGGAAGATCATAACTTGCTCAAGGAGTCTAAGAGCCTTCATCAATCACTCGGTCAAGCTTCTACAAAGAAGCAAGACAAACCCGTCCATACCATCAACACTAGGCTCGGTCAAGTTCCTAGCAACGACAAAACCGAGCCATCCATGTTCTAGAAAGAGACCGATAATCAACCATGATCAATCGGCTCTCACCATTCTCGGCCTAGCAACTATCAAGTGCAAAGCCACATACTTGTTACTCGGCCTAAGCATCTACCAAGAGCTAAGCCAAAAGACTCCAAACCAACCTTGTTCCAATTGCACAAAGGACAAAGCCGCAAGACCTCATGAAGAAGTCAAAGGGCCCAAGCCAAATGCAACTACAAGGGACCATCAATCTATCATCCCCCTACAAACTAAAGGCTGTCCCTAAACCCTCTCTTTAACATACTTAATAGGAATCATTAGACTAGAACTAAACCTCATTATCTTGTTTAAGTCTATGGTCAATCACTTGCAAAAAGGAATTGCTTAAATCAATGTTCTAAATTGACTTTAGATTAAGCTTATCCTTATCCAAATTGTCTTTACTAAGTCTTAATTTCCTTGGATCTTTGAAGGTTCAAAGGAGTGGTAGACCAAAGGCAAGAAGGAAGTCTCAAAGAAGAAACAAAAGAGAAGGAAAGGAAGTCACTATGTTTCAGCTCAAGTCTCACATTGAAGCTTGTGAAGAACAAGCCGTGAAGACCAAGTCAAAGAGATGAAGACCAAGAAGGTCTCATATCAACAAGGAAGAAGCGTCACTTCCCAAATCAAAGAACGCATCCAAGATCCTAACAACAAGCCGAGAAGATCAAAGAAGCTTGTTGAAAGGAGTCCATAGAACCCTCATTGAAGAACACGGCAAAGTCAAGAAGATCAAACCGGTTCTATCTTAAGGGGGAGTTTAGGCCAAGTCAAGAAGATAAAGGCCAAGATCAAGAAGACCTCTATTGCAAAGACTTACACTCTTTTTCCCCTTAGTAATGCTTTTATCCCAAGTGGTTTTGCTTACTAAGGGTTTTAATGAGGTTTGTTTAGCAATGTCCAATCTTAGCCATTTCATTGGGCTAAGCTTGAGGGGGAGTATTAAGACTAATGATAACCTACAAAGGCATTAGATCAAGATACATCAAAGAGGGAAAATATAGTTGAGGCGTGTAGTCGACTAATGTAGTTGAGTCATGTAGTCGACTACATCGCAAGACTAAAGAGCCGCTAGAGAATTCAAATTTGAATTCTAATTTGAATTCTAGCCGTTGGAGGCTCTCCTTGTTGCGTTTTTCTTTATATATACTTGATAATCTCTTGTAAAAACCTTCAAGGAGGTGGTTCCTCTCTTCTCAATACACAAATCATTCTCTCTAATCTTAATCTCTAATTTTAATCTCTAATCTAAACACAATACACTCTCTTTATACTCTCAAGAACCAACAACCTTGCTTCGCTTCTATACACTCAAGATCCGAGCCTAACCAACTCGGATCTATACACTAATCTCTACAAATTCCAACATATGAAACATCTAACAACGCGTTTCTAGGACTCTAAACCAAGTTTCATGCAACATGAGAGCTTATAAGTTCCTCAATGAGCTTTGTACAAGTTTCACGAACTTATGAAACATCTAACAACGCGTTTCTAGGACTCTAAATCAAGTTTCATGCAACATGAGAGCTTATAAGTTCCTCAATGAGCTTTGTAAAAGTTTGACGAACTTATGAAACATCTAACAACGCGTTTCTAGGACTCTAAACCAAGTTTCATGCAACATGAGTGCTTATAAGTTCCTCAATGAGATTTGTACAAGTTTCACGAACTTATGTAACATCTAAGAACGAGTTTCTAGGACTCTAAACCAAGTTACATGCAACATGAGTTCTTATATGTTCCTCAATGAGCTTTGTACAAGTTTGACGAACGTATGAAATATCTAACAACGCGTTCCTAGGACTCTAAACCAAGTTTCATGCAACATGAGTGTTTATAAGTGTCTCAATGAGCTTTGTACAAGATTGGCGAACTTATGAAACATCTAACTACGCGTTTCTAGAACTTTAAACCAAGTTTCATGCAACATGAGTGCTTATAAGTATCTCAATGAGCTTTGTATAAGTTTGAAGAACTTATGAAACATCTAACAACTCGTTTCTAGGACTCTAAACCAAGTTTCATGCAACATGAGAGCTTATAAGTTCCTCAATGAGCTTTATACAAGTTTGACGAACTTATGAAACATCTAACAACGCGTTTCTAGGACTCTAAACCATGTTTCATGCAACATGAGTGCTTATAAGTTCTTCAATTAGCTTTGTACAAGTTTCACGAACTTATGAAACATCTAACAACGCGTTTCTAGGAACTCTAAACCGAGTTTCATGCAACATGAGAGCTTATAAGTTCCTCAATGAGCTTTTTACAAGTTTGACGAACGTATGAAACATCTAACAACGCGTTTCTAGGACTCTAAACCAAGTTTCATGCAACATGAGTTGTTATAAGTTCCTCAATGAGCTTTGTACAAGTTTCACGAACCAATGAAACATCTAACAACGCGTTTCTAGGACTCTAAACCAAGTTTCATGCAACATGAGAGCTTATAAGTTCCTCAATGAGCTTTGTACAAGTTTGACGAACGTATGAAACATCTAACAACGCGTTTCTAGGACTCTAAACCAAGATTCATTCAACATGAGTGCTTATAAGTTCTTCAATGAGATTTGTACAAGTTTTATGAACTTATGAAACATCTAACAATGCGTTGTACAAGTTTCACGAACCAATGAAACATCTAACAACGCGTTTCTAGGACTCTAAACCAAGTTTCATGCAACATGAGTTGTTATAAGTTCCTCAATGAGCTTTGTACAAGTTTCACGAACCAATGAAACATCTAACAACGCGTTTCTAGGACTCTAAACCAAGTTTCATGCAACATGAGAGCTTATAAATTCCTCAATGAGCTTTGTACAAGTTTGACGAACGTATGAAACATCTAACAACGCGTTTCTAGGACTCTAAATCAAGTTTCATGCAACATGAGAGTTTATAAGTTCCTCAATGAGCTTTGTACAAGTTTCACGAACGTATGAAACATCTAGCAACGTGTTTCTAGGACTCTAAACCAAATTTAATGCAACATGAGAGCTTATAAGTTCCTCAATGAGCTTTATACAAGTTTGACGAACTTATGAAACATCTAACAACGCGTTTCTAGGACTCTAAACCAAGTTTCATGCAATATGAGAGCTTATAAGTTCCTCAATGAGTTTTGTACAAGTTTGACGAACGTATGAAACATCTAACAACGCGTTTCTAGGACTCTAAACCAAGTTTCATGCAACATGAGTGTTTATAAGTGTCCGAATGAGCTTTGTACAAGATTGACGAACTTATGAAACATCTAACAACGCGTTTCTAGGACTCTAAACCAAGTTTCATGCAACATGAGTGCTTATAAGTATCTCAATGAGCTTTGTATAAGTTTGACGATCTTATGAAACATCTAACAACTCGTTTCTATGACTCTAAACCAAGTTTCATGCAACATGAGAGCTTATAAGTTCCTCAATGAGCTTTGTACAACTTTGACGAACGTATGAAACATCTAACAAGTGTTTTTAGGACTCTAAACCAAGTTTTATGCAACATGAGAGCTTATAAATTCCTCAATGAGCTTTATACAAGTTTGACGAACTTATGAAACATCTAACAACGCGTTTCTAGGACTCTGAACCAAGTTTCATGCAACATGAGTGCTTATAAGTTCCTCAATGAGCTTTGTACAAGTTTCACGAACTTATGAAACATCTAACAAAGCGTTTCTAGGACTCTAAACCAAGTTTCATGCAACATGAGAGCCTATAAGTTCCTCAATGTGCTTTGTACAAGTTTGACGAACGGATGAAACATCTAACAACGCGTTTCTAGGACTCTAAACCAAGTTTCATGCAACATGAGAGCTTATAAGTATCTCAATGAGCATTGTAAAAGTTTCACGAACTTATGAAACATCTAACAACACGTTTCTAGGACTCTAAATCAAGTTTCATGCAACATGAGAGTTTATAAGTTCCTCAATGAGCTTTGTACAAGTTTCACGAACGTATGAAACATCTAGCAACGTGTTTCTAGGACTCTAAACCAAATTTAATGCAACATGAGAGCTTATAAGTTCCTCAATGAGCTTTATACAAGTTTGACGAACCTATGAAACATCTAACAACGCGTTTCTAGGACTCTAAACCAAGTTTCATGCAACATGAGAGCTTATAAGTTCCTCAATGAGCTTTGTACAAGTTTGACGAACGTATGAAACATCTAACAACGCGTTTCTAGGACTCAAAACCAAGTTTCATGCAACATGAAAGCTTATAAGTTCCTCAATGAGCTTTGTACAAGTTTCACGAACTTATGAAACATCTAACAACGCATTTCTAGGACTCTAAATCAAGTTTCATGCAACATGAGAGCTTATAAGTTCCTCAATGAGCTTTGTAAAAGTTTGACGAACTTATGAAACATCTAACAACGCGTTTCTAGGACTCTAAACCAAGTTTCATGCAGCATGAGTGCTTATAAGTTCCTCAATGAGCTTTGTACAAGTTTCACGAACTTATGTAACATCTAAGAACGCGTTTCTAGGATTCTAAACAAAGTTACATGCAACATGAGTGCTTATAAGTTCCTCAATGAGCTTTGTACAAGTTTGACGAACGTATGAAATATCTAACAACGCGTTTCTAGGACTCTAAACCAAGTTTCATGCAACATGAGTGTTTATAAGTGTCTCAATGAGCTTTGTACAAGATTGACGAACTTATGAAACATCTAACTACGCGTTTCTAGTTCTCTAAACCAAGTTTCATGCAACATGAGTGCTTATAAGTATCTTAATGAGCTTTGTATAGGTTTGACGAACTTATGAAACATCTAACAACTCGTTTCTAGGACTCTAAACCAAGTTTCATGCAACATGAGAGCTTATAAGTTCCTCAATGAGCTTTATACAAGTTTGACGAACTTATGAAACCTCTAACAATGCGTTTCTAGGACTCTAAACCATGTTTCATGCAACATGAGTGCTTATAAGTTCTTCAATGAGCTTTGTACAAGTTTCACGAACTTATGAAACATCTAACAACGCGTTTCTAGGACTCTAAACCAAGTTTCATGCAACATGAGAGCTTATAAGTTCCTCAATGAGCTTTGTACAAGTTTGAAGAACGTATCAAACATCTAACAACGAGTTTCTAGGACTCTAAACCAAGTTTCATGCAACATGAGTTGTTATAAGTTCCTCAATGAGCTTTGTACAAGTTTCACGAACCAATGAAACATCTAACAACGCGTTTCTAGGACTCTAAACCAAGTTTCATGCAACATGAGAGCTTATAAATTCCTCAATGAGCTTTGTACAAGTTTGACGAACGTATGAAACATCTAACAACGCGTTTCTAGGACTCTAAACCAAGCTTCATGCAACATGAGTGCTTATAAGTTCCTCAATGAGCTTTGTACAAGTTTGACGAACGTATGAAACATCTAACAACACGTTTCTAGGACTCTAAACCAAGTTTCATGCAACATGAGTGCTTATAAGTTCCTCAATGAGCTTTGTACAAGTTTCACGAACTTATGAAACATCTAACAACGCGTTTCTAGGACTCTAAACCAAGTTACATGCAACATGAGTTCTTATACGTTCCTCAATGAGCTTTGTACAAGTTTAACGTACGTATGAAACATCTAACAACGCGTTTCTAGGACTCTAAACCAAGTTTCATGCAACATGAGTGCTTATAAGTATCTCAATGAGCTTTGAATAAGTTTCACGAACTTATGAAACATCTAACAACGTGTTTCTAGGACTCTAAATCAAGTTTCATGCAACATGAGAGCTTATAAGTTCCTCAATGAGCTTTGTACAAGTTTGACGAACGTATGAAACATATAACAACGCGTTTCTAGGACTCTAAACCAAGTTTCATGCAACATGAGTGCTTATAAGTTCCTCAATGAGCTTTGTACAAGTTTCACGAACTTATGTAACATCTAAGAACGCGTTTCTTGGACTCGAAACCAAGTTACATGCAACATGAGTTCTTATAAGTTCCTCAATGAGCTTTGTACAAGTTTGACGAACGTATGAAACATCTAACAACGCGTTTCTAGGACTCTAAACCAAGTTTCAAGCAACATGAGTGTTTATAAGTGTCTCAATGAGCTTTGTACAAGATTGACGAACTTATGAAACATCTAACAACGCGTTTCTAGGACTCTAAACCAAGTTTCATGCAACATGAGTGCTTATAAGTATCTCAATAAGCTTTGTATAAGTTTGACGATCTTATGAAACATCTAACAACTCGTTTCTAGGACTCTAGAACAAGTTTCATGCAACATGAGAGCTTATAAGTTCCTCAATGAGCTTTGTACAAGTTTGACGAACGTATGAAACATCTAACAAGTGTTTTTAGGACTCTAAACCAAGTTTAATGCAACATGAGAGCTTATAAGTTCCTCAATGAGCTTTATACAAGTTTGACGAACTTATGAAACATCTAACAATGCGTTTCTAGGACTCTAAACCAAGTTTCAGGCAACATGAGTGCTTATAAGTTCCTCAATGAGCTTTGTACAAGTTTCACGAACTTATGAAACATCTAACAAAGCGTTTCTAGGACTCTAAACCAAGTTTCATGCAACATGAGAGCTTATAAGTTCCTCAATGTGCTTTGTACAAGTTTGACGAACAGATGAAACATCTAACAACGCGTTTCTAGGACTCTAAACCAAGTTTCATGCAACATGAGAGCTTATAAGTATCTCAATGAGAATTGTAAAAGTTTCACGAACTTATGAAACATCTAACAACGCGTTTCTAGGACTCTAAATCAAGTTTCATGCAACATGAGAGTTTATAAGTTCCTCAATGAGCTTTGTACAAGTTTCACGAACGTATGAAACATCTAGCAACGTGTTTCTAGGACTCTAAACCAAATTTAATGCAACATGAGAGCTTATAAGTTCCTCAATGAGCTTTATACAAGTTTGACGAATTTATGAAACATCTAACAACGCGTTTCTAGGACTCTAAACCAAGTTTCATGCAACATGAGAGCTTATAAGTTCCTCAATGAGCTTTGTACAAGTTTGACGAATGTATGAAACATCTAACAACGCGTTTCTAGGACTCTAAACCAAGTTTCATGCACCATGAGAGCTTATAAGTTCCTCAATGAGCTTTGTACAAGTTTGACGAACGTATGAAACATATAACAAGTGTATTTAGGACTCTAAACCAAGTTTAATGCAACATGAGAGCTTATAAGTTCCTCAATGAGCTTTATACAAGTTTGACGAACTTATGAAACATCTAACAACGCGTTTCTAGGACTCTAACCCAAGTTTCATGCAACATAAGAGCTTATAAGTTCCTCAATGAGCTTTGTACAAGTTTCACGAACTTATGAAACATCTAACAACGCGTTTCTAGGACTCTAAACCAAGTTACATGCAACTTGAGTTCTTATAAGTTCTTCAATGAGCTTTGTACAAGTTTAACGTACGTATGAAACATCTAACAACGCGTTTCTAGGACTCTAAACCAAGTTTCATGCAACATGAGAGCTTATAAATTCGTCAATGAGCTTTGTACAAGTTTGACGAACGTATGAAACATCTAACAACGCGTTTCGAGGACTCTAAACCAAGTTTCATGCAACATGAGTGCTTATAAGTTCCTCAATGAGCTTTGTACAAGTTTCACGAACTTATGAAACATCTAACAACGCGTTTCTAGGACTCTAAACCAAGTTTCATGCAACATGAGAGCTTATAAGTTCCTCAATGAGCTTTGTACAAGTTTGACGTACGTATGAAACATCCAACAACGCGTTTCTAGGACTCTAAACCAAGTTTCATGCAACATGAGTGCTTATAAGGTCTTCAATGATCTTTGTACAAGTTTCACGAACTTATGAAACATCTAACAACGCGTTTCTAGGACTCTAAACTAAGTTTCATTCAACATGAGAGCTTATAAGTTCCTCAATGAGCTTTGTACAAGTTTGACGAACGTATGAAACATCTAACAACGCGTTTCTAGGACTCTAAACAAATGTTCATGCAACATGAGTGCTTAAAAGTTCCTCAATGAGCTTTGTACAAGTTTCACGAACTTATGAAACATCTAACAACGCGTTTGTAGGACTCTAAACCAAGTTATATGCAACATGAGTTCTTATACGTTCCTCAATGAGCTTTGTACAAGTTTAACGTACGTATGAAACATCTAACAACGCGTTTCTAGGACTCTAAACCAAGTTTCATGCAACATGAGTGCTTATAAGTATCTCAATGAGCCTTGAATAAGTTTCACGAACTTATGAAACATCTAACAACGCGTTTCTAGGACTCTAAATCAAGTTTCATGCAACATGAGAGCTTATAAGTTCCTCAATGAGCTTTGTACAAGTTTGACGAACGTATGAAACATATAACAACGCGTTTCTAGGACTCTAAACCAAGTTTCATGCAACATGAGTGCTTATAAGTTCCTCAATGAGCTTTGTACAAGTTTCACGAACTTATGTAACATCTAAGAACGCGTTTCTAGGACTCGAAACCAAGTTACATGCAACATGAGTTCTTATAAGTTCCTCAATGAGCTTTGTACAAGTTTGACGAACGTATGAAACATCTAACAACGCGTTTCTAGGACTCTAAACCAAGTTTCATGCAACATGAGTGTTTATAAGTGTCTCAATGAGCTTTGTACAAGATTGAAGAACTTATGAAACATCTAACAACGCGTTTCTAGGACTCTAAACCAAGTTTCATGCAACATGAGTGCTTATAAGTATCTCAATGAGCTTTGTATAAGTTTGACGATCTTATGAAACATCTAACAACTCGTTTCTAGGACTCTAAACCAAGTTTCATGCAACATGAGAGCTTATAAGTTCCTCAATGAGCTTTGTACAAGTTTGACGAACGTATGAAACATCTAACAAGTGTTTTTAGGACTCTAAACCAAGTTTAATGCAACATGAGAGCTTATAAGTTCCTCAATGAGCTTTATACAAGTTTGACGAACTTATGAAACATCTAACAACGCGTTTCTAGGACTCTAAACCAAGTTTCATGCAACATGAGTGCTTATAAGTTCCTCAATGAGCTTTGTACAAGTTTCACGAACTTATGAAACATCTAACAAAGCGTTTCTAGGAATCTAAACCAAGTTTCATGCAACATGAGAGCTTATAAGTTCCTCAATGTGCTTTGTACAAGTTTGACGAACGGATGAAACATCTAACAACGCGTTTCTAGGACTCTAAACCAAGTTTCATGCAACATGAGAGCTTATAAGTATCTCAATGAGCATTGTAAAAGTTTCACGAACTTATGAAACATCTAACAACGCGTTTCTAGGACTCTAAATCAAGTTTCATGCAACATGAGAGTTTATAAGTTCCTCAATGAGCTTTGTACAAGTTTCACGAACGTATGAAACATCTAGCAACGTGTTTCTAGGACTCTAAACCAAATTTAATGCAACATGAGAGCTTATAAGTTCCTCAATGAGCTTTATACAAGTTTGACGAACTTATGAAACATCTAACAACGCGTTTCTAGGACTCTAAACCAAGTTTCATGCAACATAAGAGCTTATACGTTCCTCAATGAACTTTGTACAAGTTTCACGAACTTATGAAACATCTAACAACGCGTTTCTAGGACTCTAAACCAAGTTACATGCAACATGAGTTCTTATAAGTTCTTCAATGAGCTTTGTACAAGTTTAACGTACGTATGAAACATCTAACAACGCGTTTGTAGGACTCTAAACCAAGTTTCATGCAACATGAGTGCTTATAAGTATCTCAATGAGCTTTGAAGAAGTTTCACGAACTTATGAAAGATCTAACAACGCGTTTCTAGGACTATAAATCAAGTTTCATGGAACATGAGAGCTTATAAGTTCCTCAATGAGCTTTGTACAAGTTTGACGAACGTATGAAACATCTAACAACGCGTTTCTAGGACTCTAAACCAAGTTTCATGCAACATGAGTGCTTATAAGTTCCTCAATGAGCTTTGTACAAGTTTCACGAACTTATGTAACATCTAAGAACGCGTTTCTAGGACTCTAAACCAAGTTACATGCAACATGAGTTCTTATAAGTTCCTCAATGAGCTTTGTACAAGTTTGACGAACGTATGAAATAACTAACAACGCGTTTCTAGTACTCTAAACCAAGTTTCATGCAACATGAGTGTTTATAAGTGTCTCAATGAGCTTTGTACAAGATTGACGAACTTATGAAACATCTAACTACGCGTTTCTAGGACTCTAAACCAAGTTTCATGCAACATGAGTGTTTATAAGTGTCTCAATGAGCTTTGTACAAGATTGAAGAACTTATGAAACATCTAACAACGCGTTTCTAGGACTCTAAAGCAAGTTTCATGCAACATGAGTGCTTATAAGTATCTCAATGAGCTTTGTATAAGTTTGACGATCTTATGAAACATCTAACAACTCGTTTCTAGGACTCTAAACCAAGTTTCATGCAACATGAGAGCTTATAAGTTCCTCAATGAGCTTTGTACAAGTTTGACGAACGTATGAAACATCTAACAAGTGTTTTTAGGACTCTAAACCAAGTTTAATGCAACATGAGAGCTTATAAGTTCCTCAATGAGCTTTATACAAGTTTGACGAACTTATGAAACATCTAACAACGCGTTTCTAGGACTCTAAACCAAGTTTCATGCAACATGAGTGCTTATAAGTTCCTCAATGAGCTTTGTACAAGTTTCACGAACTTATGAAACATCTAACAAAGCGTTTCTAGGAATCTAAACCAAGTTTCATGCAACATGAGAGCTTATAAGTTCCTCAATGTGCTTTGTACAAGTTTGACGAACGGATGAAACATCTAACAACGCGTTTCTAGGACTCTAAACCAAGTTTCATGCAACATGAGAGCTTATAAGTATCTCAATGAGCATTGTAAAAGTTTCACGAACTTATGAAACATCTAACAACGCGTTTCTAGGACTCTAAATCAAGTTTCATGCAACATGAGAGTTTATAAGTTCCTCAATGAGCTTTGTACAAGTTTCACGAACGTATGAAACATCTAGCAACGTGTTTCTAGGACTCTAAACCAAATTTAATGCAACATGAGAGCTTATAAGTTCCTCAATGAGCTTTATACAAGTTTGACGAACTTATGAAACATCTAACAACGCGTTTCTAGGACTCTAAACCAAGTTTCATGCAACATAAGAGCTTATAAGTTCCTCAATGAACTTTGTACAAGTTTCACGAACTTATGAAACATCTAACAACGCGTTTCTAGGACTCTAAACCAAGTTACATGCAACATGAGTTCTTATAAGTTCTTCAATGAGCTTTGTACAAGTTTAACGTACGTATGAAACATCTAACAACGCGTTTGTAGGACTCTAAACCAAGTTTCATGCAACATGAGTGCTTATAAGTATCTCAATGAGCTTTGAAGAAGTTTCACGAACTTATGAAAGATCTAACAACGCGTTTCTAGGACTCTAAATCAAGTTTCATGGAACATGAGAGCTTATAAGTTCCTCAATGAGCTTTGTACAAGTTTGACGAACGTATGAAACATCTAACAACGCGTTTCTAGGACTCTAAACCAAGTTTCATGCAACATGAGTGCTTATAAGTTCCTCAATGAGCTTTGTACAAGTTTCACGAACTTATGTAACATCTAAGAACGCGTTTCTAGGACTCTAAACCAAGTTACATGCAACATGAGTTCTTATAAGTTCCTCAATGAGCTTTGTACAAGTTTGACGAACGTATGAAATAACTAACAACACGTTTCTAGTACTCTAAACCAAGTTTCATGCAACATGAGTGTTTATAAGTGTCTCAATGAGCTTTGTACAAGATTGACGAACTTATGAAACATCTAACTACGCGTTTCTAGGACTCTAAACCAAGTTTCATGCAACATGAGTGTTTATAAGTGTCTCAATGAGCTTTGTACAAGATTGAAGAACTTATGAAACATCTAACAACGCGTTTCTAGGACTCTAAAGCAAGTTTCATGCAACATGAGTGCTTATAAGTATCTCAATGAGCTTTGTATAAGTTTGACGATCTTATGAAACATCTAACAACTCGTTTCTAGGACTCTAAACCAAGTTTCATGCAACATGAGAGCTTATAAGTTCCTCAATGAGCTTTGTACAAGTTTGACGAACGTATGAAACATCTAACAAGTGTTTTTAGGACTCTAAACCAAGTTTAATGCAACATGAGAGCTTATAAGTTCCTCAATGAGCTTTATACATGTTTGACGAACTTATGAAACATCTAACAACGCGTTTCTAGGACTCTAAACCAAGTTTCATGCAACATGAGTGCTTATAAGTTCCTCAATGAGCTTTGTACAAGTTTCACGAACTTATGAAACATCTAACAAAGCGTTTCTAGGAATCTAAACCAAGTTTCATGCAACATGAGAGCTTATAAGTTCCTCAATGTGCTTTGTACAAGTTTGACGAACGGATGAAACATCTAACAACGCGTTTCTAGGACTCTAAACCAAGTTTCATGCAACATGAGAGCTTATAAGTATCTCAATGAGCATTGTAAAAGTTTCACGAACTTATGAAACATCTAACAACGCGTTTCTAGGACTCTAAATCAAGTTTCATGCAACATGAGAGTTTATAAGTTCCTCAATGAGCTTTGTACAAGTTTCACGAACGTATGAAACATCTAGCAACGTGTTTCTAGGACTCTAAACCAAATTTAATGCAACATGAGAGCTTATAAGTTCCTCAATGAGCTTTATACAAGTTTGACGAACTTATGAAACATCTAACAACGCGTTTCTAGGACTCTAAACCAAGTTTCATGCAACATAAGAGCTTATAAGTTCCTCAATGAACTTTGTACAAGTTTCACGAACTTATGAAACATCTAACAACGCGTTTCTAGGACTCTAAACCAAGTTACATGCAACATGAGTTCTTATAAGTTCTTCAATGAGCTTTGTACAAGTTTAACGTACGTATGAAACATCTAACAACGCGTTTGTAGGACTCTAAACCAAGTTTCATGCAACATGAGTGCTTATAAGTATCTCAATGAGCTTTGAAGAAGTTTCACGAACTTATGAAAGATCTAACAACGCGTTTCTAGGACTCTAAATCAAGTTTCATGGAACATGAGAGCTTATAAGTTCCTCAATGAGCTTTGTACAAGTTTGACGAACGTATGAAACATCTAACAACGCGTTTCTAGGACTCTAAACCAAGTTTCATGCAACATGAGTGCTTATAAGTTCCTCAATGAGCTTTGTACAAGTTTCACGAACTTATGTAACATCTAAGAACGCGTTTCTAGGACTCTAAACCAAGTTACATGCAACATGAGTTCTTATAAGTTCCTCAATGAGCTTTGTACAAGTTTGACGAACGTATGAAATAACTAACAACGCGTTTCTAGTACTCTAAACCAAGTTTCATGCAACATGAGTGTTTATAAGTGTCTCAATGAGCTTTGTACAAGATTGACGAACTTATGAAACATCTAACTACGCGTTTCTAGGACTCTAAACCAAGTTTCATGCAACATGAGTGCTTATAAGTTCCTCAATGAGCTTTGTACAAGTTTCACGAACTTATGAAACATCTAACAACGCGTTTCTAGGACTCTAAACCAAGTTACATGCAACATGAGTTCTTATACGTTCCTCAATGAGCTTTGTACAAGTTTAACGTACGTATGAAACATCTAACAACGCGTTTCTAGGACTCTAAACCAAGTTTCATGCAACATGAGTGCTTATAAGTATTTCAATGAGCTTTGAATAAGTTTCACGAACTTATGAAACATCTAACAACGCGTTTCTAGGACTCTAAATCAAGTTTCATGCAACATGAGAGCTTATAAGTTCCTCAATGAGCTTTGTACAAGTTTGACGAACGTATGAAACATATAACAACGCGTTTCTAGGACTCTAAACCAAGTTTCATGCAACATGAGTTCTTATAAGTTCCTCAATGAGCTTTGTATAAGTTTGACGATCTTATGAAACATCTAACAACACGTTTCTAGGACTCTAAACCAAGTTTCATGCAACATGAGTGCTTATAAGTTCCTCAATGAGCTTTGTACAAGTATCACGAACTTATGAAACATCTAACAAAGCGTTTCTAGGACTCTAAACCAAGTTTCATGCAACATGAGAGCTTATAAGTTCCTCAATGTGCTTTGTACAAGTTTGACGAACGGATGAAACATCTAACAACGCGTTTCTAGGACTCTAAACCAAGTTTCATGCAACATGAGAGCTTATAAGTATTTCAATGAGCATTGTAAAAGTTTCACGAACTTATGAAACATCTAACAACTCGTTTCTAGGACTCTAAATCAAGTTTCATGCAACATGAGAGTTTATAAGTTCCTCAATGAGCTTTGTACAAGTTTCACGAACGTATGAAACATCTAGCAACGTGTTTCTAGGACTCTAAACCAAATTTAATGCAACATGAGAGCTTATAAGTTCCTCAATGAGCTTTATACAAGTTTGACGAACTTATGAAACATCTAACAACGCGTTTCTAGGACTCTAAACCAAGTTTCATGCAACATAAGAGCTTATAAGTTCCTCAATGAACTTTGTACAAGTTTCACGAACTTATGAAACATCTAACAACGCGTTTCTAGGACTCTAAACCAAGTTACATGCAACATGAGTTCTTATAAGTTCTTCAATGAGCTTTGTACAAGTTTAACGTACGTATGAAACATCTAACAACGCGTTTGTAGGACTCTAAACCAAGTTTCATGCAACATGAGTGCTTATAAGTATCTCAATGAGCTTTGAAGAAGTTTCACGAACTTATGAAAGATCTAACAACGCGTTTCTAGGACTCTAAATCAAGTTTCATGGAACATGAGAGCTTATAAGTTCCTCAATGAGCTTTGTACAAGTTTGACGAACGTATGAAACATCTAACAATGCGTTTCTAGGACTCTAAACCAAGTTTCATGCAACATGAGTGCTTATAAGTTCCTCAATGAGCTTTGTACAAGTTTCACGAACTTATGTAACATCTAAGAACGCGTTTCTAGGACTCTAAACCAAGTTACATGCAACATGAGTTCTTATAAGTTCCTCAATGAGCTTTGTACAAGTTTGACGAACGTATGAAATAACTAACAACGCGTTTCTAGTACTCTAAACCAAGTTTCATGCAACATGAGTGTTTATAAGTGTCTCAATGAGCTTTGTACAAGATTGACGAACTTATGAAACATCTAACTACGCGTTTCTAGGACTCTAAACCAAGTTTCATGCAACATGAGTGTTTATAAGTGTCTCAATGAGCTTTGTACAAGATTGAAGAACTTATGAAACATCTAACAACGCGTTTCTAGGACTCTAAACCAAGTTTCATGCAACATGAGTGCTTATAAGTATCTCAATGAGCTTTGTATAAGTTTGACGATCTTATGAAACATCTAACAACTCGTTTCTAGGACTCTAAACCAAGTTTCATGCAACATGAGAGCTTATAAGTTCCTCAATGAGCTTTGTACAAGTTTGACGAACGTATGAAACATCTAACAAGTGTTTTTAGGACTCTAAACCAAGTTTAATGCAACATGAGAGCTTATAAGTTCCTCAATGAGCTTTATACAAGTTTGACGAACTTATGAAACATCTAACAACGCGTTTCTAGGACTCTAAACCAAGTTTCATGCAACATGAGTGCTTATAAGTTCCTCAATGAGCTTTGTACAAGTTTCACGAACTTATGAAACATCTAACAAAGCGTTTCTAGGAATCTAAACCAAGTTTCATGCAACATGAGAGCTTATAAGTTCCTCAATGTGCTTTGTACAAGTTTGACGAACGGATGAAACATCTAACAACGCGTTTCTAGGACTCTAAACCAAGTTTCATGCAACATGAGAGCTTATAAGTATCTCAATGAGCATTGTAAAAGTTTCACGAACTTATGAAACATCTAACAACGCGTTTCTAGGACTCTAAATCAAGTTTCATGCAACATGAGAGTTTATAAGTTCCTCAATGAGCTTTGTACAAGTTTCACGAACGTATGAAACATCTAGCAACGTGTTTCTAGGACTCTAAACCAAATTTAATGCAACATGAGAGCTTATAAGTTCCTCAATGAGCTTTATACAAGTTTGACGAACTTATGAAACATCTAACAACGCGTTTCTAGGACTCTAAACCAAGTTTCATGCAATATAAGAGCTTATAAGTTCCTCAATGAACTTTGTACAAGTTTCACGAACTTATGAAACATCTAACAACGCGTTTCTAGGACTCTAAACCAAGTTACATGCAACATGAGTTCTTATAAGTTCTTCAATGCGCTTTGTACAAGTTTAACGTACGTATGAAACATCTAACAACGCGTTTGTAGGACTCTAAACCAAGTTTCATGCAACATGAGTGCTTATAAGTATCTCAATGAGCTTTGAAGAAGTTTCACGAACTTATGAAAGATCTAACAACGCGTTTCTAGGACTCTAAATCAAGTTTCATGGAACATGAGAGCTTATAAGTTCCTCAATGAGCTTTGTACAAGTTTGACGAACGTATGAAACATCTAACAACGCGTTTCTAGGACTCTAAACCAAGTTTCATGCAACATGAGTGCTTATAAGTTCCTCAATGAGCTTTGTACAAGTTTCATGAACTTATGTAACATCTAAGAACGCGTTTCTAGGACTCTAAACCAAGTTACATGCAACATGAGTTCTTATAAGTTCCTCAATGAGCTTTGTACAAGTTTGACGAACGTATGAAATAACTAACAACGCGTTTCTAGTACTCTAAACCAAGTTTCATGCAACATGAGTGTTTATAAGTGTCTCAATGAGCTTTGTACAAGATTGACGAACTTATGAAACATCTAACTACGCGTTTCTAGGACTCTAAACCAAGTTTCATGCAACATGAGTGCTTATAAGTTCCTCAATGAGCTTTGTACAAGTTTCACGAACTTATGAAACATCTAACAACGCGTTTCTAGGACTCTAAACCAAGTTACATGCAACATGAGTTCTTATACGTTCCTCAATGAGCTTTGTACAAGTTTAACGTACGTATGAAACATCTAACAACGCGTTTCTAGGACTCTAAACCAAGTTTCATGCAACATGAGTGCTTATAAGTATTTCAATGAGCTTTGAATAAGTTTCACGAACTTATGAAACATCTAACAACGCGTTTCTAGGACTCTAAATCAAGTTTCATGCAACATGAGAGCTTATAAGTTCCTCAATGAGCTTTGTACAAGTTTGACGAACGTATGAAACATATAACAACGCGTTTCTAGGACTCTAAACCAAGTTTCATGCAACATGAGTTCTTATAAGTTCCTCAATGAGCTTTGTATAAGTTTGACGATCTTATGAAACATCTAACAACGCGTTTCTAGGACTCTAAACCAAGTTTCATGCAACATGAGTGCTTATAAGTTCCTCAATGAGCTTTGTACAAGTATCACGAACTTATGAAACATCTAACAAAGCGTTTCTAGGACTCTAAACCAAGTTTCATGCAACATGAGAGCTTATAAGTTCCTCAATGTGCTTTGTACAAGTTTGACGAACGGATGAAACATCTAACAACGCGTTTCTAGGACTCTAAACCAAGTTTCATGCAACATGAGAGCTTATAAGTATTTCAATGAGCATTGTAAAAGTTTCACGAACTTATGAAACATCTAACAACGCTTTTCTAGGACTCTAAATCAAGTTTCATGCAACATGAGAGTTTATAAGTTCCTCAATGAGCTTTGTACAAGTTTCACGAACGTATGAAACATCTAGCAACGTGTTTCTAGGACTCTAAACCAAATTTAATGCAACATGAGAGCTTATAAGTTCCTCAATGAGCTTTATACAAGTTTGACGAATTTATGAAACATCTAACAACGCGTTTCTAGGACTCTAAACCAAGTTTCATGCAACATGAGAGCTTATAAGTTCCTCAATGAGCTTTGTACAAGTTTGACGAACGTATGAAACATCTAACAACGCGTTTCTAGGACTCTAAACCAAGTTTCATGCACCATGAGAGCTTATAAGTTCCTCAATGAGCTTTGTACAAGTTTGACGAACGTATGAAACATCTAACAAGTGTTTTTAGGACTCTAAACCAAGTTTAATGCAACATGAGAGGTTATAAGTTCCTCAATGAGCTTTATACAAGTTTGACGAACTTATGAAACATCTAACAACGCGTTTCTAGGACTCTAAACCAAGTTTCATGCAACATAAGAGCTTATAAGTTCCTCAATGAGCTTTGTACAAGTTTCACGAACTTATGAAACATCTAACAACGCGTTTCTAGGACTCTAAACCAAGTTACATGCAACATGAGTTCTTATAAGTTCTTCAATGAGCTTTGTACAAGTTTAACGTACGTATGAAACATCTAACAACGCGTTTCTAGGACTCTAAACCAAGTTTCATGCAACATGAGTGCTTATAAGTATCTCAATGAGCTTTGAATAAGTTTCACGAACTTATGAAAAATCTAACAACGCGTTTCTAGGACTCTAAATCAAGTTTCATGCAACATGAGAGCTTATAAGTTCCTCAATGAGCTTTGTACAAGTTTGACGAACGTATGAAACATCTAACAACGCGTTTCTAGGACTCTAAACCAAGTTTCATGCAACATGAGTGTTTATAAGTGTCTGAATGAGCTTTGTACAAGATTGACGAACTTATGAAACATCTAACAACGCGTTTCTAGGACTCTAAACCAAGTTTCATGCAACATGAGTGCTTATAAGTATCTCAATGAGCTTTGTATAAGTTTGACGATCTTATTAAACATCTAACAACTCGTTTCTATGACTCTAAACCAAGTTTCATGCAACATGAGAGGTTATAAGTTCCTCAATGAGATTTGTACAAGTTTGACGAACGGATGAAACATCTAACAACGCGTTTCTAGGACTCTAAACCAAGTTTCATGCAACATGAGAGCTTATAAGTATCTCAATGAGCATTGTAAAAGTTTCACGAACTTATGAAACATCTAACAACGCGTTTCTAGGACTCTAAATCAAGTTTCATGCAACATGAGAGTTTATAAGTTCCTCAATGAGCTTTGTACAAGTTTCACGAACGTATGAAACTTCTAGCAACGTGTTTCTAGGACTCTAAACCAAATTTAATGCAACATGAGAGCTTATAAGTTCCTCAATGAGCTTTATACAAGTTTGACGAACTTATGAAACATCTAACAACGCGTTTCTAGGACTCTAAACCAAGTTTCATGCAACATGAGAGCTTATAAGTTCCTCAATGAGCTTTGTACAAGTTTGACGAACGTATGAAACATCTAACAACGCGTTTCTAGGACTCTAAACCAAGTTTCATGCAACATGAGTGCTTATAAGTATCTCAATGAGCTTTGTATAAGTTTGACGATCTTATGAAACATCTAACAACTCGTTTCTAGGACTCTAAACCAAGTTTCATGCAACATGAGAGCTTATAAGTTCCTCAATGAGCTTTGTACAAATTTGACGAATGTATGAAACATCTAACAAGTGTTTTTAGGACTCTAAACCAAGTTTAATGCAACATGAGAGCTTATAAGTTCCTCAATGAGCTTTATACAAGTTTGACGAACTTATGAAACATCTAACAACGCGTTTCTAGGACTCTAAACCAAGTTTCATGCAACATGAGTGCTTATAAGTTCCTCAATGAGCTTTGTACAAGTTTCACGAACTTATGAAACATCTAACAAAGTGTTTCTAGGACTCTAAACCAAGTTTCATGCAACATGAGAGCTTATAAGTTCCTCAATGTGCTTTGTACAAGTTTGACGAACGGATGAAACATCTAACAACGCGTTTCTAGGACTCTAAACCAAGTTTCATGCAACATGAGAGCTTATAAGTATCTCAATGAGCATTGTAAAAGTTTCACGAACTTATGAAACATCTAACAACGCGTTTCTAGGACTCTAAATCAAGTTTCATGCAACATGAGAGTTTATAAGTTCCTCAATGAGCTTTGTACAAGTTTCACGAACGTATGAAACATCTAGCAACGTGTTTCTAGGACTCTAAACCAAATTTAATGGAACATGAGAGCTTATAAAATCCTCAATGAGCTTTATACAAGTTTGACGAACTTATGAAACATCTAACAACGCGTTTCTAGGACTCTAAACCAAGTTTCATGCAACATGAGAGCTTATAAGTTCCTCAATGAGCTTTGAATAAGTTTCACGAACTTATGAAAAATCTAACAACGCGTTTCTAGGACTCTAAATCAAGTTTCATGCAACATGAGAGCTTATAAGTTCCTCAGTGAGCTTTGTACAAGTTTGACGAACGTATGAAACATCTAACAACGCGTTTCTAGGACTCTAAACCAAGTTTCATGCAACGTGAGTGCTTATAAGTTCCTCAATGAGCTTTGTACAAGTTTCACGAACTTATGTAACATCTAAGAACGCGTTTCTAGGACTCTAAACCAAGTTACATGCAACATGAGTTCTTATAAGTTCCTCAATGAGCTTTGTACAAGTTTGACGAACGTATGAAATAACTAACAACGCGTTTCTAGTACTCTAAACCAAGTTTCATGCAACATGAGTGTTTATAAGTGTCTCAATGAGCTTTGTACAAGATTGACGAACTTATGAAACATCTAACTACGCGTTTCTAGGACTCTAAACCAAGTTTCATGCAACATGAGTGCTTATAAGTATCTCAATGAGCTTTGTATAAGTTTGACGAACTTATGAAACATCTAACAACTCGTTTCTAGGACTCTAAACCAAGTTTAATGCAACATGAGAGCTTATAAGTTCCTCAATGAGCTTTATACAAGTTTGACGAACTTATGAAACATCTAACAACGCGTTTCTAGGACTCTAAACCAAGTTTCATGCAACATGAGTGCTTATAAGTTCTTCAATGAGCTTTGTACAAGTTTCACGAACTTATGAAACATCTAACAACACGTTTCTAGGACTCTAAACCAAGTTTCATGCAACATGAGAGCTTATAAGTTCCTCAATGAGCTTTGTACAAGTTTGACGAACGTATGAAACATCTAACAACGCGTTTCTAGGACTCTAAACCAAGTTTCATGCAACATGAGTTGTTATAAGTTCCTCAATGAGCTTTGTACAAGTTTCACGAACCAATGAAACATCTAACAACGCGTTTCTAGGACTCTAAACCAAGTTTCATGCAACATGAGAGCTTATAAGTTCCTCAATGAGCTTTGTACAAGTTTGACGAACGTATGAAACATCTAACAACGCGTTTCTAGGACTCTAAACCAAGTTTCATGCAACATGAGTGCTTATAAGTTCCTCAATGAGCTTTGTACAAGTTTCACGAACTTATGAAACATCTAACAACGTGTTTCTAGGACTCTAAACCAAGTTTCATGCAACATGAGAGCTTATAAGTTCCTCAATGAGCTTTGTACAAGTTTGACGTACGTATGAAACATCCAACAACGCGTTTCTAGGACTCTAAACCAAGTTTCATGCAACATGAGTGCTTATAAGTTCTTCAATGAGATTTGTACAAGTTTCACGAACTTATGAAACATCTAACAACGCGTTTCTAGGTATCTAAACCAAGTTTCATTCAACATGAGAGCTTATAAGTTCCTCAATGAGCTTTGTACAAGTTTGACAAACGTATGAAACATCTAACAACGCGTTTCTAGGACTCTAAACCAAGTTTCATGCAACATGAGTGCTTATAAGTTCCTCAATGAGCTTTGTACAAGTTTCACGAACTTATGAAACATCTAACAACGCGTTTCTAGGACTCTAAACCAAGTTACATGCAACACGAGTTCTTATACGTTCCTCAATGAGCTTTGTACAAGTTTAACGTACGTACGAAACATCTAACAACGCGTTTCTAGGACTCTAAACCAAGTTTCATGCAACATGAGTGCTTATAAGTATCTCAATGAGCTTTGAATAAGTTTCACGAACTTATGAAACATTTAACAACGCGTTTCTAGGACTCTAAATCAAGTTTCATGCAACATGAGAGCTTATAAGTTCCTCAATGAGCTTTGTACAAGTTTGACGAACGTTTGAAACATCTAACAACGCGTTTCTAGGACTCTAAACCAAGTTTCATGCAACATGAGTGCTTATAAGTTCCTCAATGAGCTTTGTACAAGTTTCACGAACTTATGTAACATCTTAGAACGCGTTTCTAGGACTCGAAACCAAGTTACATGCAACATGAGTTCTTATAAGTTCCTCAATGAGCTTTGTACAAGTTTGACGAACGTATGAAACATCTAACAACGCGTTTCTAGGACTCTAAACCAAGTTTCATGCAACATGAGTGTTTATAAGTGTCCGAATGAGCTTTGTACAAGATTGACGAACTTATGAAACATCTAACAACGCGTTTCTAGGACTCTAAACCAAGTTTCATGCAACATGAGTGCTTATAAGTATCTCAATGAGCTTTGTATAAGTTTGACGATCTTATTAAACATCTAACAACTCGTTTCTATGACTCTAAACCAAGTTTCATGCAACATGAGAGGTTATAAGTTCCTCAATGAGATTTGTACAAGTTTGACGAACGGATGAAACATCTAACAACGCGTTTCTAGGACTCTAAACCAAGTTTCATGCAACATGAGAGCTTATAAGTATCTCAATGAGCATTGTAAAAGTTTCACGAACTTATGAAACATCTAACAACGCGTTTCTAGGACTCTAAATCAAGTTTCATGCAACATGAGAGTTTATAAGTTCCTCAATGAGCTTTGTACAAGTTTCACGAACGTATGAAACTTCTAGCAACGTGTTTCTAGGACTCTAAACCAAATTTAATGCAACATGAGAGCTTATAAGTTCCTCAATGAGCTTTATACAAGTTTGACGAACTTATGAAACATCTAACAACGCGTTTCTAGGACTCTAAACCAAGTTTCATGCAACATGAGAGCTTATAAGTTCCTCAATGAGCTTTGTACAAGTTTGACGAACGTATGAAACATCTAACAACGCGTTTCTAGGACTCTAAACCAAGTTTCATGCAACATGAGTGCTTATAAGTATCTCAATGAGCTTTGTATAAGTTTGACGATCTTATGAAACATCTAACAACTCGTTTCTAGGACTCTAAACCAAGTTTCATGCAACATGAGAGCTTATAAGTTCCTCAATGAGCTTTGTACAAGTTTGACGAATGTATGAAACATCTAACAAGTGTTTTTAGGACTCTAAACCAAGTTTAATGCAACATGAGAGCTTATAAGTTCCTCAATGAGCTTTATACAAGTTTGACGAACTAATGAAACATCTAACAACGCGTTTCTAGGACTCTAAACCAAGTTTCATGCAACATGAGTGCTTATAAGTTCCTCAATGAGCTTTGTACAAGTTTCACGAACTTATGAAACATCTAACAAAGCGTTTCTAGGACTCTAAACCAAGTTTCATGCAACATGAGAGCTTATAAGTTCCTCAATGTGCTTTGTACAAGTTTGACGAACGGATGAAACATCTAACAACGCGTTTCTAGGACTCTAAACCAAGTTTCATGCAACATGAGAGCTTATAAGTATCTCAATGAGCATTGTAAAAGTTTCACGAACTTATGAAACATCTAACAACGCGTTTCTAGGACTCTAAATCAAGTTTCATGCAACATGAGAGTTTATAAGTTCCTCAATGAGCTTTGTACAAGTTTCACGAACGTATGAAACATCTAGCAACGTGTTTCTAGGACTCTAAACCAAATTTAATGGAACATGAGAGCTTATAAAATCCTCAATGAGCTTTATACAAGTTTGACGAACTTATGAAACATCTAACAACGCGTTTCTAGGACTCTAAACCAAGTTTCATGCAACATGAGAGCTTATAAGTTCCTCAATGAGCTTTGTACAAGTTTGACGAACGTATGAAACATCTAACAACGCGTTTCTAGGACTCTAAACCAAGTTTCATGCAACATGAGTGCTTATAAGTTCCTCAATGAGCTTTGTACAAGTTTCACGAACTTATGAAACATCTAACAACGCGTTTCTAGGACTCTAAACCGAGTTTAATGCAACATGAGTGTTTATAAGTGTCTCAATGAGCTTTGTACAAGATTGACGAACTTATGAAACATCTAACAACGCGTTTCTAGGACTCTAAACCAAGTTTCTTGCAACATGAGTGCTTATAAGTATCTCAATGAGCTTTGTACAAGTTTCACGAACTTATGAAACATCTAACAACGCGTTTCTAGGACTCTAAACCAAGTTTCATGCAAGAAGAGTGCTTATAAGTATCTCAATGAGCTTTGTATAAGTTTCACGAACTTATGAAACATCTAACAACGCGTTTCTAGGACTCTAAATCAAGTTTCATGCAACATGAGAGCTTATAAGTTCCTCAATGAGCTTTGTACAAGTTTGACGAACGAATGAAACATCTAAAAATGCGTTTCTAGTTATCTAAACAAAGTTTCATGCAACATGAGTGCTTATAAGTTCCTCAATGAGCTTTGTACAAGTTTCACGAAATTATGAAACATCTAACAACGCGTTTCTAGGACTCTAAACCAAGTTACATGCAACGTGAGACCTTATAAGTTCCTCAATGAGCTTTGTACAAGTTTGACGAACGTATGAAACATCTAAAAACGCGTTTCTAGGACTCTAAACCAAGTTTCATGCAACATGAGTGCTTATAAGTTCCTCAATGACCTTATGAAACATCTAACAACGCGTTTCTAGGACTCTAAACCAAGTTTCATGCAACATGAGAGCTTATAAGTTCCTCAATGAGCTTTGTACAAGTTTGACGAACGTATGAAACATCTAACAACGCGTTTCTAGGACTCTAAACCAAGTTTCATGCAACGTGAGAGTTTATAAGTTCCTCAATGAGCTTTGTTCAAGTTTCACGAACTTATGAAACATCTAACAACGCGTTTCTAGAACTCTAAACCAAGTTTCATGCAACATGAGAGCTTATAAGTTCCTCAATGAGCTTTGTACAAGTTTGACGAACTTATGAAACATCTAACAACGCGTTTCTAGGACTCTAAACCAAGTTTCATGCAACATGAGTGCTTATAAGTTCTTCAATGAGCTTTGTACAAGTTTCACGAACTTATGAAACATCTAACAACGCGTTTCTAGCACTATAAACCAAGTCACATGCAACATGAGTTCTTATAAGTTCCTCAATGAGTTTTGTACAAGTTTGACGATCGTATGAAACATCTAACAACGCGTTTCTAGGACTCTAAACCAAGTTTAATGCAACATGAGAGCTTATAAGTACCTCAATGAGCTTTATAGAAGTTTGACGAACTTATGAAACATCTAACAACGCGTTTCTAGGACTCTAAACCAAGTTTCATGGAACATGAGTGCTTATAAGTTCCTCAATGAGCTTTGTACAAGTTTCACGAACTTATGAAACATCTAACAACGCGTTTCTAGGACTCTAAACCAAGTTTCATGCAACATGAGAGCTTATAAGTTCCTCAATGTGCTTTGTACAAGTTTGACGAACGTATGAAACATCTAATAACGCGTTTCTAGGACTCTAAACCAAGTTTCATGCAACATGAGTGCTTATAAGTATCTCAATGAGCTTTGTAAAAATTTCACGAACTTATGAAACATCTAACAACGCGTTTCTAGGACTCTAAATCAAGGTTCATGCAACATGAGAGTTTATAAGTTCCTCAATGAGCTTTGTACAAGTTTCACGAACGTATGAAACATCTAGCAATGTGTTTCTAGGACTCTACACCAAGTTTAATGGAACATGAGAGCTTATAAGTTCCTCAATGAGCTTTATACAAGTTTGACGAACTTATGAAACATCTAACAACGCGTTTCTAGGACTCTAAACCAAGTTTCATGCAACATGAGTGCTTATAAGTTCCTCAATGAGCTTTGTACAAGTTTCACGAACTTAAAAAACATCTAACATCACGTTTCTAGTTCTCTAAACTATGTTTCATGCAACATGAGAGCTTATAAGTTCCTCAATGAGCTTTGTACAAGTTTGACGAACGTATGAAACATCTAACAACGCGTTTCTAGGACTCTAAACCAAGTTTCATGCAACATGAGAGCTTATAAGTTCCTCAATGAGGTTTGTACAAGTTTGACGAACGTATGAAAGATCTAACAACGCGTTTCTAGGACTCTAAACCAAGTTTCATGCAACATGAGTGCTTATAAGTTCCTCAATGAGCTTTGTACAAGTTTCACGAACTTATGAAACATCTAACAACGCGTTTCTAGGACTCTAAACCAAGTTTCATTCAACATGAGTTAATTCTTATAAGTTCCTCAATGAGCTTTGTACAAGTTTGACGAACTTATGAAACATCTAACAACGTGTTTCTAGGACTCTAAACCAAGTTTCATGCAACATGAGAGCTTATAAGTTCCTCAATGAGCTTTGTACAAGTTTGACGAACGTATGAAACATCTAACAACGCGTTTCTAGGACTCTAAACCAAATTTCATGCAACATGAGTGCTTATAAGTTCCTCAATGAGCTTTGTACAAGTTTCACGAACTTATGAAACATCTAACATCACGTTTCTAGTTCTCTAAACTATGTTTCATGCAACATGAGAGCTTATAAGTTCCTCAATGAGCTTTGTACAAGTTTGACGAACGTATGAAACATCTAACAACGCGTTTCTAGGACTCTAAACCAAGTTTTATGCAACATGAGTGCTTATAAGTTCCTCAATGAGCTTTGTACAAGTTTCAAGAACTTATGAAATATCTAACAACGCGTTTCTAGGACTCTAAACCAAGTTTCATGCAACATGAGAGCTTATAAGTTCCTCAATGAGGTTTGTACAAGTTTGACGAACGTATGAAACATCTAACAACGTGTTTCTAGGACTCTAAACCAAGTTTCATGCAACATGAGTGCTTATAAGTTCCTCAATGAGCTTTGTACTAGTTTGACGAACATATGAAACATCTAACAACTCGTTTCTAGGACTCTAAACCAAGTTTCATGCAACATGAGTGCTTATAAGTATATCTATGAGCTTTGTATAAGTTTGACGACCTTATGAAACATCTAACAACTCGTTTCTAGGACTCTAAACCAAGTTTCATGCAACATGAGTGCTTATAAGTTCCTCAATGAGATTTGTACAAGTTTCACGAACTTATGAAACATCTAACAACGCGTTTCTAAGACTCTAAACCAAGTTACATGCAACATGAGTTCTTATAAGTTCCTCAATGAGCTTTGTACAAGTTTGACGAACATATGAAACATCTAACAACGCGTTTCTAGGACTCTAAGCCAAGTTTCATGCAACATGAGTGTTTATAAGTGTCTCAATGAGCTTTGTACAAGATTGACGAACTTATGAAACATCTAACAACGCGTTTCTAGGACTCTAAACCAAATTTCATGCAACATGAGTGCTTATAAGTATATCAATGAGCTTTGTATAAGTTTGACGAACTTATGAAACATCTAACAACGCGTTTCTAGGACTCTAAACCAAGTTTCATGCAACATTAGAGCTTATAAGTTCCTCAATGAGAATTGTACAAGTTTCACGAACTTATGAAACATCTAATAACGCGTTTCTAGGACTCTAAACCAAGTTACATGCAACATGAGTTCTTATAAGTATCTTAATGAGCTTTGTACAAGTTTCACGAACTTATGAAACATCTAACAACGCGTTTCTAGGACTCTAAACCAAGTTACATGCAACATGAGTTCTTATAAGTTCCTCAATGAGCTTTGTACAAGTTTGACGAACGTATGAAACATTTAACAACGCGTTTCTAGGACTCTAAACCAAGTTTCATGCAACATGAGTTCTTATAAGTATCTTAATGAGCTTTGTATAAGTTTGACGAACTTATGAAACATCTAACAACGCGTTTCTAGGTATCTAAACAAAGTTTTATGCAACATGAGTGCTTATAAGTTCCTCAATGAGCTTTGTACAAGTTTCACAAAATTATGAAACATCTAACAACGCGTTTCTAGGACTCTAAACCAAGTTTCATGCAAGATGAGTGCTTATAAGTTCCTCAATGGCCTTTGTAAAAGTTTGACAAACTTATGAAACATCTAACAACGCGTTTCTAAAACTCTTAACCAAGTTTCATGCAAGATGAGTGCTTATAAGTTCCTCAATGAGCTTTGTACAAGTTTGACGAACTTATGAAACATCTAACAACGCGTTTCTAGGTATCTAAACAAAGTTTCATGCAACATGAGTGCTTATAAGTTCCTCAATGAGCTTTGTACAAGTTTGACGAACTTATGAAACATCTAACAACGTGTTTCTAGGACTCTAAACCAAGTTTCATGCAACATGAGAGCTTATAAGTTCCTCAATGAGCTTTGTACAAGTTTGACGAACGTATGAAACATCTAACAACGCGTTTCTAGGACTCTAAACCAAATTTCATGCAACATGAGTGCTTATAAGTTCCTCAATGAGCTTTGTACAAGTTTCACGAACTTATGAAACATCTAACAACAAGTTTCTAGTTCTCTAAACCATGTTTCATGCAACATGAGAGCTTATAAGTTCCTCAATGAGCTTTGTACAAGTTTGACGAACGTATGAAACATCTAACAACGCGTTTCTAGGACTCTAAACAAAGTTTCATGCAACATGAGTGCTTATAAGTTCCTCAATGAGCTTTGTACAAGTTTCACGAACTTATGAAACATCTAACAACGCGTTTCTAGGACTCTAAACCAAGTTACATGCTACATGAGTTCTTATAAGTTCCTCAATCAGCTTTGTACAAGTTTGACGAACGTATGAAACATCTAACAACGCGTTTCTAGGACTCTAAACCAAGTTTCGTGCAACATGAGTGCTTATAAGTTCCTCAATAATCTTTGTATAAGTTTCACGAACTTATGAAACATCTAACAACTCGTTTCTAGGACTCTAAACCAAGTTTCATGCAACATGAGAGCTTATATGTTCCTCAATGAGCTTTGTAAAAGTTTGACGAACGTATGAAACATCTAACAACGTGTTTCTAGGATTCTAAACCAAGTTTAATGCAACATGAGAGCTTATAAGTTCCTCAATGAGCTTTATAAAAGTTTGACGAACTTATGCAACATCTAACAACGCGTTTCTAGGACTCTAAACCAAGTTTCATGCAACATGAGTGCTTATAAGTGTCTCAGTGAGCTTTGTACAAGTTTCACGAACTTATGAAACATCTAACAACGCGTTTCTAGGACTCTAAACCAAGTTTCATGCAACATGAGAGCTTATAAGTTCCTCAATGAGCTTTGTACTAGTTTGACGAACATATGAAACATCTAACAACGCGTTTCAAGGACTCTAAACCAAGTTTCATGCAACATGAGTGCTTATAAGTATATCTATGAGCTTTGTATAAGTTTGACGAACTTATGAAACATCTAACAACTCGTTTCGAGGACTCTAAACCAAGTTTCATGCAACATGAGTGCTTATAAGTTCCTCAATGAGATTTGTACAAGTTTCACGAACTTATGAAACATCTAACAACGCGTTTCTAAGACTCTAAACCAAGTTACATGCAACATGAGTTCTTATAAGTTCCTCAATGAGCTTTGTACAAGTTTGACGAACATATGAAACATCTAACAACGCGTTTCTAGTACTCTAAACCAAGTTTCATGCAACATGAGTGTTTATAAGTGTCTCAGTGAGCTTTGTACAAGATTGACGAACTTATGAAACATCTAACAACGCGTTTCTAGGACTCTAAACCAAAGTTCATGCAACACGAGTGCTTATAAGTATATCAATGAGCTTTGTATAAGTTTGACGAACTTATGAAACATCTAACAACGCGTTTCTAGGACTCTAAACCAAGTTTCATGCAACATGAGAGCTTATAAGTTCCTCAATGAGCTTTGTACAAGTTTCAAACCGGTCGTTGTCCACACTTTTGAGAACACTAGTGAAGAGCAACATCAAGTCATGGGAAGAGTGTCTACCCCATGTTGAGTTCGCTTATAACCACGCTAAGCACTCTTCTACTCTTTACTCCCCTTTTGAACTAGTATATGGTTTTAATCCCATGTCCCCGTTAGATCTAATCGCATTGCCTTTGAGTGAAATGTCTAGTGTTGATGGCAAGAAAAAGGCTGAACAGGTTAGGAAAATGCACGAGAAGGCCAAGGAGAACATCGAGAAGAGAACCGAGCAATACGCCAAACATGCCAACAAGGGCCGCAAAGAAATGGTGTTTGAAGAAGGCGACTTGGTGTGGATCCACTTGAGGAAGGAGCGGTTTCCAGCAGAGAGGAAGTCCAAGCTCATGCCTCGAGTAGACGGGCCCTTCAAAGTAACCCGGCGGATCAACGACAACGCCTACAAGATAGACCTCCAAGGTAAGTATATGATATCGGATTCCTTCAACGTTTCTGACTTGTCTCCTTATGTTGATGATGCGGATTTGAGGACAAATCCTTTTCAAGAGGGAGGGATGATATGAGCAGGGAGCCGGAACCGGATGCCCGAGCAAAACCGGATGCCCGAGCAAAACCGGAGCCCGAGCATCGAGCAAAACCGGAGCCCGAGCATCGAGCAAAACCGGAGCCCGAGCATCGAGCAAAACCGGAGCCCGATGCCCGATCACCGAGCAACGGGAAAATTGAAGGCGGCATTATCACAAGGTCACGAGCTAAGGAATTAACTAAGGATGCGCATACGATGATGCTAAAGGAGGAACCAAGAAGAGAAGTAACCGAGAGCTTCTACAACATCCATCACCACGTCTAAGTACGAAGACCAAGCTATGAGAGTTAAGCGGCTAAGTGTCTCGCTTGGTACTCTTTCCCACGGGTTTTAACGAGGCCAAGAAGAACACTACGTCGGCCACTTAGCAATCATAGCTTGAAGAGTGTAAGAGACGAGGCACTTTAAACTACTCGTTGTTTTATCATGTTTGTTTTTTTAAACGCCGTGTTGTTTTGGCGGATTTCCTTTTTGTTGAAGTTGCGCGGTTTCCTTTTTGCCGTGTGATTTCCTTTTTGCCGGGTGGTTTCCTTTTTGCTTATACGCGGAACCCTACGCGTTTTTGTAACACCTCTATAAAGAGGAAGCGCCGCACACTTTGTGAAGGCAGCAAACTTTTTATACACAAACTCTTTACAAAGGTTTCGCTCTCGGTCTAGTGTTGTTCTAGGTCCGATCTCCTCTCAAGCTGTTCGCTGCCTAGGAGATCTTCACGAACTTAGCTCGTTCCCCATCACTTGCTAAGTAATCACCATCCGTATACACGCTTCCACCATCCACCATTCCCTTGTTCCGTGTGCAATACCACTACTCCACCGATTCATCACACCATACCGTTTCGCTTGTTGCTCAGCCACGTCCAGAGAGTATCCTTGAGGAGGGAGAGCGTATCAATATGAAACATCTAACAACGCGTTTCTAGGACTCTAAACCAAGTTTCGTGCAACATGAGTGTTTATAAGTGTCTCAATGAGCTTTGTACAAGATTGACGAACTTATGAAACATCTAACAACGCGTTTCTAGGACTCTAAACCAAATTTCATGCAACATGAGTGCTTATAAGTATATCAATGAGCTTTGTATAAGTTTGACGAACTTATGAAACATCTAACAAATCGTTTCTAGGACTCTAAACCAAGTTTCATGCAACATGAGAGCTTATAAGTTCCTCAATGAGCTTTATACAAGTTTGACGAACTTATGAAACATCTAACAACGCGTTTCTAGGACTCTAAACCAAGTTTCATGCAACATGAGTGCTTATAAGTTCCTCAATGAGCTTTGTACAAGTTTCACGAACTTATGAAACATCTAACAACGCGTTTCTAGGACTCTAAACCAAGTTACATGCTACATGAGTTTTTATAAGTTCCTCAATGAGCTTTGTACAAGTTTGACGAACGTATGAAACATCTAACAACGCGTTTCTAGGACTCTAAACCAAGTTTCATGCAACATGAGTGCTTATAAGTATCTCAATGAGCTTTGTATAAGTTTCACGAACTTAAGAAACATCTAACAACGCGTTTCTAGGACTATAAATCAAGTTTCATGCAACATGAGTTCTTATAACTTCCTCAATAAGCTTTGTACAAGTTTCACGAACTTATGAAACATCTAACAACGCGTTTCTAGGACTCTAAACCAAGTTACATGCTACATGAGTTCTTATAAGTTCCTCAATGAGCTTTGTACAAGTTTGACGAACGTATGAAACATCTAACAACTCGTTTCTAGGACTCTAAACCAAGTTTCATGCAACATGAGAGCTTATAAGTTCCTCAATGAGCTTTGTACAAGTTTGACGAACGTATGAAACATCAAACAACGCTTTTCTAGGTATCTAAACAAAGTTTCATGCAACATGAGTGCTTATAAGTTCCTCAATGAACTTTGTACAAGTTTCACAAAATTATGAAACATCTAACAACGCGTTTCTAGGACTCTAAACCAAGTTTCATGCAAGATGAGTGCTTATAAGTTCCTCAATGAGCTTTGTACAAGTTTGACAAACGTATGAAACATCTAACAACGCGTTTCTAAAACTCTAAACCAAGTTTCATGCAAGATGAGTGCTTATAAGTTCCTCAATGAGCTTTGTACAAGTTTGACGAACGTATGAAACATCTAACAAATCGTTTCTAGGACTCTAAACCAAGTTTCATGCAACATGAGAGCTTATAAGTTCCTCAATGAGCTTTGTACAAGTTTGACGAACTTATGAAACATCTAACAACGCGTTTCTAGGACTCTAAACCAAGTTTCATGCAACATGAGTGCTTATAAGTATCTCAATGAGCTTTGTATAAGTTTGACGAACTTATGAAACATCTAACAACTCGTTTCTGTTGAGACTAATGGTAACCTTTCAAAGGCATTAGGTCGAAAACATATTTAAACTTGTATTACAAGTTTAAGATTAGCCAAACAAAGATATGATAAGGCAAAGTGATAAGGAAGGAGAATAAAGAAGAGATAAGCGATAAAGAGCTTGATAAGGAAGCAAAATGTGATAAGGAAGCAACAACTACTTGTGGATAAGAAGAGCTGGTGCCAGCTCATGTATTGACCAGCCAGCTCGTCATTTGACCACACATGCTTGGTCTTGACCTCACATGCTTGGTCTTGACCAAACCTATCCATTTAACCTAGTTACCTCTCCTTGTATTTCCCTATATATTCTCCTTGTATGCTCATTATTGTAAATCAAGGAGGCTATTGCCTATCTTCTCTATTTCTTAATAAAAATTTCTATTGTTACTTACTCTCTCTAAAACTCTTATAAACTGAAACTCTCCAAACACTTATACTCTCTTAAATCTCCTTATTCTCTACAATCTCTCTATTATTATCTTCAAATCTCAACATGGTATCAGAGCATGAAGCTCTTGTTGTTTAATTTTCGCATTTTTTCTTTCATAAACACAAAGATCTAGAGAAAGAAAGGAAGAACCAAGATCCGCTTGAATCTAAGCGTTCAAGATCTTGGTGAATCCTCTCTTCTCTTAAGAAGTGAACCATGTTTCTCTCTACTCTCATGAGGTAAAAGAGAACATGCTGAATCCAAGTTCTTGTTAAGAACAATCCAAACAAATCCGATTCATGAAAAGTTTCGATATTTAAATCGAGCTAGATGATGGTTTTGCTTGTGTTGTTCTTTAAGATCTTTGTTTAGGCCGAAAGTTAGTGATTAAGAACCATGGATTCCTTGCTCATATGAGTTTAAGGAACCTTGATGAATCTAATAATCACTTAACCTAGGCATGTAGGCTATGAACAAGTATCCAATGCATCAAAGCTTGGAACTTGTGAGCTAAAAGAGTAGAGAACCTTGTCTATTATCTCTTTTGAGAACAATAACATGTTGAATCCGGATTCTCTTCTTTCGTTTATAGTATAGATCCATAGATCTCAAGGAAGAGAACCAAGATCTCCTTACTCTTATGAGATAAACTTGGTTTAGAGTCCTAAAAACACGTTGTTAGATGTTTCATAAGTTCGTCAAACTTGTACAAAGCTCATTGAGGAACTTATACGCACTCATGTTGCATGAAACTTGGTTTAGAGTCCTAGAAACGCGTTGTTAGATGTTTCATACGTTCGTCAAACTTGTACAAAGCTCATTGAGGAACTTATAAGCTCTCATGTTGCATGAAACTTGGTTTAGAGTCCTAAAAACGCGTTGTTAGATTTTTCATACGTTCGTCAAACTTGTACAAAGCTCATTGAGGAACTTATAAGAACTCATGTTGCATGTAACTTGGTTTAGAGTCCTAGAAACGCGTTGTTAGATGTTTCATAAGTTCGTGAAACTTGTACAAAGCTCATTGAGGAACTTATAAGCACTCATGTTGCATGAAACTTGGTTTAGAGTCCTAGAAACGCGTTGTTAGATGTTTCATATGTTCGTCAAACTTGTACAAAGCACATTGAGGAACTTATAAGCACTCCTGTTGCATGAAACTTGGTTTAGAGTCCTAGAAACCCGTTGTTAGATATTTCATACGTACGTCAAACTTGTACAAAGCTCATTGAGGAACATATAAGAACTCATGTTGCATGTAACTTGGTTTAGAGTCCTAGAAACGCGTTGTTAGATGTTTCATAAGTTCGTGAAACTTGTACAAAGCTCATTGAGGAACTTATAAGCACTCATGTTGCATGAAACTTGGTTTAGAGTCCTAGAAACGCGTTGTTAGATGTTTCATATGTTCGTCAAACTTGTACAAAGCACATTGAGGAACTTATAAGCACTCATGTTGCATGAAACTTGGTTTATAGTCCTAAAAACGCGTTGTTAGATGTTTCATACATTCGTCAAACTTGTACAAAGCTCATTGAGGAACTTATAAGCTCTCATTTTGCATGAAACATGGTTTAGAGTCCTAGAAACGCGTTGTTAGATGTTTCATAAGTTCGTGAAACTTGTACAAAGCTCATTGAGGAACTTATAAGCACTCATGTTGCATGAAACTTGGTTTAGAGTCCTAGAAACGCGTTGTTAGATGTTTCATACGTTCGTCAAACTTGTACAAAGCTCATTGAGGAACTTATAAGCTCTCATGTTGCATGAAACTTGGTTTAGAGTCCTAGAAACGTATTGTTAGATGTTTCATACGTTCGTCAAACTTGTACAAAGCTCATTGAGGAACTTATAAGCACTCATCTTGCATGAAACTTGGTGTAGAGTTTTAGAAACGCGTTGTTAAATGTTTCATACGTTTGTCAAACTTGTACAAAGCTCATTGAGGAACTTATAAGCACTCATCTTGCATGAAACTTGGTTTAGAGTCCTAGAAACGCGTTGTTAGATGTTTCATAATTTTGTGAAACTTGTACAAAGCTCATTGAGGAACTTATAAGTACTCATGTTGCATGAAACTTTGTTTAGATACCTAGAAACGCGTTGTTAGATGTTTCATACGTTCGTCAAACTTGTACAAAGCTCATTGAGGAACTTATAAGCTCTCATGTTGCATGAAACTTGATTTAGAGTCCTAGAAACGCGTTGTTAGATGTTTCATAAGTTCGTGAAACTTATACAAAGCTCATTGAGATACTTATAAGCACTCACGTTGCACGAAACTTGGTTTAGAGTCCTAGAAACGAGTTGTTAGATGTTTCATACGTTTGTCAAACTTGTACAAAGCTCATTGAGGAACTTATAAGAACTCATGTAGCATGTAACTTGGTTTAGAGTCCTAGAAACGCGTTGTTAGATGTTTCATAAGTTCGTGAAACTTGTACAAAGCTCATTGAGGAACTTATAAGCACTCATGTTGCATGAAACTTGGTTTAGAATCCTAGAAACGCGTTGTTAGATGTTTCATACGTTCGTCAAACTTGTACAAAGCTCATTGAGGAACTTATAAGCCCTCATGTTGCATGAAACTTGATTTAGAGTCCTAGAAACGCGTTGTTAGATGTTTCATAAATTCGTCAAACTTGTATAAAGCTCATTGAGGAACTTATAAGCTCTCATGTTGGTAGATGTTTCATACGATCGTCAAACTTGTACAAAGCTCATTGAGGAACTTATAAGCTCTCATGTTGCATGAAACTTGGTTTAGAGTCCTAGAAACGAGTTGTTAGATGTTTCATAAGTTCGTCAAACTTATACAAAGCTCATTGATATACTTATAAGCACTCATGTTGAATGAAATTTGGTTTAGAGTTCTAGAAACGCGTTGTTAGATGTTTCATAAGTTCGTCAATCTTGTACAAAACTCATTGAGACACTTATAAACACTCATGTTGCATGAAACTTTGTTTAGAGTCCTAGAAACGCGTTGTTAGATGTTTCATATGTTCGTCAAACCTGTACAAAGCTCATTGAGGAACTTATAAGAACTCATGTTGCATGTAACTTGGTTTAGAGTCTTAGAAACGCGTTGTTAGATGTTTCATAAGTTCGTGAAACTTGTACAAAGCTCATTGAGGAACTTATAAGCACTCATGTTGCATGAAACTTGGTTTAGAGTCCTAGAAACGCGTTGTTAGATGTTTCATACGTTCGTCAAACTTGTACAAAGCTCATTGAGGAACTTATAAGCTCTCATATTGCATGAAACTTGATTTAGAGTCCTAGAAACGCGTTGTTAGATGTTTCATAAGTTCGTGAAACTTATACAAAGCTCATCGAGATACTTATAAGCACTCATGTTGCATGAAACTTGGTTTAGAGTCCTAGAAACGCGGTGTTAGATGTTTCATACGTTCGTCAAACTTGTACAAAGCTCATTGAGGAACTTCTAAGAACTCATTTTACATGTAACTTGGTTTAGAGTCCAAGAAACGCGTTGTTAGATGTTTCATAAGTTCGTGAAACTTGTACAAAGCTCATTGAGGAACTTATAATCACTCATGTTGCATGAAACTTGGTTTAGAGTCCTAGAAACGCGTTGTTAGATGTTTCATAAGTTCGTCAAACTTGTAAAAAGCTCATTGAGGAACTTATACGCTCTAATGTTGCATTAAACTTGGTTTAGAGTCCTAAAAACACGTTGTTAGATATTTCATACGTTCGTCAAACTTGTACAAAGCTCATTGAGGAACTTATAAGTTCTCATGTTGCATGAAACTTGGTTTAGAGTCCTAGAAACGAGTTGTTAGATGTTTCATAAGTTCGTCAAACTTATACAAAGCTCATGGAGATACTTATAAGCACTCATGTTGAATGAAACTTGGTTTAGATTCCTAGAAACGCGTTGTTAGATGTTTCATACGTTCGTCAAACTTGTACAAAGCTCATTGAGGAACTTATAAGCTCTCATGGTGCATGAAACTTGGTGTAGAGTCTTAGAAACGATTTGTTAGATGTTTCATACGTTCGTCAAACTTGTACAAACCTCATTGAGGAACTTATAAGAACTCATGTTGCATGTAACTTGGTTTAGAGTCCTAGAAACGCGTTGTTAGATGTTTCATAAGTTCGTCAAACTTGTACAAAGCTCATTGAGGAACTTATAAACTCTCATGGTGCATGAAACTTGGTTTAGAGTCCTAGAAACGCGTTGTTAGATGTTTCATAAGTTCGTGAAACTTGTATAAAGCTCATTGAGGAAGTTATAAGCTCTCATGTTGCATGAAACTTGATTTAGAGTCCTAGAAACGCGTTGTTAGATGTTTCATAAGTTCGTGAAACTTATACAAAGCTCATTGAGATACTTATAAGCACTCACGTTGCACGAAACTTGGTTTAGAGTCCTAGAAACGCGTTGTTAGATGTTTCATACGTTTGTCAAACTTGTACAAAGCTCATTGAGGAACTTATAAGAACTCATGTAGCATGTAACTTGGTTTAGAGTCCTAGAAACGCGTTGTTAGATGTTTCATAAGTTCGTGAAACTTGTACAAAGCTCATTGAGGAACTTATAAGCACTCATGTTGCATGAAACTTGGTTTACAACCCTAGAAACGCGTTGTTAGATGTTTCATACGTTCGTCAAACTTGTACAAAGCTTATTGAGGAACTTATAAGCCCTCATGTTGCATGAAACTTGATTTAGAGTCCTAGAAACGCGTTGTTAGATGTTTCATAAATTCGTCAAACTTGTATAAAGCTCATTGAGGAACTTATAAGCTCTCATGTTGCATTAAACTTGGTTTAGAGTCCTATAAACACGTTGGTAGATGTTTCATACGATCGTCAAACTTGTACAAAGCTCATTGAGGAACTTATAAGCTCTCATGTTGCATGAAACTTGATTTAGAGTCCTAGAAACGAGTTGTTAGATGTTTCATAAGTTCGTCAAACTTATACAAAGCTCATTGATATACTTATAAGCACTCATGTTGAATGAAATTTGGTTTAGAGTTCTAGAAACGCGTTGTTAGATGTTTCATAAGTTTGTCAATCTTGTACAAAGCTCATTGAGACACTTATAAACACTCATGTTGCATGAAACTTTGTTTAGAGTCCTAGAAACGCGTTGTTAGATGTTTCATATGTTCGGCAAATCTGTACAAAGCTCATTGAGGAACTTATAAGAACTCATGTTGCATGTAACTTGGTTCAGAGTCTTAGAAACGCGTTGTTAGATGTTTCATAAGTTCGTGAAACTTGTACAAAGCTCATTGAGGAACTTATAAGCACTCATGTTGCATGAAACTTGGTTTAGAGTCCTAGAAACGCGTTGTTAGATGTTTCATAAGTTCGTGAAACTTATACAAAGCTCATTGAGATACTTATAAGCACTCATGTTGCATGAAACTTGGTTTAGAGTCCTAGAAACGCGGTGTTAGATGTTTCATACGTTCGTCAAACTTGTACAAAGCTCATTGAGGAACTTATAAGAACTCATTTTACATGTAACTTGGTTTAGAGTCCAAGAAACGCGTTGTTAGATGTTTCATAAGTTCGTGAAACTTGTACAAAGCTCATTGAGGAACTTATAAGCACTCATGTTGCATGAAACTTGGTTTAGAGTCCTAGAAACGCGTTGTTAGATGTTTCATAAGTTCGTCAAACTTGTAAAAAGCTCATTGAGGAACTTATACGCTCTAATGTTGCATTAAACTTGGTTTAGAGTCCTAAAAACACGTTGTTAGATGTTTCATAAGTTCGTGAAACTTGTATAAAGCTCATTGAGGAAGTTATAAGCTCTCATGTTGCATGAAACTTGATTTAGAGTCCTAGAAACGCGTTGTTAGATGTTTCATAAGTTCGTGAAACTTATACAAAGCTCATTGAGATACTTATAAGCACTCATGTTGCACGAAACTTGGTTTAGAGTCCTAGAAACGCGTTGTTAGATGTTTCATACGTTTGTCAAACTTGTACAAAGCTCATTGAGGAACTTATAAGAACTCATGTAGCATGTAACTTGGTTTAGAGTCCTAGAAACGCGTTGTTAGATGTTTCATAAGTTCGTGAAACTTGTACAAAGCTCATTGAGGAACTTATAAGCACTCATGTTGCATGAAACTTGGTTTAGAATCCTAGAAACGCGTTGTTAGATGTTTCATACGTTCGTCAAACTTGTACAAAGCTCATTGAGGAACTTATAAGCCCTCATGTTGCATGAAACTTGATTTAGAGTCCTAGAAACGCGTTGTTAGATGTTTCATAAATTCGTCAAACTTGTATAAAGCTCATTGAGGAACTTATAAGCTCTCATGTTGCATTAAACTTGGTTTAGAGTCCTATAAACACGTTGGTAGATGTTTCATACGATCGTCAAACTTGTACAAAACTCATTGAGGAACTTATAAGCTCTCATGTTGCATGAAACTTGGTTTAGAGTCCTAGAAACGAGTTGTTAGATGTTTCATAAGTTCGTCAAACTTATACAAAGCTCATTGATATACTTATAAGCACTCATGTTGAATGAAATTTGGTTTAGAGTTCTAGAAACGCGTTGTTAGATGTTTCATAAGTTCGTCAATCTTGTACAAAGCTCATTGAGACACTTATAAACACTCATGTTGCATGAAACTTTGTTTAGAGTCCTAGAAACGCGTTGTTAGATGTTTCATATGTTCGTCAAACCTGTACAAAGCTCATTGAGGAACTTATAAGAACTCATGTTGCATGTAACTTGGTTTAGAGTCTTAGAAACGCGTTGTTAGATGTTTCATAAGTTCGTGAAACTTGTACAAAGCTCATTGAGGAACTTATAAGCACTCATGTTGCATGAAACTTGGTTTAGAGTCCTAGAAACGCGTTGTTAGATGTTTCATACGTTCGTCAAACTTGTACAAAGCTCATTGAGGAAATTATAAGCTCTCATATTGCATGAAACTTGATTTAGAGTCCTAGAAACGCGTTGTTAGATGTTTCATAAGTTCGTGAAACTTATACAAAGCTCATTGAGATACTTATAAGCACTCATGTTGCATGAAACTTGGTTTAGAGTCCTAGAAACGCGGGTGTTAGATGTTTCATACGTTCGTCAAACTTGTACAAAGCTCATTGAGGAACTTATAAGAACTCATTTTACATGTAACTTGGTTTAGAGTCCAAGAAACGCGTTGTTAGATGTTTCATAAGTTCGTGAAACTTGTACAAAGCTCATTGAGAAACTTATAAGCACTCATGTTGCATGAAACTTGGTTTAGAGTCCTAGAAACGCGTTGTTAGATGTTTCATAAGTTCGTCAAACTTGTAAAAAGCTCATTGAGGAACTTATACGCTCTAATGTTGCATTAAACTTGGTTTAGAGTCCTAAAAACACGTTGTTAGATATTTCATACGTTCGTCAAACTTGTACAAAGCTCATTGAGGAATTTATAAGCTCTCATGTTGCATGAAACTTGGTTTAGAGTCCTAGAAACGAGTTGTTAGATGTTTCATAAGTTCGTCAAACTTATACAAAGCTCATGGAGATACTTATAAGCACTCATGTTGAATGAAACTTGGTTTAGATTCCTAGAAACGCGTTGTTAGATGTTTCATACGTTCGTCAAACTTGTACAAAGCTCATTGAGGAACTTATAAGCTCTCATGGTGCATGAAACTTGGTGTAGAGTCTTAGAAACGATTTGTTAGATGTTTCATACTGATGCGATCGTAACCGAGCCATCGGACGAGGAAACCGCGAACGAGCCGATATCGACCACTCGACCACTCGACACCGACGAAATGCCGATATCGACCACTCGATCACCCGATACCGAGGAGTTGTCGAGTACCCGAACATCGAATGCCGAGGGAATGTCGAACGTACAAGAAGGAGTTATCACTCGGGCCAGGGCTAAGGAGCTAGCAAGGAAAGCTCACACGATGATCAAGGAAGAGAAGATTGGAGAAGCCGACACGAGAAGCTACTTCAACATCTTCACCACGGCTACTTGAGGAAGACCAAGCTATGGTAGCTAAGCGGACTAAGTGACTCGCTTGGTACTCTTTCCCACTGGGTTTTAACGAGGCCAAGAAGACCACTACGTCGTCCATTAGCCACCATAGCTTGAAGAGTGTGTTAAAGCAAGGCACTTCCACTACTTGCTTATCTATCCGCAATTTCCTTTTTACTTACGCGGTTTGCGATTTCCATTTCTTTGCGATTTCCTTTTTTCTTTAAAACGCGTGAAGCCCTAAAGGAAGCGACTTGTGCTCTCCTATATAAGCTTCACGCCGCACACTCTTTTGTTTTATCGAACAACCTAATAAGAAAATTTGACCTAAGGTCTTTGTCGCCTCCTTGATCTTGAGAAGAGATCGGTTCCTTTTGATCTTGTGAAGAGATCCGTTCTTCTCCTTGCGCAGCCGCCGTTGGAGAGAACTTCTACCACTTGTTAAACCTCCTCAACGTTTAACAAGTTTCCGCCGTCACTTACACTTCCCTCCCATCCTCCATCGACGATACATCCGCATCTTTCCACTATCATCCACATCCGTCCATCCTATCTATCCCCGCGAAAGTTCAGCCTCGTTTGGAGAGTAGATCCCTCAAGGCCGATCGTATCATGTGGTATCAGAGCCGCCTCTGAACCAAGGCTGAGTCGCTTCTATCTCTTCCTTTCTTCTTTATCGTTTATGCTTAACTTGTAGATCTATACCGTTTGTTTCATCTTACTTGCTTGCTTGCCTGAGTGATTGTCCGCAACCTGTTGTTGATTTCGTTGCTTGCTTGGGTACTACTAGTAACTTGTTGAATCATTGATAGGTCGTTCTTATTTGTTCGTTGTGTTCTTGCTTGGCGGCGTTGTTTAAAAACTTTGATCTTTCAAAACCTAATCGCATCTTTCGAAACATGTATTTGTGATTTCCTTTTTCCCATAAAACGTGCGTTTCATTTAAGCGAGACGATTTCCTTTTTTCCCAAAACCGCGTGGCCGAATTCCATTTTTTGACAAAACATCGTGAGACGACTTCCTTTTCATTGAAACCGTGTGTTTTCCTTTTTGTTAGCGTGTTTTGTTTGGCGTTGCTTAGTTCAGTTTATCGTGAACACCTTACTTTGGGTTATTTTTGCGTGTACCAGGTACCATGGTGCTCTCACCCGAGGCGTTAGACGACCTCCAGAAGCTCATCGCTACCCAAGTTGCCGAGGTCATGGCTCAGCTCCTACCGCAACAAATCTCCCAGCAGCTCACCTTGGAACGTGAGAAGCAAGCCAGGGAAGCCAAGGAGGTATCCTCGGAGTCCGAGAGTGGTCACACACCAACTCCATCCGAAGCTATCCGCCTTGCCAAAGGAAAAGGCCCAGCCGATAGTTCCAGAGTGCAGGCCGTCCGTCACGTCTTTCCCCGAGACAATACCGAGAAGGAGACCCGGTTTCCTAGAGATAGAGCCGATCCTTCTAGACCGGCACCTTTCGCTCCTAGACGCGCTCCACACTTCGACCACAACCGCCGGCCAGAAACCGTTGGGGACCAGAGGATCCACATCCACTCCGACGAAGATTACTATGAGCTAGGCGCATCGGATCGCAGCCATAGAAGCCGTAGGCGGGACGGGGAGGCCGAGATCCTGTTAGGCAACAACTTAGACACATCAAGGCTAAGTTCCCTCCCTTCCAAGGTAAGAACGATCCCGAGGTCTACCTAGATTGGGAAAGGAAGATGGAGTCTAGCTTCATCTACCATGACACTTACCCGTCAACAAGGTAAAGATTGCCGTGTCGAATTCTGTGACTATGCTCTCCTGTGGTAGGATCGGCTATGCACCACCGAAGCCGACACAACGAGCCGCTATCACCACTTGGGCACAACTTACCACGCACATGAGGAAGCGTTTTGTTCCCAACCACTACCACCGTGAGACTCTCCACAAACTCGGGGAAACTCACCCAAGGGTCAAGCTCCGTCGAGACTACTACCAAGAGATGGAAACTCTGCTGGTCCGAGCCGGGCCTAGAAGAAGACGACGAGGTCGCCATGGCCCGGTTCATCGGAGGACTCGCCGGGACATCCAGGGACAAGCTGGAACTCCAATCCTACGAAGATCTCGAGGAACTAGTGCACAAGGCCGAGCTGATTGAGAGCCAAAACAAGCGCCGTATACTAGGCCAAGCTACCCGTCCAATGCAACCAAGCCGCGAGATGCCCAACCGACCAAGCCCGAATACCGCCGAGAGTTCAAGCCACCACCTAGCGGCGTGAAAGAAGAGCCCAAGACGGCCTTCAAGGATAGGAATGGAGCATCCTTCAAGGCATGGGCTAGGGATTGTACGTCAACAAGAAGGCATGGGTCATTACGCTAGGGATTGTGTCAACAAGAAGGCTGCTTGCTTGATAACGGAGACATCCTTCCACCGGATACGGACTCGAATCGACCCTCATGAAGAAGAGGAAGAAGAGTCCGCCGCGGTTGGAGAGATGCTTGTAGCCCACCGAGCATTAAGTGTCCAGAATCAGGCCGAGGAGCTACAACAAAGGGACAACTTGTTCCACACCCGTGCATCGTCAAGGAAAGGGTGTGTAGCCTAATCATAGATGGAGGGAGTTGCACCAACGCTGCAAGTGAGCATATGGTCGAGAAACTTCACCTCCAAACCACCCCACATCCGAGGCCATATAAGCTGCAATGGCTGAATGAAGGAGGAGATCTGACGGTTACTCACCAAGTCAAGGTAGCCTTTGCCATAGGAAAGTATGAGGATGACATACTCTGTGATGTCTTGCCCATGGGCTCGAGCCACCTCCTGCTGGGTAGACCGTGGCAATCAGACCGCAAGGTTCTTCATGATGGATACACCAACAAGCACTCCTTTGAGTTCAAGGGCCGCAAAATCACCCTCCTCCCTCTGACACCTAGCGAAGTCTACCAAGACCAGCTCTACATCAAGCTAAAGAACGAGAAGGATAAGGAGATACCGCCTAATACCAACCTTCTCATCCACTCTAGTGAAGTTTTCAAAGACTTAAACTCTGAGCTACCTATCTTGATGCTTATATATAGAGAAACGCTTGTTAGTTTAACCGAGTTTGCACAGGATCTTCCTAGTGGTATGTCTAGACTTTTGCGGGATTTTAGGGACGTGTTCCCGGAGGATGCCCCGCCAGGATCTGCCACCTATCCGAGGGATTGAGCACCAGATAGACTTGGTACCCGGAGCTGCTTTGCCGAACCGGCCTCTGCTTACCGCACCAACCCGGTGAGACCAAAGAACTCCAAAACCAAGTGGAGGAGTTGATGAAGAAGGGTCACATCCGTGAGAGTATGAGTCCATGTGCCGTCCCGGTCTTACCGGTGCCAAAGAAAGATGGAACGTGGCGCATGTGTGTTGATTGCCGAGCCATCAACAACATCACGGTTAAGTATCGCCACCCTATCCCTAGACTTGATGATATGTTAGATGAATTGTGTGGTTCTAACGTGTTCTCTAAGATCGATCTCAAGAGTGGTTATCATCAGATTAGGATGAAGGAAGGTGACGAATGGAAGACCGCCTTTAAGACTAAGCAAGGATTGTACGAATGGCTTGTAATGCCCTTCGGTTTAACTAATGCTCTTAGTACCTTTATGCGTTTAATGAATCATGTGTTGAGGACCTTTATAGGTGTCTTTGTAGTTGTTTACTTTGATGATATACCGATTTATAGCGGGGATATGGAGGCCCATCTCACTCACATCCGGATGGTGCTAGAAGTACTTCGGAAGGAGCGCTTGTTTGCTAACCTCAGCAAGTGTACCTTTTGCACTAACCGAGTTATTTTCTTAGGTTTTGTTGTGAGTGCAGACGGCGTACAGGTTGACAAGGACAAGATAAAGGCCATCCGAGACTGGCCGAGCCCTAGGAACGTCGGAGAAGTTAGGAGTTTTCACGGCCTAGCCGGCTTCTACCGTCGGTTCGTCAAGGACTTCAGCACCATAGCCGCACCACTCACTGAAGTCATCAAGAAGGAAGTAGGGTTCAAGTGGGAAGCCGTCCAAGAGCAAGCCTTTCGAGGCTCTTAAAGAGAAGCTTATCAATTCCCCTCTACTTGCTTTACCCGATTTTATGAAAACTTTTGAAATTGAGTGTGATGCGTCCGGTGTAGGCATTGGAGCTGTTCTAATGCGGACAAAAGACCCATTGCTTATTTCAGCGAAAAGTTAGGAGGCTCAACGGTCAACTATCCAACATATGACAAGGAGCTATACGCGCTGGTGAGAGCTCTACAAACATGGCAGCACTATCTGTGGCCCAAGGAGTTCGTCATACACACGGACCATGAATCCTTGAAACATCTAAAGGGGCAACAGAAGCTGAACCGGAGGCATGGACGTTGGATAGAATTCATCGAGACCTTCCCATATGTCATTAAGTACAAGAAAAAGGTAAGGACAATGTAGTCGCCGATGCATTGTCCCGGAGGTACACTCTTCTTAGTACTTTAACGTCTAAACTTATTGGATTTGAGAGATTGAAAGAATTATATGAGATAGACAATGAGTTTAGTGAGGCGTATAGGAAGTGTGTAAAATTCTCTTGTGATGGTTACTATAGGCACGATGGATATCTCTTTTATAACCATAAGTTGTGTGTGCCTAATGTTTCTGTTAGAGAGTTGTTAGTCAGGGAATCCCATGGGGGTGGACTTGCCGGGCACTTTGGAGTTACTAAGACTCTTCACAGCCTACAACAACACTTTTACTGGTCGGGCATGAGGAAGGACGTGGAGAAAGTCTGTGCTAGGTGTGCTACCTTCAAACAGGCTAAGAGTAAGGTCCAGCCGCACGGTTTGTATCTCCCTTTACCCATTCCTGAGCATCCTTGGACAGATATATCGATGGACTTTGTGATAGGATTGCCTAGGACTAAGACTGGTAGAGACTCGATCTTTGTTGTTGTTGATAGGTTTTCTAAGATGGCTCACTTTATTGCTTGTCATAAGACCGATGATGCTGTTAATGTCGCTAACCTGTTCTTTAGAGAAGTTGTTAGGTTGCATGGTATGCCTCTTGTTATTGTGTACGACGGGGATACGAAGTTTCTTAGCCATTTTTGGAGAACCTTGTGGGCAAAGCTAGGAACCAAGCTGACCTTTTCCACCACTTGCCACCCACGGACGATGGTCGACGGAGGTAGTCAACCGGTCCTTAAGCACCTTGCTAAGGACGATGGTAAGAAGCAATCTCAAGTCGTGGGAGGATTGTCTACCCCACGTTGAGTTTGCTTACAATCATTCTCAACACTCCTCTACTTTGTTCTCTCCTTTTGAAATTGTTTATGGGTTTAACCCGTCTTCGCCCCTAGATTTAATCTCTTTGCCTTTGAGTGAACGTGGCAGTTTTTAGACGGTAAAAAGAAGGTGGAACAAGTAAGGAAAATCCACGAGAAGGCCAGGATCAACATCGAGCACAAGACGCGGCTATACGCAAAGAAAGCCAACAAGGGTCGCAAGGAGGTTATCTTTAAAGAAGGCGACCTGGTTTGGGTTCACCTAAGGAAGGAGAGGTTCCCAGCCGAGAGAAAGTCCAAGCTGATGCCGAGAGTAGATGGCCCGTTCAATGTCTTGAAGCGGATCAACGACAACGCCTACAAGATTGATCTTCAAGGGAAGTACACAATCTCTGATTCGTTTAATGTGTCGACTTAGCTCGTTTTATTGCGATTCGATTTGAGGTCAAATCCTTTTCAAGTGGGGGAGGATGATGCGATCGTAACCGAGCCATCGGACGAGGAAACCGCGAACGAGCCGATATCGACCACTCGACCACTCGACACCGACGAAATGCCGATATCGACCACTCGATCACCCGATACCGAGGAGTTGCCGAGTACCCGAACATCGAATGCCGAGGGAATGTCGAACGTACAAGAAGGAGTTATCACTCGGGCCAGGGGGCTAAGGAGCTAGCAAGGAAAGCTCACACGATGATCAAGGAAGAGAAGATTGGAGAAGCCGACACGAGAAGCTACTTCAACATCTTCACCACGGCTACTTGAGGAAGACCAAGCTATGGTAGCTAAGCGGACTAAGTGACTCGCTTGGTACTCTTTCCCACTGGGTTTTAACGAGGCCAAGAAGACCACTACGTCGTCCATTAGCCACCATAGCTTGAAGAGTGTGTTAAAGCAAGGCACTTCCACTACTTGCTTATCTATCCGCAATTTCCTTTTCTCTTAGATTTCCTTTTTACTTACGCGGTTTGCGATTTCCATTTCTTTGCGATTTCCTTTTTTCTTTAAAACGCGTGAAGCCCTAAAGGAAGCGACTTGTGCTCTCCTATATAAGCTTCACACCGCACACTCTTTTGTTTTATCGAACAACCTAATAAGAAAATTTGACCTAAGGTCTTTGCCGCCTCCTTGATCTTGAGAAGAGATCGGCTCCTTTTGATCTTGTGAAGAGATCCGTTCTTCTCCTTGCGCAGCCGCCGTTGGAGAGAACTTCTACCACTTGTTAAACCTCCTCAACGTTTAACAAGTTTCCGCCGTCACTTACACTTCCCTCCCATCCTCCATCGACGATACATCCGCATCTTTCCACTATCATCCACATCCGTCCATCCTATCTATCCCCGCGAAAGTTCAGCCTCGTTTGGAGAGTAGATCCCTCAAGGCCGATCGTATCACATACGTTCGTCAAACTTGTACAAACCTCATTGAGGAACTTATAAGAACTCATGTTGCATGTAACTTGGTTTAGAGTCCTAGAAACGCGTTGTTAGATGTTTCATAAGTTCGTCAAACTTGTACAAAGCTCATTGAGGAACTTATAAGCTCTCATCTTGCATGAAACATGGTGTAGAGTTTTAGAAACGCGTTGTTAAATGTTTCATACGTTTGTCAAACTTGTACAAAGCTCATTGAGGAACTTATAAGCACTCATCTTGCATGAAACTTGGTTTAGAGTCCTAGAAACGCGTTGTTAGATGTTTCATAATTTTGTGAAACTTGTACAAAGCTCATTGAGGAACTTATAAGTACTCATGTTGCATGAAACTTTGTTTAGATACCTAGAAACGCGTTGTTAGATGTTTCATACGTTCGTCAAACTTGTACAAAGCTCATTGAGGAACTTATAAGCTCTCATGTTGCATGAAACTTTATTTAGAGTCCTAGAAACGCGTTGTTAGATGTTTCATAAGTTCGTGAAACTTATACAAAGCTCATTGAGATACTTATAAGCACTCACGTTGCACGAAACTTGGTTTAGAGTCCTAGAAACGCGTTGTTAGATGTTTCATACGTTTGTCAAACTTGTACAAAGCTCATTGAGGAACTTATAAGAACTCATGTAGCATGTAACTTGGTTTAGAGTCCTAGAAACGCGTTGTTAGATGTTTCATAAGTTCGTGAAACTTGTACAAAGCTCATTGAGGAACTTATAAGCACTCATGTTGCATGAAACTTGGTTTAGAATCCTAGAAACGCGTTGTTAGATGTTTCATACGTTCGTCAAACTTGTACAAAGCTCATTGAGGAACTTATAAGCCCTCATGTTGCATGAAACTTGATTTAGAGTCCTAGAAACGCGTTGTTAGATGTTTCATAAATTCGTCAAACTTGTATAAAGCTCTTTGAGGAACTTATAAGCTCTCATGTTGCATTAAACTTGGTTTAGAGTCCTATAAACACATTGGTAGATGTTTCATACGATCGTCAAACTTGTATAAAGCTCATTGAGGAACTTATAAGCTCTCATGTTGCATGAAACTTGGTTTAGAGTCCTAGAAACGAGTTGTTAGATGTTTCATAAGTTCGTCAAACTTATACAAAGCTCATTGATATACTTATAAGCCCTCATGTTGAATTAAATTTGGTTTAGAGTTCTAGAAACGCGTTGTTAGATGTTTCATAAGTTCGTCAATCTTGTACAAAAGTCATTGAGACACTTATAAATACTCATGTTGCATGAAACTTTGTTTAGAGTCCTAGAAACGCGTTGTTAGATGTTTCATATGTTCGTCAAACCTGTACAAAGCTCATTGAGGAACTTATAAGAGCTCATGTTGCATGTAACTTGGTTTAGAGTCTTAGAAACGCGTTGTTAGATGTTTCATAAATTCGTCAAACTTGTATAAAGCTCATTGAGGAACTTATAAGCTCTCATGTTGCATTAAACTTGGTTTAAAGTCCTATAAACACGTTGGTAGATGTTTAATACGATCGTCAAACTTGTACAAAGCTCATTGAGGAACTTATAAGCTCTCATGTTGCATGAAACTTGGTTTAGAGTCCTAGAAACGAGTTGTTAGATGTTTCATAAGTTCGTCAAACTTATACAAAGCTCATTGATATACTTATAAGCACTCATGTTGAATGAAATTTGGTTTAAAGTTCTAGAAACGCGTTGTTAGATGTTTCATAAGTTCGTCAATCTTGTACAAAACTCATTGAGACACTTATAAACACTCATGTTGCATGAAACTTTGTTTAGAGTCCTAGAAACGCGTTGTTAGATGTTTCATACGTTCGTCAAACTTGTACAAAGCTCATTGAGGAACTTATAAGCTCTCATGGTGCATGAAACTTGGTGTAGAGTCTTAGAAACGATTTGTTAGATGTTTCATACGTTCGTCAAACTTGTACAAACCTCATTGAGGAACTTATAAGAACTTATGTTGCATGTAACTTGATTTAGAGTCCTAGAAACGTATTGTTAGATGTTTCATACGTTCGTCAAACTTGTACAAAGCTCATTGAGGAACTTATAAGCACTCATCTTGCATGAAACTTGGTGTAGAGTTTTAGAAACGCGTTGTTAAATGTTTCATACGTTTGTCAAACTTGTACAAAGCTCATTGAGGAACTTATAAGCACTCATCTTGCATGAAACTTGGTTTAGAGTCCTAGAAACGCGTTGTTAGATGTTTCATAATTTTGTGAAACTTGTACAAAGCTCATTGAGGAACTTATAAGTACTCATGTTGCATGAAACTTTGTTTAGATACCTAGAAACGCGTTGTTAGATGTTTCATACGTTCGTCAAACTTGTACAAACCTCATTGAGGAACTTATAAGAACTCATGTTGCATGTAACTTGATTTAGAGTCCTAGAAACGTATTGTTAGATGTTTCATACGTTCGTCAAACTTGTACAAAGCTCATTGAGGAACTTATAAGCACTCATCTTGCATGAAACTTGGTGTAGAGTTTTAGAAACGCGTTGTTAAATGTTTCATACGTTTGTCAAACTTGTACAAAGCTCATTGAGGAACTTATAAGCTCTCACATTGCATGAAACTTGATTTAGAGTCCTAGAAACGCGTTGTTAGATGTTTCATAAGTTCGTGAAACTTATACAAAGCTCATTGAGATACTTATAAGCACTCACGTTGCACGAAACTTGGTTTAGAGTCCTAGAAACGCGTTGTTAGATGTTTCATACGTTTGTCAAACTTGTACAAAGCTCATTGAGGAACTTATAAGAACTCATGTAGCATGTAACTTGGTTTAGAGTCCTAGAAACGCGTTGTTAGATGTTTCATAAGTTCGTGAAACTTGTACAAAGCTCATTGAGGAACTTATAAGCACTCATGTTGCATGAAACTTGGTTTAGAATCCTAGAAACGCGTTGTTAGATGTTTCATACGTTCGTCAAACTTGTACAAAGCTCATTGAGGAACTTATAAGCCCTCATGTTGCATGAAACTTGATTTAGAGTCCTAGAAACGCGTTGTTAGATGTTTCATAAATTCGTCAAACTTGTATAAAGCTCATTGAGGAACTTATAAGCTCTCATGTTGCATTAAACTTGGTTTAGAGTCCTATAAACACGTTGGTAGATGTTTCATACGATCGTCAAACTTGTACAAAGCTCATTGAGGAACTTATAAGCTCTCATGTTGCATGAAACTTGGTTTAGAGTCCTAGAAACGAGTTGTTAGATGTTTCATAAGTTCGTCAAACTTATACAAAGCTCATTGATATACTTATAAGCCCTCATGTTGAATTAAATTTGGTTTAGAGTTCTAGAAACGCGTTGTTAGATGTTTCATAAGTTCGTCAATCTTGTACAAAACTCATTGAGACACTTATAAATACTCATGTTGCATGAAACTTTGTTTAGAGTCCTAGAAACGCGTTGTTAGATGTTTCATATGTTCGTCAAACCTGTACAAAGCTCATTGAGGAACTTATAAGAACTCATGTTGCATGTAACTTGGTTTAGAGTCTTAGAAACGCGTTGTTAGATGTTTCATAAATTCGTCAAACTTGTATAAAGCTCATTGAGGAACTTATAAGCTCTCATGTTGCATTAAACTTGGTTTAAAGTCCTATAAACACGTTGTTAGATGTTTAATACGATCGTCAAACATGTACAAAGCTCATTGAGGAACTTATAAGCTCTCATGTTGCATGAAACTTGGTTTAGAGTCCTAGAAACGAGTTGTTAGATGTTTCATAAGTTCGTCAAACTTATACAAAGCTCATTGATATACTTATAAGCACTCATGTTGAATGAAATTTGGTTTAAAGTTCTAGAAACGCGTTGTTAGATGTTTCATAAGTTCGTCAATCTTGTACAAAACTCATTGAGACACTTATAAACACTCATGTTGCATGAAACTTTGTTTAGAGTCCTAGAAACGCGTTGTTAGATGTTTCATACGTTCGTCAAACTTGTACAAAGCTCATTGAGGAACTTATAAGCTCTCATGGTGCATGAAACTTGGTGTAGAGTCTTAGAAACGATTTGTTAGATGTTTCATACGTTCGTCAAACTTGTACAAACCTCATTGAGGAACTTATAAGAACTTATGTTGCATGTAACTTGATTTAGAGTCCTAGAAACGTATTGTTAGATGTTTCATACGTTCGTCAAACTTGTACAAAGCTCATTGAGGAACTTATAAGCACTCATCTTGCATGAAACTTGGTGTAGAGTTTTAGAAACGCGTTGTTAAATGTTTCATACGTTTGTCAAACTTGTACAAAGCTCATTGAGGAACTTATAAGCACTCATCTTGCATGAAACTTGGTTTAGAGTCCTAGAAACGCGTTGTTAGATGTTTCATAATTTTGTGAAACTTGTACAAAGCTCATTGAGGAACTTATAAGTACTCATGTTGCATGAAACTTTGTTTAGATACCTAGAAACGCGTTGTTAGATGTTTCATACGTTCGTCAAACTTGTACAAACCTCATTGAGGAACTTATAAGAACTCATGTTGCATGTAACTTGATTTAGAGTCCTAGAAACGTATTGTTAGATGTTTCATACGTTTGTCAAACTTGTACAAAGCTCATTGAGGAACTTATAAGCACTCATCTTGCATGAAACTTGGTGTAGAGTTTTAGAAACGCGTTGTTAAATGTTTCATACGTTTGTCAAACTTGTACAAAGCTCATTGAGGAACTTATAAGCTCTCACATTGCATGAAACTTGATTTAGAGTCCTAGAAACGCGTTGTTAGATGTTTCATAAGTTCGTGAAACTTATACAAAGCTCATTGAGATACTTATAAGCACTCATGTTGCATGAAACTTGGTTTAGAGTCCTAGAAACGCGGTGTTAGATGTTTCATACGTTCGTCAAACTTGTACAAAGCTCATTGAGGAACTTATAAGAACTCATTTTACATGTAACTTGGTTTAGAGTCCAAGAAACGCGTTGTTAGATGTTTCATAAGTTCGTGAAACTTGTACAAAGCTCATTGAGGAACTTATAAGCACTCATGTTGCATGAAACTTGGTTTAGAGTCCTAGAAACGCGTTGTTAGATGTTTCATAAGTTCGTCAAACTTGTAAAAAGCTCATTGAGGAACTTATACGCTCTAATGTTGCATTAAACTTGGTTTAGAGTCCTAAAAACACGTTGTTAGATATTTCATACGTTCGTCAAACTTGTACAAAGCTCATTGAGGAATTTATAAGCTCTCATGTTGCATGAAACTTGGTTTAGAGTCCTAGAAACGAGTTGTTAGATGTTTCATAAGTTCGTCAAACTTATACAAAGCTCATGGAGATACTTATAAGCACTCATGTTGAATGAAACTTGGTTTAGATTCCTAGAAACGCGTTGTTAGATGTTTCATACGTTCGTCAAACTTGTACAAAGCTCATTGAGGAACTTATAAGCTCTCATGGTGCATGAAACTTGGTGTAGAGTCTTAGAAACGATTTGTTAGATGTTTCATACGTTCATCAAACTTGTACAAAACTCATTGAGGAACTTATAAGCTCTCATTTTGCATGAAACTTGGTTTAGAGTCCTAGAAACGCGTTGTTAGATGTTTCATAAGTTCGTCAATCTAGTACAAAGCTCATTGAGACACTTATAAACACTCATGTTGCATGAAATTTGGTTTAGAGTCCTAGAAACGCGTTGTTAGATGTTTCATAAGTTCGTCAATCTTGTACAAAGCTCATTGAGACACTTATAAACACTCATGTTGCATGGAACTTGGTTTTGAGTCCTAGAAACGCGTTGTTAGATGTTTCATATGTTCGTCAAACTTGTACAAAGCTCATTGAGGAACTTATAAGAACTCATGTTGCATATAACTTGGTTTAGAGTCTTAGAAACGCGTTGTTAGATGTTTCATACGTTCTTCAAACTTGTACAATGCTCATTGAGGAACTTATAAGCACTCATGTTGCGTGAAACTTGGTTTAGAGTCCTAGAAACGCGTTGTTAGATGTTTCATAAGTTCGTCAAACTTGTACAAAGCTCATTGAGGAACTTATAAGCTCTCATGGTGCATGAAACTTGGTTTAGAGTCCTAGAAACGCGTTGTTAGATGTTTCATAAGTTCGTGAAACTTGTATAAAGCTCATTGAGGAAGTTATAAGCTCTCATGTTGCATGAAACTTGATTTAGAGTCCTAGAAACGAGTTGTTAGATGTTTCATAAGTTCGTCAAACTTGTACAAAGCTCATTGAGACACTTATAAACACTCATGTTGCATGAAACTTTGTTTAGAGTCCTAGAAACGCGTTGTTAGATGTTACATACGTTCATCAAACTTGTACAAAACTCATTGAGGAACTTATAAGCTCTCATTTTGCATGAAACATGGTTTAGAGTCCTAGAAACGCGTTGTTAGATGGTTCATAAGTTCGTGAAACTTGTACAAAGCTCATTGAGGAACTTATAAGCACTCATGTTGCATGAAACTTGGTTTAGAGTCCTATAAACGCGTTGTTAGATGGTTCATAAGTTCATGAAACTAGTACAAAGCTCATTGAGGAACTTATAAGCACTCATGTTGCATGAAACTTGGTTTAGAGTCCTAGAAACGCGTTGTAAGATGTTTCATACGTTCATCAAACTTGTACAAAACTCATTGAGGAACTTATAAGCTCTCATTTTGCATGAAACTTGGTTTAGAGTCCTAGAAACGCGTTGTTAGATGTTTCATAAGTTCGTCAATCTAGTACAAAGCTCATTGAGACACTTATAAACACTCATGTTGCATGAAATTTGGTTTAGAGTCCTAGAAACGCGTTGTTAGATGTTTCATAAGTTCGTCAATCTTGTACAAAGCTCATTGAGACACTTATAAACACTCATGTTGCATGGAACTTGGTTTTGAGTCCTAGAAACGCGTTGTTAGATGTTTCATATGTTCGTCAAACTTGTACAAAGCTCATTGAGGAACTTATAAGAACTCATGTTGCATATAACTTGGTTTAGAGTCTTAGAAACGCGTTGTTAGATGTTTCATACGTTCTTCAAACTTGTACAATGCTCATTGAGGAACTTATAAGCACTCATGTTGCATGAAACTTGGTTTAGAGTCCTAGAAACGCGTTGTTAGATGTTTCATACGTTCGTCAAACTTGTACAAAGCTCATTGAGGAACTTATAAGCTCTCCTGTTGCATGAAACTTGATTTAGAGTCCTAGAAACGCGTTGTTAGATGTTTCATAAGTTCGTGAAACTTATACAAAGCTCATTGAGATACTTATAAGCACTCATGTTGCATGAAACTTAGTTTAGAATCCTAGAAACACGTTGTTAGAGGTTTCATACGTTCGTCAAACTTGTACAAAGCTCATTGAGGAACTTATAAGAACTCATGTTGCATGTAACTTGGTTTAGAGTCCTAGAAACGCGTTGTTAGATGTTTCATACGTTCTTCAAACTTGTACAAAGCTCATTGAGGAACTTATAATCACTCATGTTGCATGAAACTTGGTTTAGAGTCCTAGAAACGCGTTGTTAGATGTTTCATACGTTCGTCAAACTTGTACAAAGCTCATTCAGGAACTTATAAGCTCTCATGTTGCATGAAACTTGATTTAGAGTCCTAGAAACGCGTTGTTAGATGTTTCATAAGTTCGTGAAACTTATACAAAGCTCATTGAGATACTTATAAGCACTCATGTTGCATGAAACTTAGTTTAGAGTCCTAGAAACGCGTTGTTAGATGTTTCATACGTTCGTCAAACTTGTACAAAGCTCATTAAGGAACTTATAAGAACTCATGTTGCATGTAACATGGTTTAGAGTCCTAGAAACGCGTTGTTAGATGTTTCATACGTTCGTGAAACTTGTACAAAGCTCATTGAGGAACTTATAAGCACTCATGTTGCATGAAACTTGGTTTAGAGTCCTAGAAACGCGTTGTTAGATGTTTCATAAGTTCGTCAATCTTGTACAAAGCTCATTGAGACACTTATAAACACTCATGTTGCATGGAACTTGGTTTAGAGTCCTAGAAACGCGTTGTTAGATGTTTCATATGTTTGTCAAACTTGTACAAAGCTCATTGAGGAACTTATAAGAACTCATGTTGCATATAACTTGGTTTAGAGTCTTAGAAACGCGTTGTTAGATGTTTCATACGTTCTTCAAACTTGTACAATGCTCATTGAGGAACTTATAAGCACTCATGTTGCATGAAACTTGGTTTAGAGTCCTAGAAACGCGTTGTAAGATGTTTCATACGTTCGTCAAACTTGTACAAAGCTCATTGAGGAACTTATAAGCTTTCATGTTGCATGAAACTTGATTTAGAATCCTAGAAACGCGTTGTTAGATGTTTCATAAGTTCGTGAAACTTATACACAGCTCATTGAGATACTTATAAGCACTCATGTTGCGTAAAACTTAGTTTAGAATCCTAGAAACACGTTGTTAGATGTTTCATACGTTCGTCAAACTTGTACAAAGCTCATTGAGGAACTTATAAGAACTCATGTTGCATGTAACTTGGTTTAGAGTCCTAGAAACGCGTTGTTAGATGTTTCATACGTTCTTCAAACTTGTACAAAGCTCATTGAGGAACTTATAATCACTCATGTTGCATGAAACTTGGTTTAGAGTCCTAGAAACGCGTTGTTAGATGTTTCATACGTTCGTCAAACTTGTACAAAGCTCATTCGGGAACTTATAAGCTCTCATGTTGCATGAAACTTGATTTAGAGTCCTAGAAACGCGTTGTTAGATGTTTCATAAGTTCGTGAAACTTATACAAAGCTCATTGAGATACTTATAAGCACTCATGTTGCATGAAACTTAGTTTAGAGTCCTAGAAACGCGTTGTTAGATGTTTTATACGTTCGTCAAACTTGTACAAAGCTCATTAAGGAACTTATAAGAACTCATGTTGCATGTAACATGGTTTAGAGTCCTAGAAACGCGTTGTTAGATGTTTCATACGTTCGTGAAACTTGTACAAAGCTCATTGAGGAACTTATAAGCTCTCATAATGTTGTATGAAACTTGGTTTAGAGTCCTAGTACAAAGCTCAACGCGTTGTTAGATAAGTTTCATAAGTTCGTGAAACATGTACAAAGCTCATTGAGGAACTTATAAGCACTCATGTTGCATGAAACTTGGTTTAGAGTCCTAGAAACGCGTTGTTAGATGTTTCATAAGTTCGTCAAACTTGTATAAAGCTCATTGAGGAACTTATAAGATCTCATGTTGCATGAAACTTGGTTTAGAGTCCTAGAAACGCGTTGTTAGATGTTTTATACGTTCGTCAAACTTGTACAAAGCTCATTGAGGAACTTATAAGAACTCATGTTGCATGTAACTTGGTTTAGAGTCATAGAAACGCGTTGTTAGATGTTTCATAAGTTCGTGAAACTTGTACAAAGCTCATTGAGGAATTTATAAGCACTCATGTTGCATAAAACTTGGTTTAGAGTCCTAGAAACGCGTTGTTAGATGTTTCATATGTTCGTCAAACTTGTACAAAGCACATTGAGGAACTTATAAGCACTCATGTTGCATGAAACTTGGTTTAGAGTCCTAAAAACGCGTTGTTAGATGTTTCATACGTTCGTCAAACTTGTACAAAGCTCATTGAGGAACTTATAAGCTCTCATTTTGCATGAAACATGGTTTAGAGTCCTAGAAACGCGTTGTTAGATGTTTCATAAGTTCGTGAAACTTGTACAAAGCTCATTGAGGAACTTATAAGCACTCATGTTGCATGAAACTTGGTTTAGAGTCCTAGAAACGCGTTGTTAGATGTTTCATACGTTCGTCAAACTTGTACAAAGCTCATTGAGGAACTTATAAGCTCTCATGTTGCATGAAACTTGGTTTAGAGCCCTAGAAACGTATTGTTAGATGTTTCATACGTTCGTCAAACTTGTACAAAGATCATTGAGGAACTTATAAGCACTCATCTTGCATGAAACTTGGTTTAGAGTTTTAGAAACGCGTTGTTAAATGTTTCATACGTTTGTCAAACTTGTACAAAGCTCATTGAGGAACTTATAAGCACTCATCTTGCATGAAACTTGGTTTAGAGTCCTAGAAACGCGTTGTTAGATGTTTCATAATTTTGTGAAACTTGTACAAAGCTCATTGAGGAACTTATAAGTACTCATGTTGCATGAAACTTTGTTTAGATACCTAGAAACGCGTTGTTAGATGTTTCATACGTTCGTCAAGTCCTAGTTACTTCCAAGTGTTTCTGCGAATCATCAAGCAATCCTCCCATCGATTGCTTGAGTTGTCCACCATCCATCTCGCATCCCAATCACCTCCATATCCCCCCCAGTTCTGTTCTTGAAGTCGCCACCATCGCACCATCTTTACTTATCCGCTTGCCTCTGTTTTCAGACAAACACCGCAGCCACCTCCCATCTAACCATCAATCCGCCGAGAAGAGTCCTTTGCCTTTGCCCAAGAGTTGAGATCCTAACCAAGGGTGTATCACGTGATATGAGCATGGAACCGGATGTCCGAGCAAAACCGGCGCCCGATGCCCGAGCGAAACCGGCGCCCGATGCCCGAGCGAAACCGGAGCCCGATGCTCGAGCGAAACCGGCACCGAGCAACGATAAAGTAGAGGGAGCGATTACGCGGGCAAAAGCCAAGAAGCTAGCTCGGGATGTCCATACGATGATCATGGAGGAACTTGGAGGAGCAGCTAGGAGCTTCTTCAACATCTTTACCAAGGCCTAGACGAAAGACCAAGCTAATGAAACTAGGTAACTAAGTGTTTTGACTCGGTACTCTTTCCCTTTGCGTAGGTTTGTCCCATTGGGTTTACTACGCAAGGGTTTTAACGAGGCCAAGAAGAGCACTACGTCGGTTACTTAGGGGCATTAGCTTGAAGAGTGTACTAAGCAAGGCACTGAAAATACTTGTTGTCCTATCCGCTAAACTACATGGCGTTTCTCCTTATTTAAAATGTCATGTTGTTTTGCAATTTCCTTTTCTCTTATGTTGCGATTTCCTTTTCTAAGACGATTTCCTTTTTGTTTTAAAACGTGAAACCCTAAAGAAGAAGCGACATGTGCTCTCTCTTTATAAGGGATCACGCCTCCTTTCTTCTTCTTTAGTCAAACTTTTATCATCAACTTCTTTGTTAGACTCACCTTGATTCTTCATTGAATCCGAAGCACTTACAAGTCCTAGTTATTTCCAAGTGTTTCTGCGAATCATCAAGCAATCCTCCCATCGATTGCTTGAGTTGTCCACCATCCATCTCGCATCCTAATCACCTCCATATCCCCCCAGTTATGTTCTTGAAGTCGCCACCATCTGCACCATCTGCACCATCTTTCCCTATCCGCTTGCCTCTGTTTTCAGACAAACACCGCAGCCACCTCCCATCTAACCATCAATCCGCCGAGAAGAGTCCTTTGCCTTTGCCCAAGAGTTGAGATCCTAACCAAGGGTGTATCACGTGGTATCAGAGCCAACTCTGTACCAAAGGCTGAGTTTTCTCCATCCTTACATCTTTTCATTCGATTTACTTGCTTGAAACCTATTAGAACCGAAAGCTTTTGATTATAATCGTTGAGATCTGTTGCTTTGTGTTCTAAGTTTCTGTCGCTTGTTCTTGAATGATTAAGATTGATTGTTAATTGTCTAAAGCTACTGATTAGGTTGATAGATAACTCTTGTTTTTCCATTACATTGTTTGAAATGGTTGCTTGAGTTCTTTTGATTATCGAACATGGCGGCTGCGCGAGTTAAGGGTTAAAACCCTAAGCAAATTTCCTTTTTTCTAAGCTTTTGATTGTGAAAGAGTTTTTCAATTTCCTTTTTTTTTATGTACTCGCAAACTGATTACTTCCCACGGAAGCAACGGAGGGCTTACAGAAGCTCATCGCGGACCAGATCGCCGCAGCCCTTCAACAGATGCTTCCCCAACAGATTTCTCAACACCTTACCCTGGAACGCGAACAACAGTCCAAGAGGACCGCGGTAGTCTCGTCCGAGTCCGAGAGTGAGCCTACTCCTACCCCCTCAGGAGCCATCCGGATTGCCAGGGGAAAGGGTGTCGCCGGTACGTCCAAATTCCAAGTCGTTCGCAACGTCTTTCCTATCGGTACCCGGAATAACCCTGCTGGCCGAGACTACCTCAACCTTGACGCGGATGAAGAAGACCCGTCACCCAGGCGTCGAGTGCAAGGAGAACGTGACGAGGACGGACAGAATGCCCCTCGGCACCGAGGACATGCCCGACGCCGAACCCAAACCATTGCCGGTCACCGTGTCTATGAGGATTCGGATGACGGGTATTACAACCACTCGGATCGAAGTAGGAGAAGCCGCAAACACGAGAGACGTGACCGAGATGATCCGAGAGATTCTGAGAGGCAACAGCTGAAGCACATCAAGGCTAAGTTCCCTCCTTTCCAAGGCAAGAACGACCCGGAAGCCTATCTAGATTGGGAGAGGAAGATGGAATCTAGTTTCTTGTGCCACGACACCTACGCAGCCAACAAGGTGAACATAGCCATCTCAGAATTCAGTGACTATGCCTTGCTTTGGTGGGATCAACAGTGTACGTCTCGGAGCCGTCACAATGAGCAGCCCATCCAGACTTGGCCTCAACTCACCGCCCTCATGAGAAAACGGTTTGTTCCCAGCCACTACCACCGGGAAGTTCTCAACAAACTCAGGAAGCTTACCCAAGGATCCAGCTCCGTCCGAGATTATTTCCAAGAGATGGAAACCCTCTTGATTAGGGCTGGCCTAGAAGAGGATGAAGAGGTCACTTTAGCTCGGTTCATTGGTGGACTTAGCCGAGACATCCAGGAAAAAGTAGAGCTTCAAACCTATGGGGATCTTGAGGAACTTGTTCACAAGGCAGAGCTAGTGGAGAGTCAGAACAAGAGACGGTATGCCAAGCCTAGCTTCTCCACGCCGAGCAAGCCCAAGGACTTCACCCCCACACGGCCACCTTTCACCAAAGACACCAAACCAACCCCTGCGGCTAAGGAAGAGACCAAGTATGATCCTAAGAGCCGAGGCAACACCTCTTCTAGTAACGTCGAGGTGCTTCGGGTGTCAAGGGATGGGCCATTACTCCGAGAGAATGTCCCAACAAGAAGGTGTTTATGCTTGCTTGATAGCGGTGAGGTTGTACCCCAAGACTCGATTCGAGCCGAAGCCGAAGAAGGAGAAGAAGAGACAGCCGCTATTGGAGAGATGTTAGTAGCTCGGAGGACTCTAAGTGTCCGTAACCAACCGGAGGAGCTGGTGCAGCGTGATCATCTCTTCCACACCCGGTGCCTCATCAAGGGCAAGGTTTGCAGCTTGATCATCGATGGTGGTAGCTGTACCAACGCTGCTAGTGAGCTTATGGTGAAGAAGTTAAGCCTAGCCACCATCTCCCACCCCAGGCCATATAAGTTACAATGGCTTAACGAGAGTGGAGCTCTCACGGTAACACATCAGGTCCGGTTTACTCTTGCCATTGGTAAGTATGAGGATGAAGTCCTGTGTGATGTGATACCAATGGGGTCGATCCATGTGCTTCTTGGTAGACCTTGGCAATCAGATAGAAGGGTTATGCATGACGGGTACACCAACAAGCACTCCTTTGAGTTCAAAGGCCGAAAGATTACTCTTGCTCCTCTCACACCAAGTGAAGTCTACCAAGATCAGCTTTATCTCAAGCTCTCAAGGAAGACAAAGAGAGGGAGCATGTTCCAGCCACCAGCCTCTACATAAACCAAAGAGAAGTTTCTCAACTCTTAGCTTCAGATTGTTCTATTATGTTATTTGTGTACAAGGAGAGCCTTGTTAGTACTAACCCCACACAGGATCTCCCTAGTGATATGTCTAAGCTATTGCAGGATTTTAGTGATGTCTTTCCCCAGGAGATACCCCCAGGCCTACCACCCATCCGAGGCATTGAGCACCAAATTGACTTGGTACCCGGTTCAGCACTACCAAACCGACCAGCTTATAGGACCAATCCGGTGGAGACCAAGGAACTTCAAAAGCAAGTAGAAGAACTTATGAGCAAGGGACACATTCGTGAGAGCATGAGTCCGTGTGCCGTGCCGGTTCTTCTCGTGCCAAAGAAGGACGGATCGTGGAGGATGTGTGTTGATTGCCGAGCCATCAACAACATCTTGGTTAAGTATCGCCATCCTATCCCTAGACTTGATGATATGCTTGATGAATTGTGCGGTTCTAACATTTTCTCTAAGATTGATCTTAAGAGCGGTTATCATCAGATTAGGATGAAGGAAGGTGATGAATGGAAGACGGCTTTCAAGACCAAGCAAGGCCTCTATGAGTGGCTAGTCATGCCTTTTGGACTTACTAATGCACCGAGTACATTTATGCGTCTAATGAACCATGTTTTGAGATCTTTTATAGGTGTATTCGTGGTGGTATACTTTGATGACATCCCGATCTTCGGTAGGAGCTTAGCCGAGCACATTGACCACGTCCGAGCCGTTCTTGAAGTTCTAAGGAGGGAAAACCTGTTTGCCAACATAGACAAATGCACCTTTTGTACTAACCAGGTTGTATTCTTAGGCTTTTTTGTGAGTGCGAAGGAGTACAGGTCGATGAGGAGAAGATCAAGGCTATCCGAGATTGGCCTAAGCCGACCACCATTGGAGAAGTCCGGAGCTTTCATGGGCTTGCCGGGTTCTACCGCCGTTTTGTCCGGGACTTTAGCACCATTGCTGCACTATTGACCGAAGTGATCAAGAAGGATGTGGGATTTAAGTGGGGAGAAGCACAAGACAAGGCTTTCGAATGCCTTAAAGAGAAGCTTATCAATTCCCCTTTGCTTTTATTACTGATTTCCTTAAGACTTTTGAGATTGAATGTGATGCGTACGGTGTAGGGATTGGGGCGGTTCTAATGCGGGAACGGAGGCCTATAGCTTACTTCGGTGAGAAGCTAAGTGGAGCCACGCTGAACTATCCCACATACGACAAGGAGCTCTACGCGCCGGTGAGAGCCTTGCGGACTTGGCAACACTACCTTTGGCCGAAGGAGTTTGTTATCCACACCGATCATGAGTCTCTCAAGCATCTTAAGGGCCAACGAGAGCTGAACAAGAGACATGGCCGCTGGATAGAGTTCATAGAGACTTTCCCCTACGTGATCAAATACAAGAAAGGTAAGGACAATGTCGTGGCCGACGCATTGTCCCGGAGGTACACCCTTATCTCTGAATTGACTTCTAGACTTATCGGATTTGAAGTGATCAAAACCTTATATGAGAATGATTCTGAATTTAGTGATTACTATGCAAAGTGCTCTAAGTTTGGTTTTGAGAATTACTTTAGACAGGATGGTTATCTCTTTTACAACAACAAGCTATGTATACCCGGCGGTTCGGTAAGAGAGTTGTTGGTTAGGGAAGCACACGGAGGAGGCCTAGCTGGGCACTTTGGCCAAGCCAAGACACTGGCCAGCCTCCAAGCCTACTTCTATTGGCCTCACATGAGAAGAGACGTCGACAGGATCTGCCTTGCTTGTGTCACGTGCAAGCAAGCCAAGAGTAAGGTGCAACCTCACGGTTTGTACACACCTTTACCAATACCTTCTCATCCTTGGACAGAAATTTCTATGGATTTTGTAATAGGCTTACCTCGAACCAGGAATGGTAGAGACTCTATATTTGTGGTTGTAGACAGGTTTAGCAAGATGGCTCACTTCATAGCTTGCCACAAGACCGATGACGCGGTTAGCGTAGCTAATTTGTTTTTCAGGGAAGTGGTCAGATTGCACGGCATGCCTCGGGTGATTGTCTCAGATCGTGACACCAAGTTCTTGAGTCACTTCTGGCGTACCTTGTGGGCCAAGCTAGGGACCAAACTCTCATTCTCCACCACCTGCCATCCCCAAACCGATGGCCAAACCGAAGTAGTCAACAGGTCCTTATCCACACTTCTCAGGACCCTGGTAAGAAGCAATCTCGAGGCATGGGAGGAGTGTCTACCCCATGTTGAGTTTGCTTACAATCACGCTAAGCACTCTACTACTCTATACTCACCGTTTGAATTGGTTTATGGCTTTAATCGCGTTGATCTAATCGCGTTGCCTTTGAGTGAAGTGTCTAGTTTTGATGGCAGCAAAAGGTCGACCAGGTTAAGAAGATGCACGAGAAGGCCAAAGCGAACATCGAGAAGAAGACCGAGCAATACTTTAGGCAAGCGAACAAGGGCCGCAGGGAGATGCTGTTTGAGGAAGGCGATTTGGTGTGGGTCCACTTGAGGAAGGAACGATTCCCAGCTGAGAGGAAGTCCAAGCTTATGCCCCGAGTTGATGGGCCATTCAAAGTTACCAAGCGGATCAACGACAATGCATACAAGATTGATCTTCAAGGTAAGTATTCAATATCCGAGTCGTTCAACGTTATTGACTTGTCACCCTATTTTGCAGATTCAGATTTGAGGACAAATCCATTTCAAGAGGGAGGGGATGATATGAGCATGGAACCGGATGCCCGAGCAAAACCGGCGCCCGATGCCCGAGCAAAACCGGCGCCCGATGCCCGAGCGAAACCGGAGCCCGATGCTCGAGCGAAACCGGCACCGAGCAACGATAAAGTAGAGGGAGCGATTACGCGGGCAAAAGCCAAGAAGCTAGCTCAGGATGTCCATACGATGATCATGGAGGAACTTGGAGGAGCAGCTAGGAGCTTCTTCAACATCTTTACCAAGGCCTAGACGAAAGACCAAGCTAATAAAACTAGGTAACTAAGTGTTTCGACTCGGTACTCTTTCCCTTTGCGTAGGTTTGTCCCATTGGGTTTACTACGCAAGGGTTTTAACGAGGCCAAGAAGAGCACTACGTCGGTTACTTAGGGGCATTAGCTTGAAGAGTGTACTAAGCAAGGCACTGAAAATACTTATTGTCCTATCCGCTAAACTACATGGCGTTTCTCCTTATTTAAAATGTCATGTTGTTTTGCAATTTCCTTTTCTCTTATGTTGCGATTTCCTTTTCTAAGACGATTTCCTTTTTGTTTTAAAACGTGAAACCCTAAAGAAGAAGCGACATGTGCTCTCTTTTTATAAGGGATCACGCCTCCTTTCTTCTTCTTTAGTCAAACTTGTATCATCAACTTCTTTGTTAGACTCACCTTAATTCTTCATTGAATCCGAAGCACTTACAAGTCCTAGTTACTTCCAAGTGTTTCTGCGAATCATCAAGCAATCCTCCAATCGATTGCTTGAGTTTTCCACCATCCATCTCGCATCCCAATCACCTCCATATCCCCCCCCAGTTCTGTTCTTGAAGTCGCCACCATCTGCACCATCTTTCCCTATCCGCTTGCCTCTGTTTTCAGACAAACACCGCAGCCACCTCCCATCTAACCATCAATCCGCCGAGAAGAGTCCTTTGCCTTTGCCCAAGAGTTGAGATCCTAACCAAGGGTGTATCATTTCATGTAACATGAGTGCTTATAAGTTCCTCAATGAGCTTTGTACAAGTTTCACGAACTTATGAAACATCTAACAACGCGTTTCTAGGACTCTAAACCAAGTTACATGCAACATGAGTTCTTATAAGTTCCTCAATGAGCTTTGTACAAGTTTGACGAACGTATGAAACATCTAACAACGCGTTTCTAGGACTCTAAACCAAGTTTCAATGAACATGAGTGCTTATAAGTATCTCAATGAGCTTTGTATAAGTTTCACGAACTTATGAAACATCTAACAACGCGTTTCTAGGACTCTAAATCAAGTTTCATGCAACATGAGAGCTTATAAGTTCCTCAATGAGCTTTGTACAAGTTTGACGAACGTATGAAACATCTAACAACGCGTTTCTAGGTATCTAAACAAAGTTTCATGCAACATGAGTACTTATAAGTTCCTCAATTAGCTTTGTACAAGTTTCACAAAATTATGAAACATCTAACAACGCGTTTCTAGGACTCTAAACCAAGTTTCATGCAAGATGAGAGCTTATAAGTTCCTCAATGAGCTTTGTACAAGTTTGACGAACGTATGAAACATCTAACAACGTGTTTCTAAAACTCTAAACAAAGTTTAATGCAACATGAGAGCTTATAAGTTCCTCAATGAGCTTTATACAAGTTTGACGAACGTATGAAACATCTAACAACGCGGTTTCTAGGACTCTAAACCAAGTTTCATGCAAAATGAGTGCTTATAAGTTCCTCAATGAGCTTTGTACAAGTTTCACGAACTTATGAAACATCTAACAACGCGGTTTCTAGGACTCTAAACCAAGTTACATGCAACATGAGTTCCTATAAGTTCCTCAATGAGCTTTGTACAAGTTTGACGAACGTATGAAACATCTAACAACACGTTTCTAGGACTATAAACCAAGTTTCATGCAACGTGAATGCTTATAAGTATCTCAATGAGCTTTGTATAAGTTTCACGAACTTATGAAACATCTAATAACGCGTTTCTAGGACTCTAAATCAAGTTTCATGCAACATGAGAGCTTATAAGTTTTTCAATGAGCTTTGTACAAGTTTGACGAACGTATGAAACATCTAACAACGCGTTTCTAGGACTCTAAACCAAGTTTCATGCAACATGAGTGCTTATAAGTTCCTCAATGAGCTTTGTACAAGTTTCACGAACTTATGAAACATCTAACAACACGTTTCTAGGACTCTAAACCAAGTTACATGCAACATGAGTTCTTATAAGTTCCTCAATGAGCTTTGTACAAGTTTGACGAACGTATGAAACATCTAACAACGCGTTTCTAGGACTCTAAACCAAGTTTCAATGAACATGAGTGCTTATAAGTATCTCAATGAGCTTTGTATAAGTTTCACGAACTTATGAAACATCTAACAACGCGTTTCTAGGACTCTAAACCAAGTTTCATGCAAGATGAGTGCTTATAAGTTCCTCAATGAGTTTTGTACAAGTTTGAAAAACGTATGAAACATCTAACAACGCGTTTCTAAGACTCTAAACCAAGTTTCATGCAAGATGAGTGCTTATAAGTTCCTCAATGAGCTTTGTATAAGTATCACGAACTTATGAAACATCTAACAACGCGTTTCTAGGACTCTAAATCAAGTTTCATGCAACATGAGAGCTTATAAGTTCCTCAATGAGCTTTGTACAAGTTTGACGAACGTATGAAACATCTAACAACGCGTTTCTAGGACTCTAAACCAAGTTTCAATGAACATGAGTGCGTATAAGTATCTCAATGAGCTTTGTATAAGTTTCACGAACTTATGAAACATCTAACAACGCGTTTCTAGGACTCTAAACCAAGTTTCAATGAACATGAGTGCTTATAAGTATCTCAATGAGCTTTGTATAAGTTTCACGAACTTATGAAACATCTAACAACGCGTTTCTAGGACTCTAAACCAAGTTTCATGCAAGATGAGTGCTTATAAGTTCCTCAATGAGCTTTGTACAAGTTTGAAAAACGTATGAAACATCTAACAACGCGTTTCGAAAACTCTAAACCAAGTTTCATGCAAGATGAGTGCTTATAAGTTCCTCAATGAGCTTTGTATAAGTATCACGAACTTATGAAACATCTAACAACGCGTTTCTAGGACTCTAAATCAAGTTTCATGCAACATGAGAGCTTATAAGTTCCTCAATGAGCTTTGTACAAGTTTGACGAACGTATGAAACAACTAACAACGCGTTTCTAGGAATCTAAACCAAGTTTCATGCAACATGAGTGCTTATAAGTTCCTCAATGAGCTTTGTACAAGTTTCACGAACTTATGAAACATCTAACAACGCGTTTCTAGGACTCTAAACCATGTTTCATGCAAAATGAGAGCTTATAAGTTCCTCAATGAGCTTTGTAGAAGTTTGACGAACGTATGAAACATCTAACAACGCGTTTCTAGGACTCTAAACCAAGTTTCATGCAACATGAGTGCTTATAAGTTCCTCAATGAGCTTTGTACAAGTTTCACGAACTTATGAAACATCTAACAACGCGTTTCTAGGACTCTAAACGAAGTTTCATGCAACATGAGTGCTTATAAGTTCCTCAAGAGCTTTGTACAAGTTTGACGAACGTATGAAACATCTAACAACGCGTTTCTAGGACTCTAAACCAAGTTTCATGCAACATGAGTGCTTATAAGTATATCAATGAGCTTTTTATAAGTTTCACGAACTTATGAAACATCTAACAACGCGTTTCTAGGACTCTAAACCAAGTTTCATGCAACATGAGTGCTTATAAGTTCCTCAATGAGCTTTGTACAAGTTTCACGAACGTATGAAACATCTAACAACGTGTTTTTAGGACTCTAAACCAAGTTTAATGCAACATGAGAGCTTATAAGTTCCTCAATGAGCTTTATACAAGTTTGACGAACTTATGAAACATCTAACAACGCGTTTATAGGACTCTAAACAAAGTTTCATGCAAAATGAGTGCTTATAAGTTCCTCAATGAGCTTTGTACAAGTTTCACGAACTTATGAAACATCTAACAACGCGTTTCTAGGACTCTAAACCAAGTTACATGTGTGAAGACTAATGCCCTATCCGTCAAGGCATTTAGTCCGGTTCAAAGATTACAAGACGTGAAGTGCAAGGTAACTCGTCTAGGCAAAGTATTGACTGGGAAGGATAGTCTAAGAGGTAACCATGAAGGAGGAAAGGTAGACGAGTGGAAAGGAAGTCAGGTTTTGGTCTCAACCAAAAGTTACCATTTCACCGTACCGCGGTACATTGGGAGCTCGGTAAGTTTATCCGGCGCCCGATAGTTTACTTACCGCGGAACGGTCAGCGCCCGATAAAATGCGCCTCCCCGCGGACGCGCGCGATTCCTTCCGGTCAAACACCTTTTGGCGATCTTATCTTTTAACGGTCATATTAGCTTTTGCCTATATCAAGTTTTTCCTTGTAATCCTGTAATCTTAACTTTATGAAATCAATAAACATGTTTATCACATATTCCTTCTCTAATCTCTCTTCATGTTCTTCAAGAACATGAAGAACACCGATTCATAATCTTCTCTAAATCTCAAATACTCTCCGTTTACACTCACAAATTCTAACATGGTATCAGAGCATGATTGTTCTTGAACCATAAATCTCGTTTCCGCGTTTCTTATTCTCTGTTCTAAATCTCTGTTTTTCATAAAGATTCAAACTTTATCTCTGGTTTGGGTTTCTCTTCATAAAGATTCAAACTTTATCCTTGCAAACGTTTGATTCTCATCTAAATCTCCAAACTTTCTCTCCAAAAAGGCCGATTCCTTCAAGATCTGATCTTTTGAGCCATAAAGCTCTGTTTTTCCCAGATCTATTCCTAAATACTCTAGCTTTGTGTATCTGAAACCCGGGAACAAGTAAAGCTCTAAACTTTATCTCTTCCTTCCTCGGTTTCTTCTCAAAACACAAACTTTTCTCTCTAAATCGGCTTATACTCTTAAAGATCTAAGCTTTTCTAGTCTAAACTCTGTCTCTACCATAAAAGACACTGCCTTTATTCTGTTTTGGCTTGGATACCTCTAAAAGGAACAACCTTTTCTCGGTTCAAAATCTTTCAACATGGAAGATAAGGAGCAATCTAAGAAGATACTTTGCCCAGTGACACTAAAGGGGATTAACTATCTCCTATGGGCAAGGACGGTAAAGATTGCCCTATGTGGTCGTGGTCTTTGGAACCACATACTCAAATCACAAGAAGTCATCTCGGATACTACCCTCACAGAAGGTGATTCTCTTACCACCGAAGGCAAATGGTTTCAAGAAGACCAGAAAGTGCTCGGAATCATTCAAGGATCTCTTGATCCAGCGATACTTGAGGCTTACTCATACTGCGAGAGTGCCAAAGACTTGTGGGACACTCTCCAAACAGTATATGGCAACATATCCAACCTTAGCCGGGTCTATGAGGTGAAGATGGCGATAAATGATCTTAATCAAGAAGACATGGAATTCACCAAGCATTTTGGAAGGTTTAGGAGCTTGTGGGCAGAGCTGGAAATGTTGCGGCCAAGTACCATTGATCCAAAAGTTCTCAATGAAAGGAGGGAGCAAGACAAAGTCTTTGGCTTGTTGCTCACGCTGAATGTTAGCTACAAGGATGTTATCAAGCATCTTTTGAGATCTGACAAGCTTCCCAATCTTGAAGAAGTGTGTGCTCAGCTGCAAAGAGAGCAAGGATCCATAGAACTCTTTGGCAACAAGAAGGAGCTGGTCACTGCCAATAAGGTTGCCTACAAGCCAACCGCCAAGACTTATGAAGACAGGAGAAGTCTGTTGTGTGATCACTGCAAGAAGAAGGGGCATTCCAAGGAGTAATGCTGGATCCTGAATCCACATCTCAAGCCGGCCAAGTTCAAAGATGCAAAGGCTAACTTCTCCAACGATGATGCAACTGGTCCAAGCAGCTCCAGCACAATGAGTCTCAAGGATAAGGAGGATGAATCCACAACTATGGTGCCTTACACGGATGAATATGTGAGGAAGTCTGATCTAGATGCACTCATTAAAGCCCTTAAGGGCTCTGGTATTGACTCGTTCTACTCCCTTAGTGCTCATAACATTGAAAAACCTATTAAGCCTATTATCATTGATTCAGGAGCATCTCATCACATGATTAGTAATAAGAACCTGATTAGCAATGTTAAACCGGCACTAGGAAATGTTATTATTGCTAATGGTAGTAGGATCCCTGTAAAAGGTCTAGGAAGCCTTAGAGTGTTTAATACAGAATCTCAAGCCCTATATATGCCTAGCTTTACCTCTAATCTAATTTCTGTTAAACGGATTGCTTGTGATCTAAAGTGCAATGTGATTTTCAGTCCTAATGAAGTTATATTTCAGGATATTGAAAGTAAGGAAGTAATTGGAAAGGGAACTACCAGGGGAGACCTCTACATTCTTGACAAAGAAGTGTCAAGCTCTAATCATCATTCTGCTTTCAATTCTGTCTTGTTAGAAGCTAATAATGTTTTGTGGCATTATAGATTAGGCCATCCTCATGTTAAGGCTTTAAAAACTCTTTTACCAAACGTATCTTTTGATCATAATAAATGTGAGTCTTGCATTTTGGGCAAGCACCACAAATCTGTGTTTTCAAACTCTAAAACTCTTTATTAAAACTGTTTTGATCTTGTGCATTCGGATGTTTGGTCTTGATACGCTCTCCCTCCTCAAGGATACTCTCTGTACGCGGCTGAGCAACAAGAGAAACGGTGGGGTGTGATGAAACGGCGGGATGATGGTATTGCACTCGGAACTAGGGGTAGCGGATGATGGAAGAGTGTATGCGGATGATGGTACTTAGCAGGAGATGGATGATCCGGCTAAGTATGGCGAAGATCTCCGAGGTAGCTAACGGCTTGTTAGGAGATCGGACCTAGAAGCTAAGTCAATGAGCGAAACCTTGTGAAAGAGTTTTGATATAAAAGTTTGCTGCCTTCACAAAGTGTGCGGCGCTTCCTCTTTATAGAGGTGTTACAAAAACGCGTAGGGTTCCGCGTATAAGCAAAAAGGAAATCACACGGCAAAAAGGAAACCGCGCAACTTCAACAAAAAGGAAATCCGCCAAAACAACACGGCGTTTAAAAACAAACATGATAAAACAACGAGTAGTTTAAAGTGCCTCGTCTCTTACACTCTTCAAGCTATGATTGCTAAGTGGCCGACGTAGTGTTCTTCTTGGCCTCGTTAAAACCCAGTGGGAAAGAGTACCAAGCGAGACACTTAGCCGCTTAACTCTCATAGTTTGGTCTTCGTACTTAGACGTGGTGATGGATGTTGTAGAAGCTCTCGGTTGCTTCTCTTCTTGGTTCCTCCTTTAGCATCATCGTATGCGCATCCTTAGCTAATTCCTTAGCTCGTGACCTTGTGATAATGCCGCCTTCAATTTTCCCGTTGCTCGGTGATCGGGCATCGGGCTCCGGCTTTGCTCGATGCTCGGGCTCCGGTTTTGCTCGATGCTCGGGCTCCGGTTTTGCTCGATGCTCGGGCTCCGGTTTTGCTCGATGCTCGGGCTCCGGTTTTGCTCGGGCATCCGGTTCCGGCTCCTTGCTCATATCATCCCCTCCCTCTTGAAAAGGATTTGTCCTCAAATCTGCATCATCAACATAAGGAGACAAGTCAGAAACGTTGAAGGAATCCGATATCATATACTTACCTTGGAGGTCTATCTTGTAGGCGTTGTCGTTGATCCGCCGGGTTACTTTGAAGGGCCCGTCTACTCGAGGCATGAGCTTGGACTTCCTCTCTGCTGGAAACCGCTCCTTCCTCAAGTGGATCCACACCAAGTCGCCTTCTTCAAACACCATTTCTTTGCGGCCCTTGTTGGCATGTTTGGCGTATTGCTCGGTTCTCTTCTCGATGTTCTCCTTGGCCTTCTCGTGCATTTTCCTAACCTGTTCAGCCTTTTTCTTGCCATCAACACTAGACATTTCACTCAAAGGCAATGCGATTAGATCTAACGGGGACATGGGATTAAAACCGTATACTAGTTCAAAAGGGGAGTAAAGAGTAGAAGAGTGCTTAGCGTGGTTGTAAGCGAACTCAACATGGGGTAGACACTCTTCCCATGACTTGATGTTGCTCTTCACTAGTGTTCTCAAAAGTGTGGACAACGACCGGTTTACCACCTCGGTTTGACCGTCCGTTTGTGGATGACAAGTAGTAGAAAAGGACAGCTTGGTCCCTAACTTCGCCCACAGGGTTCGCCAAAAATGGCTCAGGAACTTGGTGTCACGATCGGAAACAATGACTTGGGGCATCCCATGTAGTCTTACCACTTCCCTGAAAAACAAGTTAGCTACACTCACGGCGTCATCCGTCTTGTGGCAAGCGATGAAATGGGCCATTTTGTTGAACCTGTCTACCACAACAAAGATAGAATCTCTACCATTTCGGTTCGAGGTAAGCCAACAACAAAATCCATTGAAATATGCGTCCAAGGATGAGACGGAATAGGCAAAGGGGTGTACAAACCGTGCGGTTGTACCTTACTCTTAGCCGTTTACATGTAATGCATCTAGCACAAATCCTCTCCACGTCTCTTCGCATTTGGGCCCAATAGAAGTAGGCTTGGAGGCTGGCTAAGGTCTTGGCTACTCCAAAGTGCCCGGCCAATCCTCCTCCATGGGCTTCTCTTACTAACAGTTCTCGGATCGATCCGCTAGGTATGCACAGCTTGTTATGGCAAAATAGGTATCCATCCTGTCTAAAGAAGTTCTCATACGCAAACTTAGCACATTTTAAGTATTTCTCACTAAACTCGAATCGATTCATACAAGTCCTTTAGCGTTTCAAAGCCAATAAGTCTAGAATGTAACTCAGAGATTAGGGTGTACCTCCTGGACAATGCGTCGGCTACGACATTGTCCTTACCTTTCTTATATTTGATTACGTAGGGAAAAGTCTCAATGAACTCAATCCAGCGGCCGTGCCTCTTGTTGAGTTTCTGTTGGCCTTTGAGGTGTTTGAGGGACTCATGGTCGGTGTGGATTACAAACTCCTTGGGCCAGAGGTAGTGTTGCCAAGTCTGTAGTGCCCTCACCAGTGCGTACAACTCCTTGTCATAGGTAGGGTAATTCAGCGTGGCTCCTCCCGACTTCTCACCGAAATAGGCTATTGGTTTCCTGTCCTACATGAGAACCGCTCCAATACCTACACCAGAAGCATCGCATTCAATTTCAAACGTTTTGAGAAAATTAGGAAGCATGAGTAAAGGGGCATTGATAAGCTTCTCTTTAAGGCTTTGGAAAGCCTGGTCTTGGGCGTCTCCTCACTTGAAGCCTACATCCTTCTTGATGATCTCGGTGAGTGGTGCCGCAAGTGTGCTGAAGTCTTTGACAAACCGCCGATAGAAGCCGGCTAGTCCATGGAAGCTCCTGACTTCTCCTACGGTGGTTGGTCTGGGCCATTCTTTGATCGCCTTGATCTTCTCCTCATCCACCTTAACTCCTTCTGTACTCACAACAAAACCTAAGAACACAATCTGGTTAGTGCAAAAAGTACACTTGTCTAGGTTAGCAAAGAGATTCTCCCTCCTTAGCACGTCAAGGACGGCTTGTATGTGGTCAAGATGCTCGGCTAGGCTCTTGCTAAAGATCGGGATGTCATCAAAGTATACCACCACGAATACACCTATAAAAGATCTCAAGACATGATTCATTAGTCGCATAAAAGTACTAGGCGCATTGGTAAGGCCAAACGGCATCACAAGCCACTCATACAACCCTTGTTTGGTCTTGAAGGCTGTTTTCCACTCGTCACCCTCTTTCATCCTAATCGATGGTAACCACTCTTAAGATCAATCTTAGAGAACACGTTAGATCCACACAATTCATTTAACATATCATCTAATCTAGGGATAGGGTGGCGATACTTCACCGTGATGTTGTTGATGGCTCGGCAATCAACACACATGCGCCAAGATCCATCCTTCTTTGGCACCAGCAGCACCGGTACGGCACGGGGACTCATGCTCTCTCGGATGTGCCCTTTGCTCATCAGCTCCTCCACTTGTCTCGAAGTTCCTTGGTCTCCACCGGGTTGGTTCTGTAGGCGGGCCGGTTGGGAAGGGCTGAGCCAGGGACTAGGTCAATCTGGTGCTCTATGCCGCGGATGGGAGGTAGGCCTGGTGGAATCTCCTTGGGAAAAACGTCACTGTAATCCTGCAAAAGCTTAGACATTCCACTAGGCAACTCCTGTGTAGGGTTAGTGCTAACAAGAGTCTCTTTATAAACAAGCATTAACATAGGATAATCAGAATTTAGGAGTCTAGACACTTCACTATGGTTGATGTGGAGGTTGCTGCTTATAACCGGTTCTTTCTCTGTGTCCTCCTTGAGCTTGAGGTAGAGTTGATCTTGGTATACTTCGCTTGGTGTGAGAGGCGCTAATGTGATCTTCCGGCCTTTGAATTCAAACGAATGTTTGTTGGTGTAACCATCATGTAGTACACGGCGGTCGGATTGCCAAGGCCTTCCAAGTAACACATGGCTGGATCCCATGGGTATGACATCACATAGCACTTCATCATCATACTTTCCTATGGACAAGGAGACCTTGACCTGATGCGTCACGGTTAACGCGCCACTCTCATTCAGCCACTGGAGTTTATACGGTCTAGGGTGGGGAAGGGTCTCTAGACTAAGCTTCTTAACCATGAGTTCACTGGCGGCATTGGTACAACTACCACCGTCGATGATCAAGCTGCATACTTTTCCCTTGATGAGGCATCGGGTGTGAAAGAGGTGATCCCTTTGCACCAATTCAGCCGGCTGGTTCTGAACACTCAAGGTCCTCCTAGCAACTAGCATCTCGCCAATAGCGGCTGTCTCTTCTTCCTCCCCTTCTTCCTCTAGCTCAGAATCAGCTTCCTGGGGTACTATCTCTCCGTTGTCAAGCGTAAGGAACACCTTCTTGTTGGGGCGGTCTCGGAGTAGTGACCCATCCCTTGGCATCTAAAGCACCTAACGTTGCTGGAGGAGGCGTTGCTTCTGCCCTTAGGATCATGCTTGACCTCTTCCTTAACCGTGGAGGTAGGCTTGATGTCCTTGGAGAAAGGTGGCCGAGAAGGTGTAAAATCCTTGGGTTTGCTTGGCGTGGAGAAGCTAGGTTTAGCGTATCTTCTTTTGTTCTGACTCTCCACTAGTTCGCCTTGTGCACGAGTTCCTCAAGATCCATATAAGTTTGGAGCTCCACCTTGTCCTGGATGTCCCGGCTGAGTCCACCAATGAACCGCGCCATGGTTACTTCCTCATCTTCCTCTAGTCCGGCTCGGATGAGAAGGGTTTCCATCTCTTGGAAGTAGTCTTGGACTGTGGTGGACCCTTGGGTGAGCTTCCTCGGCTTGTTGAGAACTTCCGGTGGTAATGGCTCGGCACAAACCTTTTCCTCAAGTGGGTGGTGAGTTGGTGCCAAGTGGTGATGGGCAGCTCATTATGGCGGTTCCGTGTGGTGCAAAGCTGATCCCACCACAAAAGTGCATACTCACTGAATTCCGAGACGACTATCTTTACCTTGTTTGAGGCATATGTATCATGGCACAAGAAGCTGGACTCCATCTTCCTTTCCCAGTCAAGGTAGGCTTCCGAATCATTCTTGCCGAGGAATGGTGCGAACTTGGCCTTGATATGCTTTAGCTGCTGGCTCTCCGAGTCTCTTGGGTCGTCCCTGTCTCGTCTCTCACGTCTCCGGCTTCGCCTACTACGGTCCGAGACGTTGACGCCATAATACTCGTCGCTAGAGCCGATGTAGACGCGTTGCCCGGCTATGGTCTGTGTAGGACGGCGTGGCGCAGCGTGTGGCCTACGCCCGGGAGCTCTGTCCTCTGGCTCGCTCAGCTCAGCGTGCACCCGTTGCCGTGGTACCCTCTGCTCTTTTGCGTTGGTTGGACGGAGGTTGCGGATTGCATGGAATCTAGATGTACCGGCAACGCCCTTACCCTTGCAAATCCGCATGGCATCGGAGGGAGTTGGCGTCGACCCACCCTCAGAGTCCGAGGTTCCCTTTGCGGTTTCCTTGGTTTGCCTCTCACGTTCCAGAGTAAGTTGCTGGGCGATTTGTTGAGGAAGTAGTAGGAACACGGCTTCAGCCACTGCGTTGCGATGAGCTTCTTCGGATCATCGAGTGCTTCGGTGATAGGGACATGGTACCTGTGACACGGAAACGTAGCTCGCGATAAGTAGTTCACGGAAGGGAGTACACAACTAACTTCACACAACAAGAAACGGACACGCGTGACAAGCAAGAAAACCAAAAAAAGGAAATCGGAGCAAACGTTTTGAAAAAAAAGGAAAAGATGAGTTACGCGTTTAACAAAAAAAAGGAAATTCGGACAAGTTTAATGAAACGCGAGTTTTGGCCGAAAAGGAAATTTGTTACAACATGTTTTCAAAAATATGCGACTAGGTTTTGAAGATCTAAACCCTATTTCACCGCCGCACACTAATCAATCCACAAGAACACAAAACTATCACAACTTCAATACTAACAACAACGGATGATGCAACACACAATAGGTTCTAGCAAGCAGATTCGAAGTTGTAATAGTTAGGGGGAAAGAAACGACTCAGCCTTTGGTACAGAGTTTGGCTCTGATACCAGATGATACGCTCTCCCTCCTCAAGGATACTCTCTGTACGCGGCTGAGCAACAAGAGAAACGGTGGGGTGTGATGAAACGGCGGGATGATGGTATTGCACTCGGAACTAGGGGTAGCGGATGATGGAAGAGTGTATGCGGATGATGGTACTTAGCAGGAGATGGATGAACCGGCTAAGTATGGCGAAGATCTCCGAGGTAGCTAACGGCTTGTTAGGAGATCGGACCTAGAAGCTAAGTCAATGAGCGAAACCTTGTGAAAGAGTTTTGATATAAAAGTTTGCTGCCTTCACAAAGTGTGCGGCGCTTCCTCTTTATAGAGGTGTTACAAAAACGCGTAGGGTCCCGCGTATAAGCAAAAAGGAAATCACACGGCAAAAAGGAAACCGCGCAACTTCAACAAAAAGGAAATCCGCCAAAACAACACGGCGTTTAAAAACAAACATGATAAAACAACGAGTAGTTTAAAGTGCCTCGTCTCTTACACTCATCAAGCTATGATTGCTAAGTGGCCGACGTAGTGTTCTTCTTGGCCTCGTTAAAACCCAGTGGGAAAGAGTACCAAGCGAGACACTTAGCCGCTTAACTCTCATAGCTTGGTCTTCGTACTTAGACGTGGTGATGGATGTTGTAGAAGCTCTCGGTTGCTTCTCTTCTTGGTTCCTCCTTTAGCATCATCGTATGCGCATCCTTAGCTAATTCCTTAGCTCGTGACCTTGTGATAATGCCGCCTTCAATTTTCCCGTTGCTCGGTGATCGGGCATCGGGCTCCGGCTTTGCTCGATGCTCGGGCTCCGGTTTTGCTCGATGCTCGGGCTCCGGTTTTGCTCGGGCATCCGGTTCCGGCTCCTTGCTCATATCAGGTCTTCACCTTGCAAATCTAGAGAAAACCAAGCATATTTTGTGACTTTCATTGATGAAAAATCCAAATATACTTGGCTTACATTGTTACCATCTAAGGATAGGGTGCTAGATGCTTTTAAAAATTTTGAAACTTACATTACTAATCAATACAATGCCAAGATAAAATGTTTCAGATCAGACAATGGTGGGGAATACACAAGCAATGCATTCAAAGAACACATGGCCAATAAGGGTATACTTCACCAAACAAGATGCCCATATACTCCTCAACAAAACGGTGTAGCCGAGAGGAAGAACACTTGATGGAAGTAACAAGATCCATGATGTTCCACATGAATGTGCCTAAGAGATTTTGGGCTGATCTTTGTCTCAACAAGCATGCTATCTAATAAACAGAACACCAACACGGATCCTTGAAAACCAATCCCCCTATCAGGTATTGAATAAGTCTAAACCATTTATCAATCATCTAAGAGTGTTTGGTTGTTTGTGTTTTGTATTTGTGCCAGGAGAGCAAAGAAACAAGCTGGATGCAAAGAGCACAAAAGCTATGTTTATTGGCTACTCAAGCACACAGAAAGGGTATAAGTGCTATGTCCCTGAAGCGAGACGTGTCCTTGTCTCAAGAGATGTCAAGTTTATTGAAGGAAAGAGCTACTATGAAGACAGTAGTGGGAAAGTGTTCAAGACTTACCCGAGGCTGCCACGAGATAGAGCCACTAGCCTCAGAAACTTGATGAGGAACTTGGGGATGAATATCAATGAAGAAGCAAGGACATAATCCACTCAGCAACCTGCTGAACAAGACTCCCACCTTGATCATGAAGGGGGGAACAATGATGATACACGGGAGACTCATGAGGATCAAAGGGAAGAACACGAAACTCAAGAAGAGCATCAAGGAGAACCAGAGGATACTCAAGTCACTCAAGAAACGAGTTCATCAAGAGATACATGATCAAGCTGCTCTGTGGTACCAAGAAGAAGTACTAGGATCAGGCAGCCAAGTTCAAACTGGAAAAACACCGAGTCTACTTCAACGGCAATGTTGTAGCCCATCCTATCCAAGCGAGTGTGCTCCATGGCTGTTTTTCCACATGACCATCAAGCATTCATTGCCAAAATAGAGCAACATTGGATTCCAAGAACCTATGAAGAGGCTATTGAGCATGAAGTATGGGTTAATGCGGTAAAAGCTGAAAATCAAGCAATGGAACGTAACCACACTTGGGATGAGGCTGATCTACCTAAAGGCAAGAAGGCGAGTAAGCTCAAGATACGTGTTCACAATCAAGTACCGAGCAATGGTGACATTGAGAGGCACAAGGCAAGACTAGTGGCAAGAGGATTTACACAGACTTATGGTGAAGACTATTTGGATACTTTTGCCCCAGTTGCTAAACTCCACACGGTGAGAGTAATCCTATCTCTAGCAGTGAACCTGGATTGGGATCTTTGGCAAATGGATGTCAAGAATGCTTTCCTTCAAGGAGAGTTAGAAGAAGAAGTCTACATGACTCCACCTCCCGGCTTAGAAGACTCCATAACACCAGGGAAAGTATTGAGATTGAGAAAGGCTATCTATGGGCTCAAGCAATCTCCAAGAGCATGGTACCACAAACTCAGCACCACTCTAGTGACAAGGGGATTCAAGATGAGTCAAGCCGATCACACTTTATTCACTCTCCAATCAAAGGAAGGTATGGTAGTTATCCTCATCTACGTGGATGACATAGTCATCTCTGGGGATAACAAGGTAGGAATTGCTGAAACTAAGAACTATCTAAAGACTATGTTTGATATTAAAGATTTGGGGAAGATGAAATACTTCCTTGGAATTGAGATAAGTAGATCCGAAGAGGGTCTCTTTCTCTCCCAAAGGAAGTATACCTTGGATCTTCTTAGTGAAACAGGTCACATGGATTCCAAGGCTGCAAAGACACCTTTGGAGGATGGCTACAAAGTCATTAGAGAGGGGGAGCTTGAAGACCAACCTTTCAAAGACCGAAGCTCTATAGGCGTATTGTGGGTAAGTTTATCTACTTGACCATAACTAGACCTGATATATGTTTTGCTTGTGAACCAGGTTAGCCAACACATGCAAAGGCCAAAGATTCATCACTGGAACATGGTGCAAAGGATACTCAAGTATCTCAAAGGAACATCAAGCCAAGGCATTTGGATGGGAAGAAATCAGAACACAAAAGTGGTAGGCTATTGTGATGCTGACTATGCTGGAGATGTGGATGATAGGAGATCCACTACAGGATACTGCACTTTCATTGGAGGGAATCTAGTTACTTGGAAGACCAAGAAGCAAAAGATTGTGTCATGTTCAAGTGCAGAATCTGAATACAGAGCCATGATGAAGCTTACTCAAGAGCTTATGTGGTTGAAGAATCTCCTTGGGATCTTGGCATAGACATCAAGAAGCCAATCACCATGCACTGTGACAACAAGGCAGCCATTCATATTGCCTCCAATTCTGTGTTTCATGAGAGGACCAAGCACATAGAGATGGATTGCCACAAAGTCCAGGAACAAATGGTAAAGGGGACTATTCTTCCTGCTACACCAAGAGCCAAGACCAACTAGGCGATGTCTTTACCAAATCAGCAAGTCTGAAAGTATGTGAGTACGTGCTACCCAAGCTAGGACTCACCACCTTGACCAGAAACTAGAAGACCCTAACCGTATGCTTTCATACTCTTTTTCCTTCAAGGAGTTTTATCCCAAGTGGTTTTCTCTTTGAAAGTTTTAACGAGGTGAAGTATGCGGTTCCAAGCTTAGCCATTTCATTGGGCTAAGCTTGAGGGGGAGTGTGAAGACTAATGCCCTATCCGTCAAGGCATTTAGTCCGGTTCAAAGATTACAAGACGTGAAGTGCAAGGTAACTCGTCTAGGCAAAGTATTGACTGAGAAGGATAGTCTAAGAGGTAACCATGAAGGAGGAAAGGTAGACGAGTGGAAAGGAAGTCGAGGTTTTGGTCTCAACCAAAAGTTACCATTTCACCGTACCGCGGTACATTGGGAGCTCGGTAAGTTTATCCGGCGCCCGATAGTTTACTTACCGCGGTACGGTCAGCGCCCGATAAAATGCGCCTCCCCGCGGACGCGCGCGATTCCTTTCGGTCAAACACCTTTTGGCGATCTTATCTTTTAACGGTCATATTAGCTTTTGCCTATATCAAGTTTTTCCTTGTAATCCTGTAATCTTAACTTTATGAAATCAATAAACATGTTTATCACATATTCTCTCTCTAATCTCTCTTCATGTTCTTGAAGAACATGAAGAACACCGATTCATAATCTTCTCTAAATCTCAAATACTCTCCGTTTACACTCACAAATTCTAACAACATGCAACATGAGTTCTTATAAGTTCCTCAATGAGCTTTGTACAAGTTTCACGAACTTATGAAACATCTAACAACGCGTTTCTAAAACTCTAAACCAAGTTACATGCAACATGAGTGCTTATAAGTTCCTCAATGAGCTTTGTACAAGTTTGACGAACGTATGAAACATCTAACAACGCGTTTCTAGGACTCTAAACCAACTTTCATGCAACATGAGTGCTTATAAGTTCCTCAATGAGCTTTGTACAAGTTTCACGAACTTATGAAACATCTAACAACGCGTTTCTAGGACTCAAAACCAAGTTTCATGCAACATGAGAGCTTATAAGTTCCTCAATGAGCTTTGTACAAGTTTGACGAACTTATGAAACATCTAACAACGCGTTTCTAGGACTCTAAACCAAGTTACATGCAACATGAGTTCTTATAAGTTCCTCAATGAGCTTTGTACAAGTTTGACGAACGTATGAATCATCTAACAAATCGTTTCTAGGACTCTACACCAAGTTTCATGCACCATGAGAGCTTATAAGTTCCTCAATGAGCTTTGTACAAGTTTGACGAACGTATGAAACATCTAACAACGTGTTTTAGGACTCTAAACCAAGTTTCATGCAACATGAGAGCTTATAAGTTCCTCAATGAGCTTTGTACAAGTTTGACGAACGTATGAAAAATCTAACAACGTGTTTTTAGGACTCTAAACCAAGTTTAATGCAACATGAGAGCTTATAAGTTCCTCAATGAGGTTTATACAAGTTTGACGAACTTATGAAACATCTAACAACGCGTTTCTAGGACTCTAAACAAAGTTTCATGCAACATGAGTGCTTATAAGTTCCTCAATGAGCTTTGTACAAGGTTCACGAACTTATGAAACATCTAACAACGCGTTTCTAGGACTCTAAACCAAGTTTCATGCAACATGAGAGCTTATAAGTTCCTCAATGAGCTTTGTACAAGTTTCACGAACTTATGAAACATCTAACATCACGTTTCTAAGACTCTAAACCAAGTTACATGCAACATGAGAGCTTATAAGTTTTTCAATGAGCTTTGTACAAGTTTGACGAACGTATGAAACATCTAACAACGCGTTTCTAGGACTCTAAACAAAGTTTCATGTAACATGAGTGCTTATAAGTTCCTCAATGAGCTTTGTACAAGTTTCACGAACTTATGAAACATCTAACAACGCGTTTCTAGGACTCTAAACCAAGTTACATGCAACATGAGTTCTTATAAGTTTTTCAATGAGCTTTGTACAAGTTTGACGAACGTATGAAACATCTAACAACGCGTTTATAGGACTCTAAACAAAGTTTCATGTAACATGAGTGCTTATAAGTTCCTCAATGAGCTTTGTACAAATTTCACGAACTTATGAAACATCTAACAACGCGTTTCTAGGACTCTAAATCAAGTTTCATGCAACATGAGAGCTTATAAGTTCCTCAATGAGCTTTGTACAAGTTTGACGAACGTATGAAACATCTAACAACGCGTTTCTAGGTATCTAAACAAAGTTTCATGCAACATGAGTACTTATAAGTTCCTCAATTAGCTTTGTACAAGTTTCACAAAATTATGAAACATCTAACAACGCGTTTCTAGGACTCTAAACCAAGTTTCATGCAAGATGAGAGCTTATAAGTTCCTCAATGAGCTTTATACAAGTTTGACGAACGTATGAAACATCTAACAAATCGTTTCTAGGACTCTAAACCAAGTTTCATGCAACATGAGTGCTTATAAGTTCCTCAATGAGCTTTGTACAAGTTTCACGAACTTATGAAACATCTAACAACGCGGTTTCTAGGACTCTAAACCAAGTTACATGCAACATGAGTTCTTATAAGTTCCTCAATGAGCTTTATACAAGTTTGACGAACGTATGAAACATCTAACAACACGTTTCTAGGACTCTAAACCAAGTTTCATGCAACATGAATGCTTATAAGTATCTCAATGAGCTTTGTATAAGTTTCACGAACTTATGAAACATCTAATAACGCGTTTCTAGGACTCTAAATCAAGTTTCATTCAACATGAGAGCTTATAAGTTTTTCAATGAGCTTTGTACAAGTTTGACGAACGTATGAAACATCTAACAACGCGTTTCTAGGACTCTAAACCAAGTTTCATGCAACATGAGTGCTTATAAGTTCCTCAATGAGCTTTGTACAAGTTTCACGAACTTATGAAACATCTAACAACGCGTTTCTAGGACTCTAAACCAAGTTACATGCAACATGAGTTCTTATAAGTTCCTCAATGAGCTTTGTACAAGTTTGACGAACGTATGAAACATCTAACAACGCGTTTCTAGGACTCTAAACCAAGTTTCAATGAACATGAGTGCTTATTAGTATCTCAATGAGCTTTGTATAAGTTTCACGAACTTATGAAACATCTAACAACACGTTTCTAGGACTCTAAACCAAGTTTCATGCAAGATGAGTGCTTATAAGTTCCTCAATGAGCTTTGTATAAGTTTCACGAACTTATGAAACATCTAACAACGCGTTTCTAGGACTCTAAATCAAGTTTCATGCAACATGAGAGCTTATAAGTTCCTCAATGAGCTTTGTACAAGTTTGACGAACGTATGAAACATCTAACAACGCGTTTCTAGGAATCTAAACCAAGTTTCACGCAACATGAGTGCTTATAAGTTCCTCAATGAGCTTTGTACAAGTTTCACGAACTTATGAAACATCTAACAACGCGTTTCTAGGACTCTAAACCATGTTTCATGCAAAATGAGAGCTTATAAGTTCCTCAATGAGCTTTGTAGAAGTTTGACGAACGTATGAAACATCTAACAACGCGTTTCTAGGACTCTAAACCAAGTTTCATGCAACATGAGTGCTTATAACTTCCTCAATGAGCTTTGTACAAGTTTACGAACTTATGAAACATCTAACAACGCGTTTCTAGGACTCTAAACCAAGTTTCATGCAACATGAGTGCTTATAAGTTCCTCAAAGAGCTTTGTACGTATGAAACATCTAACAACGCGTTTCTAGGACTCTAAACCAAGTTTCATGCAACATGAGTACTTATAAGTATATCAATGAGCTTTGTATAAGTTTCACGAACTTATGAAACATCTAACAACGCGTTTCTAGGACTCTAAACCAAGTTTCATGCAACATGAGTGCTTATAAGTTCCTCAATGAGCTTTGTACAAGTTTGACGAACGTATGAAACATCTAACAACGTGTTTTTAGGACTCTAAACCAAGTTTAATGCAACATGAGAGCTTATAAGATCCTCAATGAGCTTTATACAAGTTTGACGAACTTATGAAACATCTAACAACGCGTTTCTAGGACTCTAAACCAAGTTTCATGCAACATGAGTGCTTATAAGTTCCTCAATGAGGTTTGTACAAGTTTCACGAACTTATGAAACATCTAACAACGCGTTTCTAGGACTCTAAACCAAGTTTCATGCAACATGAGTGCTTATAAGTTCCTCAATGAGCTAAGTACATGGTTCACGAACTTATGAAACATCTAACAACGCGTTTTTAGGACTCTAAACCAAGTTACATGCAACATGAGTTCTTATAAGTTCCTCAATGAGCTTTGTACAAGTTTGACGAACGTATGAAACATCTAACAACGCGTTTCTAGGACTCTAAACCAAGTTACATGCAACATGAGTTCTTATAAGTTCCTCAATGAGCTTTGTACAAGTTTGACGAACGTTTGAAACATCTAACAACGCGTTTCTAAAACTCTAAACCAAGTTACATGCAACATGAATGCTTATAAGTTCCTCAATGAGCTTTGTACAAGTTTGACGAACGTATGAAACATCTAACAAATCGTTTCTAGGACTCTAAACCAAGTTTCATGCAACATGAGAGCTTTTAAGTTCCTCAATGAGCTTTGTATAAGTTTGACGAACTTATGAAACATCTAACAACACGTTTCTAGGACTCTAAACCAAGTTTCATGCAACATGAGTGCTTATAAGTATCTCAATGAGCTTTGTATAAGTTTGACGAACTTATGAAACATCTAAGAACTCATTTCTAGGACTCTAAACCAAGTTTCATGCAACATGAGAGCTTATAAGTTCCTGAATGAGCTTTGTACTGTTAGATTTAAGAAGATTAAAGTTGAGTTTAGAGATTTGTGTTCTTGAGTTCCATGAAGAACATCAAGAACAAGAGAGAGAGAGAATAGAGGGAGAGAGTTTAATCGGATATTAGTATATTAGATTAATTGTTTTGTGTTTGTTACAAGCGATTACATATACAAGGAGAAGGCTCAAAATAGATTCCTAGGAATATGCTAAATGTGTCAACGTCCATCTTGGTTAGCCGCGCCACACGTAAGGCGACCCGTGATTAGCCGCGGCTTAGGATGGTCCGTGAGTGTACGGCCGAGTGCACTCCACGCTCCTTAAGGCGACCCGTGATTGTACGGAATGCGTGGACTCCAAACGCCAACGGCTACTTCTCCAACGGCTATCTTCTAGATCCTTCTTCCTTGTTTACTTGTTCTCCTTGTAACGGTAACAAAAGAGATAGCTTGGGTCCTTTGCCTTTGACCACAAGCTAGGTCTTTGCCTTGGTGGACAAGCGTGTCCGGGCAAAGCCTTGGTCTCTTTTTAACACTCCCCCGCAAGCTTAGCCTAATGCAATGGCTAAGCTTGGAACCCGCATAACCTTGCCTCGTTAAAAACCTTGGTGAGAAAACCACTTGGGATAAACCTCACCTAAGGGAAAAGAGTGCAAGCCTATGCGGTTGGAGACTTAGGCTTTGGTAGCCCGTGTGAGTCCTAGTCTTGGTAGGATGGACTCACAAACCTTCAAGCTTGCTGATTTGGTGAAGATGTCCGCGAGTTGGTCTTCACTTTTGGTGTAGCACGGTAAGATGGTCCCTTTAACCATTTGCTCTCTAACTTTGTGACAATCCACCTCTATGTGCTTGGTCCGTTCATGGAAGACCGAGTTGGTTGCTATGTGGATGGCCGCTTGGTTGTCACAATGCATGGTCATTGGTGCTTCAATCTTGAAGCCCAAATCCCCTAGCAAGTTCTTTAGCCACATGAGTTCTTGAGTTAGCTTCCTCATGGCTCTATACTCGGCTTCGGCGGTTGAGCAAGACACTATCTTTTGCTTCTTTGTCTTCCATGTGACAAGGTTGCCTCCAATGAAAGTACAATACCCGGTGGTTGACCGCCTGTCTTCTAGGTTCCCGGCATAGTCCGCGTCACAATACCCAATAACCTCCGTGCTTTTGTTGCAACCCATCCATATACCCAAGCATGAAGTTCCCTTAAGGTATCCCAAGATCCTCATGATCATGTTCCAATGATGTTGCTTCGGCCTTTGCATATGTTGGGAGACTTGATTCACGGCAAAGCATAGATCCGGTCTAGTGATGGTAAGGTAAATGAGCTTTCCCACTAGCCGTCTATATAGCATCGGGTCTTTGTATGGTTGATCGTCTTCACTACCCTCTTGAATGGTCTTGTAGCCGTCTTCAAGGGGTGTCTTGGCCACCTTGGTACCTGCCATATTGACAACACCTAAAACATCATGGGTGTACTTCCTTTGGGAGAGAAATAGACCTTCCTTTGATCTACATACTTCAATCCCAAGGAAGTACTTAAGCAAACCGAGATCTTTGATATCAAATTTAGACTTAAGAAAAGACTTGGTTTCTTGAATACCTCCCTTGTTGTTTCCGGAGATGATGATGTCATCTACGTATACAAGTACTACTACTATACCTTCTTGGTTTTGTAGTGTGAAGAGTGTGTGTTCGGCTTGTGATCTCTTGAATCCTCTTGCCATCAATGTTGAGCTAAGCTTGTGGTACCAAGCTCTTGGTGATTGCTTGAGACCATAGATGGCCTTTCTTAATCTTAAGACTTTCCCGGGGGTAATCTCAACTCCGGGTGGTGGAGTCATGTATACCTCTTCCTCAAGTTCTCCTTGTAGGAAGGCGTTCTTCACATCCATTTGAAAGAGATCCCAAGACAAATTAGTAGCCAAGGATAGAATGACCCTAACCGTGTGACGTTTGGCCACTGGTGCAAAGGTATCCAAGTAATCTTCTCCATAGGTTTGGGTGAAGCCTCTTGCCACAAGTCTTGCCTTATGCCTTTCAATATCCCCATTGCTTAGGTACTTGATGGTGAACACATATCTAGAGCTTACGGTCTTCTTGCCCTTGGGAAGATCAGTTTCATAGAAGGTTTCATTGTCTTCTATTGCCTTGTTCTCGGCTCTAACCGCATTGATCCACACTTCTTCCTTCATTGCTTCTTCATATGTCCTTGGTATCACATGTTGATCCATGGCGGTAAGGAAGACTCGGTGTTCCTTGGGAATTCTTGCAAGAGAGCATGTTGCTTGAGTAGGATGGGCCACCGCCTTGCTGTTGTAGTAGACCCTTGTGTTTACCCAATTAGACGGATGCTTCTTTACCCTAGTGCTTCTCCTTAGAGTCGGCTCCGGTTGAATACTAGTCGGCTCCGGTGGTACACTTCCTCCTTGACCCACTTCTTGATCATGACCCTCTTGAGCATGTCCTTGGTCTTCTTGTGATGTAGTTTGTTGATGAGCACTTGATTCTCCCCGGACTCATTAGACTCTTGAGGTTCGGAGTTTGCTTGCTCATTTATGTTCTCCCCCTCATGATCAAGAGGAGTGGGTTGTTGATTTGGTATGTCTTGGCTTGGCTCTTCTTCAAAGTTCATGCCAAGATTCTTCATTAGGTTCCTTAGGCTTGTGGCTCTATCCGTGACCTTCTCGGGTAAGTCCTTCACACTATCCCAATTTTTGTCTTCATAGAAGCTTTTGCCTTCAAAGAACTTGACATCTCTTGAGACTATGACCCTTCTTGTCTCGGGTACATAACATTTGTATCCTTTTTGTGTGTTGGAGTAGCCTATGAACATGGCCTTGATGCTCTTTGCTTCAAGTTTGTTCCTTTGTTCACTAGGCACAAAAACAAAACACACACAACCGAAAACTCTTAGATGGTTAAGAATAGGCTTACTCTTATTCAAAACTTGAAAGGGAGATTGGTTGTTTAAGATTTGAGTAGGGGTTCGGTTGATGAGATAACACGCGGTTAAAACACCATCCGACCAAAACCGTTTTGGGATGTTCATGTGGAACATCATTGACCGTGTGACTTCCATGAGATGCCTATTCTTCCTCTCGGCCACACCGTTTTGTTGCGGTGTATATGGGCAAGTGGTTTGGTGAAGAATCCCATGGTTGGCTATGTGTTCTTTGAATGCTCGGCTTGTGTACTCCCCCCATTATCCGACCTAAAGGTTTTAATCTTAGCATTGTAATGGTTAGTCACATAGTTTTGAAAGTTTTTAAAAGCCTCTAATACCCTATCTTTAGTTTGTAAAAGTGTAACCCAAGTGTATTTAGAGCTTTCATCTATAAATGTGACAAAATAAGCTTGATTATCCCTAGATTTGCAAGGGGAGGACCAAACGTCCGAATGGATCAATTCAAAAGGTTTGTAACACATTTTGGATTTTGAAAATACGGGTTCTACAATGTTTGCCTAAAATGCAAGCCTCACAAGTTTGATGATCAAAAACAACATTAGGGAAAATAGTTTTTAAAGCATTCAAATGAGGATGACCAAGTCTAAAATGCCAAATAACATTGTTAACTTCGGCTATAACCGATTTAAAAGCATGACAAAGAGAAGTAGAAGTAGAGTTTTTGAAATCAAATTCTTCAAGAACATAGAGGTCCCCTCTTGTGACCCCTTTTCCAATGACCTTCTCACTCTTAATATCCTGAAAAATCACATCATTAGGACTGAAAATAACCTTGCAATTCAAATCACAAGCAATGCGTTTAACGGATATAAGATTGGAAGTGAAACTAGGCATGTAAAGAGCTTGAGAATCACTATCAAACAACTTAAGATTTCCTAACCCTTCTATAGGAATTTCACTCCCATTTGCAATAATGACATTACCTAAAGCCGGTTTAACATTACTAATTAAATCCAAGTTACTAATCATATGATGAGAAGCACCCGAATCAACAATAATAGGCTTATATGGTTCAATGTCTATGTTTTGAGCACTAAGAGAGTAATAGGGTGAAATACCGGAGCCCTTAAGGGCTTTGATGAGTGCGTCAAGGTCCGACTTCCTCACGAACTCGTCCATGTATGGGACAATGGCCGAAGACTCCTCTTCCTTGCCATGGCTTGGTCCGCTTGTACTTGGTATGCTAGCCGAGTCATCGTGAGAGTAATTGGCCTTGGCATCCTTGAACTTGGCCGGCTTGAGGCTAGGGTGTAGGATCCAACACTTCTCCTTGTTGTGGCCTTTCTTCTTGCAATGCTCACATGTCAAGGCTCTCCTTTCTTCATATGTCTTGGAAGAAGGTTTGAACGCCACCTTGTTTGCGGTCACAAGCTCTTTCTTGCCATCAAATAGTTCAATGGAGCCTTGCTCCCTTTGGAGTTGCGCACACACTTCTTCAAGGTTTGGTAGAGTATCGGCTCGGAGAAGATGCTTGGTGATCTCCTTGTAGCTGCCGTTGAGGGTGAGAAGCAAGCCAAAGACTTTGTCTTGCTCTCTTCGTTCATTTAACACTTTAGGATCCACGGTGCTTGGGCGAAGCATCTCTAACTCGCCCAAAGTGACCTAAACTTCCCAAAGTGTTTAGTGAACTCGGTGTCTTCTTGGTTTAGGTCACTAATGGCCTTCTTGACTTCATAAACTCGGCTAAGGTTTGAGATGTTGCCGTAGACGGTTTGGAGAGTGTCCCATAGCTCCTTGGCGTTTTCGCAATAGGAGTAAGCCTCCAAGATGGACGGCTCAAGGGATCCTTGGATGATTCCAAGTACCTTTTGGTCTAGTTGGAACCACTTCTCATCGTCGGTTGTGAGTTCGTTGTTGAACTCAATGGGAGCGTCTTGCCGAGTGAGTATATGGTTCCAATAGCCGCGGCCACAAAGGGCTATCTTCATGGTTCTTGCCCATAGAAGGTAGTTGATGCCTTTGAGAGTAACCGGACAAAGTGCCTTCTTGGATTCTTTGTCTTCCATGGTTGTATTAGGTGAGTTTTGAAATAACTTGGTTTTGAGATTTCGGATCTAGGAATTTGAACCGAAGGAGCCGAGAAATCGTTACCGAGAGTCGAGGATGCTCGGTGTCGAGGGAAACTTTGTCGAGGTTTGTCGAGGTTTATCGAGAGTGCACGGTAACCGGATTATCGAGAGTGCACAGTAACCGGATTATCGAGGATTGTCGAGCACCGAGAATCGTCGGTACCGAGAGTAACCGAGAGAGTTTGAGCGGAAGAAAAGTAGGTTCAAGAGCTATTAGGCTCTGATACCATGTTAGATTAAAGAAGATTAAAGTTGAGTTTAGAGATTTGTGTTCTTGAGTTCCATGAAGAACATCAAGAACAAGAGAGAGAGAGAATAGTGGGAGAGAGTTTAATCGGATATTAGTATATTAGATTAATTGTTTTGTGTTTGTTACAAGCGATTACATATACAAGGAGAAGGCTCAAAATAGATTCCTAGGAATATGCTAAATGTGTCAACGTCCATCTTGGTTAGCCGCGCCACACGTCAACATCCGTCTCGATTAGCCGCGGCTTAGGATGGTCCGTGAGTGTACGGCCGAGTGCACTCCACGCTCCTTAAGGCGACCCGTGATTGTACGGAATGCGTGGACTCCAAACGCCAACGGCTACTTCTCCAACGGCTATCTTCTAGATCCTTCTTCCTTGTTTACTTGTTCTCCTTGTAACGGTAACAAAAGAGATAGCTTGGGTCCTTTGCCTTTGACCACAAGCTAGGTCTTTGCCTTGGTGGACAAGCGTGTCCGGGCAAAGCCTTGGTCTCTTTTTAACACTCCCCCGCAAGCTTAGCCTAATGCAATGGCTAAGCTTGGAACCCGCATAACCTTGCCTCGTTAAAAACCTTGGTGAGAAAACCACTTGGGATAAACCTCACCTAAGGGAAAAGAGTGCAAGCCTATGCGGTTGGAGACTTAGGCTTTGGTAGCCCGTGTGAGTCCTAGTCTTGGTAGGATGGACTCACAAACCTTCAAGCTTGCTGATTTGGTGAAGATGTCCGCGAGTTGGTCTTCACTTTTGGTGTAGCACGGTAAGATGGTCCCTTTAACCATTTGCTCTCTAACTTTGTGACAATCCACCTCTATGTGCTTGGTCCGTTCATGGAAGACCGAGTTGGTTGCTATGTGGATGGCCGCTTGGTTGTCACAATGCATGGTCATTGGTGCTTCAATCTTGAAGCCCAAATCCCCTAGCAAGTTCTTTAGCCACATGAGTTCTTGAGTTAGCTTCCTCATGGCTCTATACTCGGCTTCGGCGGTTGAGCAAGACACTATCTTTTGCTTCTTTGTCTTCCATGTGACAAGGTTGCCTCCAATGAAAGTACAATACCCGGTGGTTGACCGCCTGTCTTCTAGGTTCCCGGCATAGTCCGCGTCACAATACCCAATAACCTCCGTGCTTTTGTTGCAACCCATCCATATACCCAAGCTTGAAGTTCCCTTAAGGTATCCCAAGATCCTCATGATCATGTTCCAATGATGTTGCTTCGGCCTTTGCATATGTTGGGAGACTTGATTCACGGCAAAGCATAGATCCGGTCTAGTGATGGTAAGGTAAATGAGCTTTCCCACTAGCCGTCTATATAGCATCGGGTCTTTGTATGGTTGATCGTCTTCACTACCCTCTTGAATGGTCTTGTAGCCGTCTTCAAGGGGTGTCTTGGCCACCTTGGTACCTGCCATATTGACAACACCTAAAACATCATGGGTGTACTTCCTTTGGGAGAGAAATAGACCTTCCTTTGATCTACATACTTCAATCCCAAGGAAGTACTTAAGCAAACCGAGATCTTTGATATCGAATTTAGACTTAAGAAAAGACTTGGTTTCTTGAATACCTCCCTTGTTGTTTCCGGAGATGATGATGTCATCTACGTATACAAGTACTACTACTATACCTTCTTGGTTTTGTAGTGTGAAGAGTGTGTGTTCGGCTTGTGATCTCTTGAATCCTCTTGCCATCAATGTTGAGCTAAGCTTGTGGTACCAAGCTCTTGGTGATTGCTTGAGACCATAGATGGCCATTAGCTTGGGTCCTTTGCCTTTGACCACAAGCTAGGTCTTTGCCTTGGTGGACAAGCGTGTCCGGGCAAAGCCTTGGTCTCTTTTTAACATGTACAAGTTTGACGAACGTATGAAACATCTAACAACGTGTTTTTAGGACTCTAAACCAAGTTTCATGCAACATGAGAGCTTATAAGTTCCTCAATGAGCTTTGTACAAGTTTGAATAACGTATGAAACATCTAACAACGTGTTTTTAGGACTCTAAACCAAGTTTAATGCAATATGAGAGCTTATAAGTTCCTCAATGAGCTTTATACAAGTTTGACGAACTTATGAAACATCTAACAACGCGTTTCTAGGACTCTAAACCAAGTTTCATGCAACATGAGTGCTTATAAGTTCCTCAATGAGCTAAGTACAAGGTTCACGAACTTATGAAACATCTAACTGTTGGAATTCGAAGAATACGGAGAGCTTGTGATGCTCGGAGTCGATGAGGAAGATTCACCGAGAGATTGAGAGTATCGGATCTTGAGTGTTCTTGAGAGAATAGATGTGTATAGAGAGTATTGTGGGAAGTTTAGGTGTATTAGAGAGAATAAGAACAAGTAATTAGTATTAGGAAGAGAGGATAAAACCTCCTTAATGTTTACAATAGCGATTACATAGCTTATATAGAGATAACAATGGCTTATAGCCGTTTAGAGATAAGGGAGAGAGTCTAACGGCTCTATTTGTTCGAATGTATCGGCCAAGTGTGGCCGATATACTTCCCCCGATATGAGCTCGATCCGACCGTTGGGAGGACGTAGCTTGAATGTATCGGCCAAGTGTGGCCGATATACTTGCCCGATACAAGTCTTTCTCTTAGCCATATCGCCTTCACCTTGTATCGGTCACTCTAGACCGGTACACCTTCTCGATATCGGTCATCTTCTTGACCGATACCTTTGGTCGATACTCCACATCTTGTCATCTTCATATGTTTTGACATAATGCCCTTATGGGTTACCATTAGTCTCAACACTCCCCCTCAAGCTTAGCCTAATGAAATGGCTAAGATTGGACATCGCTTAGACAAACCTCATTAAAACCCTTAAACGGGAAAACCACTTGGGATAAAACCGCGTTTTAGGGGAAAAAGAGTGTAAGTCTTTGCAATAGGGGTCTTCTTAATCTTGGCCTTTATCTTCTTGACTTGGCCGAAACTCCCCCTTAAGATAGAACCGGTTTGATATTCTTGACTTTGCCGTGTTCTTCAATGAGGGTTCTTTGGATACTTGATTTGGTCTTCACGGTTTGTTCTTCACAAACTTTGGTGTGAGACTTTGATTTGATTCCTATCCACGACTTTGTTCTTCACAAGCTTGGGTGTGGATGGATTTGACCGAACACTTATGGCTTCCTCCTTTCTTCTCTTGATTTCTCCTTGATGGCATTCTTCTTGTTATTCAAGCAACCGAGAATGATCACTTGGCTCTCACTTCTTTTAACCTTCAAAGGATTCAAGAAAGATGTAAAGCTTAGTGAAAGGGTTAACTTGATACGCTTAGATAGAAATGCACATAAGAAGCTTAAGTCTAGATGCAACTAATAAATCAATGAGTAATTTTGTTTATTTAAACCTAAGTTCTTTAACAAATTTCAAATGATTTTATTTAGGCCTAATAGACTAAACAACTTTTAACAAGGGCAATGATTAGATTCATCAAGAACTAAGCAAGATTATGTGATGCGGCTCTAGTTCTTATGAGAATACTAATCATAATAAAGAGAGTAGGGTTAAGGGACAACCTTTAGTTTGTAGAGGAATGACTTGTCCTTGTAGTCGCATCTAGGTTTGAGCTTTGGCTTCTTCTTGAGGTCTTGCTTTCTTCTTTGTGCGGTTGGAACAAGGATTTTTCGGAGTATTTTGGATCTTAATCTCTTTTAATCTTCCTTAATCTCTAAAGGACCAAGCTCATCACTTTGCTCCTAATCTCCACCACTATACTCACGAATTCCAACATGGTATCAGAGCAAAGCTCTTGAGACCCATAGGTAAGTCGCTTCCGCCATTCTCCTTTCTTATTTCTTGCTTATAAACACAAAGATCTAGATGAGGAAAAGAATGACCAAGATCCGAGTGGTTAAAACCCTTAAGATCTTGGTGAATCAATGCTCCTCTTAGGAAGAGAACCATGATTCTTTGTCTCTTAATGAGTGAAGATACATGTTGAATCCAAGTTCCTTTCAAGAACAATCCAATCAAAACCAAATCATAGTGAGCATAGATTGAAAATCTAGCTATATGATGTTTTTGGTTGAGTTGTTCTTTAAGATCTTTGTTTAGGCCGAAAGTTGTGGATGAGAACCATTGTTTCCTCATTCTTATGAGTTTAAAAGGAACCTTGATGAATCCAAAATCCATCTAACTTAGGCATTAGGCAATGACCAAGTATTCAAAGCATAAAGCTTGAAACTTGTGAGCTAAAGAGTGAGAGAACCATGCTCATTGATTCTTTAAGAACAATGCCTTGTTGAATCCGAAACTCTATGCTTTTCTTAAGATACAAAGATAAAAGGATGAGATCCATGATTCGCCATGAGCGATAAGTGTTGTATCCAAATCCGAAGGTAATTACTTCATCTTTGTAAGGCCGAAAGCAAAGAGGATGAGAACCATGGATTCCCCACTCTTATGAGTCCAAAGGGAACCATGTTGAATCCAAATCGGACTTTGCTTAGGCATTTTTAGACTATGAACAAGTATTCAAGAACAAAACTTGAAACTTGCGAGTCAAAAGGGTTTGTGAACCTTGTGTGCTCACTCTTAGGAGTCCAAAGCCACTTGATGAATCCAATACCATGAAAGTTTCGGTTAAAAGCTTGTCCGAATTTCAAAGACAAAATAGTTGAGTCATGTAGTCGACTATGTCACATGACTACATGACAACTGAATCTTTGAAAGATCTAGGATACAAGGTCCACTTATGTCTTTGTCTAAGACCAAATCACTAGTCCTTGTTTGGTGAAGTGGTTTGAATCTTGGTAAAAGACTAAGTGAACTTAAAACCTTGGTTAATCCAAAAGATCTTCGGTTTAACAAAGGGTAAGGAACCAAGATCCGCTTGTGATAAAGCATATAAGATCTTTGTGTATCCGATACTCTCTTAGAGGGAAGAGAACCAAGCCTCCATAAGTGTAATAAAACACAGAGAGCTTGATGATTCCTTCATAACCTCGGCTAACATGAGTCTATAAAGAGATCCATGACCACTTAAAAGGTGATACTTTAAAGGGTCATGATGAATCCATCTTTAGACTTATGGGGAAATGATTCACTACATTAACATCTATATAAGGTGAAGATGGAATGATGATCTAGGTTTGTTGTCATAAACCGCCTATGTGCACTTAAGTTTATGATACAAGATGAGTAACTAAGCTATGAAAGCTATCAAGTTACAATGAATCTTGTTGGTGTGTTTTTAAGATCATGGTCCGCCATTGTGCACTAAAGACCATGGTCCCTTGTTGCTAACTTGAATCTATGTGTAGGTAAAGAAGCAAACAAGAGAATTTCTCATAAAGAGAAGTCATAAATCCAATCTTAGACTAACCATTGAGGTGCTCTACAAGGATAAATGACTTCTCCCAATGACCATCTTCCCAAAGGAAAACCATAAAAAGGCCATTTCTAAACTCTTTACTCCCTTATTTATATTATTAGATACTTGTCTAAGTGTTGAGGTGCTTGAAATTGTTATATGCCTTAGATCACTTAGAAATTTGTTTGTCAATTTCAAAACTATAAGACCAAAACTTGAACTTGTTGAGGTGCATACTATTCTCGGGTTTAATCAAAAGACATAGGGAACATATTGAACTATTGTCTTAAACCCTCTCTTGCATTATTACTTGTACTTGTGAATGGTTGATCAATAGTTTGTAAATTGTTACATGTTATTATCTTGTGCCGGTTATTCATGAAACTAAGATCAATTTTGTGTCTTTGATATGATGTAGGATCATCGTGTCTAAGGACTTAAAAAGATCATCATGAAAGCCCCTAAGCATAAAGAGGTAACAAGGAAGTGTTAAAGAGAAGAGGGGTAAAGAGAAGAATGAAAGAAGCCATGAAGGTATCCAAAGGATTGATGAGAACCCCTCTCTCACCAAGCTTGTGAAGAACAAAGCCGAGAAAGGAGGAAAGTTCATAGACTTCCATCTTAATCATGAAGGGGGAGAAGAAGTAATCATCCACATCTCATCATGATCAAATGGAAGCCAATCCACCTAATCTTCGGTCAAGTCCCTAGCAAAGACAAAGACCATCACTTGACCAAAGTCCCTAGCAAAGACAAGGTCACCATTCTCGGGCCAAGTATCAAGAAGAACAAGCCGAGTCAATCCAACCATTCTCGGCCAAGTATCAAGAAGAACAAGCCGAGTCAATCCACCTAATCTTCGGTCAAGTCCCTAGCAAAGACAAAGACCATCACTTGACCAAAGTCCCTAGCAAAGACAAGGTCCATTCTCCGGTTAAAGCATCTTCCAAGGTGCCAAACCAATTCAGTCTCGGCCAAATCCTTACAAAGGAGAAGGCCAAACCATCTTATCATCATCTTTTGGTCAAGATCTAGCAAGTCAAAGACCTCCATTCAACCACCAACAAACCCGGCCAAAGTATCCAGAAGGACTAAGCCGCCACTTCCACCAATCCGGCTAAGTATTGACTAAAGTACCAAGAAGGACGAAGTCAATACAAAGCTCTCACTCTCGGCTAAAGTACCAAAAAGGACGAAGCCTCCACAACCAATCCATTTCGGCTTAAGTACCAACAAGATACAAGGCCAAAGTCTCATTGAAGCAAAGAAGAACCGCAACTAGCTAAAGACACTTGAAGGAAGATCATAACTTGCTCAAGGAGTCTAAGAGCCTTCATCAATCACTCGGTCAAGCTTCTACAAAGAAGCAAGACAACCCAGAGTCCATACCATCAACACTAGGCTCGGTCAAGTTCCTAGCAACGACAAAACCGAGCCATCCATGTTCTAGAAAGAGACCGATAATCAACCATGATCAATCGGCTCTCACCATTCTCGGCCTAGCAACTATCAAGTGCAAAGCCAAATACTTGTTACTCGGCCTAAGCATCTACCAAGAGCTAAGCCAAAAGACTCCAAACCAACCTTGTTCCAATTGCACAAAGGATAAAGCCGCAAGACCTCACGAAGAAGTCAAAGGGCTCAAGCCAAATGCAACTACAAGGGATCATCAATCTATCATACCCCTACAAACCAAAGGCTGTCCCTTAACCTTACTCTCTTTATTATGATTAACTTATTCATAGAACTAGAGCTGCATCACATAATCTTGCTTAGTTCTTGATGAATTTAATCATTGCCCTTGCTAAAAAGTTGCTTGAAGCCTATGTGAAATCATTTGAAATTTGTGCGGGAACTTAGGTTTAATAGCAAAATTACTCATTGATTCATTATGTTGCATCTAGACTTAAGCTTCTTATGTGCATTTCTATCTAAGCGTATCAAGTTAACCCTTTCACTAAGCTTTACATCTTTCTTGAATCCTTTGAAGGTTAAAAGAAGTGAGAGCCAAGTGATCATTCTCGGTTGCTTGAATGACAAGAAAAATGCCAACAAGGAGAAATCAAGAGAAGAAAGGAGGAAGCCATAAGTGTTCGGTCAAATCCATCCACACCCAAGCTTGTGAAGAACAAAGCCGTGGATAGGAATCAAATCAAAGTCTCACACCGAAGCTTGTGAAGAACAAACCGTGAAGACCAAGTCAAAGAAATGAAGACCAAGAAGGTCTCATGTCAACAAGGGAGAAGCGTCACTTCCCAAATCAAAGAACGCATCCAAGATCCTAACAACAAGCCGAGAAGATCAAAGAAGCTTGTTGAAAGGAGATCATAGAACCCTTTAAGAAGAACACGGCAAAGTCAAGAAGATCAAACTGGTTCTATCTTAAGGGGAGTTTCGGCCAAGACAAGAAGATCAAGGCCAAGATTAAGAAGACCCCTATTGCAAAGACTTACACTCTTTTTCCCCTTAGTAATGCTTTTATCCCAAGTGGTTTTGCTTACTAAGGGTTTTAATGAGGTTTGTTTAGCAATGTCCAATCTTAGCCATTTCATTGGGCTAAGCTTGAGGGGGAGTATTAAGACTAATGATAACCTACAAAGGCATTAGATCAAAATACATCAAAGAAGGGGAAAAGTATAGTTGAGGCGTGTAGTTGACTACATCACAATGTAGTTGAGTCATGTAGTCGACCAATGTAGTTGCATCATGTAGTCGACTACATCAACCGACTAAAGAGCCGTTAGAGAATTCAAATTTGAATTCTAGCCGTTGGACTTATCCCTTGTTGCACTTTTTCTCTATTTAATGTTGTGTAAACACTTGTAAACATTAAGGAGGTGATTCCTCTCTTCATAATCTAACCAAAACTCTCTCTAATCTCTCTTAAACACTCAAGATCCGAATTAGTGTAATTCGGATCTTAATCTCTTTTAATCTTCCTTAATCTCTAAAGGACCAAGCGCATCACTTTGCTCCTAATCTCCACCACTATACTCACGAATTCCAACAGGAATGGGTTCAAAATGTTCGAAAGTCTCCTAAGAGCTGATTTGAACAATGATTCCCTTACCATACAAGATTCATCGCCTTCAAGGCTTGTCTTGCTTCTCTTAGATCTATGAACATTAACTACTGCAGAATTTAAACAACAAAAGAAAGAAGAGGGGATTTGGATTCATCAAGCTCTTATGCTCATAAGAGCAAAGTAGCAAGGTTCTCTCCACCTCATAGGCTAAGCTTGCGGATTAGCTTAGGTAGAGGAGCTTATGCTCTGATACCATGTTGGAATTCGAAGAATACGGAGAGCTTGTGATGCTCGGAGTGGATGAGGAAGATTCACCGAGAGATTGAGAGTATCGGATCTTGAGTGTTCTTGAGAGAATAGATGTGTATAGAGAGTATTGTGGGAAGTTTAGGTGTATTAGAGAGAATAAGAACAAGTAATTAGTATTAGGAAGAGAGGATAAAACCTCCTTAATGTTTACAATAGCGATTACATAGCTTATATAGAGATAACAATGGCTTATAGCCGTTTAGAGATAAGGGAGAGAGTCTAACGGCTCTATTTGTTCGAATGTATCGACCAAGTGTGGCCGATATACTTCCCCCGATATGAGCTCGATCCGACCGTTGGGAGGACGTAGCTTGAATGTATCGGCCAAGTGTGGCCGATATACTTGCCCGATACAAGTCTTTCTCTTAGCCATATCGCCTTCACCTTGTATCGGTCACTCTAGACCGGTACCCTTTCTCGATATCGGTCATCTTCTTAACCGATACCTTTGGTCGATACTCCACATCTTGTCATCTTCATATGTTTTGACATAATGCCCTTATGGGTTACCATTAGTCTCAACACTAACAACGCATTTCTAGGACTAAACCAAGTTACATGCAACATGAGTTCTTATAAGTTCCTCAATGAGCTTTGTACAAGTTTGACGAACGTATGAAACATCTAACAACGCGTTTCTAGGACTCTAAACCAAGTTACATGCAACATGAGTTCTTATAAGTTCCTCAATGAGCTTTGTACAAGTTTGACGAACGTATGAAACATCAAACAACGCATTTCGAGGACTCTAAACCAAGTTTCATGCAACATGAGTGCTTATAAGTATCTTAATGAGCTTTGTATAAGTTTGACGAACTTATGAAACATCTAACAACTCGTTTCTAGGACTCTAAACCAAGTTTCATGCAACATGAGAGCTTATAAATTCCTCAATGAGCTTTGTACAAGTTTGACGAACGTATGTAACATCTAACAACGTGTTTTTAGGACTCTAAACCAAGTTTAATGCAACATTAGAGCTTATAAGTTCCTCAATGAGCTTTATACAAGTTTGACGAACTTATGAAACATCTAACAACGCGTTTCTAGGACTCTAAACCAAGTTTCATGCAACATGAGAGCTTATAAGTTCCTCAATGAGCTTTGTACAAGTTTCACGAACTAATGAAACATCTAACAACGCGTTTCTAGGACTCTAAACCAAGTTACATGCAACATGAATTCAAATAAGTTCCTCAATGAGCTTTGTACAAGTTTGACGAACGTATGAAACATCTAACAACGCGTTTCTAGGACTCTAAACCAAGTTTCATGCAACAAGAGTGCTTATAAGTATCTCAATGAGCTTTGTATAAGTTTCACGAACTTATGAAACATCTAACAACGCGTTTCTAGGACTCTAAATCAAGTTTCATGCAACATGAGAGCTTATAAGTTCCTCAATGAGCTTTGTACAAGTTTGACGAACCTATGAAACATCTAACAACAAGTTTCTAGGTATCTAAACAAAGTTTCATGCAACATGAATGCTTATAAGTTCCTCAATGAGCTTTGTACAAGTTTCAGAAAATTATGAAACATCTAACAACGCGTTTCTAGGACTCTAAACCAAGTTTCATGCAATGAGTGCTTATAAGTTCCTCAATGAGCTTTGTACAAGTTTGACAAACGTATGAAACATCTAACAACGCGTTTCTAAAACTCTAAACCAAGTTTCATGCAAGATGAGTGCTTATAAGTTCCTCAATAAGCTTTGTACAAGTTTGACGAACGTATGAAACATCTAACAAATCGTTTCTAGGACTCTAAACCAAGTTTCATGCAACATGAGAGCTTATAAGTTCCTCAATGAGCTTTGTACAAGTTTGACGAACTTATGAAACATCTAACAACGCGTTTCTAGGACTCTAAACCAAGTTTCATGCAACATGAGTGCTTATAAGTATCTCAATGAGCTTTGTATAAGTTTGACGAACTTATGAAACATCTAAGAACTCGTTTCTAGGACTCTAAACCAAGTTTCATGCAACATGAGTGCTTATAAGTTCCTCAATGAGCTTTGTACAAGTTTCACGAACTTATGAAACATCTAACAACGCGTTTCTAGGACTCTAAACCAAGTTTCATGCAACATGAGAGCTTATAAGTTCCTCAATGAGCTTTGTACAAGTTTCACGAACTTATGAAACATCTAACATCGCGTTTCTAGGACTCTTAACCAAGTTACATGCAACACGAGAGCTTATCAGTTTTTCAATGAGCTTTGTACAAGTTTGACGAACGTAAGAAACATCTAACAACGCGTTTCTAGGACTCTAAACCAAGTTTCATGCAACATGAGTGCTTATAAGTTCCTCAATGAGCTTTGTACAAGTTTCACGATCTTATGAAACATCTAACAACGCGTTTCTAGGGACTCTAAACCAAGTTTCATGCAACGTGAGAGCTTATAAGTTCCTCAATGAGCTTTGTACAAGTTTCACGAACTTATGAAACATCTAACATCGCGTTTCTAGGACTTTAAACCAAGTTACATGCAACATGAGAGCTTATCGAGTTTTCAATGAGCTTTGTACAATTTTGACGAACGTATGAAATATCTAACAACGCGTTTCTAGGACTCTAAATCTTATAAGTTCCTCAATGAGCTTTGTACAAGTTTGACGAACGTATGAAACATCTAACAACGCGTTTCTAGGACTCTAAACCAAGTTTCATGCAACATGAGTAAGCTTATAAGTTCCTCAATGAGCTTTGTACAAGTTTGACGAACGTATGAAACATCTAACAACGCGTTTCTAGGACTTTAAACCAAGTTTCATGCAACATGAGTGCTTATAAGTTCCTCAATGAGCTTTGTACAAGTTTCACGAACTTATGAAACATCTAACAACGCGTTTCTAGGACTCTAAACCAAGTTTCATGCAACATGAGAGCTTATAAGTTCCTCAATGAGCTTTGTACAAGTTTGACGAACGTATGAAACATCTAACAACGCGTTTCTAGGACTCTTAACCAAGTTTCATGCAACATGAGTGCTTATAAGTTCCTCAATGAGCTTTGTACAAGTTTCACGAACTTATGAAACATCTAACAACGCGTTTCTAGGACTCTAAACCAAGTTACATGCAACATGAGTTCTTATAAGTTCCTCAATGAGCTTTGTACAAGTTTGACGAACGTATGAAACATCTAACAACGCGTTTCTAGGACTCTAAACCAAGTTTCATGCAACATGAGAGCTTATAAGTTCCTCAATAAGCTTTGTACAAGTTTGACGAACGTATGAAACATCTAACAACGCGTTTCTAGTACTCTAAACCAAGTTTCATGCAACATGAGTGCTTAAAGTTCCTCAATGAGCTTTGTACAAGTTTCACGAACTTATGAAACATCTAACAACGCGTTTCTAGGACTCTAAACCAAGTTACATGCAACATGAGTTCTTATTAGTTCCTCAATGAGCTTTGTACAAGTTTGACGAACGTATGAAACATCTAACAACGCGTTTCTAGGACTCTAAACCAAGTTTCATGCAACATGAGTGCTTATAAGTTCCTCAATGAGCTTTGTACAAGTTTCACGAACTTATGAAACATCTAACAACGCGTTTCTAGGACTCTAAACCAAGTTACATGCAACATGAGTTCTTATAAGTTCCTCAATGAGCTTTGTACAAGTTTGACGAACGTATGAAACATGTAACAACACGTTTTTAGGACTCTAAACCAAGTTTCATGCAACATGAGTGCTTATAAGTATCTCAATGAGCTTTGTATAAGTTTCACGAACTTATGAAACATCTAACAACGCGTTTCTAGGACTCTAAATCAAGTTTCATGCAACATGAGAGCTTATAAGTTCCTCAATGAGCTTTGTACAAGTTTGACGAACGTATGAAACATCTAACAACGCGTTTCTAGGACTCTAAACCAAGTTTCATGCAACATGAGTGCTTATAAGTTCCTCAATGAGCTTTGTACAAGTTTGACGAACATTTGAAACATCTAACAACGCGTTTCTAGGACTCTAAACCAAGTTTCATGCAACATGAGTGCTTATAAGTTCCTCAATGAGCTTTGTACAAGTTTGACGAACATTTGAAACATCTAACAACGCGTTTCTAGGACTCTAAACCAAGTTTCATGCAACATGAGTGTTTATAAGTTCCTCAATGAGCTTTGTACAAGTTTGACGAACGTATGAAACATCTAACAACGGGTTTCTAGGACTCTAAACCAAGTTTCATGCAAGATGAGTGTTTACAAGTGTCTCAATGAGCTTTGAATAAGTTTTACGAACTTATGAAACATCTAACAACGCGTTTCTAGGACTCTAAAAAAAGTTTCATGCAACATGAGTGCTTATAAGTTCCTCAATGAGCTTTGTACAAGTTTCACGAACTTATGAAACATCTAACAACGCGTTTCTAGGACTCTAAATCAAGTTTCATGCAACATGAGTGCTTATAAGTTCCTCAATGAGCTTTGTACAAGTTTCACGAACTTATGAAACATCTAACAACGTGTTTCTAGGATTCTAAACCAAGTTACATGCAACATGAGTTCTTATAAGTTCCTCAATGAGCTTTGTACAAGTTTGACGAACGTATGAAACATCTAACAACGCGTTTCTAGTACTCTAAACCAAGTTTCATGCAACATGAGTGCTTATAAGTTCCTCAATGAGCTTTGTACAAGTTTCACGAACTTATGAAACATCTAACAACGCGTTTCTAGGACTCTAAACAAAGTTACATGCAACATGAGTTCTTATTTGTTCCTCAATGAGCTTTGTACAAGTTTGACGAACGTATGAAACATCTAACAACGCGTTTCTAGGACTCTAAACCAAGTTTCATGCAACATGAGTGCTTATAAGTTCCTCAATGAGCTTTGGACAAGTTTCACGAACTTATGAAACATCTAACAACGCGTTTCTAGGACTCTAAACCAAGTTACATGCAACATGAGTTCTTATAAGTTCCTCAATGAGCTTTGTACAAGTTTGACGAACGTATGAAACATCTAACAACGCGTTTTTAAGACTCTAAACCAAGTTTCATGCAACATGAGTGCTTATAAGTATCTCAATGAGCTTTGTATAAGTTTCACGAACTTATGAAACATCTAACAACGCGTTTCTAGGACTCTAAATCAAGTTTCATGCAACATGAGAGCTTATAAGTTCCTCAATGAGCTTTGTACAAGTTTGACGAACGTATGAAACATCTAACAACGCGTTTCTAGGACTCTAAACCAAGTTTCATGCAACATGAGTGCTTATAAGTTCCTCAATGAGCTTTGTACAAGTTTGACGAACATTTGAAACATCTAACAACGCGTTTCTAGGACTCTAAACCAAGTTTCATGCAACATGAGTGTTTATAAGTTCCTCAATGAGCTTTGTACAAGTTTGACGAACGTATGAAACATCTAACAACGGGTTTCTAGGACTCTAAACCAAGTTTCATGCAAGATGAGTGTTTACAAGTGTCTCAATGAGCTTTGAATAAGTTTTACGAACTTATGAAACATCTAACAACGCGTTTCTAGGACTTTAAAAAAAGTTTCATGCAACATGAGAGCTTATAAGTTCCTCAATGAGCTTTATACAAGTTTGACCAACTTATGAAACATCTAACAACGCGTTTCTAGGACTCTAAATCAAGTTTCATGCAACATGAGTGCTTATAAGTTCCTCAATGAGCTTTGTACAAGTTTCACGAACTTATGAAACATCTAACAACGTGTTTCTAGGATTCTAAACCAACTTACATGCAACATGAGTTCTTATAAGTTCCTCAATGAGCTTTGTACAAGTTTGACGAACGTATGAAACATCTAACAACGCGTTTCTAGGACTCTAAACCAAGTTTCATGCAACATGAGAGCTTATAAGTTCCTCAATAAGCTTTGTACAAGTTTGACGAACGTATGAAACATCTAACAACGCGTTTCTAGTACTCTAAACCAAGTTTCATGCAACATGAGTGCTTATAAGTTCCTCAATGAGCTTTGTACAAGTTTCACGAACTTATGAAACATCTAACAACGCGTTTCTAGGACTCTAAACAAAGTTACATGCAACATGAGTTCTTATTAGTTCCTCAATGAGCTTTGTACAAGTTTGACGAACGTATGAAACATCTAACAACGCGTTTCTAGGACTCTAAACCAAGTTTCATGCAACATGAGTGCTTATAAGTTCCTTAATGAGCTTTGTACAAGTTTCACGAACTTATGAAACATCTAACAACGCGTTTCTAGGACTCTAAACCAAGTTACATGCAACATGAGTTCTTATAAGTTCCTCAATGAGCTTTGTACAAGTTTGACGAACGTATGAAACATCTAACAACGCGTTTTTAAGACTCTAAACCAAGTTTCATGCAACATGAGTGCTTATAAGTATCTCAATGAGCTTTGTATAAGTTTCACGAACTTATGAAACATCTAACAACGCGTTTCTAGGACTCTAAATCAAGTTTCATGCAACATGAGAGCTTATAAGTTCCTCAATGAGCTTTGTACAAGTTTGACGAACGTATGAAACATCTAACAACGCGTTTCTAGGACTCTAAACCAAGTTTCATGCAACATGAGTGCTTATAAGTTCCTCAATGAGCTTTGTACAAGTTTGACGAACATTTGAAACATCTAACAACGCGTTTCTAGGACTCTAAACCAAGTTTCATGCAACATGAGTGTTTATAAGTTCCTCAATGAGCTTTGTACAAGTTTGACGAACGTATGAAACATCTAACAACGGGTTTCTAGGACTCTAAACCAAGTTTCATGCAAGATGAGTGTTTACAAGTGTCTCAATGAGCTTTGAATAAGTTTTACGAACTTATGAAACATCTAACAACGCGTTTCTAGGACTTTAAATCAAGTTTCATGCAACATGAGAGCTTATAAGTTCCTCAATGAGCTTTGTACAAGTTTGACGAACGTATGAAACAACTAATGCCTTATCCGTCAAGGCATTTAGTCCGGTTCAAAGATTACAAGACGTGAAGTGCAAGGTAACTCGTCTAGGCAAAGTATTGACTGAGAAGGATAGTCTAAGAGGTAACCATGAAGGAGGAAAGGTAGACGAGTGGAAAGGAAGTCAGGTTTTGGTCTCAACCAAAAGTTACCATTTCACCGTACCGCGGTACATTGGGAGCTCGGTAAGTTTATCCGGCGCCCGATAGTTTATTTACCGCGGTACGGTCAGCGCCCGATAAAATACGCCTCCCCGCGGACGCGCGCGATTCCTTCTGGTCAAAAACCTTTTGGCGATCTTATCTTTTAACGGTCATATTAGTTTTTGCCTATATCAAGTTTTTCCTTGTAATCCTGTAATCTTAACTTTATGAAATCAATAAACATGTTTATCACATATTCCTTCTCTAATCTCTCTTCATGTTCTTCAAGAACATGAAGAACACCGATTCATAATCTTCTCTAAATCTCAAATACTCTCCGTTTACACTCACAAATTCTAACATGGTATCAGAGCATGATTGCTCGTGAACCATAAATCTCGTTTCCGCGTTTCTTATTCTCTGTTCTAAATCTCTGTTTTTCATAAAGATTCAAACTTTATCTCTGGTTTGGGTTTCTCTTCATAAAGATTCAAACTTTATCCTTGTAAACGTTTGATTCTCATCTATATCTCCAAACTTTCTCTCCAAAAAGGCCGATTCCTTCAAGATCTGATCTTTTGAGCCATAAAGCTCTGTTTTTCCCAGATCTATTCCTAAATACTCTAGCTTTGTGTATCTGAAACCCGGGAACAAGTAAAGCTCTAAACTTTATCTCTTCCTACCTCGGTTTCTTCTCAAAACACAAACTTTTCTCTCTAAATCGGCTTATACTCTTAAAGATCTAAGCTTTTCTAGTCTAAACTCTGTCTCTACCATAAAAGACATTGCCTTTATTCTGTTTTGGCTTGGATACCTCTAAAAGGAACAACCTTTTCTCGGTTCAAAATCTTTCAACATGGAAGATAAGGAGCAATCTAAGAAGATACTTTGCCCAGTGACACTAAAGGGGATTAACTATCTCCTATGGGCAAGGACGGTAAAAGATTGCCCTATGTGGTGGTCGTGGTCTTTGGAACCACATACTCAAATCACAAGAAGTCATCTCGGATACTACCCTCACAGAAGGTGATTCTCTTACCACCGAAGGCAAATGGTTTCAAGAAGACCAGAAAGTGCTCGGAATCATTCAAGGATCTCTTGATCCAGCGATACTTGAGGCTTACTCATACTGCGAGAGTGCCAAAGACTTGCGGGACACTCTCCAAACAGTATATGGCAACATATCCAACCTTAGCCCGGGTCTATGAGGTGAAGATGGCGATAAATGATCTTAATCAAGAAGACATGGAATTCACCAAGCATTTTGGAAGGTTTAGGAGCTTGTGGGCGAGCTGGAAATGTTGCGGCCAAGTACCATTGATCCAAAAGTTCTCAATGAAAGGAGGGAGCAAGACAAAGTCTTTGGCTTGTTGCTCACGCTGAATGGTAGCTACAAGGATGTTATCAAGCATCTTTTGAGATCCGACAAGCTTCCCAATCTTGAAGAAGTGTGTGCTCAGTGCAAAGAGAGCAAGGATCCATAGAACTCTTTGGCAACAAGAAGGAGCTGGTCACTTGCCAATAAGGTTCCCTACAAGCCAACCGCCAAGACTTATGAAGACAGGAGAAGTCTGTTGTGTGATCACTGCAAGAAGAAGGGGCATTCCAAGGAGAAATGCTGGATCCTGAATCCACATCTCAAGCCGGCCAAGTTCAAAGATGCAAAGGCCAACTTCTCCAACGATGATGCAAGCTGGTCCAAGCGGCTCCGGCACAATGAGTCTCAAGGATAAGGAGGATGAATCAACAGCTATGGTGCCTTACACGGATGAATATGTGAGGAAGTCTGATCTAGATGCACTCATTAAAGCCCTTAAGGGCTCTGGTATTGACTCGTTCTACTCCCTTAGTGCTCATAACATTGAAAAACCTATTAAGCCTATTATCATTGATTCAGGAGCATCTCATCACATGATTAGTAATAAGAACCTGATTAGCAATGTTAAACCGGCACTAGGAAATGTTATTATTGCTAATGGTAGTAGGATCCCTGTAAAAGGTCTAAGAACCCTTAGAGTGTTTAATAGAGAATCTCAAGCCCTATATATGCCTAGCTTTACCTCTAATCTAATTTATGTTAAACGGATTGCTTGTGATCTAAAGTGCAATGTGATTTTCAGTCCTAATGAAGTTATATTTCACGATATTGAAAGTAAGGAAGTAATTGGAAAGGGAACTACCAGGGGAGACCTCTACATTCTTGACAAAGAAGTGTCAAGCTCTAATCATCATTCTGCTTTCAATTATGTCTTGTTAGAAGCTAATAATGTTTTGTGGCATTATAGATTAGGCCATCCTCATGTTAAGGCTTTAAAAACTCTTTTACCAAACGTATCTTTTGATCATAATAAATGTGAGTCTTGCATTTTGGGCAAGCACCACAAATCTGTGTTTTCAAACTCTAAAACTCTTTATGAAAACTGTTTTGATCTTGTGCATTCGGATGTTTGGTCTTCACCTTGCAAATCTAGAGAAAACCAAGCATATTTTGTGACTTTCATTGATGAAAAATCCAAATATACTTGGCTTACATTGTTACCATCTAAGGATAGGGTGCTAGATGCTTTTAAAATTTTTGAAACTTACATTACTAATCAATACAATGCCAAGATAAAATGTTTCAGATCAGACAATGGTGGGGAATACACAAGCAATGCATTCAAAGAACACATGGCCAATAAGGGTATACTTCACCAAACAAGATGCCCATATACTCCTCAACAAAACGGTGTAGCCGACAGGAAGAACACTTGATGGAAGTAACAAGATCCATGATGTTCCACATGAATGTGCCTAAGAGATTTTGGGCTGATGCTGTCTCAACAGCATGCTATCTAATAAACAGAACACCAACACAGATCCTTGAAAACCAATCCCCCTATCAGGTATTGAATAAGTCTAAACCATTTATCAATCATCTAAGAGTGTTTGGTTGTTTGTGTTTTGTATTTGTGCCAGGAGAGCAAAGAAACAAGCTGGATGCAAAGAGCACAAAAGCTATGTTTATTGGCTACTCAAGCACACAGAAAGGGTATAAGTGTTATGTCCCTGAAGCTAGACGTGTCCTTGTCTCAAGAGATGTTAAGTTTATTGAAGGAAAGAGCTACTATGAAGACAATACCTGGGAAAGTGTTCAAGACTTACCGAGGCTGCCACAGATAGAGCCACTAGCCTCGAAACTTGATGAGGAACTTGGGGATGAACATCAATGAAGAAGCAAGGACATAATCCACTCGGCAACCTGTCGAACAAGACTCCCACCTTGATCATGAAGGGGGAACAATGATGATACACGGGAGACTCATGAGGATCAAAGGGGAAGAACCTGAAACTCAAGAAGAGCATCAAGGAGAACCAGAGGATACTCAAGTCACTCAAGAAACAGTTCATAAAGAGATACATGATCAAGCTGCTCTGTGGTACCAAGAAGAAGTACTAGGATCGGGCGACCAAGTTCAAACTGGAAAAACACCGAGTCTACTTCAACAGCAATGTTGTAGCCCATCCTATCCAAGCAGTGTGCTCCATGGCTGTTTTTCCACATGACCATCAAGCATTCATTGCCAAAATAGAGCAACATTGGATTCCAAGAACCTATGAAGAGGCTATTGAGCATGAAGTATGGGTTAATGCGGTAAAAGCTGAAAATCAAGCAATGGAACGTAACCACACTTGGGATGAGGCTGATCTACCTAAAGGCAAGAAGGCAGTAAGCTCAAGATACGTGTTCACAATCAAGTACGTGAGCAATGGTGACATTGAGAGGCACAAGGCAAGACTAGTGGCAAGAGGATTTACACAGACTTATGGTGAAGACTATTTGGATACTTTTGCCCCGATTGCTAAACTCCACACGGTGAGAGTAATCATATCTCTAGCGGTGAACCTGGATTGGGATCTTTGGCAAATGGATGTCAAGAATGCTTTCCTTCAAGGAGAGTTAGAAGAAGAAGTCTACATGACTCCACCTCCGGCTTAGAAGACTCCATAACACCAGGGAAAGTATTGAGATTGAGAAAGGCTATCTATGGGCTCAAGAAATCTCCAAGAGCATGGTACCACAAACTCAGCACCACTCTAGTGACAAGGGGATTCAAGATGAGTCAAGCCGATCACACTTTATTCACTCTCCAATCAAAGGAAGGTATGGTAGTTATCCTCATCTACGTGGATGACATAGTCATCTCTCGGGGATAACAAGGTAGGAATTGCTTGAAACTAAGAACTATCTAAAGACTATGTTTGATATTAAAGATTTGGGGAAGATGAAATACTTCCTTGGAATTGAGATAAGTAGATCCGAAGAGGGTCTCTTTCTCTCCCAAAGGAAGTATACCTTGGATCTTCTTAATGAAACAGGTCACATGGATTCCAAGGCTGCAAAGACACCTTTGGAGGATGGATACAAAGTCATTAGAGAGGGGGAGCTTGAAGACCAACCTTTCAAAGACCAGAAGCTCTATAGGCGTATTGTGGGTAAGTTTATCTACTTGACCATAACTAGACCTGATATATGTTTTTTGCTTGTGAACCAGGTTAGCCAACACATGCAAAGGCCAAAGATTCATCACTGGAACATGGTGCAAAGGATACTCAAGTATCTCAAAGGAACATCAAGCCAAGGCATTTGGATGGGAAGAAATCAGAACACAAAAGTGGTAGGCTATTGTGATGCTGACTATGCTGGAGATGTGGATGATAGGAGATCCACTACAGGATACTGCACTTTCATTGGAGGGAATCTAGTTACTTGGAAGACCAAGAAGCAAAAGATTGTGTCATGTTCAAGTGCGAAATCTGAATACGGAGCCATGAGGAAGCTTACTCCGGAGCTTATGTGGTTGAAGAATCTCCTTGGGGATCTTGGCATAGACATCAAGAAGCCAATCACCATGCACTTTGTGACAACAAGGCAGCCATTCATATTGCCTCCAATTCTGTGTTTCATGAGAGGACCAAGCACATAGAGATGGATTGCCACAAAGTCCGGGAACAAATGGTAAAGGGGACTATTCTTCCCTGCTACACCAAGAGCCAAGACCAACTAGCTCATGTCTTTACCAAATCAGCAAGTCTGAAAGTATGTGAGTACGTGCTACCCAAGCTAGGACTCACCACCTTGACCAGAAACTAGAAGACCCTAACCGTATGCTTTCATACTCTTTTTCCTTCAAGGAGTTTTATCCCAAGTGGTTTTCTCTTTGAAGGTTTTAACGAGGTGAAGTATGCGGTTCCCAGCTTAGCCATTTCATTGGGCTAAGCTTGAGGGGGAGTGTGAAGACTAATGCCCTATCCGTCAAGGCATTTAGTCCGGTTCAAAGATTACAAGACGTGAAGTGCAAGGTAACTCGTCTAGGCAAAGTATTGACTGAGAAGGATAGTCTAAGAGGTAACCCTGAAGGAGGAAAGGTAGACGAGTGGAAAGGAAGTCAGGTTTTGGTCTCAACCAAAAGTTACCATTTCACCGTACCGCGGTACATTGGGAGCTCGGTAAGTTTATCCGGCGCCCGATAGTTTACTTACCGCGGTACGGTCAGCGCCCGATAAAATGCGCCTCCCCGCGGATGCGCGCGATTCCTTCCGGTCAAACACCTTTTGGCGATCTTATCTTTTAACGGTCATATTAGCTTTTGCCTATATCAAGTTTTTCCTTGTAATCCTGTAATCTTAACTTTATGAAATCAATAAACATGTTTATCACATATTCTCTCTCTAATCTCTCTTCATGTTCTTTAAGAACATGAAGAACACCGATTCATAATCTTCCCTAAATCTCAAATACTCTCCGTTTACACTCACAAATTCTAACAACATGCAACATGAGTTCTTATAAGTTCCTCAATGAGCTTTGTACAAGTTTGACGAACGTATGTAACATCTAAAAACGCGTTTCTAAAACTCTAAACCAAGTTACATGCAACATGAGTGCTTATAAGTTCCTCAATGAGCTTTGTACAAGTTTGACGAACGTATGAAACATCTAACAAATCGTTTCTAGGACTCTAAACCAAATTTCATGCAACATGAGAGCTTTTAAGTTCCTCAATGAGCTTTGTATAAGTTTGACGAACTTATGAAACATCTAACAACGCGTTTCTAGGACTCTAAACCAAGTTTCTTGCAACATGAGTGCTTATAAGTATCTCAATGAGCTTTGTATAAGTTTGACGAACTTATGAAACATCTAAGAACTCGTTTCTCGGACTCTAAACCAAGTGTCATGCAACATGAGAGCTTATAAGTTCCTCAATGAGCTTTGTACAAGTTTGACGAACGTATGAAACATCTAACAACGTTTTTTAGGACTCTAAACCAAGTTTCATGCAACATGAGAGCTTATAAGTTCCTCAATGAGCTTTGTACAAGTTTGACGAACGTATGAAAAATCTAACAACGTGTTTTTAGGACTCTAAACCAAGTTTAATGCAACATGAGAGCTTATAAGTTCCTCAATGAGGTTCAATGAGGTTTATACAAGTTTGACGAACTTATGAAACATCTAACAACGCGTTTCTAGGACTCTAAACAAAGTTTCATGCAACATGAATGCTTATAAGTTCCTCAATGAGCTTTGTACAAGGTTCACGAACTTATGAAACATCTAACAACGCGTTTCTAGGACTCTAAACCAAGTTACATGCAACATGAGTTCTTATAAGTTCCTCAATGAGCTTTGTACAAGTTTGACGAACGTATGAAACATCTAACATCACGTTTCTAGGACTCTAAACCAAGTTACATGCAAAATGAGAGCTTATAAGTTTTTCAATGAGCTTTGTACAAGTTTGACGAACGTATGAAACATCTAACAACGCGTTTCTAGGACTCTAAACAAAGTTTCATGTAACATGAGTGCTTATAAGTTCCTCAATGAGCTTTGTACAAGTTTCACGAACTTATGAAACATCTAACAACGCGTTTCTAGGACTCTAAACCAAGTTACATGCAACATGAGTTCTTATAAGTTTTTCAATGAGCTTTGTACAAGTTTGACGAACGTATGAAACATCTAACAACGCGTTTCTAGGACTCTAAACAAAGTTTCATGTAACATGAGTGCATATAAGTTCCTCAATGAGCTTTGTACAAGTTTCACGAACTTATGAAACATCTAACAACGCGTTTCTAGGACTCTAAATCAAGTTTCATGCAACATGAGAGCTTATAAGTTCCTCAATGAGCTTTGTACAAGTTTGACGAACGTATGAAACATCTAACAACGCGTTTCTAGGTATCTAAACAAAGTTTCATGCAACATGAGTACTTATAAGTTCCTCAATTAGCTTTGTACAAGTTTCACAAAATTATGAAACATCTAACAACGCGTTTCTAGGACTCTAAACCAAGTTTCTTGCAAGATGAGAGCTTATAAGTTCCTCAATGAGCTTTGTACAAGTTTGACGAACGTATGAAACATCTAACAACGTGTTTCTAAAACTCTAAACAAAGTTTAATGCAACATGAGAGCTTATAAGTTCCTCAATGAGCTTTATACAAGTTTGACGAACGTATGAAACATCTAACAAATCGTTTCTAGGACTCTAAACCAAGTTTCATGCAACATGAGTGCTTATAAGTTCCTCAATGAGCTTTGTACAAGTTTCACGAACTTATGAAACATCTAACAACGCGGTTTCTAGGACTCTAAACCAAGTTACATGCAACATGAGTTCTTATAAGTTCCTCAATGAGCTTTGTACAAGTTTGACGAACGTATGAAACATCTAACAACACGTTTCTAGGACTCTAAACCAAGTTTCATGCAACATGAATGCTTATAAGTATCTCAATGAGCTTTGTATAAGTTTCACGAACTTATGAAACATCTAATAACGCGTTTCTAGGACTCTAAATCAAGTTTCATGCAACATGAGAGCTTATAAGTTTTTCAATGAGCTTTGTACAAGTTTGACGAACGTATGAAACATCTAACAACGCGTTTCTAGGACTCTAAACCAATGATGCGGGAGCAAATGTTATAAATGATATAAATGAAGAGGGAGCAGATGTTATAAGGGTTAAAACAAAAGAGGGAGCAAATGTTATAAGGGTTATAACAAAAGGCGAAAAGGAAAGTGGGCTTTTTCTCACTATGCTGGTCCAAGTCCAATCAATTGCCTAAGATTAAATGAAGACTAAGGGGGCTGAATGGAGTCAAAGAGTCATTTTCGTCACATTTAAAGACTACAATTATCTAAGAGTTTTAATTACTCATTTTAGAAGTTTGAAAGTCTTTTAGGGATCCCAAAGGTCTTGTATACCTTTGGTTGCATTTATTTCAAGTTTCTATGTAATTCCTCTATATAAGGAGGCTCTCTTCCATTGAATAAATCAGATTATTGAGTATAAGAATTTGGAGAGTCTTTGTGACCCCTTGGATCTGTTTAGATCATATTACTTTATCCTTTGGTTTTGGGAGAGCCATTGGTGGTGTTCTTTGAGCGTCTTTATTACTTGTTGTGGTGCAAGTGTGGTGTTAGCTCAGCGGGTTTCTTTATCGATTCTGGTGCTTCGGCTTTACGAATCGTGGTGATCTATCCCGTTTCTTCCTTAGCCACTTCTATACTGTTTCGTTTTATCATTCACTCCGTTCGCTTCCGAGTTTAACGCATCAAAGTGGTATCAGAGCTAATCCAGGTTGTTGGAGTGAAGTCATCATGGATTTTCCTAGAGGATTGACTCTTGAGCAAGCACAAGCTGAGCGTATGACCAGAGAAATGGCGGATCTACGAGAGCAAGTGCAAGAGATGGTTCAAGCTTTCAATAACATGAACGTGCAAGGGCAGCCAAGGAGACAAAGGGTTACACAAGACCGTTCATCTTCGGATGAAAGTGAATTTTCTTCTCATGGTTCTGATCTTGATCCAGATATTGTCATGGAACGTGGGAGAAGAAGAAGGGACAACCCGTCCACAACATCATCAACGTCATTATGAGAAAGAACTTAAGGTGGAATATCCAGATTTTCAAGGTAATCTAAATCTAGACGATTTCCTTGATTGGCTTAGATCCATGGATAGAGCCTTTGAATATAGCACATATGACGATGAGAAGAAGTTTAAGGTAGCAACTTTGAGGTTCAAGGGTTATGCTAGCCTTTGGTGGGATACTCTTAAGTCACGGCGTGTTAGAGAAGGAAAGACCCGTATTAGGTCTTGGGAGAAGCTGAAGCGACTTATGAAGAGAAGATTCTTACCCGATGATTACAAACAAGATTTGTACTTGAAGCTTACACACTTGCAGCAAGAGAAGAGCACCGTTGAGGAGTATACAAGAGAGTTTGATCTTCTACAACTAAGGTGTGATGTTCAAGAGAGCCACAACGAGAGGACCATGGCACGTTTTGTACATGGATTGAATGAAGATATTGCATCTAAGGTGCAACTACAATCTTTCTGGACTCTTGATGACGTGAAGAAGCTTGCTATCAAGGTGGAGAAGCAGGTTAAAGGGGGAAAGAAGCCATACACTAGACCTTACAACTCCGGTTCTTCTTTTACTCCAATGGTGGGTATTAAGAGTGAACCTAGCAGCAACACTAAGAAGGTTGAATCAATGGTCACTACCACACCTACTGATCTTACTACGAGGAAGAAATGCTTTAAGTGTCAAGGCTTTGGGCATTTTCAAGCCGATTGTCCCAATCGAAGGATTATGACAATACAAGAAATCCAAGAGATTGAGGAAGAATTGAAGAAGGAGTCTCTAGATTTGGATGCTGTGGATCGAAAGTTCAAGATGATGGTGATGAAGTCATTGAACACCCTGATCATGGAGACTTATTGGTGATTCGAAGAGCTTTGCATGCTGTTCCTATAAGAGAAGAAGCACAACGAGAGAACATTTTTGAAACTCGTTGCACGATTTTGGGGAAAGTATGCAGCGTGATCATTGATAGTGGGAGTTGTACTAATGTGGCGTCTAGTACACTTGTGGAGAAGCTAAACTTGCCTACTACAATGCATAAGCAACCATACAAGCTGAAGTGGTTGAATGATGGAAGTAAACTTCAGGTGTCTAAGCAAGTTCTGGTTTCATTCTCTATTGGAAAGAACTACCAAGATAAGGTGCTTTGTGATGTTATTCCAATGGATGCTTGTCACTTGTTACTTGGGAGGCCTTGGGAGTTTGATAGGAGAGCTATGCATGATGGGTACAAGAATACTTATTCTTTCCACAATGATAAGAAGCAGATCACATTGGGTCCATTGGTACCTACTCTACGTGATGAAACAGAGAAAATACAAGAAAAGAAGAGTAGAGAAAGTCTTTTCTTAGGAGAATCTCGGGTTGTGAGGAAACTTGATGAGGGCAAGGAAGTTTTTGCGCTGTTGGTGGTTGAGAAGAATGATGTTATAAAAGTTATAAGCACACATCCAATGATGCAGCAACTATTAAAAGAGTTCATTGATGTGTTTCCCGAAGATTTACCACCCGGTTTGCCTCCTCTAAGGGGTATTGAGCATCAAATTGATTTGTTACCCGGTGCACCTCTTCCAAACCGACCAGCTTATAGATGTAACCCGAAGAAAGCTAAAGAGTTGCAGAGACAAGTTGAAGAGCTGATTACAAGAGGCTATGTAAGGGAGAGCATTAGTCCATGTTCGTGCCTCGCTCTACTTGTTCCCAAGAAGGATGGCTCAAAAGTGAATGTGGTGGCAGATGCACTCTCAAGGAGGTATGCTTTGATTTCTATCCTTGATTCTCGGATTATGGGTTTTGAGATGTTGAAAGAACTCTATGATGAAGATCTAGACTTTACACAAGTCTACAATGAGTGCAAGAAGGGAGTTTCAAATCAGTTTCTACTACAAGATGGATTTCTTTTCAAAAGAAACAAGTTGTGTGTTCCTAAGAGTTATATGAGGGAGTTATTGATTCGTGAGGCACATGGTGGTGGCTTATCTGGTCATTTTGGAATCAATAAGACGTTATACATGCTGCAAGAGCATTTCTTTTGGCCGAAGATGGCGAAGGATGTTCATACTATTGTGGAGAGGTGTGCAACTTGTCAAAGGATGAAAAGTCATTTCCAACCGGGACTTTACACTCCTTTACCAGTTCCTATGCAGCCTTGGGATGATGTGAGCATGGATTTCATTGTGGGATTGCCAAGAACTCAGAGGGGAAAGGATTCAATCATGGTGGTTGTTGATCGGTTGGCCAAACGGAGGTAACAAACGGAACTTTGACTATGCTTTTGAGGGGTTTAATCAAGAAGAACTTGAAGGAATGGGATTTGAAGTTGGCTCAAGCTGAGTTTGCTTACAATAGATCAACGAGCTACACTACAAAACGGTCACCTTTTGAGGTAGTGTATGGCGTGAATCCTCTCTCTCCCATTGATCTAGTTCCTTTACTGCTGCGGCTTTCAAGCAAACTATGAAGCAGCCGAGAGAGTTAAGACAATGAAGAAGCTACACGAATATGTTCGAGCTGAGATTGAGAAGGCTAATGAGAAGTACAAAAACAAAGCCAACAAGCACCGACGAGTTAAGTCTTTTCAACCTGGTGATCTGGTTTGGTTGCACTTGAGAAAGGAGAGGTTTCCGACTAAGCGCAAGTCAAAGCTCATGCCAAGATCAGATGGTCCATTCAAGGTACTTGAGAAGTATGGAGAGAATGCTTACAAACTTGAACTTCCAGGTGAATATGGAGTTTCAGCTATTTTCAACGTGGGGGATCTTTCTCCATATGTTGAGGATGAAGAGTTGCTGGATTTGAGGTCAAATCCTTTTGAACCCGGAGAGAATGATGCGGGAGAAAATGTTATAAATGTTATAAATGAAGAGGGAGCAGATGTTATAAGGGTTATAACAAAAGAGGGAGCAGATGTTATAAGGGTTATAACAAAAGGCGAAAAGGAAAGTGGGCTTTTTCTCACTATGCTGGTCCAAGTCCAATCAATTGCCTAAGATTAAATGAAGACTAAGGGGGCTGAATGGAGTCAAAGAGTCATTTTCGTCACATTTAAAGACTACAATTATCTAAGAGTTTTAATTACTCATTTTAGAACTTTGAAAGTCTTTTAAGGATCCCAAAGGTCTTGTATACCTTTGGTTGCATTTATTTCAAGTTTCTATGTAATTCCTCTATATAAGGAGGCTCTCTTCCATTGAATAAATCAGATTATTGAGTATAAGAATTTGGAGAGTCTTTGTGACCCCTTGGATCCGTTTAGATCATATTACTTTATCCTTTGGTTTTGGGAGAGCCATTGGTGGTGTTCTTTGAGCGTCTTTATCACTTGTTGTGGTGCAAGTGTGGTGTTAGCTCAGCGGGTTTCTTTATCGATTATGGTGCTTCGGCTTTACGAATCGTGGTGATCTATCCCGTTTCTTCCTTAGCCACTTCTATACTGTTTCGTTTTATCATTCACTCCGTTCGCTTCCGAGTTTAACGCATCAACCAAGTTTCATGCAACATGAGTGCTTATAAGTTCCTCAATGAGCTTTGTACAAGTTTCACGAACTTATAAAACATCTAACAACGCGTTTCTAGGACTCTAAACCAAGTTACATGCAACATGAGTTCTTATAAGTTCCTCAATGAGCTTTGTACAAGTTTGACGAACGTATGAAACATCTAACAACGCGTTTCTAGGACTCTAAACCAAGTTTCAATGAACATGAGTGCTTATAAGTATCTCAATGAGCTTTGTATAAGTTTCACGAACTTATGAAACATCTAACAACGCGTTTCTAGGACTCTAAACCAAGTTTCAATGAACATGAGTGCTTATAAGTATCTCAATGAGCTTTGTATAAGTTTCACGAACTTATGAAACATCTAACAACGCGTTTCTAGGACTCTAAACCAAGTTTCATGCAACATGAGAGCTTATAAGTTCCTCAATGAGCTTTGTACAAGTTTGACAAACGTATGAAACATCTAACAACGTGTTTTTGGACTCTAAACCAAGTTTCATGCAACATGAGTTCTTATAAGTTCCTCAATGAGCTTTGTACAAGTTTGACGAACGTATGAAACATCTAACATCACGTTTCTAGGACTCTAAACCAAGTTACATGCAAAATGAGAGCTTATAAGTTTTTCAATGAGCTTTGTACAAGTTTGACGAACGTATGAAACATCTAACAACGCGTTTCTAGGACTCTAAACAAAGTTTCATGTAACATGAGTGCTTATAAGTTCCTCAATGAGCTTTGTACAAGTTTCACGAACTTATGAAACATCTAACAACGCGTTTCTAGGACTCTAAACCAAGTTACATGCAACATGAGTTCTTATAAGTTTTTCAATGAGCTTTGTACAAGTTTGACGAACGTATGAAACATCTAACAACGCGTTTCTAGGACTCTAAACAAAGTTTCATGTAACATGAGTGCTTATAAGTTCCTCAATGAGCTTTGTACAAGTTTCACGAACTTATGAAACATCTAACAACGCGTTTCTAGGACTCTAAATCAAGTTTCATGCAACATGAGAGCTTATAAGTTCCTCAATGAGCTTTGTACAAGTTTGACGAACTTATGAAACATCTAACAACGCGTTTCTAGGACTATAAACCAAGTTTCATGCAAGATGAGAGCTTATAAGTTCCTCAATGAGCTTTGTACAAGTTTGACGAACGTATGAAACATCTAACAACGTGTTTCTAAAACTCTAAACAAAGTTTAATGCAACATGAGAGCTTATAAGTTCCTCAATGAGCTTTATACAAGTTTGACGAACGTATGAAACATCTAACAAATCGTTTCTAGGACTCTAAACCAAGTTTCATGCAACATGAGTGCTTATAAGTTCCTCAATAAGCTTTGTACAAGTTTCACGAACTTATGAAACATCTAACAACGCGGTTTCTAGGACTCTAAACCAAGTTACATGCAACATGAGTTCTTATAAGTTCCTCAATGAGCTTTGTACAAGTTTGACGAACGTATGAAACATCTAACAATGCGTTTCTAGGACTCTAAACCAAGTTTCAATGAACATGAGTGCTTATAAGTATCTCAATGAGCTTTGTATAAGTTTCACGAACTTATGAAACATCTAACAACACGTTTCTAGGACTCTAAACCAAGTTTGATGCAAGATGAGTGCTTATAAGTTCCTCAATGAGCTTTGTACAAGTTTCACGAACTTATGAAACATTTAACAACGCGTTTCTAGGACTCTAAACCAAGTTACATGCAACATGAGTTCTTATAAGTTTTTCAATGAGCTTTGTACAAGTTTGACGAACGTATGAAACATCTAACAACGCGTTTCTAGGACTCTAAACAAAGTTTCATGTAACATGAGTGCTTATAAGTTCCTCAATGAGCTTTGTACAAGTTTCACGAACTTATGAAACATCTAACAACGCGTTTCTAGGACTCTAAATCAAGTTTCATGCAACATGAGAGCTTATAAGTTCCTCAATGAGCTTTGTACAAGTTTGACGAACGTATGAAACATCTAACAACGCGTTTCTAGGACTCTAAACCAAGTTTCATGCAAGATGAGAGCTTATAAGTTCCTCAATGAGCTTTGTACAAGTTTGACGAACGTATGAAACATCTAACAACGTGTTTCTAAAACTCTAAACAAAGTTTAATGCAACATGAGAGCTTATAAGTTCCTCAATGAGCTTTATACAAGTTTGACGAACGTATGAAACATCTAACAAATCGTTTCTAGGACTCTAAACCAAGTTTCATGCAACATGAGTGCTTATAAGTTCCTCAATGAGCTTTGTACAAGTTTCACGAACTTATGAAACATCTAACAACGCGGTTTCTAGGACTCTAAACCAAGTTACATGCAACATGAGTTCTTATAAGTTCCTCAATGAGCTTTGTACAAGTTTGACGAACGTATGAAACATCTAACAACACGTTTCTAGGACTCTAAACCAAGTTTCATGCAACATGAATGCTTATAAGTATCTCAATGAGCTTTGTATAAGTTTCACGAACTTATGAAACATCTAATAACGTGTTTCTAGGACTCTAAATCAAGTTTCATGCAACATGAGAGCTTATAAGTTTTTCAATGAGCTTTGTACAAGTTTGACGAACGTATGAAACATCTAACAACGCGTTTCTAGGACTCTAAACCAAGTTTCATGCAACATTAGTGCTTATAAGTTCCTCAATGAGCTTTGTACAAGTTTCACGAACTTATGAAACATCTAACAACGCGTTTCTAGGACTCTAAACCAAGTTACATGCAACATGAGTTCTTATAAGTTCCTCAATGAGCTTTGTACAAGTTTGACGAACGTATGAAACATCTAACAACGCGTTTCTAGGACTCTAAACCAAGTTTCAATGAACATGAGTGCTTATAAGTATCTCAATGAGCTTTGTATAAGTTTCACGAACTTATGAAACATCTAACAACACGTTTCTAGGACTCTAAACCAAGTTTGATGCAAGATGAGTGCTTATAAGTTCCTCAATGAGCTTTGTATAAGTTTCACGAACTTATGAAACATCTAACAACGCGTTTCTAGGACTCTAAATCAAGTTTCATGCAACATGAGAGCTTATAAGTTCCTCAATGAGCTTTGTACAAGTTTGACGAACGTATGAAACATCTAACAACGCGTTTCTAGGAATCTAAACCAAGTTTCATGCAACATGAGTGCTTATAAGTTCCTCAATGAGCTTTGTACAAGTTTCACGAACTTATGAAAAATCTAACAACGCGTTTCTAGGACTCTAAACCATGTTTCATGCAAAATGAGAGCTTATAAGTTCCTCAATGAGCTTTGTAGAAGTTTGACGAACGTATGAAACATCTAACAACGCGTTTCTAGGACTCTAAACCAAGTTTCATGCAACATGAGTGCTTATAAGTTCCTCAATGAGCTTTGTACAATTTTGACGAACTTATGAAACATCTAACAACGCGTTTCTAGGACTCTAAACCAAGTTTCATGCAACATGAGTGCTTATAAGTTCCTCAAAGAGCTTTTTACAAGTTTGACGAACGTATGAAACATCTAACAACGCGTTTCTAGGACTCTAAACCAAGTTTCATGCAACATGAGTACTTATAAGTATATCAATGAGCTTTGTATAAGTTTCACGAACTTATGAAACATCTAACAACGCGTTTCTAGGACTCTAAAACAAGTTTCATGCAACATGAGTGCTTATAAGTTCCTCAATGAGCTTTGTACAAGTTTGACGAACGTATGAAACATCTAACAACGTGTTTTTAGGACTCTAAACCAAGTTTAATGCAACATGAGAGCTTATAAGATCCTCAATGAGCTTTATACAAGTTTGAAGAACTTATGAAACATCTAACAACGCGTTTCTAGGACTCTAAACCAAGTTTCATGCAACATGAATGCTTATAAGTTCCTCAATGAGCTTTGTACAAGTTTCACGAACTTATGAAACATCTAACAACGCGTTTCTAGGACTCTAAACCAAGTTTCATGCAACATGAGTGCTTATAAGTTCCTCAATGAGCTAAGTACATGGTTCACGAACTTATGAAACATCTAACAACGCGTTTTTAGGACTCTAAACCAAGTGACATGCAACATGAGTTCTTATAAGTTCCTCAATGAGCTTTGTACAAGTTTGACGAACGTATGAAACATCTAACAACGCGTTTCTAGGACTCTAAACCAAGTTACATGCAACATGAGTTCTTATAAGTTCCTCAATGAGCTTTGTACAAGTTTGACGAACGTATGAAACATCTAACAACGCGTTTCTAAAACTCTAAACCAAGTTACATGCAACATGAGTGCTTATAAGTTCCTCAATGAGCTTTGTACAAGTTTGACGAACGTATGAAACATCTAACAAATCGTTTCTAGGACTCTAAACCAAGTTTCATGCAACATGAGAGCTTTTAAGTTCCTCAATGAGCTTTGTATAAGTTTGACGAACTTATGAAACATCTAACAACGCGTTTCTAGGACTCTAAACCAAGTTTCATGCAACATGAGTGCTTATAAGTATCTCAATGAGCTTTGTATAAGTTTGACGAACTTATGAAACATCTAAGAACTCGTTTCTAGGACTCTAAACCAAGTTTCATGCAACATGAGAACTTATAAGTTCCTCAATGAGCTTTGTACAAGTTTGACGAACGTATGAAACATCTAACAACGTGTTTTTAGGACTCTAAACCAAGTTTCATGCAACATGAGAGCTTATAAGTTCCTCAATGAACTTTGTACAAGTTTGAATAACGTATGAAACATCTAACAACGTGTTTTTAGGACTCTAAACCAAGTTTAATGCAATATGAGAGCTTATAAGTTCCTCAATGAGCTTTATACAAGTTTGACGAACTTATGAAACATCTAACAACGCGTTTCTAGGACTCTAAACCAAGTTTCATGCAACATGAGTGCTTATAAGTTCCTCAATGAGCTAAGTACAAGGTTCACGAACTTATAAAACATCTAACAACGCGTTTCTAGGACTAAACCAAGTTACATGCAACATGAGTTCTTATAAGTTCCTCAATGAGCTTTGTACAAGTTTGACGAACGTATGAAACATCTAACAACGCGTTTCTAGGACTCTAAACCAAGTTACATGCAACATGAGTTCTTATAAGTTCCTCAATGAGCTTTGTACAAGTTTGACGAACGTATGAAACATCAAACAACGCATTTCGAGGACTCTAAACCAAGTTTCATGCAACATGAGTGCTTATAAGTATCTCAATGAGCTTTGTATAAGTTTGACGAACTTATGAAACATCTAACAACTCGTTTCTAGGACTCTAAACCAAGTTTCATGCAACATGAGAGCTTATAAATTCCTCAATGAGATTTGTACAAGTTTGACGAACGTATGAAACATCTAACAACGTGTTTTTAGGACTCTAAACCAAGTTTAATGCAACATTAGAGCTTATAAGTTCCTCAATGAGCTTTATACAAGTTTGACGAACTTATGAAACATCTAACAACGCGTTTCTAGGACTCTAAACCAAGTTTCATGCAACATGAGTGCTTATAAGTTCCTCAATGAGCTTTGTACAAGTTTCACGAACTAATGAAACATCTAACAACGCGTTTCTAGGACTCTAAACCAAGTTACATGCAACATGAGTTCAAATAAGTTCCTCAATGAGCTATGTACAAGTTTGACGAACGTATGAAACATCTAACAACGCGTTTCTAGGACTCTAAACCAAGTTTCATGCAACAAGAGTGCTTATAAGTATCTCAATGAGCTTTGTATAAGTTTCACGAACTTATGAAACATCTAACAACGCGTTTCTAGGACTCTAAATCAAGTTTCATGCAACATGAGAGCTTATAAGTTCCTCAATGAGCTTTGTACAAGTTTGACGAACCTATGAAACATCTAACAACACGTTTCTAGGTATCTAAACAAAGTTTCATGCAACATGAATGCTTATAAGTTCCTCAATGAGCTTTGTACAAGTTTCACAAAATTATGAAACATTTAACAACGCGTTTCTAGGACTCTAAACCAAGTTTCATGCAATGAGTGCTTATAAGTTCCTCAATGAGCTTTGTACAAGTTTGACAAACGTATGAAACATCTAACAACGCGTTTCTAAAACTCTAAACCAAGTTTCATGCAAGATGAGTGCTTATAAGTTCCTCAATAAGCTTTGTACAAGTTTGACGAACGTATGAAACATCTAACAAATCGTTTCTAGGACTCTAAACCAAGTTTCATGCAACATGAGAGCTTATAAGTTCCTCAATGAGCTTTGTACAAGTTTGACGAACTTATGAAACATCTAACAACTCGTTTCTAGGACTCTAAACCAAGTTTCATGCAACATGAGTGTGCTTATAAGTATCTCAATGAGCTTTGTATAAGTTTGACGAACTTATGAAACATCTAAGAACTCGTTTCTAGGACTCTAAACCAAGTTTCATGCAACATGAGTGCTTATAAGTTCCTCAATGAGCTTTGTACAAGTTTCACGAACTTATGAAACATCTAACAACGCGTTTCTAGGAATCTAAACCAAGTTTCATGCAACGTGAGAGCTTATAAGTTCCTCAATGAGCTTTGTACAAGTTTCACGAACTTATGAAACATCTAACATCGCGTTTCTAGGACTTTAAACCAAGTTACATGCAACATGAGAGCTTATCAGTTTTTCAATGAGCTTTGTACAATTTTGACGAACGTATGAAATATCTAACAACGCGTTTCTAGGACTCTAAATCTTATAAGTTCCTCAATGAGCTTTGTACAAGTTTGACGAACGTATGAAACATCTAACAACGCGTTTCTAGGACTCTAAACCAAGTTTCATGCAACATGAGTAAGCTTATAAGTTCCTCAATGAGCTTTGTACAAGTTTGACGAACGTATGAAACATCTAACAACGCGTTTCTAGGACTATAAACCAAGTTTCATGCAACATGAGTACTTATAAGTGTCTCAATGAGCTTTGTACTAGTTTGACGAACGTATGAAACATCTAACAACGCGTTTCCAGGACTATAAACCAAGTTTCATGCAACATGAGTGCTTATAAGTCCCTCAATGAGCTTTGTACAAGTTTCACGAACTTATGAAACATCTAACAACGCGTTTCTAGGACTCTAAACCAAGTTACATGCAACATGAGTTCTTATAAGTTCCTCAATGAGCTTTGTACAAGTTTGACGAACGTATGAAACATCTAACAACGCGTTTCTAGGACTCTAAACCAAGTTTCATGCAACATGAGAGCTTATAAGTTCCTCAATAAGCTTTGTACAAGTTTGACGAACGTATGAAACATCTAACAACGCGTTTCTAGTACTCTAAACCAAGTTTCATGCAACATGAGTGCTTATAAGTTCCTCAATGAGCTTTGTACAAGTTTCACGAACTTATGAAACATCTAACAACGCGTTTCTAGGACTCTAAACCAAGTTACATGCAACATGAGTTCTTATAAGTATTGAAGTGACTTTACCAAGGTAGTTATTACATATAGTCGACTACATCGAAATGTAGTTGATTCATGTAGTCAACTATATGAATCAACTATATCTCCAGGGAGTTAATACTTCTAGTCGACTACATCTCAATGTAGTCGATTCATGTAGTCGACTATATCAACCGACTAAAGAGCCGTTGGAGCTATGGACCAAAGGATAAAGAAGTGGTCCCCTTTTGGCAATTTGAAATATAGCCGTTAGGAAGCTTTCCCTTCTTCTCTCTTGTTTTGATATATGTATATCTCCTTGTGTAATTTTACTAAAATACAACTTATGAAATGAAAATCTATTATCTATATTCTCTCTCTAATGTCTCTTTATGTTCTTCAAGAACATGAAGAACATTTGAATTCAAACCTCTCCTAAATCTCAATTACTCTCAATCTCTTAAATTCTTACAATAAGTTCCTCAATGAGCTTTGTACAAGTTTGACGAATGTATGAAACATCTAACAACGCGTTTCTAGGACTCTAAACCAAGTTTCATACAACATGAGTGCTTATAAGTTCCTCAATGAGCTTTGTACAAGTTTCACGAACTTATGAAACATCTAACAACGCGTTTCTAGGACTCTAAACCAAGTTACATGCAACATGAGTTCTTATAAGTTCCTCAATGATCTTTGTACAAGTTTGACGAACGTATGAAACATCTAACAACGTGTTTTTAGGACTCTAAACCAAGTTTCATGCAACATGAGTGCTTATAAGTATCTCAATGAGCTTTGTATAAGTTTCACGAACTTATGAAACATCTAAACGCGTTTCTAGGACTCTAAACCAAGTTACATGCAACATGAGTTCTTATAAGTTCCTCAATGAGCTTTGTACAAGTTTGACGAACGTATGAAACATCTAACAACGCGTTTTTAGGACTCTAAACCAAGTTTCATGCAACATGAGTGCTTATAAGTATCTCAATGAGCTTTGTATAAGTTTCACGAACTTATGAAACATCTAACAACGCGTTTCTAGGACTCTAAATCAAGTTTCATGCAACATGAGAGCTTATAAGTTCCTCAATGAGCTTTGTACAAGTTTGACGAATGTATGAAACATCTAACAACGCGTTTCTAGGACTCTAAACCAAGTTTCATGCAACATGAGTGCTTATAAGTTCCTCAATGAGCTTTGTACAAGTTTGACGAACATTTGAAACATCTAACAACGCGTTTCTAGGACTCTAAACCAAGTTTCATGCAACATGAGTGTTTATAAGTTCCTCAATGAGCTTTGTACAAGTTTCACGAACGTATGAAACATCTAACAACGGGTTTCTAGGACTCTAAACCAAGTTTCATGCAAGATGAGTGTTTACAAGTGTCTCAATGAGCTTTGAATAAGTTTTACGAACTTATGAAACATCTAACAACGCGTTTCTAGGACTCTAAAAAAAGTTTCATGCAACATGAGAGCTTATAAGTTCCTCAATGAGCTTTATACAAGTTTGACCAACTTATGAAACATCTAACAACGCGTTTCTAGGACTCTAAATCAAGTTTCATGCAACATGAGTGCTTATAAGTTCCTCAATGAGCTTTGTACAAGTTTCACGAACTTATGAAACATCTAACAACGTGTTTCTAGGATTCTAAACCAAGTTTCATGCAACATGAGAGCTTATAAGTTCCTCAATGAGCTTTGTTCAAGTTTGACGAACGTATGAAACATCTAACAACGCGTTTCTAGGACTCTAAACCAAGTTTCATGCAACATGAGTGCTTATAAGTTCCTCAATGAACTTTGTACAAGTTTGACGAACGTATGAAATATCTAACAACGCTTTTCTAGGACTTTAAACCAAGTTTCATGCAACATGAGTGCTTATATGTTCCTCAATGAGCTTTGTACAAGTTTCACGAACTTATGAAACATCTAACAACGTGTTTCTAGGACTCTAAACCAAGTTTCATGCAACATGAGTTCTTATAAGTTCCTCAATGAGCTTTGTACAAGTTTCACGAACTTATGAAACATCTAGCAACGCGTTTCTAGGACTCTAAACCAAGTTACATGCAACATGAGTTCTTATAAGTTCCTCAATGAGCTTTGTACAAGTTTGACGAACGTATAAAACATCTAACAACGCGTTTCTAGGACTCTAAACCAAGTTTCATGCAACATGAGTGCTTATAAGTTCCTCAATGAGCTTTGTACAAGTTTGACGAACGTATGAAACATCTAACAACGCGTTTCTAGGACTCTAAACCAAGTTTCATGCAACATGAGTGTTTATAAGTTCCTCAATTAGCTTTGTACAAGTTTGACGAACTTATGAAACATCTAACAACGCGTTTCTAGGACTCTTAACCAAGTTTCATGCAACATGAGAGCTTATAAGTTCCTCAATGAGCTTTATACAAGTTTGACCAACTTATGAAACATCTAACAACGCGTTTCTAGGACTCTAAACCAAGTTTCATGCAACATGAGTGATTATAAGTTCCTCAATGAGCTTTGTACAAGTTTCATGCAACATGAGAGCTTATAAGTTCCTCAATGAGCTTTATACAAGTTTGACCAACTTATGAAACATCTAACAACGCGTTTCTAGGACTCTAAACCAAGTTTCATGCAACATGAGTGCTTATAAGTTCCTCAATGAGCTTTGTACAAGTTTCACGAACTTATGAAACATCTAACAACGTGTTTCTAGGACTCTAAACCAAGTTTCATGCAACATGAGAGCTTATAAATTCCTCAATGAGCTTTGTACAAGTTTGACGAACGTATGAAACATCTAACAACGCGTTTCTAGGACTCTAAACCAAGTTTCATGCAACATGAGTGCTTATAAGTTCCTCAATGAGCTTTGTACAAGTTTCACGAACTTATGAAACATCTAACAACGCGTTTCTAGGACTCTAAACCAAGTTTCATGCAACATGAGAGCTTATAAGTTCCTCAATGAGCTTTGTACAAGTTTGACGAACGTATGAAACATCTAACAACGCGTTTCTAGGACTATAAACCAAGTTTCATGCAACATGAGTGCTTATAAGTTCCTCAATGAGCTTTGTACAAGTTTCACGAACTTATGAAACATCTAACAACGCGTTTCTAGGACTCTAAACCAAGTTACATGCAACATGAGTTCTTATAAGTTCCTCAATGAGCTTTGTACAAGTTTGACGAACGTATGAAACATCTAACAACGCGTTTCTAAGACTCTAAACCAAGTTTCATGCAACATGAGAGCTTATAAGTTCCTCAATAAGCTTTGTACAAGTTTGACGAACGTATGAAACATCTAACAACGCGTTTCTAGTACTCTAAACCAAGTTTCATGCAACATGAGTGCTTATAAGTTCCTCAATGAGCTTTGTACAAGTTTCACGAACTTATGAAACATCTAACAACGCGTTTCTAGGACTCTAAACCAAGTTTCATGCAAGATGAGTGTTTACAAGTGTCTCAATGAGCTTTGAATAAGTTTTACGAACTTATGAAACATCTAACAACGCGTTTCTAGGACTCTAAAAAAAGTTTCATGCAACATGAGAGCTTATAAGTTCCTCAATGAGCTTTATACAAGTTTGACCAACTTATGAAACATCTAACAACGCGTTTCTAGGACTCTAAATCAAGTTTCATGCAACATGAGTGCTTATAAGTTCCTCAATGAGCTTTGTACAAGTTTCACGAACTTATGAAACATCTAACAACGTGTTTCTAGGATTCTAAACCAAGTTTCATGCAACATGAGAGCTTATAAGTTCCTCAATGAGCTTTGTTCAAGTTTGACGAACGTATGAAACATCTAACAACGCGTTTCTAGGACTCTAAACCAAGTTTCATGCAACATGAGTGCTTATAAGTTCCTCAATGAACTTTGTACAAGTTTGACGAACGTATGAAATATCTAACAACGCTTTTCTAGGACTTTAAACCAAGTTTCATGCAACATGAGTGCTTATATGTTCCTCAATGAGCTTTGTACAAGTTTCACGAACTTATGAAACATCTAACAACGTGTTTCTAGGACTCTAAACCAAGTTTCATGCAACATGAGTTCTTATAAGTTCCTCAATGAGCTTTGTACAAGTTTCACGAACTTATGAAACATCTAGCAACGCGTTTCTAGGACTCTAAACCAAGTTACATGCAACATGAGTTCTTATAAGTTCCTCAATGAGCTTTGTACAAGTTTGACGAACGTATAAAACATCTAACAACGCGTTTCTAGGACTCTAAACCAAGTTTCATGCAACATGAGTGCTTATAAGTTCCTCAATGAGCTTTGTACAAGTTTGACGAACGTATGAAACATCTAACAACGCGTTTCTAGGACTCTAAACCAAGTTTCATGCAACATGAGTGTTTATAAGTTCCTCAATTAGCTTTGTACAAGTTTGACGAACTTATGAAACATCTAACAACGCGTTTCTAGGACTCTAAACCAAGTTTCATGCAACATGAGAGCTTATAAGTTCCTCAATGAGCTTTATACAAGTTTGACCAACTTATGAAACATCTAACAACGCGTTTCTAGGACTCTAAACCAAGTTTCATGCAACATGAGTGATTATAAGTTCCTCAATGAGCTTTGTACAAGTTTCATGCAACATGAGAGCTTATAAGTTCCTCAATGAGCTTTATACAAGTTTGACCAACTTATGAAACATCTAACAACGCGTTTCTAGGACTCTAAACCAAGTTTCATGCAACATGAGTGCTTATAAGTTCCTCAATGAGCTTTGTACAAGTTTCACGAACTTATGAAACATCTAACAACGTGTTTCTAGGACTCTAAACCAAGTTTCATGCAACATGAGAACTTATAAATTCCTCAATGAGCTTTGTACAAGTTTGACGAACGTATGAAACATCTAACAACGCGTTTCTAGGACTCTAAACCAAGTTTCATGCAACATGAGTGCTTATAAGTTCCTCAATGAGCTTTGTACAAGTTTCACGAACTTATGAAACATCTAACAACGCGTTTCTAGGACTCTAAACCAAGTTTCATGCAACATGAGAGCTTATAAGTTCCTCAATGAGCTTTGTACAAGTTTGACGAACGTATGAAACATCTAACAACGCGTTTCTAGGACTATAAACCAAGTTTCATGCAACATGAGTGCTTATAAGTTCCTCAATGAGCTTTGTACAAGTTTCACGAACTTATGAAACATCTAACAACGCGTTTCTAGGACTCTAAACCAAGTTACATGCAACATGAGTTCTTATAAGTTCCTCAATGAGCTTTGTACAAGTTTGACGAACGTATGAAACATCTAACAACGCGTTTCTAAGACTCTAAACCAAGTTTCATGCAACATGAGAGCTTATAAGTGTTGAGACTAATGTAACCCATAAGGGCATTAGGTCAAAACATATCGAGAAGGTGTACCGGTCTAGAGTGACCGATACAAGATGAAGGCGATATGGCTAAGAGAGAGACTTGTATCGACCAAAGGTATCGGCCATGTTAAGACTTATGTATACAATGTTGAAGTGGACAAGGCTTTGGATTCATCAAGAAGGCCAAGCCCACTTGGACTCATCAAGAAAGCCAAGCCCATTACAAAGAGATGTAGCCGTTGGAGGAGAGAAGGAGAAGAGCGCACACGTTGGACCGCTGGACAATAGCGAGGTCCCATTTTGAAATAGAGCCGTTGGGCTCTCTCTCTCTCACTCTATATATATCTCTTTCTCCATTGTTGTAACTTAAGCTCTTGGAGCTCTAATCTATGAAAGAAGGAGGTATATCCTCTCTTCCACATTAATACAAAACAAATTCTCTTCATACTCTCTCTAATCTCTCTTAAACACTCAAGATCCGAATTAGTGTAATTCGGATCTTAATCTCTCTTAATCTTCCTTAATCTCTAAAGGACCAAGCTCATCACTTTGCTCCTAATCTCCATAACCGAAACTCTTACTCTCCATACTCAAAATCCAACATGGTATCAGAGCAAAGCTCTTGAGACCCATAGGTAAGTCGCTTCCGCCATTCTCCTTTCTTATTTCTTGCGTATAAACACAAAGATCTAGAGGAGGAAAAGAATGACCAAGATCCGAGTGGTTAAAACCCTTAAGATCTTGGTGAATCAATGCTCCTCTTAGGAAGAGAACCATGATTCTTTTTCTCTTTATGAGTGAAGATACATGTTGAATCCAAGTTCCTTTCAAGAACAATCCAATCAAAACCGAATCATAGTGAGCATAGATTGAAAAATCTAGCTATATGATGTTTTTTTTTGGTTGAGTTGTTCTTTAAGATCTTTGTTTAGGCCGAAAGTTGTGGATGAGAACCATTGTTTCCTCACTCTTATGAGTTTAAAAGGAACCTTGATGAATCCAAAATCCATCTAACTGAGGCATTAGGCAATGACCAAGTATTCAAAGCATAAAGCTTGAAACTTGTGAGCTAAAGAGTGAGAGAACCATGCTCATTGATTCTTTAAGAACAATGTCTTGTTGAATCCGAAACTCTATGCTTTTCTTAAGATACAAAGATAAAAGGATGAGATCCATGATTCGCCATGAGCGATAAGTGTTGTATCCAAATCCGAAGGTAATTACTTCATCTTTGTAAGGCCGAAAGCAAAGAGGATGAGAACCATGGATTCCCCACTCTTATGAGTCCAAAGGGAACCATGTTGAATCCAAATCGGACTTTGATTAGGCATTTTTTAGACTATGAACAAGTATTCAAGACCAAAGCTTGAACCTTGCGAGTCAAAAGTTTGTGAACCTTGTGTGCTCACTCTTAGGAGTCCAAAGCCACTTGATGAATCCAAAACTTTTTCCTTTTATGCTTCAAACAAGATCTTTGGAAAGTGAACCATGATCCGCTTAACTCTTAAGTGAGTAAAGGACATGTTGAATCCAACTTCCTTGGTAAGAACAAGACAATCAAAACACAATCATTGTTAGCATAAATCAACAAGGTCTAGCTACATGATAGTTTTGGTTGTATTGTTCTTTAAGGTCATTGTCTAACCCAAAACTAATGGATAAGAACCATGGCTTCTAAATGAACCTTGATGAATCCAATACCATGAAAGTTTCGGTTAAAAGCATGTCCGAATTTCAAAATTTATGATACAAGGTCTAGGATACAAGGTCCACTTATGTCTTTGTCTAAGACCAAATCACTAGTCCTTGTTTGGTGAAGTGGTTTGAATCTTGGTAAAAGACTAAGTGAACTTAAAACCTTGGTTAATCCAAAAGATCTTCGGTTTAACAAAGGGTAAGGAACCAAGATCCGCTTGTGTTAAAGCATATAAGGTCTTTGTGTATCCGATACTCTCTTAGAGGAAGAGAACCGAGTTTCATTAAGTGTTTAAATCACAAAATTGAACTCGTTGAATCCATATCATCCTCGGTTAACATAAGTCTAAAAGGATATCCATGATTATCTAAAAAGTGATACTTTTGAAAGTCATGGTGAATCCAACTTAGACATATGGGGAAATGATTCATAACATTTATATCTAAATAAGATACTAGTGTAATGATGATCTATGTTGTCATAAACCGCCTATGTGCACTTAAGTTTATAATACAAGATGAGTAACTAAGCTATGAAAGCTATCAAGTTACAATGAATCTTGTTGGTGTGTTTTTAAGATCATGGTCCGCCGTTGTGCACTAAAGACCATGATCCCTTGTTGCTAACTTGAATCTATGTGTAGGTAAAAGAAGCAAACAAGAGAATTCTCATTGAGATAGTCCAATGACCATCTACTCAAGGAACTATAAAAGGCCATTTCTAAACTCTTTACTCTCTATAATTATATATAGTTAGATATTGGCTTAAGTAATCATTAGTGCTTCATTGAATCATTGGCTTGATTGCTTAGCTAAGAATGGATATAGAATTTGCAAATTATGAAAACTAGAGTTGAACTTGACTTGTGATAAGGTGCTTTTTATACTCGGGTTTAGGTACATGACTTAGGGAATATATTGAACTAAGTCTTAAACCCTCTTTTGCATTCTTACCTTGTGCTTGTGATTGTTGTTAAGTAATTTGTAAATTTGAAAATGTTGCTAATTACATGCCGGTTATCATGATACTTAAAATCAAATTTTGTCTTTGTTATGGTGTAGGATCACCGTTACTAAAAGACCAAAAGAGATTATCAATGAGAAACCCCTAAGCATGAAGAGGCAACTAAGAGGTGTAAAAGAAAAGAGAAGTTAAAGAAGAATAGAAGGCCAAAGGAAGGTTTCCAAAGAGAAGATGAGAACCCTTTCTCACCAAGCTTGTGAAGAACAAAGCCGAGAAAGGAGGAAAGTTCATAGACTTCCATCTTAATCATGAAGGGGGAGAAGAAGTAATCATCCACATCTCATCATGATCAAATGGAAGTCAATCCACCTAATCTTCGGTCAAGTCCCTAGCAAAGACAAAGACCATCACTTGACCAAAGTCCCTAGGAAAGACAAGGTCACCATTCTCGGCCAAGTATCAAGAAGAACAAGCCGAGTCAATCCAACCATTCTCGGCCAAGTATCAAGAAGAACAAGCCGAGTCAATCCACCTAATCTTCGGTAAAGTCCCTAGCAAAGACAAGGTCACCATTCTCCGGTTAAAGCATCTTCCAAGGCGCCAAACCAATTCACTCTCGGTCTAAAGCCTCCTAGCAAAAGGAAAAGGCCGATCCATCTTATCATCATCTTTTGGTCAAGATCTAGCAAGTCGAGACCTCCATTCAACCACCAACAAACCCGGCCAAAGTATCAAGAAGGACTAAGCCGCCACTTCCACCAATCCGGCTAAGTATTGACTAAAGTACCAAGAAGGACGAAGTCAATACAAAGCTCTCACTCTCGGCTAAAGTACCAAGAAGGACTAAGCCGCCACTTCCACCAATCCGGCTAAGTATTGACTAAAGTACCAAGAAGGACGAAGTCAATACAAAGCTCTCACTCTCGGCTAAAGTACCAAGAAGGACGAAGCCTCCACAACCAATCCATTTCGGCTTAAGTACCAACAAGATACAAGGCCAAAGTCTCATTGAAGCAAAGAAGAACCGCAACTAGCTAAGACACTTGAAGGAAGATCATAACTTGCTCAAGGAGTCTAAGAGCCTTCATCAATCACTCGGTCAAGCTTCTACAAAGAAGCAAGACAAACCCGTCCATACCATCAACACTAGGCTCGGTCAAGTTCCTAGCAACGACAAAACCAAGCCATCCATGTTCTAGAAAGAGACCGATAATCAACCATGATCAATCGGCTCTCACCATTCTCGGCCTAGCAACTATCAAGTGCAAAGCCAAATACTTGTTACTCGGCCTAAGCATCTACCAAGAGCTAAGCCAAAAGACTCCAAACCAACCTTGTTCCAATTGCACAAAGGATAAAGCCGCAAGACCTCACGAAGAAGTCAAAGAGCTCAAGCCAAATGCAACTACAAGGGATCATCAATCTATCATACCCCTACAAACCAAAGGCTGTCCCTTAACCTTACTCTCTTTATTATGATTAGTATTCTCATAAGAACTAGAGCCGCATCACATAATCTTGCTTAGTTCTTGATGAATCTAATCATTGCCCTTGTTAAAAGTTGTTTAGTCTATTAGACCTAAACAAAACCATTTGAAATTTGTTAAAGAACTTAGGTTTAAATAACAAAATTACTCATTGGTTTATTAGTTGCATCTAGACTTAAGCTTCTTATGTGCATTTCTATCTAAGCGTATCAAGTTAACCCTTTCACTAAGCTTTACACCTTTCTTGAATCCTTTGAAGGTTAAAAGAAGTGAGAGCCAAGTGATCATTCTCGGTTGCTTGAATGACAAGAAGAATGCCATCAAGGAGAAATCAAGAGAAGAAAGGAGGAAGCCATGAGTATTCGGTCAAATCCATCCACACCCAAGCTTGTGAAGAACAAAGCCGTGGATAGGAATCAAATCAAAGTCTCACACCAAAGTTTGTGAAGAACAAACCGTGAAGACCAAATCAAGTATCCAAAGAACCCTCATTGAAGAACACGGCAAAGTCAAGAAGATCAAACCGGTTCTATCTTAAGGGGGAGTTTCGGCCAAGAAGATAAAGGCCAAGATTAAGAAGACCCCTATTGCAAAAACTTACACTCTTTTTCCCTTAAACGTGGTTTTATCCCAAGTGGTTTTCCCGTTTAAAGGTTTTAATGAGGTTTGTCTAAGCGATGTCCAATCTTAGCCATTTCATTAGGCTAAGCTTGAGGGGGAGTGTTGAGACTAATGTAACCCATAAGGGCATTAGGTCAAAACATATCGAGAAGGTGTACCGGTCTAGAGTGACCGATACAAGATGAAGGCGATATGGCTAAGAGAGAGACTTGTATCGACCAAAGGTATCGGCCATGTTAAGACTTATGTATACAATGTTGAAGTGGACAAGGCTTTGGATTCATCAAGAAGGCCAAGCCCACTTGGACTCATCAAGAAAGCCAAGCCCATTACAAAGAGATGTAGCCGTTGGAGGAGAGAAGGAGAAGAGCGCACACGTTGGACCGCTGGACAATAGCGAGGTCCCATTTTGAAATAGAGCCGTTGGGCTCTCTCTCTCTCACTCTATATATATCTCTTTCTCCATTGTTGTAACTTAAGCTCTTGGAGCTCTAATCTATGAAAGAAGGAGGTATATCCTCTCTTCCACATTAATACAAAACAAATTCTCTTCATACTCTCTCTAATCTCTCTTAAACACTCAAGATCCGAATTAGTGTAATTCGGATCTTAATCTCTCTTAATCTTCCTTAATCTCTAAAGGACCAAGCTCATCACTTTGCTCCTAATCTCCATAACCGAAACTCTTACTCTCTATACTCAAAATCCAACAATAAGTTCCTCAATAAGCTTTGTACAAGTTTGACGAACGTATGAAACATCTAACAACGCGTTTCTAGTACTCTAAACCAAGTTTCATGCAACATGAGTGCTTATAAGTTCCTCAATGAGCTTTGTACAAGTTTCACGAACTTATGAAACATCTAACAACGCGTTTCTAGGACTCTAAACCAAGTTACATGCAACATGAGTTCTTATAAGTTCCTCAATGAGCTTTGTACAAGTTTGACGAACGTATGAAACATCTAACAACGCGTTTCTAGGACTCTAAACCAAGTTTCATGCAACATGAGTGCTTATAAGTTCCTCAATGAGCTTTGTACAAGTTTCACGAACTTATGAAACATCTAACAACGCGTTTCTAGGACTCTAAACCAAGTTACATGCAACATGAGTTCTTATAAGTTCCTCAATGAGCTTTGTACAAGTTTGACGAACGTATGAAACATCTAACAACGCGTTTTTAGGACTCTAAAACAAGTTTCATGCAACATGAGTGCTTATAAGTATCTCAATGAGCTTTGTATAATTTTCACGAACTTATGAAACATCTAACAACGCGTTTCTAGGACTCTAAATCAAGTTTCATGCAACATGAGAGCTTATAAGTTCCTCAATGAGCTTTGTACAAGTTTGACGAACGTATGAAACATCTAACAACGCGTTTCTAGGACTCTAAACCAAGTTTCATGCAACATGAGTGCTTATAAGTTCCTCAATGAGCTTTGTACAAGTTTGACGAACATTTGAAACATCTAACAACGGGTTTCTAGGACTCTAAACCAAGTTTCATGCAACATGAGTGTTTATAAGTTCCTCAATGAGCTTTGTACAAGTTTGACGAACGTATGAAACATCTAACAACGGGTTTCTAGGACTCTAAACCAAGTTTCATGCAAGATGAGTGTTTACAAGTGTCTCAATGAGCTTTGAATAAGTTTTACGAACTTATGAAACATCTAACAACGCGTTTCTAGGACTCTAAAAAAGTTTCATGCAACATGAGAGCTTATAAGTTCCTTAATGAGCTTTATACAAGTTTGACCAACTTATGAAACATCTAACAACGCGTTTCTAGGACTCTAAATCAAGTTTCATGCAACATGAGTGCTTATAAGTTCCTCAATGAGCTTTGTACAAGTTTCACGAACTTATGAAACATCTAACAACGTGTTTCTAGGATTCTAAACCAAGTTTCATGCAACATGAGAGCTTATAAGTTCCTCAATGAGCTTTGTTCAAGTTTGACGAACGTATGAAACATCTAACAACGCGTTTCTAGGACTCTAAACCAAGTTTCATGCAACATGAGTGCTTATAAGTTCCTCAATGAACTTTGTACAAGTTTGACGAACGTATGAAATATCTAACAACGCTTTTCTAGGACTTTAAACCAAGTTTCATGCAACATGAGTGCTTATAAGTTCCTCAATGAACTTTGTACAAGTTTCACGATCTTATGAAACATCTAACAACGTGTTTCTAGGATTCTAAACCAAGTTTCATGCAACATGAGTTCTTATAAGTTCCTCAACGAGCTTTGTACAAGTTTCACGAACTTATGAAACATCTAGCAACGCGTTTCTAGGACTCTAAACCAAGTTACATGCAACATGAGTTCTTATAAGTTCCTCAATGAGCTTTGTACAAGTTTGACGAACGTATAAAACATCTAACAACGCGTTTCTAGGACTCTAAACCAAGTTTCATGCAACATGAGTGCTTATAAGTTCCTCAATGAGCTTTGTACAAGTTTGACGAACGTATGAAACATCTAACAACGCGTTTCTAGGACTCTAAACCAAGTTTCATGCAACGTGAGTGTTTATAAGTTCCTCAATTAGCTTTGTACAAGTTTGACGAACTTATGAAACATCTAACAACGCGTTTCTAGGACTCTAAACCAAGTTTCATGCAACATGAGAGCTTATAAGTTCCTCAATGAGCTTTATACAAGTTTGACCAACTTATGAAACATCTAACAACGCGTTTCTAGGACTCTAAACCAAGTTTCATGCAACATGAGTGCTTATAAGTTCCTCAATGAGCTTTGTACAAGTTTCATGCAGCATGAGAGCTTATAAGTTCCTCAATGAGCTTTATACAAGTTTGACCAACTTATGAAACATCTAACAACGCGTTTCTAGGACTCTAAACCAAGTTTCATGCAACATGAGTGCTTATAAGTTCCTCAATGAGCTTTGTACAAGTTTCACGAACTTATGAAACATCTAACAACGTGTTTCTAGGACTCTAAACCAAGTTTCATGCAACATGAGAGCTTATAAATTCCTCAATGAGCTTTGTACAAGTTTGACGAACGTATGAAACATCTAATAACGCGTTTCTAGGACTCTAAACCAAGTTTCATGCAACATGAGTGCTTATAAGTTCCTCAATGAGCTTTGTACAAGTTTCACGAACTTATGAAACATCAACAACGCGTTTCTAGGACTCTAAACCAAGTTTCATGCAACATGAGAGCTTATAAGTTCCTCAATGAGCTTTGTACAAGTTTGACGAACGTATGAAACATCTAACAACGCGTTTCTAGGACTATAAACCAAGTTTCATGCAACATGAGTGCTTATAAGTTCCTCAATGAGTTTTGTACAAGTTTCACGAACTTATGAAACATCTAACAACGCGTTTCTAGGACTCTAAACCAAGTTTCATGCAACATGAGTGCTTATAAGTTCCTCAATGAGCTTTGTACAAGTTTCACGAACTTATGAAACATCTAACAACGCGTTTCTAGGACTCTAAACCAAGTTACACGCAACATGAGTTCTTATAAGTTCCTCAATGAGCTTTGTACAAGTTTGACGAACGTATGAAACATCTAACAACGCGTTTCTAGGACTCTAAACCAAGTTTCATGCAACATGAGTGCTTATAAGTTCCTCAATGAGCTTTGTACAAGTTTCACGAACTTATGAAACATCTAACAACGCGTTTCTAGGACTCTAAACCAAGTTACATGCAACATGAGTTCTTATAAGTTCCTCAATGAGCTTTGTACAAGTTTGACGAACGTATGAAACATCTAACAACGCGTTTTTAGGACTCTAAAACAAGTTTCATGCAACATGAGTGCTTATAAGTATCTCAATGAGCTTTGTATAATTTTCACGAACTTATGAAACATCTAACAACGTGTTTCTAGGACTCTAAATCAAGTTTCATGCAACATGAGAGCTTATAAGTTCCTCAATGAGCTTTGTACAAGTTTGACGAACGTATGAAACATCTAACAACGCGTTTCTAGGACTCTAAACCAAGTTTCATGCAACATGAGTGCTTATAAGTTCCTCAATGAGCTTTGTACAAGTTTGACGAACATTTGAAACATCTAACAACGGGTTTCTAGGACTCTAAACCAAGTTTCATGCAACATGAGTGTTTATAAGTTCCTCAATGAGCTTTGTACAAGTTTGACGAACGTATGAAACATCTAACAACGGGTTTCTAGGACTCTAAACCAAGTTTCATGCAAGATGAGTGTTTACAAGTGTCTCAATGAGCTTTGAATAAGTTTTACGAACTTATGAAACATCTAACAACGCGTTTCTAGGACTCTAAAAAACGTTTCATGCAACATGAGAGCTTATAAGTTCCTTAATGAGCTTTATACAAGTTTGACCAACTTATGAAACATCTAACAACGCGTTTCTAGGACTCTAAATCAAGTTTCATGCAACATGAGTGCTTATAAGTTCCTCAATGAGCTTTGTACAAGTTTCACGAACTTATGAAACATCTAACAACGTGTTTCTAGGATTCTAAACCAAGTTTCATGCAACATGAGAGCTTATAAGTTCCTCAATGAGCTTTGTTCAAGTTTGACGAACGTATGAAACATCTAACAACGCGTTTCTAGGACTCTAAACCAAGTTACATGCAACATGAGTTCTTATAAGTTCCTCAATGAGCTTTGTACAAGTTTGACGAACGTATAAAACATCTAACAACGCGTTTCTAGGACTCTAAACCAAGTTTCATGCAACATGAGTGCTTATAAGTTCCTCAATGAGCTTTGTACAAGTTTGACGAACGTATGAAACATCTAACAACGCGTTTCTAGGACTCTAAACCAAGTTTCATGCAACGTGAGTGTTTATAAGTTCCTCAATTAGCTTTGTACAAGTTTGACGAACTTATGAAACATCTAACAACGCGTTTCTAGGACTCTAAACCAAGTTTCATGCAACATGAGAGCTTATAAGTTCCTCAATGAGCTTTATACAAGTTTGACCAACTTATGAAACATCTAACAACGCGTTTCTAGGACTCTAAACCAAGTTTCATGCAACATGAGTGCTTATAAGTTCCTCAATGAGCTTTGTACAAGTTTCATGCAAGCATGAGAGCTTATAAGTTCCTCAATGAGCTTTATACAAGTTTGACCAACTTATGAAACATCTAACAACGCGTTTCTAGGACTCTAAACCAAGTTTCATGCAACATGAGTGCTTATAAGTTCCTCAATGAGCTTTGTACAAGTTTCACGAACTTATGAAACATCTAACAACGTGTTTCTAGGACTCTAAACCAAGTTTCATGCAACATGAGAGCTTATAAATTCCTCAATGAGCTTTGTACAAGTTTGACGAACGTATGAAACATCTAATAACGCGTTTCTAGGACTCTAAACCAAGTTTCATGCAACATGAGTGCTTATAAGTTCCTCAATGAGCTTTGTACAAGTTTCACGAACTTATGAAACATCAACAACGCGTTTCTAGGACTCTAAACCAAGTTTCATGCAACATGAGAGCTTATAAGTTCCTCAATGAGCTTTGTACAAGTTTGACGAACGTATGAAACATCTAACAACGCGTTTCTAGGACTATAAACCAAGTTTCATGCAACATGAGTGCTTATAAGTTCCTCAATGAGTTTTGTACAAGTTTCACGAACTTATGAAACATCTAACAACGCGTTTCTAGGACTCTAAACCAAGTTTCATGCAACATGAGTGCTTATAAGTTCCTCAATGAGCTTTGTACAAGTTTCACGAACTTATGAAACATCTAACAACGCGTTTCTAGGACTCTAAACCAAGTTACATGCAACATGAGTTCTTATAAGTTCCTCAATGAGCTTTGTACAAGTTTGACGAACGTATGAAACATCTAACAACGCGTTTCTAGGACTCTAAACCAAGTTTCATGCAACATGAGTGCTTATAAGTTCCTCAATGAGCTTTGTACAAGTTTCACGAACTTATGAAACATCTAACAACGCGTTTCTAGGACTCTAAACCAAGTTACATGCAACATGAGTTCTTATAAGTTCCTCAATGAGCTTTGTACAAGTTTGACGAACGTATGAAACATCTAACAACGCGTTTTTAGGACTCTAAAACAAGTTTCATGCAACATGAGTGCTTATAAGTATCTCAATGAGCTTTGTATAATTTTCACGAACTTATGAAACATCTAACAACGTGTTTCTAGGACTCTAAATCAAGTTTCATGCAACATGAGAGCTTATAAGTTCCTCAATGAGCTTTGTACAAGTTTGACGAACGTATGAAACATCTAACAACGCGTTTCTAGGACTCTAAACCAAGTTTCATGCAACATGAGTGCTTATAAGTTCCTCAATGAGCTTTGTACAAGTTTGACGAACATTTGAAACATCTAACAACGGGTTTCTAGGACTCTAAACCAAGTTTCATGCAACATGAGTGTTTATAAGTTCCTCAATGAGCTTTGTACAAGTTTGACGAACGTATGAAACATCTAACAACGGGTTTCTAGGACTCTAAACCAAGTTTCATGCAAGATGAGTGTTTACAAGTGTCTCAATGAGCTTTGAATAAGTTTTACGAACTTATGAAACATCTAACAACGCGTTTCTAGGACTCTAAAAAACGTTTCATGCAACATGAGAGCTTATAAGTTCCTTAATGAGCTTTATACAAGTTTGACCAACTTATGAAACATCTAACAACGCGTTTCTAGGACTCTAAATCAAGTTTCATGCAACATGAGTGCTTATAAGTTCCTCAATGAGCTTTGTACAAGTTTCACGAACTTATGAAACATCTAACAACGTGTTTCTAGGATTCTAAACCAAGTTTCATGCAACATGAGAGCTTATAAGTTCCTCAATGAGCTTTGTTCAAGTTTGACGAACGTATGAAACATCTAACAACGCGTTTCTAGGACTCTAAACCAAGTTTCATGCAACATGAGTGCTTATAAGTTCCTCAATGAACTTTGTACAAGTTTGACGAACGTATGAAATATCTAACAACGCTTTTCTAGGACTTTAAACCAAGTTTCATGCAACATGAGTGCTTATAAGTTCCTCAATGAACTTTGTACAAGTTTCACGATCTTATGAAACATCTAACAACGTGTTTCTAGGATTCTAAACCAAGTTTCATGCAACATGAGTTCTTATAAGTTCCTCAACGAGCTTTGTACAAGTTTCACGAACTTATGAAACATCTAGCAACGCGTTTCTAGGACTCTAAACCAAGTTACATGCAACATGAGTTCTTATAAGTTCCTCAATGAGCTTTGTACAAGTTTGACGAACGTATAAAACATCTAACAACGCGTTTCTAGGACTCTAAACCAAGTTTCATGCAACATGAGTGCTTATAAGTTCCTCAATGAGCTTTGTACAAGTTTGACGAACGTATGAAACATCTAACAACGCGTTTCTAGGACTCTAAACCAAGTTTCATGCAACATGAGTGTTTATAAGTTCCTCAATTAGCTTTGTACAAGTTTGACGAACTTATGAAACATCTAACAACGCGTTTCTAGGACTCTAAACCAAGTTTCATGCAACATGAGAGCTTATAAGTTCCTCAATGAGCTTTATACAAGTTTGACCAACTTATGAAACATCTAACAACGCGTTTCTAGGACTCTAAACCAAGTTTCATGCAACATGAGTGCTTATAAGTTCCTCAATGAGCTTTGTACAAGTTTCATGCAGCATGAGAGCTTATAAGTTCCTCAATGAGCTTTATACAAGTTTGACCAACTTATGAAACATCTAACAACGCGTTTCTAGGACTCTAAACCAAGTTTCATGCAACATGAGTGCTTATAAGTTCCTCAATGAGCTTTGTACAAGTTTCACGAACTTATGAAACATCTAACAACGTGTTTCTAGGACTCTAAACCAAGTTTCATGCAACATGAGAGCTTATAAATTCCTCAATGAGCTTTGTACAAGTTTGACGAACGTATGAAACATCTAATAACGCGTTTCTAGGACTCTAAACCAAGTTTCATGCAACATGAGTGCTTATAAGTTCCTCAATGAGCTTTGTACAAGTTTCACGAACTTATGAAACATCAACAACGCGTTTCTAGGACTCTAAACCAAGTTTCATGCAACATGAGAGCTTATAAGTTCCTCAATGAGCTTTGTACAAGTTTGACGAACGTATGAAACATCTAACAACGCGTTTCTAGGACTATAAACCAAGTTTCATGCAACATGAGTGCTTATAAGTTCCTCAATGAGTTTTGTACAAGTTTCACGAACTTATGAAACATCTAACAACGCGTTTCTAGGACTCTAAACCAAGTTTCATGCAACATGAGTGCTTATAAGTTCCTCAATGAGCTTTGTACAAGTTTCACGAACTTATGAAACATCTAACAACGCGTTTCTAGGACTCTAAACCAAGTTTCATGCAACATGAGAGCTTATAAGTTCCTCAATAAGCTTTGTACAAGTTTGACGAACGTATGAAACATCTAACAACGCGTTTCTAGTACTCTAAACCAAGTTTCAAGCAACATGAGTGCTTATAAGTTCCTCAATGAGCTTTGTACAAGTTTCACGAACTTATGAAACATCTAACAACGCGTTTCTAGGACTCTAAACCAAGTTACATGCAACATGAGTTCTTATAAGTTCCTCAATGAGCTTTGTACAAGTTTGACGAACGTATGAAACATCTAACAATGCGTTTCTAGGACTCTAAACCAAGTTTCATGCAACATGAGTGCTTATAGGTTCCTCAATGAGCTTTGTACAAGTTTCACGAACTTATGAAACATCTAACAACGCGTTTCTAGGACTCTAAACCAAGTTACGTGCAACATGAGTTCTTATAAGTTCCTCAATGAGCTTTGTACAAGTTTGACGAACGTATGAAACATCTAACAATGCGATTTTAGGACTCTAAAACAAGTTTCATGCAACATGAGTGCTTATAAGTATCTCAATGAGCTTTGTATAAGTTTCACGAACTTATGAAACATCTAACAACGCGTTTCTAGGACTCTAAATCAAGTTTCATGCAACATGAGAGCTTATAAGTTCCTCAATGAGCTTTGTACAAGTTTGACGAACGTATGAAACATCTAACAACGCGTTTCTAGGACTCTAAACCAAGTTTCATGCAACATGAGTGCTTATAAGTTCCTCAATGAGCTTTGTACAAGTTTGACGAACGTTTGAAACATCTAACAACGCGTTTCTAGGACTCTAAACCAAGTTTCATGCAACATGAGTGTTTATAAGTTCCTCAATGAGCTTTGTACAAGTTTGACGAACATATGAAACATCTAACAACGAGTTTCTAGGACTCTAAACCAAGTTTCATGCAAGATGAGTGTTTACAAGTGTCTCAATGAGCTTTGAATAAGTTTTACGAACTTATGAAACATCTAACAACGCGTTTCTAGGACTTTAAAAAAAGTTTCATGCAACATGAGAGCTTATAAGTTCCTCAATGAGCTTTATACAAGTTTGACCAACTTATAAAACATCTAACAACGCGTTTCTAGGACTCTAAACCAAGTTTCATGCAACATGAGTGCTTATAAGTTCCTCAATGAACTTTGTACAAGTTTGACGAACGTATGAAATATCTAACAACGCTTTTCTAGGACTATAAACCAAGTTTCATGCAACATGAGTGCTTATAAGTTCCTCAATGAGCTTTGTACAAGTTTCAAGAACTTATGAAACATCTAACAACGTGTTTCTAGGACTCTAAATCAAGTTTCATGCAACATGAGAGCTTATAAGTTCCTCAATGAGCTTTGTACAAGTTTGACGAACGTATGAAACATCTAACAACGCGTTTCTAGGACTCTAAACCAAGTTTCATGCAACATGAGTTCTTATAAGTTCCTCAATGAGCTTTGTACAAGTTTCACGAACTTATGAAACATCTAGCAACGCGTTTCTAGGACTCTAAACCAAGTTACATGCAACATGACTTCTTATATGTTCCTCAATGAGCTTTGTACAAGTTTGACGAACGTATAAAAAATCTAACAAGGCGTTTCTAGGACTCTAAACCAAGTTTCATGCAACATGAGTGATTATAAGTTCCTCAATGAGCTTTGTACAAGTTTGACGAACGTATGAAACATCTAACAACGCGTTTCTAGGACTCTAAACCAAGTTTCATGCAACATGAGTGTTTATAAGTTCCTCAATGAGCTTTGTACAAGTTTGACGAACATATGAAACATCTAACAACGAGTTTCTAGGACTCTAAACCAAGTTTCATGCAAGATGAGTGTTTACAAGTGTCTCAATGAGCTTTGAATAAGTTTTACGAACTTATGAAACATCTAACAACGCGTTTCTAGGACTTTAAAAAAAGTTTCATGCAACATGAGAGCTTATAAGTTCCTCAATGAGCTTTATACAAGTTTGACCAACTTATGAAACATCTAACAACGCGTTTCTAGGACTCTAAACCAAGTTTCATGCAACATGAGTGCTTATAAGTTCCTCAATGAACTTTGTACAAGTTTGACGAACGTATGAAATATCTAACAACGCTTTTCTAGGACTATAAACCAAGTTTCATGCAACATGAGTGCTTATAAGTTCCTCAATGAGCTTTGTACAAGTTTCAAGAACTTATGAAACATCTAACAACGTGTTTCTAGGACTCTAAATCAAGTTTCATGCAACATGAGAGCTTATAAGTTCCTCAATGAGCTTTGTACAAGTTTGACGAACGTATGAAACATCTAACAACGCGTTTCTAGGACTCTAAACCAAGTTTCATGCAACATGAGTTCTTATAAGTTCCTCAATGAGCTTTGTACAAGTTTCACGAACTTATGAAACATCTAGCAACGCGTTTCTAGGACTCTAAACCAAGTTACATGCAACATGACTTCTTATATGTTCCTCAATGAGCTTTGTACAAGTTTGACGAACGTATAAAAAATCTAACAAGGCGTTTCTAGGACTCTAAACCAAGTTTCATGCAACATGAGTGATTATAAGTTCCTCAATGAGCTTTGTACAAGTTTGACGAACGTATGAAACATCTAACAACGCGTTTCTAGGACTCTAAACCAAGTTTCATGCAACATGAGTGTTTATAAGTTCCTCAATGAGCTTTGTACAAGTTTGACGAACTTATGAAACATCTAACAACGCGTTTCTAGGACTCTAAAACAAGTTTCATGCAACATGAGAGCTTATAAGTTCCTCAATGAGCTTTATACAAGTTTGACCAACTTATGAAACATCTAACAACGCGTTTCTAGGACTCTAAACCAAGTTTCATGCAACATGAGTGCTTATAAGTTCCTCAATGAACTTTGTACAAGTTTGACGAACGTATGAAATATCTAACAACGCTTTTCTAGGACTATAAACCAAGTTTCATGCAACATGAGTGCTTATAAGTTCCTCAAGAACTTATACAAGTTTCAAACTTATGAAATCTAACAACGTGTTTCTAGGACTCTAAATCAAGTTTCATGCAACATGAGAGCTTATAAGTTCCTCAATGAGCTTTGTACAAGTTTGACGAACGTATGAAACATCTAACAACGCGTTTCTAGGACTCTAAACCAAGTTTCATGCAACATGAGTTCTTATAAGTTCCTCAATGAGCTTTGTACAAGTTTCACGAACTTATGAAACATCAACAACGCGTTTCTAGGACTCTAAACCAAGTTTCATGCAACATGAGAGCTTATAAGTTCCTCAATGAGCTTTGTACAAGTTTGACGAACGTATGAAACATCTAACAACGCGTTTCTAGGACTATAAACCAAGTTTCATGCAACATGAGTGCTTATAAGTTCCTCAATGAGTTTTGTACAAGTTTCACGAACTTATGAAACATCTAACAACGCGTTTCTAGGACTCTAAACCAAGTTTCATGCAACATGAGTGCTTATAAGTTCCTCAATGAGCTTTGTACAAGTTTCACGAACTTATGAAACATCTAACAACGCGTTTCTAGGACTCTAAACCAAGTTTCATGCAACATGAGAGCTTATAAGTTCCTCAATAAGCTTTGTACAAGTTTGACGAACGTATGAAACATCTAACAACGCGTTTCTAGTACTCTAAACCAAGTTTCAAGCAACATGAGTGCTTATAAGTTCCTCAATGAGCTTTGTACAAGTTTCACGAACTTATGAAACATCTAACAACGCGTTTCTAGGACTCTAAACCAAGTTACATGCAACATGAGTTCTTATAAGTTCCTCAATGAGCTTTGTACAAGTTTGACGAACGTATGAAACATCTAACAATGCGTTTCTAGGACTCTAAACCAAGTTTCATGCAACATGAGTGCTTATAGGTTCCTCAATGAGCTTTGTACAAGTTTCACGAACTTATGAAACATCTAACAACGCGTTTCTAGGACTCTAAACCAAGTTACGTGCAACATGAGTTCTTATAAGTTCCTCAATGAGCTTTGTACAAGTTTGACGAACGTATGAAACATCTAACAATGCGATTTTAGGACTCTAAAACAAGTTTCATGCAACATGAGTGCTTATAAGTATCTCAATGAGCTTTGTATAAGTTTCACGAACTTATGAAACATCTAACAACGCGTTTCTAGGACTCTAAATCAAGTTTCATGCAACATGAGAGCTTATAAGTTCCTCAATGAGCTTTGTACAAGTTTGACGAACGTATGAAACATCTAACAACGCGTTTCTAGGACTCTAAACCAAGTTTCATGCAACATGAGTGCTTATAAGTTCCTCAATGAGCTTTGTACAAGTTTGACGAACGTTTGAAACATCTAACAACGCGTTTCTAGGACTCTAAACCAAGTTTCATGCAACATGAGTGTTTATAAGTTCCTCAATGAGCTTTGTACAAGTTTGACGAACATATGAAACATCTAACAACGAGTTTCTAGGACTCTAAACCAAGTTTCATGCAAGATGAGTGTTTACAAGTGTCTCAATGAGCTTTGAATAAGTTTTACGAACTTATGAAACATCTAACAACGCGTTTCTAGGACTTTAAAAAAAGTTTCATGCAACATGAGAGCTTATAAGTTCCTCAATGAGCTTTATACAAGTTTGACCAACTTATGAAACATCTAACAACGCGTTTCTAGGACTCTAAACCAAGTTTCATGCAACATGAGTGCTTATAAGTTCCTCAATGAACTTTGTACAAGTTTGACGAACGTATGAAATATCTAACAACGCTTTTCTAGGACTATAAACCAAGTTTCATGCAACATGAGTGCTTATAAGTTCCTCAATGAGCTTTGTACAAGTTTCAAGAACTTATGAAACATCTAACAACGTGTTTCTAGGACTCTAAATCAAGTTTCATGCAACATGAGAGCTTATAAGTTCCTCAATGAGCTTTGTACAAGTTTGACGAACGTATGAAACATCTAACAACGCGTTTCTAGGACTCTAAACCAAGTTTCATGCAACATGAGTTCTTATAAGTTCCTCAATGAGCTTTGTACAAGTTTCACGAACTTATGAAACATCTAGCAACGCGTTTCTAGGACTCTAAACCAAGTTACATGCAACATGACTTCTTATATGTTCCTCAATGAGCTTTGTACAAGTTTGACGAACGTATAAAAAATCTAACAAGGCGTTTCTAGGAATCTAAACCAAGTTTCATGCAACATGAGTGATTATAAGTTCCTCAATGAGCTTTGTACAAGTTTGACGAACGTATGAAACATCTAACAACGCGTTTCTAGGACTCTAAACCAAGTTTCATGCAACATGAGTGTTTATAAGTTCCTCAATGAGCTTTGTACAAGTTTGACGAACATATGAAACATCTAACAACGAGTTTCTAGGACTCTAAACCAAGTTTCATGCAAGATGAGTGTTTACAAGTGTCTCAATGAGCTTTGAATAAGTTTTACGAACTTATGAAACATCTAACAACGCGTTTCTAGGACTTTAAAAAAAGTTTCATGCAACATGAGAGCTTATAAGTTCCTCAATGAGCTTTATACAAGTTTGACCAACTTATGAAACATCTAACAACGCGTTTCTAGGACTCTAAACCAAGTTTCATGCAACATGAGTGCTTATAAGTTCCTCAATGAACTTTGTACAAGTTTGACGAACGTATGAAATATCTAACAACGCTTTTCTAGGACTATAAACCAAGTTTCATGCAACATGAGTGCTTATAAGTTCCTCAATGAGCTTTGTACAAGTTTCAAGAACTTATGAAACATCTAACAACGTGTTTCTAGGACTCTAAATCAAGTTTCATGCAACATGAGAGCTTATAAGTTCCTCAATGAGCTTTGTACAAGTTTGACGAACGTATGAAACATCTAACAACGCGTTTCTAGGACTCTAAACCAAGTTTCATGCAACATGAGTTCTTATAAGTTCCTCAATGAGCTTTGTACAAGTTTCACGAACTTATGAAACATCTAGCAACGCGTTTCTAGGACTCTAAACCAAGTTACATGCAACATGACTTCTTATATGTTCCTCAATGAGCTTTGTACAAGTTTGACGAACGTATAAAAAATCTAACAAGGCGTTTCTAGGACTCTAAACCAAGTTTCATGCAACATGAGTGATTATAAGTTCCTCAATGAGCTTTGTACAAGTTTGACGAACGTATGAAACATCTAACAACGCGTTTCTAGGACTCTAAACCAAGTTTCATGCAACATGAGTGTTTATAAGTTCCTCAATGAGCTTTGTACAAGTTTGACGAACTTATGAAACATCTAACAACGCGTTTCTAGGACTCTAAAACAAGTTTCATGCAACATGAGAGCTTATAAGTTCCTCAATGAGCTTTATACAAGTTTGACCAACTTATGAAACATCTAACAACGCGTTTCTAGGACTCTAAACCAAGTTTCATGCAACATGAGTGCTTATAAGTTCCTCAATGAGCTTTGTACAAGTTTCACGAACTTATGAAACATCTAACAACGTGTTTCTAGGAATCTAAACCAAGTTTCATGCAACATGAGAGCTTATAAGTTCCTCAATGAGCTTTGTACAAGTTTGACGAACGTATGAAACATCTAACAACGCGTTTCTAGGACTCTAAACCAAGTTTCATGCAACTTGAGTTCTTATAAGTTCCTCAATAAGCTTTTTACAAGTTTCACGAACTTATGAAACATCTAGCAACGCGTTTCTAGGACTCTAAACCAAATTACATGCAACATGAGTTCTTATAAGTTCCTCAATGATCTTTGTACAAGTTTGACGAACGTATGAAACATCTAACAACGCGTTTATAGGACTCTAAACCAAGTTTCATGCAACATGAGTGTTTATAAGTTCCTCAATGAGCTTTGTACAAGTTTGACGAACATATGAAACATCTAACAACGCGTTTCTAGGACTCTAAATCAAGTTTCATGCAACATGAGTGCTTATAAGTTCCTCAATGAGCTTTGTACAAGTTTGACGAACGTATGAAATATCTAACAACGCGTTTCTAGGACTCTAAACCAAGTTTCAAGCAACATGAGTGCTTATAAGTTCCTCAATGAGCTTTGTACAAGTTTGACGAACGTATGAAATATCTAACAACGCGTTTCTAGGACTCTAAACCAAGTTTCAAGCAACATCTTATAAGTTCCATGAGCTTTGTACGCGTTTCTACTTATGAAACATCTAAACCAACGCGTTTCTAGGACTCTAAACCAAGTTTCATGCAACATGAGAGCTTATAAGTTCCTCAATAAGCTTTGTACAAGTTTGACGAACGTATGAAACCTCTAACAACGCGTTTCTAGGACTCTAAACCAAGTTTCATGCAACATGAGTGCTTTTAAGTTCCTCAATGAGCTTTGTACAAGTTTCACGAACTTATGAAACATCTAACAACGCGTTTCTAGGACTCTAAACCAAGTTACATGCAACATGAGTTCTTATAAGTTCCTCAATGAGCTTTGTACAAGTTTGACGAACGTATGAAACATCTAACAACGCGTTTCTAGGACTCTAAACCAAGTTTCATGCAACATGAGTGTTTATAAGTTCCTCAATGAGCTTTGTACAAGTTTGACGAACTTATGAAACATCTAACAACGCGTTTCTAGGACTCTAAAACAAGTTTCATGCAACATGAGAGCTTATAAGTTCCTCAATGAGCTTTATACAAGTTTGACCAACTTATGAAACATCTAACAACGCGTTTCTAGGACTCTAAACCAAGTTTCATGCAACATGAGTGCTTATAAGTTCCTCAATGAGCTTTGTACAAGTTTCACGAACTTATGAAACATCTAACAACGTGTTTCTAGGACTCTAAACCAAGTTTCATGCAACATGAGAGCTTATAAGTTCCTCAATGAGCTTTGTACAAGTTTGACGAACGTATGAAACATCTAACAACGCGTTTCTAGGACTCTAAACCATGTTTCATGCAACTTGAGTTCTTATAAGTTCCTCAATAAGCTTTTTACAAGTTTCACGAACTTATGAAACATCTAGCAACGCGTTTCTAGGACTCTAAACAAAGTTACATGCAACATGAGTTCTTATAAGTTCCTCAATGAGCTTTGTACAAGTTTGACGAACGTATGAAACATCTAACAACGCGTTTATAGGACTCTAAACCAAGTTTCATGCAACATGAGTGTTTATAAGTTCCTCAATGAGCTTTGTACAAGTTTGACGAACATATGAAACATCTAACAACGCGTTTCTAGGACTCTAAATCAAGTTTCATGCAACATGAGTGCTTATAAGTTCCTCAATGAGCTTTGTACAAGTTTCACGAACTTATGAAACATCTAACAACGCGTTTCTAGGACTTTAAAAAAAGTTTCATGCAACATGAGAGCTTATAAGTTCCTCAATGAGCTTTATACAAGTTTGACCAACTTATGAAACATCTAACAACGCGTTTCTAGGACTCTAAACCAAGTTTCATGCAACATGAGTGCTTATAAGTTCCTCAATGAACTTTGTACAAGTTTGACGAACGTATGAAATATCTAACAACGCTTTTCTAGGACTATAAACCAAGTTTCATGCAACATGAGTGCTTATAAGTTCCTCAATGAGCTTTGTACAATTTTCAAGAACTTATGAAACATCTAACAACGTGTTTCTAGGACTCTAAATCAAGTTTCATGCAACATGAGAGCTTATAAGTTCCTCAATGAGCTTTGTACAAGTTTGACGAACGTATGAAACATCTAACAACGCGTTTCTAGGACTCTAAACCAAGTTTCATGCAACATGAGTTCTTATAAGTTCCTCAATGAGCTTTGTACAAGTTTGACGAACGTATGAAACATCTAGCAACGCGATTCTAGGACTCTAAACAAAGTTACATGCAACATGAGTTCTTATAAGTTCCTCAATGAGCTTTGTACAAGTTTGACGAACGTATAAAACATCTAACAACGCGTTTCTAGGACTCTAAACCAAGTTTCATGCAACATGAGTGCTTATAAGTTCCTCAATGAGCTTTGTACAAGTTTCACGAACGTATGAAACATCTAACAACGCGTTTCTAGGACTCTAAACCAAGTTTCATGCAACATGAGTGTTTATAAGTTCCTCAATGAGCTTTGTACAAGTTTGACGAACTTATGAAACATCTAACAACGCGTTTCTAGGACTCTAAATCAAGTTTCATGCAACATGAGAGCTTATAAGTTCCTCAATGAGCTTTATACAAGTTTGACCAACTTATGAAACATCTAACAACGCGTTTCTAGGACTCTAAACCAAGTTTCATGCAACATGAGTGCTTATAAGTTCCTCAATGAGCTTTGTACAAGTTTCACGAACTTATGAAACATCTAACAACTTGTTTCTAGGACTCTAAACCAAGTTTCATGCAACATGAGAGCTTATAAGTTCCTCAATGAGCTTTGTACAAGTTTGACGAACGTATGAAACATCTAACAACGCGTTTATAGGACTCTAAACCAAGTTTCATGCAACTTGAGTTCTTATAAGTTCCTCAATGATCTTTTTACAAGTTTCACGAACTTATGAAACATCTAGCAACGCGTTTCTAGGACTCTAAACCAAGTTACATGCCACATGAGTTCTTATAAGTTCCTCAATGAGCTTTGTACAAGTTTGACGAACGTATGAAACATCTAACAACGCGTTTATAGGACTCTAAACCAAGTTTCATGCAACATGAGTGTTTATAAGTTCCTCAATGAGCTTTGTACAAGTTTGACGAACGTATGAAACATCTAACAACGCGTTTCTAGGACTCTAAATCAAGTTTCATGCAACATGAGTGCTTATAAGTTCCTCAATGAGCTTTGTACAAGTTTCACGAACTTATGAAACATCTAACAACGCGTTTCTAGGACTCTAAACCAAGTTACATGCAACATGAGTTCTTATAAGTTCCTCAATGAGCTTTGTACAAGTTTGACGAACGTATGAAACATCTAACAACGCGTTTCTAGGACTCTAAACCAAGTTTCATGCAACATGAGTGCTTATAAGTTCCTCAATGAACTTTGTACAAGTTTGACGAACGTATGAAATATCTAACAACGCTTTTCTAGGACTTTAAACCATGTTTCACGCAACATGAGTGCTTATAAGTTCCTCAATGAGCTTTGTACAAGTTTCACGAACTTATGAAACATCTAACAACGTGTTTCTAGGACTCTAAATCAAGTTTCATGCAACATGAGAGCTTATAAGTTCCTCAATGAGCTTTGTACAAGTTTGACGAACGTATGAAACATCTAACAACGCGTTTCTAGGACTCTAAACCAAGTTTCATGCAACATGAGTTCTTATAAGTTCCTCAATGAGCTTTGTACAAGTTTCACGAACTAATGAAACATCTAGCAACGCGATTCAAGGACTCTAAACAAAGTTACATGCAACATGAGTTCTTATAAGTTCCTCAATGAGCTTTGTACAAGTTTGACGAACGTATGAAACATCTAACAACGCGTTTCTAGGACTCTAAATCAAGTTTCATGCAACATGAGTGCTTATAAGTTCCTCAATGAGCTTTGTACAAGTTTCACGAACTTATGAAACATCTAACAACGCGTTTCTAGGACTCTAAACCAAGTTACATGCAACATGAGTTCTTATAAGTTCCTCAATGAGCTTTGTACAAGTTTGACGAACGTATGAAACATCTAACAACGCGTTTCTAGGACTCTAAACCAAGTTTCATGCAACATGAGTGCTTATAAGTTCCTCAATGAACTTTGTACAACTTTGACGAACGTATGAAATATCTAACAACGCTTTTCTAGGACTTTAAACCATGTTTCATGCAACATGAGTGCTTATAAGTTCCTCAATGAGCTTTGTACAAGTTTCACGAACTTATGAAACATCTAACAACGTGTTTCTAGGACTCTAAATCAAGTTTCATGCAACATGAGAGCTTATAAGTTCCTCAATGAGCTTTGTACAAGTTTGACGAACGTATGAAACATCTAACAACGCGTTTCTAGGACTCTAAACCAAGTTTCTTGCAACATGAGTTCTTATAAGTTCCTCAATGAGCTTTGTACAAGTTTCACGAACTAATGAAACATCTAGCAACGCGATTCAAGGACTCTAAACAAAGTTACATGCAACATGAGTTCTTATAAGTTCCTCAATGAGCTTTGTACAAGTTTGACGAACGTATAAAACATCTAACAACGCGTTTCTAGGACTCTAAACCAAGTTTCATGCAACATGAGTGCTTATAAGTTCCTCAATGAGCTTTGTACAAGTTTCACGAACGTATGAAACATCTAACAACGCGTTTCTAGGACTCTAAACCAAGTTTCATGCAACATGAGTGTTTATAAGTTCCTCAATGAGCTTTGTACAAGTTTGACGAACTTATGAAACATCTAACAACGCGTTTCTAGGACTCTAAAACAAGTTTCATGCAACATGAGAGCTTATAAGTTCCTCAATGAGCTTTATACAAGTTTGACCAACTTATGAAACATCTAACAACGCGTTTCTAGGACTCTAAACCAAGTTTCATGCAACATGAGTGCTTATAAGTTCCTCAATGATCTTTGTACAAGTTTCACGAACTTATGAAACATCTAACAACGTGTTTCTAGGACTCTAAACCAAGTTTCATGCAACATGAGAGCTTATAAGTTCCTCAATGAGCTTTGTACAAGTTTGACGAACGTATGCAACATCTAACAACGCGTTTATAGGACTCTAAACCAAGTTTCATGCAACTTGAGTTCTTATAAGTTCCTCAATGAGCTTTTTACAAGTTTCACGAACTTATGAAACATCTAGCAACGCGTTTCTAGGACTCTAAACCAAGTTACATGCCACATGAGTTCTTATAAGTTCCTCAATGAGCTTTGTACAAGTTTGACGAACGTATGAAATATCTAACAACGCGTTTATAGGACTCTAAACCAAGTTTCATGCAACATGAGTGCTTATAAGTTCCTCAATGAGCTTTGTACAAGTTTGACGAACGTATGAAACATCTAACAACGCGTTTCTAGGACTCTAAACCAAGTTTCATGCAACATGAGTGTTTATAAGTTCCTCAATGAGCTTTTTACAAGTTTGACGAACATATGAAACATCTAACAACGCGTTTCTAGGACTCTAAATCAAGTTTCATGCAACATGAGTGCTTATAAGTTCCTCAATGAGCTTTGTACAAGTTTCACGAACTTATGAAACATCTAACAATGCGTTTCTAGGACTCTAAACCAAGTTACATGCAACATGAGTTCTTATAAGTTCCTCAATGAGCTTTGTACAAGTTTGACGAAGGTATGAAACATCTAACAACGCGTTTCTAGGACTCTAAACCAAGTTTCATGCAACATGAGTGCTTATAAGTTCCTCAATGAGCTTTGTACAAGTTTGACGAACATTTGAAACATCTAACAACGCGTTTCTAGGACTTTAAACCAAGTTTCATGCAACATGAGTGTTTATAAGTTCCTCAATGAGCTTTGTACAAGTTTGACGAACGTATGAAACATCTAACAACGGGTTTCTAGGACTCTAAACCAAGTTTCATGCAAGATGAGTGTTTACAAGTGTCTCAATGAGCTTTGAATAAGTTTTACGAACTTATGAAACATCTAACAAGGCGTTTCTAGGACTCTAAAAAAAGTTTCATGCAACATGAGAGCTTATAAGTTCCTCAATGAGCTTTATACAAGTTTGACCAACTTATGAAACATCTAACAACGCGTTTCTAGGACTCTAAATCAAGTTTCATGCAACATGAGTTCTTATAAGTTCATCAATGAGCTTTGTACAAGTTTGACGAACGTATGAAACATCTAACAACGCGATTTTAGGACTCTAAAACAAGTTTCATGCAACATGAGTGCTTATAAGTATCTCAATGAGCTTTGTATAAGTTTCACGAACTTATGAAACATCTAACAACGCGTTTCTAGGACTCTAAACCAAGTTACATGCAACATGAGTTCTTATAAGTTCCTCAATGAGCTTTGTACAAGTTTGACGAACGTATGAAACATCTAACAACGCGATTTTAGGACTCTAAAACAAGTTTCATGCAACATGAGTGCTTATAAGTATCTCAATGAGCTTTGTATAAGTTTCACGAACTTATGAAACATCTAACAACGCGTTTCTAGGACTCTAAATCAAGTTTCATGCAACATGAGAGCTTATAAGTTCCTCAATGAGCTTTGTACAAGTTTGACGAACGTATGAAACATCTAACAACGCGTTTCTAGGACTCTAAACCAAGTTTCATGCAACATGAGTTCTTGTAAGTTCCTCAATGAGCTTTGTACAAGTTTGACGAACGTTTGAAACATCTAACAACGCGTTTCTAGGACTCTAAACCAAGTTTCATGCAACATGAGTGTTTATAAGTTCCTCAATGAGCTTTGTACAAGTTTGACGAACATATGAAACATCTAACAACGAGTTTCTAGGACTCTAAACCAAGTTTCATGCAAGATGAGTGTTTACAAGTGTCTCAATGAGCTTTGAATAAGTTTTACGAACTTATGAAACATCTAACAACGCGTTTCTAGGACTTTAAAAAGTTTCATGCAACATGAGAGCTTATAAGTTCCTCAATGAGCTTTATACAAGTTTGACCAACTTATGAAACATCTAACAACGCGTTTCTAGGACTCTAAACCAAGTTTCATGCAACATGAGTGCTTATAAGTTCCTCAATGAACTTTGTACAAGTTTGACGAACGTATGAAATATCTAACAACGCTTTTCTAGGACTATAAACCAAGTTTCATGCAACATGAGTGCTTATAAGTTCCTCAATGAGCTTTGTACAAGTTTCAAGAACTTATGAAACATCTAACAACGTGTTTCTAGGACTCTAAATCAAGTTTCATGCAACATGAGAGCTTATAAGTTCCTCAATGAGCTTTGTACAAGTTTGACGAACGTATGAAACATCTAACAACGCGTTTCTAGGACTCTAAACCAAGTTTCATGCAACATGAGTTCTTATAAGTTCCTCAATGAACTTTGTACAAGTTTCACGAACTTATGAAACATCTAGCAACGCGTTTCTAGGACTCTAAACCAAGTTACATGCAACATGAGTTCTTATATGTTCCTCAATGAGCTTTGTACAAGTTTGACGAACGTATAAAACATCTAACAACGCGTTTCTAGGACTCTAAACCAAGTTTCATGCAACATGAGTGCTTATAAGTTCCTCAATGAGCTTTGTACAAGTTTGACGAACGTATGAAACATCTAACAACGCGTTTCTAGGACTCTAAACCAAGTTTCATGCAACATGAGTGTTTATAAGTTCCTCAATGAGCTTTGTACAAGTTTGACGAACTTATGAAACATCTAACAACGCGTTTCTAGGACTCTAAAACAAGTTTCATGCAACATGAGAGCTTATAAGTTCCTCAATGAGCTTTATACAAGTTTGACCAACTTATGAAACATCTAACAACGCGTTTCTAGGACTCTAAACCAAGTTTCATGCAACATGAGTGCTTATAAGTTCCTCAATGAGCTTTGTACAAGTTTCACGAACTTATGAAACATCTAACAACGTGTTTCTAGGAATCTAAACCAAGTTTCATGCAACATGAGAGCTTATAAGTTCCTCAATGAGCTTTGTACAAGTTTGACGAACGTATGAAACATCTAACAACGCGTTTCTAGGACTCTAAACCAAGTTTCATGCAACTTGAGTTCTTATAAGTTCCTCAATAAGCTTTTTACAAGTTTCACGAACTTATGAAACATCTAGCAACGGGTTTCTAGGACTCTAAACCAAGTTACATGCAACATGAGTTCTTATAAGTTCCTCAATGATCTTTGTACAAGTTTGACGAACGTATGAAACATCTAACAACGCGTTTATAGGACTCTAAACCAAGTTTCATGCAACATGAGTGTTTATAAGTTCCTCAATGAGCTTTGTACAAGTTTGACGAACATATGAAACATCTAACAACGCGTTTCTAGGACTCTAAATCAAGTTTCATGCAACATGAGTGCTTATAAGTTCCTCAATGAGCTTTGTACAAGTTTCACGAACTTATGAAACATCTAACAACGCGTTTCTAGGACTCTAAACCAAGTTACATGCAACATGAGTTCTTATAAGTTCCTCAATGAGCTTTGTACAAGTTTGACGAACGTATGAAATATCTAACAACGCGTTTCTAGGACTCTAAACCAAGTTTCAAGCAACATGAGTGCTTATAAGTTCCTCAATGAGCTTTGTACAAGTTTCACGAACTTATGAAACATCTAACAACGCGTTTCTAGGACTCTAAACCAAGTTTCATGCAACATGAGAGCTTATAAGTTCCTCAATAAGCTTTGTACAAGTTTGACGAACGTATGAAACATCTAACAACGCGTTTCTAGGACTCTAAACCAAGTTTCATGCAACATGAGTGCTTATAAGTTCCTCAATGAGCTTTGTACAAGTTTCACGAACTTATGAAACATCTAACAACGCGTTTCTAGGACTCTAAACCAAGTTACATGCAACATGAGTTCTTATAAGTTCCTCAATGAGCTTTGTACAAGTTTGACGAACGTATGAAACATCTAACAACGCGTTTCTAGGACTCTAAACCAAGTTTCATGCAACATGAGTGTTTATAAGTTCCTCAATGAGCTTTGTACAAGTTTGACGAACTTATGAAACATCTAACAACGCGTTTCTAGGACTCTAAAACAAGTTTCATGCAACATGAGAGCTTATAAGTTCCTCAATGAGCTTTGTACAAGTTTGACGAACGTATGAAACATCTAACAACGCGTTTCTAGGACTCTAAACCAAGTTTCATGCAACATGAGTTCTTATAAGTTCCTCAATGAGCTTTGTACAAGTTTCACGAACTAATGAAACATCTAGCAACGCGATTCTAGGACTCTAAACAAAGTTACATGCAACATGAGTTCTTATAAGTTCCTCAATGAGCTTTGTACAAGTTTGACGAACGTATAAAACATCTAACAACGCGTTTCTAGGACTCTAAAACAAGTTTCATGCAACATGAGTGCTTATAAGTTCCTCAATGAGCTTTGTACAAGTTTCACGAACGTATGAAACATCTAACAACGCGTTTCTAGGACTCTAAACCAAGTTTCATGCAACATGAGTGTTTATAAGTTCCTCAATGAGCTTTGTACAAGTTTGACGAACTTATGAAACATCTAACAACGCGTTTCTAGGACTCTAAAACAAGTTTCATGCAACATGAGAGCTTATAAGTTCCTCAATGAGCTTTATACAAGTTTGACCAACTTATGAAACATCTAACAACGCGTTTCTAGGACTCTAAACCAAGTTTCATGCAACATGAGTGCTTATAAGTTCCTCAATGAGCTTTGTACAAGTTTCACGAACTTATAAAACATCTAACAACGTGTTTCTAGGACTCTAAACCAAGTTTCATGCAACATGAGAGCTTATAAGTTCCTCAATGAGCTTTGTACAAGTTTGACGAACGTATGAAACATCTAACAACGCGTTTATAGGACTCTAAACCAAGTTTCATGCAACTTGAGTTCTTATAAGTTCCTCAATGAGCTTTTTACAAGTTTCACGAACTTGTGAAACATCTAGCAACGCGTTTCTAGGACTCTAAACCAAGTTACATGCCACATGAGTTCTTATAAGTTCCTCAATGAGCTTTGTACAAGTTTGACGAACGTATGAAACATCTAACAACGCGTTTATAGGACTCTAAACCAAGTTTCATGCAACATGAGTGCTTATAAGTTCCTCAATGAGCTTTGTACAAGTTTGACGAACGTATGAAACATCTAACAACGCGTTTCTAGGACTCTAAACCAAGTTTCATGCAACATGAGTGTTTATAAGTTCCTCAATGAGCTTTTTACAAGTTTGACGAACATATGAAACATCTAACAACGCGTTTCTAGGACTCTAAATCAAGTTTCATGCAACATGAGTGCTTATAAGTTCCTCAATGAGCTTTGTACAAGTTTCACGAACTTATGAAACATCTAACAATGCGTTTCTAGGACTCTAAACCAAGTTACATGCAACATGAGTTCTTATAAGTTCCTCAATGAGCTTTGTACAAGTTTGACGAAGGTATGAAACATCTAACAACGCGTTTCTAGGACTCTAAACCAAGTTTCATGCAACATGAGTGCTTATAAGTTCCTCAATGAGCTTTGTACAAGTTTGACGAACATTTGAAACATCTAACAACGCGTTTCTAGGACTCTAAACCAAGTTTCATGCAACATGAGTGTTTATAAGTTCCTCAATGAGCTTTGTACAAGTTTGACGAACGTATGAAACATCTAACAACGGGTTTCTAGGACTCTAAACCAAGTTTCATGCAAGATGAGTGTTTACAAGTGTCTCAATGAGCTTTGAATAAGTTTTACGAACTTATGAAACATCTAACAAGGCGTTTCTAGGACTCTAAAAAAAGTTTCATGCAACATGAGAGCTTATAAGTTCCTCAATGAGCTTTATACAAGTTTGACCAACTTATGAAACATCTAACAACGCGTTTCTAGGACTCTAAATCAAGTTTCATGCAACATGAGTGCTTATAAGTTCCTCAATGAGCTTTGTACAAGTTTCACGAACTTATGAAACATCTAGCAACGCGTTTCTAGGACTCTAAACCAAGTTACATGCAACATGAGTTCTTATAAGTTCCTCAATGATCTTTGTACAAGTTTTACGAACTTATGAAACATCTAACAAGGCGTTTCTAGGACTCTAAAAAAAGTTTCATGCAACATGAGAGCTTATAAGTTCCTCAATGAGCTTTATACAAGTTTGACCAACTTATGAAACATCTAACAACGCGTTTCTAGGACTCTAAATCAAGTTTCATGCAACATGAGTGCTTATAAGTTCCTCAATGAGCTTTGTACAAGTTTCACGAACTTATGAAACATCTAACAACGCGTTTCTAGGACTCTAAACCAAGTTACATGCAACATGAGTTCTTATAAGTTCCTCAATGAGCTTTGTACAAGTTTGACGAACGTATGAAATATCTAACAACGCGTTTCTAGGACTCTAAACCAAGTTTCAAGCAACATGAGTGCTTATAAGTTCCTCAATGAGCTTTGTACAAGTTTCACGAACTTATGAAACATCTAACAACGCGTTTCTAGGACTCTAAACGAAGTTTCATGCAACATGAGAGCTTATAAGTTCCTCAATAAGCTTTGTACAAGTTTGACGAACGTATGAAACATCTAACAACGCGTTTCTAGGACTCTAAACCAAGTTTCATGCAACATGAGTGCTTATAAGTTCCTCAATGAGCTTTGTACAAGTTTCACGAACTTATGAAACATCTAACAACGCGTTTCTAGGACTCTAAACCAAGTTACATGCAACATGAGTTCTTATAAGTTCCTCAATGAGCATTGTACAAGTTTGACGAACGTATGAAACATCTAACAACGCGTTTCTAGGACTCTAAACCAAGTTTCATGCAACATGAGTGTTTATAAGTTCCTCAATGAGCTTTGTACAAGTTTGACGAACTTATGAAACATCTAACAACGCGTTTCTAGGACTCTAAAACAAGTTTCATGCAACATGAGAGCTTATAAGTTCCTCAATGAGCTTTATACAAGTTTGACCAACTTATGAAACATCTAACAACGCGTTTCTAGGACTCTAAACCAAGTTTCATGCAACATGAGTGCTTATAAGTTCCTCAATGAGCTTTGTACAAGTTTCACGAACTTATGAAACATCTAACAACGTGTTTCTAGGACTCTAAACCAAGTTTCATGCAACATGAGAGCTTATAAGTTCCTCAATGAGCTTTGTACAAGTTTGACGAACGTATGAAACATCTAACAACGCGTTTCTAGGACTCTAAACCATGTTTCATGCAACATGAGTTCTTATAAGTTCCTCAATGAGCTTTGTACAAGTTTGACGAACTTATGAAACATCTAACAACGCGTTTCTAGGACTCTAAAACAAGTTTCATGCAACATGAGAGCTTATAAGTTCCTCAATGAGCTTTATACAAGTTTGACCAACTTATGAAACATCTAACAACGCGTTAATAGGACTCTAAAATAAGTTTCATGCAACATGAGTGTTTATAAGTTCCTCAATGAGCTTTGTACAAGTTTGACCAACTTATGAAACATCTAACAACGCGTTTCTAGGACTCTAAATCAAGTTTCATGCAACATGAGTGCTTATAAGTTCCTCAATGAGCTTTGTACAAGTTTCACGAACTTATGAAACATCTAACAACGCGTATCTAGGACTCTAAACCAAGTTACATGCAACATGAGTTCTTATAAGTTCCTCAATGAGCTTTGTACAATTTTGACGAACGTATGAAACATCTAACAACGCGTTTCTAGGACTCTAAACCAAGTTTCATGCAACATGAGTGCTTATAAGTTCCTCAATGAACTTTGTACAAGTTTGACGAACGTATGAAATATCTAACAACGCTTTTCTAGGACTTGAAACCATGTTTCATGCAACATGAGTGCTTATAAGTTCCTCAATGAGCTTTGTACAAGTTTCACGAACTTATGAAACATCTAACAACGTGTTTCTAGGACTCTAAATCAAGTTTCATGCAACATGAGAGCTTATAAGTTCCTCAATGAGCTTTGTACAAGTTTGACGAACGTATGAAACATCTAACAACGCGTTTCTAGGAATCTAAACCAAGTTTCATGCAACATGAGTTCTTATAAGTTCCTCAATGAGCTTTGTACAAGTTTCACGAACTAATGAAACATCTAGCAACGCGATTCTAGGACTCTAAACAAAGTTACATGCAACATGAGTTCTTATAAGTTCCTCAATGAGCTTTGTACAAGTTTGACGAACGTATATAACATCTAACAACGCGTTTCTAGGACTCTAAACCAAGTTTCATGCAACATGAGTGCTTATAAGTTCCTCAATGAGCTTTGTACAAGTTTGACGAACGTATGAAACATCTAACAACGCGTTTATAGGACTCTAAACCAAGTTTCATGCAACTTGAGTTCTTATAAGTTCCTCAATGAGCTTTTTACAAGTTTCACGAACTTATGAAACATCTAGCAACGCGTTTCTAGGACTCTAAACCAAGTTACATGCCACATGAGTTCTTATAAGTTCCTCAATGAGCTTTGTACAAGTTTGACGAACGTATGAAAAATCTAACAACGCGTTTATAGGACTCTAAACCAAGTTTCATGCAACATGAGTGCTTATAAGTTCCTCAATGAGCTTTGTACAAGTTTGACGAACGTATGAAACATCTAACAACACGTTTCTAGGACTCTAAACCAAGTTTCATGCAACATGAGTGTTTATAAGTTCCTCAATGAGCTTTTTACAAGTTTGACGAACATATGAAACATCTAACAACGCGTTTCTAGGACTCTAAATCAAGTTTCATGCAACATGAGTGCTTATAAGTTCCTCAATGAGCTTTGTACAAGTTTCACGAACTTATGAAACATCTAACAATGCGTTTCTAGGACTCTAAACCAAGTTACATGCAACATGAGTTCTTATAAGTTCCTCAATGAGCTTTGTACAAGTTTGACGAAGGTATGAAACATCTAACAACGCGTTTCTAGGACTCTAAACCAAGTTTCATGCAACATGAGTGCTTATAAGTTCCTCAATGAGCTTTGTACAAGTTTGACGAACGTATGAAACATCTAACAACGGGTTTCTAGGACTCTAAACCAAGTTTCATGCAAGATGAGTGTTTACAAGTGTCTCAATGAGCTTTGAATAAGTTTTACGAACTTATGAAACATCTAACAAGGCGTTTCTAGGACTCTAAAAAAAGTTTCATGCAACATGAGAGCTTATAAGTTCCTCAATGACCTTTATACAAGTTTGACCAACTTATGAAACATCTAACAACGCGTTTCTAGGACTCTAAATCAAGTTTCATGCAACATGAGTGCTTATAAGTTCCTCAATGAGCTTTGTACAAGTTTCACGAAATTATGAAACATCTAACAACGTGTTTCTAGGATTCTAAACCAAGTTTCATGCAACATGAGAGCTTATAAGTTCCTCAATGAGCTTTGTTCAAGTTTTACGGACGTATGAAACATCTAACAACGCGTTTCTAGGACTCTAAACCAAGTTTCATGCAACATGAGTGCTTATAAGTTCCTCAATGAACTTTGTACAAGTTTGACGAACGTATGAAATATCTAACAACGCTTTTCTAGGACTTTAAACCAAGTTTCATGCAACATGAGTGCTTATAAGTTCCTCAATGAGCTTTGTACAAGTTTCACGAACTTATGAAACATCTAACAACGTGTTTCTAGGACTCTAAACCAAGTTTCATGCAACATGAGTTCTTATAAGTTCCTCAATGAGCTTTGTACAAGTTTCACGAACTTATGAAACATCTAGCAACGCGTTTCTAGGACTCTAAACCAAGTTACATGCAACATGAGTTCTTATAAGTTCCTCAATGAGCTTTGTACAAGTTTGACGAACGTATAAAACATCTAACAACGCGTTTCTAGGACTCTAAACCAAGTTTCATGCAACATGAGTGCTTATAAGTTCCTCAATGAGCTTTGTACAAGTTTGACGAACGTATGAAACATCTAACAACGCGTTTCTAGGACTCTAAACCAAGTTTCTGCAACATGAGTGTTTATAAGTTCCTCAATTAGCTTTGTACAAGTTTGACGAACTTATGAAACATCTAACAACGCGTTTCTAGGACTCTAAACCAAGTTTCATGCAACATGAGAGCTTATAAGTTCCTCAATGAGCTTTATACAAGTTTGACCAACTTATGAAACATCTAACAACGCGTTTCTAGGACTCTAAACCAAGTTTCATGCAACATGAGTGCTTATAAGTTCCTCAATGAGCTTTGTACAAGTTTCATGCAACATGAGAGCTTATAAGTTCCTCAATGAGCTTTATACAAGTTTGACCAACTTATGAAACATCTAACAACGCGTTTCTAGGACTCTAAACCAAGTTTCATGCAACATGAGTGCTTATAAGTTCCTCAATGAGCTTTGTACAAGTTTCACGAACTTATGAAACATCTAACAACGTGTTTCTAGGACTCTAAACCAAGTTTCATGCAACATGAGAGCTTATAAATTCCTCAATGAGCTTTGTACAAGTTTGACGAACGTATGAAACATCTAACAACGCGTTTCTAGGACTCTAAACCAAGTTTCATGCAACATGAGTGCTTATAAGTTCCTCAATGAGCTTTGTACAAGTTTCACGAACTTATGAAACATCTAACAACGCGTTTCTAGGACTCTAAACCAAGTTTCATGAAACATGAGAGCTTATAAGTTCCTCAATGAGCTTTGTACAAGTTTGACGAATGTATGAAACATCTAACAACGCGTTTCTAGGACTATAAACCAAGTTTCATGCAACATGAGTGCTTATAAGTTCCTCAATGAGCTTTGTACAAGTTTCACGAACTTATGAAACATCTAACAACGCGTTTCTAGGTCTCTAAACCAAGTTACATGCAACATGAGTTCTTATAAGTTCCTCAATGAGCTTTGTACAAGTTTGACGAACGTATGAAACATCTAACAACGCGTTTCTAGGACTCTAAACCAAGTTTCATGCAACATGAGAGCTTATAAGTTCCTCAATAAGCTTTGTACAAGTTTGACGAACGTATGAAACATCTAACAACGCGTTTCTAGTACTCTAAACAAAGTTTCATGCAACATGAGTGCTTATAAGTTCCTCAATGAGCTTTGTACAAGTTTCACGAACTTATGAAACATCTAACAACGCGTTTCTAGGACTCTAAACCAAGTTACATGCAACATGAGTTCTTATAAGTTCCTCAATGAGCTTTGTACAAGTTTGACGAACGTATGAAACATCTAACAACGCGTTTCTAGGACTCTAAACCAAGTTTCATGCAACATGAGTGCTTATAGGTTCCTCAATGAGCTTTGTACAAGTTTCACGAACTTATGAAACATCTAACAACGCGTTTCTAGGACTCTAAACCAAGTTACATGCAACATGAGTTCTTATAAGTTCCTCAATGAGCTTTGTACAAGTTTGACGAACGTATGAAACATCTAACAACGCGTTTTTAGGACTCTAAAACAAGTTTCATGCAACATGAGTGCTTATAAGTATCTCAATGAGCTTTGTATAAGTTTCACGAACTTATGAAACATCTAACAACGCGTTTCTAGGACTCTAAATCAAGTTTCATGCAACATGAGAGCTTATAAGTTCCTCAATGAGCTTTGTACAAGTTTGACGAACGTATGAAACATCTAACAACGCGTTTCTAGGACTCTAAACCAAGTTTCATGCAACATGAGTGCTTATAAGTTCCTCAATGAGCTTTGTACAAGTTTGACGAACGTTTGAAACATCTAACAACGCGTTTCTAGGACTCTAAACCAAGTTTCATGCAACATGAGTGTTTATAAGTTCCTCAATGAGCTTTGTACAAGTTTGACGAACATATGAAACATCTAACAACGGGTTTCTAGGACTCTAAACCAAGTTTCATGCAAGATGAGTGTTTACAAGTGTCTCAATGAGCTTTGAATAAGTTTTACGAACTTATGAAACATCTAACAACGCGTTTCTAGGACTCTAAAAAAAGTTTCATGCAACATGAGAGCTTATAAGTTCCTCAATGAGCTTTATACAAGTTTGACCAACTTATGAAACATCTAACAACGCGTTTCTAGGACTCTAAACCAAGTTTCATGCAACATGAGTGCTTATAAGTTCCTCAATGAACTTTGTACAATTTTGACGAACGTATGAAATATCTAACAACGCTTTTCTAGGACTATAAACCAAGTTTCATGCAACATGAGTGCTTATAAGTTCCTCAATGAGCTTTGTACAAGTTTCACGAACTTATGAAACATCTAACAACGTGTTTCTAGGACTCTAAATCAAGTTTCATGCAACATGAGAGCTTATAAGTTCCTCAATGAGCTTTGTACAAATTTGACGAACGTATGAAACATCTAACAACGCGTTTCTAGGACTCTAAACCAAGTTTCATGCAACATGAGTTCTTATAAGTTCCTCAATGAGCTTTTTACAAGTTTCACGAACTTATGAAACATCTAGCAACACGTTTCTAGGACTCTAAACCAAGTTACATGCAACATGAGTTCTTATAAGTTCCTCAATGAGCTTTGTACAAGTTTGACGAACGTATAAAACATCTAACAACGCGTTTCTAGGACTCTAAACCAAGTTTCATGCAACATGAGTGCTTATAAGTTCCTCAATGAGCTTTGTACAAGTTTGACGAACGTATGTGATACGCCCTTGGATAGGATCTCAACTCTATGGCAAAGGCAAGCTCTCTTCTTTGGCGGATTGATGGCTGAAGTGAAGGTGATGATGATTAAGTGTCAGAAACCAGCGGATATGGAGGTGAATGAGTATGAGATGGTGGTGGACGTCTCAAGCAATCTATGGGTTAATGGCTTGATGGTTTGTAGATGCTCTTGAAAGTATCTAGGACTTGTAAGAGAATCAGATTCAAATCACATGAATCGTTTTGATAATAAAGCTCAATCTCTGAGCTAAGGTGAGTCTAAACACAAAGGGGTTTTCTTTCAAGGTTTGACTGAGGAGATGAGAAGCAGGCGTGACCCTTTATAAAGAGAAAGCACATGTTGCTTCTTCTTTAGGGCTTCACGAAATCAAGAGAAAAGGAAATTGCAAAACAGAAAAGGAAATTGCAAAACAACGCAACGTTTTAAAGAAACATAAAAACAACGAAGCGTTTGGGATATAATGGCGAGTAGTGTGTAGTGTCTCGCCATACACTCTTCAAGATAATGAAACTAAATAACCGACGTAGTCTTCTTGGCCTCGTTAAAACCCTTGCATAGTAAACCCAATGGGACAAACCTACGCAAAGGGAAAGAGTACCAAGTCGAAACACTTAGTCACTAAGTTTCATTACCTTGGTCTTCTTTCTAGGCCATGATGAAGATGTTGAAGAAGCTCGTAGATGCTCCTCCAAGCTCCTCCACGATCAATGCATGAACGTCTTCAGCTAGCTTCTTGGCCATTGCTCGTGTAACCACTCCTTCGTGATGTTCGGTGCTTTGGGCGTGGTCGGTGTCGAGGGGTCGGGCGCTTCGGTGGTCGGTGTCGGGTGGTCGAGCGCCTTGGTGCTCGGTATCCGGCTCCTTGATCATATCATCCTCTCCCACTTGAAAAGGATTTGTCCTCAAATCTGAATCTTGAGGATGAAGTCGATGAGCATGGTCTTTGAAGTGCTTGAGGATCGGATGTGGCTCATGAGTATCTCCAATACTTTTTAGACATTCTCCGGGTCTCCATATAAAAACCTGACACAAACAAGAATAGTTAAAATCAAAGATAAAGTAATTATCCTTATATGAGCTAAAATGTGTTCGGTTTAGAAATGGTGTTGATCCAGCTGCTCGGGATGTTGCTTTGATCAAGTCTTGAACATTCTGGATTTTTGAACGGTTGGATTTGATGTTTCAAGGTGGTGCAGCTGCTGGTCTTTCACTCTTGTGCTTCAATTGCGCTTGAGGATCCAAGGGATTCACAATGTCCCTCTTATGTCTTGGCTTTGGCATAGTCTCTTCCTCGATTTCTTTCTTCTTGTGAGTCAAGTAAAAGTGATAGATGAGTTTCTCGAGACTCCTCATGGTATCCTCATATCCTATAAGCTCTCCTCCTTCGGCTTCCCTACACAATTTCTCACAAAGAACAAAACTAGACAAGCACAAGTTATCGTAAAACAAGTAGAAATCTCTTCTAAGGTAATGATTACTAACAAACTTTCCACAAGCTTTATATTATTTTCCAAACTCATTACCACAACCATATAGTTCTTTATAAACTCTAGAGCTAACATCATGGGTGCTAATGTTAAAGAGTAGAAAATACCTCCTTGACAATGTGTTGGGCACACCATTGTCCTTACCTGTCTTGGAATGAATGGGATAAGGAAATACCTCATAGAAGTAGACACTTCTATCTCGTTCTTTGTCTTTGGAGAACTCATGATTATGATCCTGCGAAACAATAGAAAACTCACTCGGAAACACCGGTGGAAGATTAGAGAAACTCATAAGAGTTTCTTTATACACAAAGCGTAGTCGAGATTTACTAAAAGCATAGGTTTTCTCGATCTCACCCGTTTGGTTCATGAGGTTGGAGCTCTTGGACCTAGTTTCCTCTTGTATTGGACTCATAAGCAGTCGATATCTAGAGTAGCTACGAACTCTGGTTTTGAACTTAGATGCATGAAAAGAATCACCATACTTACTAGACCTTTGGCTAAGCGGCTGCTTGATAAGCATAGTAGCATGTTGCTCTTCAGGGCACAGTGCTTGGAATCAACTTCTTGATATGGAACAGGGGGTTATGAACATGCACAACGTCTCTAAGAGGGTCGGGTGTGTGTTGTGGAGTAGCTCCAGGTCGCCATATGAAGGTTTGAAGAGGACCATGCGTACTCATCCTCATAAATAGAAAGCTGCCGGTAGCTGAACTTTGAACATCGATGGTGGTCAGCTCCGAACTGATATGGGGAAGAGCTGTAGCTTGAAAGATTCGTCTTTGAGTGTAGGATATGGTAGACATCTCCGTTTCACCCCAGTAACTGATATTGGTCCCCTTTTGAGCTTCACAAGCCGAACATATCAATCTGTCAATTTCTGGACTTGGCAAGTAGTTGATGGTTTGGGTTGGAGATTCTGTTATGATCTGGTCTACACTCTTCTTGAGGTTAGACATGACTGTAAGGGTTCCTTTTGGAGTTAATAGTACGGCATCATCGGCTTCATGGTGTAGATTTTGCTCATAGATCACCATAGGCTTTGTGGAAGCTTCTTCTTCGGTGGTGATCATCTCCTTAGCACCTGAAAATTCCTCAAGTATCTTGACACAAGACAAGTGCTTTAAAACAGTTATGGAGCTGTCAAAATCATATTTGAAATCAGATTTAAAATCAAGAGAAACAAGTGACTCCCCGTGATTGAAATCAGATTGTGCAAGCTCTAGATTCTCTTCTTGTTCTTTAACCGTACAAAACTCAATAGGCTCCAATGCTTCATGTTCTTTCTTGTACACCACTTTGTCATAATCTTGCTCCACGTTCTGTTCCACGTCTCCTCCTTGATCCTTTTGATCTTTATCTACAAGAGAAGACTTTGGCAAAACCAAGTGCATTATACTAGAAATAAAAGCATCATCAAAGACATTATCAACAACTCTCTTAATACCTTCTTCTAGCACAAGTTGCGAGTTCTTTCTCTTGTTAATTCGTTCATTAAGTTTTCTTTCCTCGTGATATTCATATGTATTTTTTTTTTTGGAAATTGAAAAATTAGAAGACTTAGCTCGATTATATGTGTCTTGAGGCTTATGTGTAGATCGAGTAGACTTTAGCTTGAGGTGAGGAGCATACTTTCTTCTCATTAGTGCTTTGAGTTCTGTCCAAGTGGTGATAGGTTGCTTAGGTCATCGTCTCCACTCAATCTCTTCCCACCAACTAAGAGCATCGTCACGAAAGCTTGAAACAGCGGCACTTAGTAGCTCTTCTTCGGTGAAGTATTGGCACTTGGAGGCGTAATACATTCCAATCTCCCAATCGACATACTCATCAGGATCTTTGCTTCCATGAAACGGTGGAGTGCTTCTATGGAGCTCTTCATACCGATACATTCTTCGCTGCCTATGAATTCCTCGAGGGACCTCCATAGTACATGTTTCAACACAAGAAACTCGCAGTAAGATGTCCTAAAGGATGATAAGAACAAGCAAAGAGCAAGACAACAAATTAAAGTTCAAGACAGATTCGAATCAAGTGCTATTATTTAACAAGCAAAGTCCAAAACTGAAGGTATTGATCAAGCTTCTCAAACGTTTCGAACAAGTTTCAAGCAAAGGTGACAAGGGTTTATGATCAATAACAAGCAAGTTCACGAACAAACAATGGATTAGGATCAGTAACAAGCGAGGTTGCAACAAGCAAGCAATGGTATAGGATCACAAAGAGAGCACACGATGCAAGTTGTTAAGCAAACAAAGCACGAGACAAGGAAAAAAGGAAATCCGGATACTCTCTTTAAACACAAGGTTTTCAAAAAGGAAATTCGCTTAAAGCAAAAAAGGAAATTGACGTAGGGCTTTCTCCTTGACTAACGACCTAATGCTGCAGCCGTCACGCGAAGAACACAAGAACAAAAGCTTTTAAAAACGTTTTTCAACAAGTTATGGTTTTAAACAACTTGATTCAAGCAACAACAAATACGATTTTAAGATTTTAAAGCGTGTTAATCAAGTCTTAACGCATGGTGGATCAATTCTGCTCACTATCACGACCTATCAAGCAATAAAAACACGAACAAAACAGATTCTATGCGGGTTTGTCAAGCAACAAGCGAACCTAACGGAATCAGCTCAAGAACACGAATAGCGGACAGATTTTAAAGTTCTCTAGCACCTTAACAATTGTTTACTCAACCTCAGAATCAAGTTCAAGCAATCAAAGTAACAAAACAGCCTTAGAACAATCACAAGCAAGCAGATATGACAAGCTAAGACAAGTGCTATGCGATATGATTAAAGAACTTAACAAGAACAGATTTGAATCAATGGAGGTTAGGGATAGAAAAACTCAGCCTTTGGTACAGAGTTTGGCTCTGATACCACGTGATACGCCCTTGGATAGGATCTCAACTCTATGGCAAAGGCAAGCTCTCTTCTTTGGCGGATTGATGGCTGAAGTGAAGGTGATGATGATTAAGTGTCAGAAACCAGCGGATATGGAGGTGAATGAGTATGAGATGGTGGTGGACGTCTCAAGCAATCTATGGGTTGATGGCTTGATGGTTTGTAGATGCTCTTGAAAGTATCTAGGACTTGTAAGAGAATCAGATTCAAATCACATGAATCGTTTTGATAATAAAGCTCAATCTCTGAGCTAAGGTGAGTCTAAACACAAAGGGGTTTTCTTTCAAGGTTTGACTGAGGAGATGAGAAGGAGGCGTGACCCTTTATAAATAGAAAGCACATGTTGCTTCTTCTTTAGGGCTTCACGAAATCAAGAGAAAAGGAAATTGCAAAACAGAAAAGGAAATTGCAAAACAACGCAACGTTTTAAAGAAACATAAAAACAACGAAGCGTTTGGGATAGAATGGCGAGTAGTGTGTAGTGTCTCGCCATACACTCTTCAAGATAATGAAACTAAATAACCGACGTAGTGCTCTTCTTGGCCTCGTTAAAACCCTTGCATAGTAAACCCAATGGGACAAACCTACGCAAAGGGAAAGAGTACCAAGTCGAAACACTTAGTCACTTAGTTTCATTACCTTGGTCTTCTTTCTAGGCCATGATGAAGATGTTGAAGAAGCTCCTAGATGCTCCTCCAAGCTCCTCCACGATCAATGCATGAACGTCTTCAGCTAGCTTCTTGGCCATTGCTCGTGTAACCACTCCTTCGTGATGTTCAGTGCTTTGGGCGTGGTCGGTGTCGAGGGGTCGGGCGCTTCGGTGGTCGGTGTCGGGTGGTCGAGCGCCTTGGTGCTCGGTATCCGGCTCCATGATCATATCAGTATGAAACATCTAACAACGCGTTTCTAGGACTCTAAAACAAGTTTCATGCAACATGAGAGCTTATAAGATCCTCAATGAGCTTTATACAAGTTTGACCAACTTATGAAACATCTAACAACGCGTTTCTAGGCCATGATGAAGATGTTGAAGAAGCTCCTAGATGCTCCTCCAAGCTCCTCCGATCAATGATGAACGTCTTGTAGCAAGTCTTGACGATTGCTTATGTAAACTCCATCTAACAACGTGTTTCGTAGGAATCGGTAAACCAAGTTTCATGCAACATCGGAGAGCTTATCGGGTGGTCGAGCTCAATGGAGCTTTGTATCAAGCTCCATGATCATATCAGTATGAAACATCTAACAACGCGTTTCTAGGACTCTAAAACAAGTTTCATGCAACATGAGAGCTTATAAGATCCTCAATGAGCTTTATACAAGTTTGACCAACTTATGAAACATCTAACAACGCGTTTCTAGGACTCTAAACCAAGTTTCATGCAACATGAGTGCTTATAAGTTCCTCAATGAGCTTTGTACAAGTTTGACGAACTTATGAAACATCTAACAACGTGTTTCTAGGAATCTAAACCAAGTTTCATGCAACATGAGAGCTTATAAGTTCCTCAATGAGCTTTGTACAAGTTTGACGAACGTATGAAACATCTAACAACGTGTTTCTAGGACTCTAAACCAAGTTTCATGCAACTTGAGTTCTTATAAGTTCCTCAATAAGCTTTTTACAAGTTTCACGAACTTATGAAACATCTAGCAACGCGTTTCTAGGACTCTAAACCAAGTTACATGCAACATGAGTTCTTATAAGTTCCTCAATGAGCTTTGTACAAGTTTGACGAACGTATGAAACATCTAACAACGCGTTTATAGGACTCTAAACCAAGTTTCATGCAACATGAGTGTTTATAAGTTCCTCAATGAGCTTTGTACAAGTTTGACGAACATATGAAACATCTAACAACGCGTTTCTAGGACTCTAAACCAAGTTTCATGCAACATGAGTGCTTATAAGTTCCTCAATGAGCTTTGTACAAGTTTGACGAACTTATGAAACATCTAACAACGCGTTTCTAGGACTCTAAACCAAGTTACATGCAACATGAGTTCTTATAAGTTCCTCAATGAGCTTTGTACAAGTTTGACGAACGTATGAAACATCTAACAACGCGTTTATAGGACTCTAAACCAAGTTTCATGCAACATGAGTGTTTATAAGTTCCTCAATGAGCTTTGTACAAGTTTGACGAACATATGAAACATCTAACAACGCGTTTCTAGGACTCTAAATCAAGTTTCATGCAACATGAGTGCTTATAAGTTCCTCAATGAGCTTTGTACAAGTTTGACGAACTTATGAAACATCTAACAACGCGTTTCTAGGACTCTAAACCAAGTTACATGCAACATGAGTTCTTATAAGTTCCTCAATGAGCTTTGTACAAGTTTGACGAACGTATGGAACATCTAACAACGCGTTTCTAGGACTCTAAACCAAGTTTCAAGCAACATGAGTGCTTATAAGTTCCTCAATGAGCTTTGTACAAGTTTCACGAACTTATGAAACATCTAACAACGCGTTTCTAGGACTCTAAACCAAGTTTCATGCAACATGAGAGCTTATAAGTTCCTCAATAAGCTTTGTACAAGTTTGACGAACGTATGAAACATCTAACAACGCGTTTCTAGGACTCTAAACCAAGTTTCATGCAACATGAGTGCTTATAAGTTCCTCAATGAGCTTTGTACAAGTTTCACGAACTTATGAAACATCTAACAACGCGTTTCTAGGAATCTAAACCAAGTTACATGCAACATGAGTTCTTATAAGTTCCTCAATGAGCTTTGTACAAGTTTGACGAACGTATGAAACATCTAACAACGCGTTTCTAGGACTCTAAACCAAGTTTCATGCAACATGAGTGTTTATAAGTTCCTCAATGAGCTTTGTACAAGTTTGACGAACGTATGAAACATCTAACAACGCGTTTCTAGGACTCTAAACCAAGTTTCATGCAACATGAGAGCTTATAAGTTCCTCAATAAGCTTTGTACAAGTTTGACGAACGTATGAAACATCTAACAACGCGTTTCTAGGACTTTAAACCAAGTTTCATGCAACATGAGTGCTTATAAGTTCCTCAATGAGCTTTGTACAAGTTTCACGAACTTATGAAACATCTAACAACGCGTTTCTAGGACTCTAAACCAAGTTACATGCAACATGAGTTCTTATAAGTATCCTCAATGAGCTTTGTACAAGTTTGACGAACGTATGAAACATCTAACAACGCGTTTCTAGGACTCTAAACCAAGTTTCATTCAACATGAGTGCTTATAAGTTCCTCAATGAGCTTTGTACAAGTTTCACGAACTTATGAAACATCTAACAACGCGTTTCTAGGACTCTAAACCAAGTTACATGCAACATGAGTTCTTATAAGTTCCTCAATGAGCTTTGTACAAGTTTGACGAACGTATGAAACATCTAACAACGCGTTTCTAGGACTCTAAACCAAGTTTCATGCAACATGAGTGCTTATAAGTATCTCAATGAGCTTTGTATAAGTTTCACGAACTTATGAAACATCTAACAACGCGTTTCTAGGACTCTAAACAAAGTTTCATGCAACATGAGTGCTTATAAGTTCCTCAATGAGCTTTGTACAAGCTTGACGAACGTATGAAACATCTAACAACGCGTTTCTAGGACTCTAAACCAAGTTTCATGCAACATGAGTGTTTATAAGTTCATCAATGAGCTTTATACAAGTTTGACCAACTTATGAAACATCTAACAACGCGTTTCTAGGACTCTAAACCAAGTTTCATGCAACATGAGTGCTTATAAGTTCCTCAATGAGCTTTGTACAAGTTTCACGAACTTATGAAACATCTAACAACGTGTTTCTAGGACTCTAAACCAAGTTTCATGCAACATGAGAGCTTATAAGTTCCTCATTGAGCTTTGTACAAGTTTCATGCACTTATGAAACATCTAACAACGCGTTTCTAGGACTCTAAACCAAGTTACATGCAACATGAGTTCTTATAAGTTCCTCAATGAGCTTTGTACAAGTTTTACGAACGTATGAAACATCTAACAACGCGTTTCTCGGACTCTAAACCAAGTTTCATGCAACATGAGTGCTTATAAGTTCCTCAATGAGCTTTGTACAAGTTTCACGAACTTATGAAACATCTAGCAACGCGATTCTAGGACTCTAAACCAAGTTACATGCAACATGAGTTCTTATAAGTTCCTCAATGAGCTTTGTACAAGTTTGACGAACGTATAAAACATCTAACAACGCGTTTCTAGGACTCTAAACCAAGTTTCATGAAACATGAGTGCTTATAAGTTCCTCAATGAGCTTTGTACAAGTTTGACGAACGTATGAAACATCTAACAACGCGTTTCTAGGACTCTAAACCAAGTTTCATGCAACATGAGTGTTTATAAGTTCCTCAATGAGCTTTGTACAAGTTTGACGAACTTATGAAACATCTAACAACGCGTTTCTAGGACTCTAAAACAAGTTTCATGCAACATGAGAGCTTATAAGTTCCTCAATGAGCTTTTTACAAGTTTGACCAACTTATGAAACATATAACAACGCGTTTCTAGGACTCTAAACCAAGTTTCATGCAACATGAGTGCTTATAAGTTCCTCAATGAGCTTTGTACAAGTTTCACGAACTTATGAAACATCTAACAACGTGTTTCTAGGACTCTAAACCAAGGTTCATGCAACATGAGAGCTTATAAGTTCCTCAATGAGCTTTGTACAAGTTTGACGAACGTATGAAACATCTAACAACGCGTTTCTAGGACTCTAAACCAAGTTTCATGCAACTTGGGTTCTTATAAGTTCCTCAATGAGCTTTTTACAAGTTTCACGAACTTATGAAACATCTAGCAACGCGTTTCCAGGACTCTAAACCAAGTTACATGCAACATGAGTTCTTATAAGTTCCTCAATGAGCTTTGTACAAGTTTGACGAACGTATGAAACATCTAACAACACATTAATAGGACTTTAAACCAAGTTTCATGCAACATGAGTGCTTATAAGTTCCTCAATGAGCTTTGTACAAGTTTGACGAACGTATGAAACATCTAACAACGCGTTTCTAGGACTCTAAACCAAGTTTCATGCAACATGAGTGTTTATAAGTTCCTCAATGAGCTTTGTACAAGTTTGACGAACATATGAAACATCTAACAACGCGTTTCTAGGACTCTAAATCAGATTTCATGCAACATGAGTGCTTATAAGTTCCTCAATGAGCTTTGTACAAGTTTCACGAACTTATGAAACATATAACAACGCGTTTCTAGGACTCTAAACCAAATTTCATGCAACATGAGGGCTTATAAGTTCCTCAATGAGCTTTGTACAACTTTGACGAACGTATGAAACATCTAACAACGCGTTTCTAGAACTATAAACCAAGTTTCATGCAACATGAGTGCTTATAAGTTCCTCAATGAGCTTTGTACAAGTTTCACGAACTTATGAAACATCTAACAATGCGTTTCTAGGACTCTAAACCAAGTTACATGCAACATGAGTTCTTATAAGTTCCTCAATGAGCTTTGTACAAGTTTGACGAACGTATGAAACATCTAACAACGCGTTTCTAGGACTCTAAACCAAGTTTCATGCAACATGAGTGCTTATAAGTTCCTCAATGAGCTTTGTACAAGTTTCACGAACTTATGAAACATCTAACAACGCGTTTCTAGGACTCTAAACCAAGTTACATGCAACATGAGTTTTTATAAGTTCCTCAATGAGCTTTGTACAAGTTTGACGAACGTATGAAACATCTAACAACGCGTTTCTAGGACTCTAAACCAAGTTTCATGCAACATGAGTGCTTATAAGTTCCTCAATGAGCTTTGTACAAGTTTCACTAACTTATGAAACATCTAACAACGCGTTTCTAGGACTCTAAACCAAGTTACATGCAACATGAGTTCTTATAAGTTCCTCAATGAGCTTTGTACAAGTTTCACGAACTTATGAAACATCTAACAACGTGTTTCTAGGACTCTAAACCAAGTTTCATGCAACATGAGAGCTTATAAGTTCCTCATTGAGCTTTGTACAAGTTTCATGCACTTATGAAACATCTAACAACGCGTTTCTAGGACTCTAAACCAAGTTACATGCAACATGAGTTCTTATAAGTTCCTCAATGAGCTTTGTACAAGTTTGACGAACTTATGAAACATCTAACAACGCGTTTCTAGGACTCTAAAACAAGTTTCATGCAACATGAGAGCTTATAAGTTCCTCAATGAGCTTTGTACAAGTTTGACGAACGTATAAAACATCTAACAACGCGTTTCTAGGACTCTAAACCAAGTTTCATGCAACATGAGTGCTTATAAGTTCCTCAATGAGCTTTGTACAAGTTTCACGAACTTATGAAACATCTAACAACGTGTTTCTAGGACTCTAAACCAAGGTTCATGCAACATGAGAGCTTATAAGTTCCTCAATGAGCTTTGTACAAGTTTGACGAACGTATGAAACATCTAACAACGCGTTTCTAGGACTCTAAACCAAGTTTCATGCAACTTGAGTTCTTATAAGTTCCTCAATGAGCTTTTACAAGTTTCACGAACTTATGAAACATCTAGCAACGCGTTTCTAGGACTCTAAACCAAGTTACATGCAACATGAGTTCTTATAAGTTCCTCAATGAGCTTTGTACAAGTTTGACGAACGTATGAAACATCTAACAACCCGTTTATAGGACTCTAAACCAAGTTTCATGCAACATGAGTGCTTATAAGTTCCTCAATGAGCTTTGTACAAGTTTGACGAACGTATGAAACATCTAACAACGCGTTTCTAGGACTCTAAACCAAGTTTCATGCAACATGAGTGTTTATAAGTTCCTCAATGAGCTTTGTACAAGTTTGACGAACATATGAAACATCTAACAACGCGTTTCTAGGACTCTAAATCAAGTTTCATGCAACATGAGTGCTTATAAGTTCCTCAATGAGCTTTGTACAAGTTTCACGAACTTATGAAACATATAACAACGCGTTTCTAGGACTCTAAACCAAATTTCATGCAACATGAGGGCTTATAAGTTCCTCAATGAGCTTTGTACAAGTTTGACGAACGTATGAAACATCTAACAACGCGTTTCTAGAACTATAAACCAAGTTTCATGCAACATGAGTGCTTATAAGTTCCTCAATGAGCTTTGTACAAGTTTCACGAACTTATGAAACATCTAACAATGCGTTTCTAGGACTCTAAACCAAGTTACATGCAACATGAGTTCTTATAAGTTCCTCAATGAGCTTTGTACAAGTTTGACGAACGTATGAAACATCTAACAACGCGTTTCTAGGACTCTAAACCAAGTTTCATGCAACATGAGTGCTTATAAGTTCCTCAATGAGCTTTGTACAAGTTTCACGAACATATGAAACATCTAACAACGCGTTTCTAGGACTCTAAACCAAGTTACATGCAACATGAGTTCTTATAAGTTCCTCAATGAGCTTTGTACAAGTTTGACGAACGTATGAAACATCTAACAACGCGTTTCTAGGACTCTAAACCAAGTTTCATGCAACATGAGTGTTTATAAGTTCCTCAATGAGCTTTGTACAAGTTTGACGAACATATGAAACATCTAACAACGCGTTTCTAGGACTCTAAATCAAGTTTCATGCAACATGAGTGCTTATAAGTTCCTCAATGAGCTTTGTACAAGTTTCACGAACTTATGAAACATATAACAACGCGTTTCTAGGACTCTAAACCAAATTTCATGCAACATGAGGGCTTATAAGTTCCTCAATGAGCTTTGTACAAGTTTGACGAACGTATGAAACATCTAACAACGCGTTTCTAGAACTATAAACCAAGTTTCATGCAACATGAGTGCTTATAAGTTCCTCAATGAGCTTTGTACAAGTTTCACGAACTTATGAAACATCTAACAATGCGTTTCTAGGACTCTAAACCAAGTTACATGCAACATGAGTTCTAATAAGTTCCTCAATGAGCTTTGTACAAGTTTGACGAACGTATGAAACATCTAACAACGCGTTTCTAGGACTCTAAACCAAGTTTCATGCAACATGAGTGCTTATAAGTTCCTCAATGAGCTTTGTACAAATTTCACGAACTTATGAAACATCTAACAACGCGTTTCTAGGACTCTAAACCAAGTTACATGCAACATGAGTTCTTATAAGTTCCTCAATGAGCTTTGTTAAAGTTTGACGAACGTATGAAACATCTAACATCGCGTTTCTAGGACTCTAAACCAAGTTTCATGCAACATGAGTGCTTATAAGTTCCTCAATGAGCTTTGTACAAGTTTCACGAACTTATGAAACATCTAACAACGCGTTTCTAGGACTCTAAACCAAGTTACATGCAACATGAGTTCTTATAAGTTCCTCAATGAGCTTTGTACAAGTTTCACGAACTTATGAAACATCTAACAACGTGTTTCTAGGACTCTAAACCAAGTTTCATGCAACATGACAGCTTATAAGTTCCTCATTGAGCTTTGTACAAGTTTCATGCACTTATGAAACATCTAACAACGCGTTTCTAGGACTCTAAACCAAGTTACATGCAACATGAGTTCTTATAAGTTCCTCAATGAGCTTTGTACAAGTTTGACGAACTTATGAAACATCTAACAACGCGTTTCTAGGACTCTAAAACAAGTTTCATGCAACATGAGAGCTTATAAGTTCCTCAATGAGCTTTTTACAAGTTTGACCAACTTATGAAACATCTAACAACGCGTTTCTAGGACTCTAAACCAAGTTTCATGCAACATGAGTGCTTATAAGTTCCTCAATGAGCTTTGTACAAGTTTCACGAACTTATGAAACATCTAACAACGTGTTTCTAGGACTCTAAACCAAGGTTCATGCAACATGAGAGCTTATAAGTTCCTCAATGAGCTTTGTACAAGTTTGACGAACGTATGAAACATCTAACAACGCGTTTCTAGTACTCTAAACCAAGTTTCATGCAACTTGAGTTCTTATAAGTTCCTCAATGAGCTTTTTACAAGTTTCACGAACTTATGAAACATCTAGCAACGCGTTTCTAGGACTCTAAACCAAGTTACATGCAACATGAGTTCTTATAAGTTCCTCAATGAGCTTTGTACAAGTTTGACGAACGTATGAAACATCTAACAACCCGTTTATAGGACTCTAAACCAAGTTTCATGCAACATGAGTGCTTATAAGTTCCTCAATGAGCTTTGTACAAGTTTGACGAACGTATGAAACATCTAACAACGCGTTTCTAGGACTCTAAACCAAGTTTCATGCAACATGAGTGTTTATAAGTTCCTCAATGAGCTTTGTACAAGTTTGACGAACATATGAAACATCTAACAACGCGTTTCTAGGACTCTAAATCAAGTTTCATGAAACATGAGTGCTTATAAGTTCCTCAATGAGCTTTGTACAAGTTTCACGAACTTATGAAACATATAACAACGCGTTTCTAGGACTCTAAACCAAATTTCATGCAACATGAGGGCTTATAAGTTCCTCAATGAGCTTTGTACAAGTTTGACGAACGTATGAAACATCTAACAACGCGTTTCTAGAACTATAAACCAAGTTTCATGCAACATGAGTGCTTATAAGTTCCTCAATGAGCTTTGTACAAGTTTCACGAACTTATGAAACATCTAACAATGCGTTTCTAGGACTCTAAACCAAGTTACATGCAACATGAGTTCTTATAAGTTCCTCAATGAGCTTTGTACAAGTTTGACGAACGTATGAAACATCTAACAACGCGTTTCTAGGACTCTAAACCAAGTTTCATGCAACATGAGTGCTTATAAGTTCCTCAATGAGCTTTGTACAAGTTTCACGAACATATGAAACATCTAACAACGCGTTTCTAGGACTCTAAACCAAGTTACATGCAACATGAGTTCTTATAAGTTCCTCAATGAGCTTTGTACAAGTTTGACGAACGTATGAAACATCTAACAACGCGTTTCTAGGACTCTAAACCAAGTTTCATGCAACATGAGTGCTTATAAGTTCCTCAATGAGCTTTGTGCAAGTTTCACGAACTTATGAAACATCTAACAACGCGTTTCTAGGACTTTAAACCAAGTTACATGCAACATGAGTTCTTATAAGTTCCTCAATGAGCTTTGTACAAGTTTCACGAACTTATGAAACATCTAACAACGTGTTTCTAGGACTCTAAACCAAGTTTCATGCAACATGAGAGCTTATAAGTTCCTCATTGAGCTTTGTACAAGTTTCATGCACTTATGAAACATCTAACAACGCGTTTCTAGGACTCTAAACCAAGTTACATGCAACATGAGTTCTTATAAGTTCTTCAATGAGCTTTGTACAAGTTTTACGAACGTATGAAACATCTAACAACGCGTTTCTCGGACTCTAAACCAAGTTTCATGCAACATGAGTGCTTATAAGTTCCTCAATGAGCTTTGTACAAGTTTCACGAACTTATGAAACATCTAGCAACGCGATTCTAGGACTCTAAACCAAGTTACATGCAACATGAGTTCTTATAAGTTCCTCAATGAGCTTTGTACAAGTTTGACGAACGTATAAAACATCTAACAACGCGTTTCTAGGACTCTAAACCAAGTTTCATGCAACATGAGTGCTTATAAGTTCCTCAATGAGCTTTGTACAAGTTTGACGAACGTATGAAACATCTAACAACGCGTTTCTAGGACTCTAAACCAAGTTTCATGCAACATGAGTGTTTATAAGTTCCTCAATGAGCTTTGTACAAGTTTGACGAACTTATGAAACATCTAACAACGCCTTTCTAGGACTCTAAAACAAGTTTCATGCAACATGAGAGCTTATAAGTTCCTCAATGAGCTTTTTACAAGTTTGACCAACTTATGAAACATCTAACAACGCGTTTCTAGGACTCTAAACCAAGTTTCATGCAACATGAGTGCTTATAAGTTCCTCAATGAGCTTTGTACAAGTTTCACGAACTTATGAAAAATCTAACAACGTGTTTCTAGGACTCTAAACCAAGGTTCATGCAACATGAGAGCTTATAAGTTCCTCAATGAGCTTTGTACAAGTTTGACGAACGTATGAAACATCTAACAACGCGTTTCTAGGACTCTAAACCAAGTTTCATGCAACTTGAGTTCTTATAAGTTCCTCAATGAGCTTTTTACAAGTTTCACGAACTTATGAAACATCTAGCAAAGCGTTTCTAGGACTCTAAACCAAGTTACATGCAACATGAGTTCTTATAAGTTCCTCAATGAGCTTTGTACAAGTTTGACGAACGTATGAAACATCTAACAACACGTTTATAGGACTCTAAACCAAGTTTCATGCAACATGAGTGCTTATAAGTTCCTCAATGAGCTTTGTACAAGTTTGACGAACGTATGAAACATCTAACAACGCGTTTCTAGGACTCTAAACCAAGTTTCATGCAACATGAGTGTTTATAAGTTCCTCAATGAGCTTTGTACAAGTTTGACGAACATATGAAACATCTAACAACGCGTTTCTAGGACTCTAAATCAAGTTTCATGCAACATGAGTGCTTATAAGTTCCTCAATGAGCTTTGTACAAGTTTCACGAACTTATGAAACATATAACAACGCGTTTCTAGGACTCTAAACCAAATTTCATGCAACATGAGGGCTTATAAGTTCCTCAATGAGCTTTGTACAAGTTTGACGAACGTATGAAACATCTAACAACGCGTTTCTAGAACTATAAACCAAGTTTCATGCAACATGAGTGCTTATAAGTTCCTCAATGAGCTTTGTACAAGTTTCACGAACTTATGAAACATCTAACAATGCGTTTCTAGGACTCTAAACCAAGTTACATGCAACATGAGTTCTTATAAGTTCCTCAATGAGCTTTGTACAAGTTTGACGAACGTATGAAACATCTAACAACGCGTTTCTAGGACTCTAAACCAAGTTTCATGCAACATGAGTGCTTATAAGTTCCTCAATGAGCTTTGTACAAGTTTCACGAACTTATGAAACATCTAACAACGCGTTTCTAGGACTCTAAACCAAGTTACATGCAACATGAGTTCTTATAAGTTCCTCAATGAGCTTTGTACAAGTTTGACGAACGTATGAAACATCTAACAACGCGTTTCTAGGACTCTAAACCAAGTTTCATGCAACATGAGTGCTTATAAGTTCCTCAATGAGCTTTGTACAAGTTTCACGAACTTATGAAACATCTAACAACGCGTTTCTAGGACTCTAAACCACGTTACATGCAACATGAGTTCTTATAAGTTCCTCAATGAGCTTTGTACAAGTTTGACGAACGTATGAAACATCTAACAACGCGTTTCTAGGACTCTAAACCAAGTTTCATGCAACATGAGTGCTTATAAGTATCTCAATGAGCTTTGTATAAGTTTCACGAACTTATGAAACATCTAACAACGCGTTTCTAGGACTCTAAATCAAGTTTCATGCAACATGAGAGCTTATAAGTTCCTCAATGATCTTTGTACAAGTTTGACGAACGTATGAAACATCTAACAACACGTTTCTAGGACTCTAAACCAAGTTTCATGCAACATGAGTGCTTATAAGTTCCTCAATGAGCTTTGTACAAGTTTGACGAACGTATGAAACATCTAACAACGCGTTTCTAGGACTCTAAACCAAGTTTCATGTAACATGAGTGTTTATAAGTTCCTCAATGAGCTTTGTACAAGTTTGACGAACGTATGAAACATCTAACAACGGGTTTCTAGGACTCTAAACCAAGTTTCATGCAACATGAGTGTTTATAAGTGTCTCAATGAGCTTTGAATAAGTTTTACGAACTTATGAAACATCTAACAACGCGTTTCTAGGACTCTAAAACAAGTTTCATGCAACATGAGAGCTTATAAGTTCCTCAATGAGCTTTATACAAGTTTGACCAACTTATGAAACATCTAACAACGCGTTTCTAGGACTCTAAACCAAGTTTCATGCAACATGAGTGCTTATAAGTTCCTCAATGAGCTTTGTACAAGTTTCACGAACTTATGAAACATCTAACAACGTGTTTCTAGGACTCTAAACCAAGGTTCATGCAACATGAGAGCTTATAAGTTCCTCAATGAGCTTTGTACAAGTTTGACGAACGTATGAAACATCTAACAACGCGTTTCTAGGACTCTAAACCAAGTTTCATGCAACTTGAGTTCTTATAAGTTCCTCAATGAGCTTTTTACAAGTTTCACGAACTTATGAAACATCTAGCAACGCGTTTCTAGGACTCTAAACCAAGTTACATGCAACATGAGTGCTTATAAGTTCCTCAATGAGCTTTGTACAAGTTTCACGAACTTATGAAACATCTAACAACGCGTTTCTAGGACTCTAAACCAAGTTACATGCAACATGAGTTCTTATAAGTTCCTCAATGAGCTTTGTACAAGTTTGACGAACGTATGAAACATCTAACAACGCGTTTCTAGGACTCTAAACCAAGTTTCATGCAACATGAGTGTTTATAAGTTCCTCAATGAGCTTTGTACAAGTTTGACGAACATATGAAACATCTAACAACGCGTTTCTAGGACTCTAAATCAAGTTTCATGCAACATGAGTGCTTATAAGTTCCTCAATGAGCTTTGTACAAGTTTCACGAACTTATGAAACATATAACAACGCGTTTCTAGGACTCTAAACCAAATTTCATGCAACATGAGGGCTTATAAGTTCCTCAATGAGCTTTGTACAAGTTTGACGAACGTATGAAACATCTAACAACGCGTTTCTAGAACTATAAACCAAGTTTCCTGCAACATGAGTGCTTATAAGTTCCTCAATGAGCTTTGTACAAGTTTCACGAACTTATGAAACATCTAACAACGCGTTTCTAGGACTCTAAACCAAGTTTCATGCAACATGAGAGCTTATAAGTTCCTCAATAAGCTTTGTACAAGTTTGACGAACGTATGAAACATCTAACAACGCGTTTCTAGTACTCTAAACCAAGTTTCATGCAACATGAGTGCTTATAAGTTCCTCAATGAGCTTTGTACAAGTTTCACGAACTTATGAAACATCTAACAACGCGTTTCTAGGACTCTAAACCAAGTTACATGCAACATGAGTTCTTATAAGTTCCTCAATGAGCTTTGTACAAGTTTGACGAACGTATGAAACATCTAACAACGCGTTTCTAGGACTCTAAACCAAGTTTCATGCAACATGAGTGCTTATAAGTTCCTCAATGAGCTTTGTACAAGTTTCACGAACTTATGAAACATCTAACAACGCGTTTCTAGGACCCTAAACCAAGTTACATGCAACATGAGTTCTTATAAGTTCCTCAATGAGCTTTGTACAAGTTTGACGAACGTATGAAACATCTAACAACGCGTTTCTAGGACTCTAAACCAAGTTTCATGCAACATGAGTGCTTATAAGTTCCTCAATGAGCTTTGTACAAGTTTCACTAACTTATGAAACATCTAACAACGCATTTCTAGGACTCTAAACCAAGTTACATGCAACATGAGTGTTTATAAGTTCCTCAATGAGCTTTGTACAAGTTTGACGAACGTATGAAACATCTAACAACGGGTTTCTAGGACTCTAAACCAAGTTTCATGCAAGATGAGTGTTTACAAGTGTCTCAATGAGCTTTGAATAAGTTTTACGAACTTATGAAAAATCTAACAACGCGTTTCTAGGACTCTAAAAAAAGTTTCATGCAACATGAGAGCTTATAAGTTCCTCAATGAGCTTTATACAAGTTTGACCAACTTATGAAACATCTAACAACGCGTTTCTAGGACTCTAAATCAAGTTTCATGCAACATGAGTGCTTATAAGTTCGTCAATGAGCTTTGTAAAAGTTTCACGAACTTATGAAACATCTAACAACGTGTTTCTAGGATTCTAAACCAAGTTTCATGCAACATGAGAGCTTATAAGTTCCTTAATGAGCTTTGTTCAAGTTTGACGAACGTATGAAACATCTAACAACGCTTTTCTAGGACTCTAAACCAAGTTTCATGCAACATGAGTGCTTATAAGTTCCTCAATGAACTTTGTACAAGTTAGACGAACGTATGAAATATCTAACAACGCTTTTCTAGGACTTTAAACCAAGTTTCATGCAACATGAGTGCTTATAAGTTCCTCAATGAGCTTTGTACAAGTTTGACGAACATATGAAACATCTAACAATGCGTTTCTAGGACTCTAAATCAAGTTTCATGCAACATGAGTGCTTATAAGTTCCTCAATGAGCTTTGTACAAGTTTCACGAACTTATGAAACATCTAACAACGCGTTTCTAGGACTCTAAACCAAGTTTCATGCAACATGAGAGCTTATAAGTTCCTCAATGAGCTTTGTACAAGTTTCACGAACTTATGAAACATCTAGCAACGCGTTTCTAGGACTCTAAACCAAGTTACATGCAACATGAGTTCTTATAAGTTCCTCAATGAGCTTTGTACAAGTTTGACGAACGTATAAAACATCTAACAACGCGTTTCTAGGACTCTAAACCAAGTTTCATGCAACATGAGTGCTTATAAGTTCCTCAATGAGCTTTGTACAAGTTTGACGAACGTATGAAACATCTAACAACGCGTTTCTAGGACTCTAAACCAAGTTTCATGCAACATGAGTGTTTATAAGTTCCTCAATGAGCTTTGTACAAGTTTGACGAACTTATGAAACATCTAACAACGCGTTTCTAGGACTCTAAACAAAGTTTCATGCAACATGAGTGCTTATAAGTTCTTCAATGAACTTTGTACTAGTTTGACGAACGTATGAAATATCTAACAATGCTTTTCTAAGACTTTAAACCAAGTTTCATGCAACATGAGTGTTTATAAGTGTTTCAATGAGCTTTGTAAAAGGTTGACGAACTTATGAAACATCTAACAACTCGTTTCTAGGACTCTAAACCAAGTTTCATGCAACATGAGAGCTTATAAGTTCCTCAATGAGCTTTGTACAAGTTTGACGAATGTATGAAACATCTAACAACGCGTTTCTAGGTATCTAAACAAAGTTTCATACAACATGAGTGCTTATAAGTTCCTCAATGAGCTTTATACAAGTTTGACCAACTTATGAAACATCTAACAACGCGTTTCTAGGACTCTAAATCAAGTTTCATGCAACATGAGTGCTTATAAGTTCGTCAATGAGCTTTGTAAAAGTTTCACGAACTTATGAAACATCTAACAACGTGTTTCTAGGATTCTAAACCAAGTTTCATGCAACATGAGAGCTTATAAGTTCCTTAATGAGCTTTGTTCAAGTTTGACGAACGTATGAAACATCTAACAACGCGTTTCTAGGACTCTAAACCAAGTTTCATGCAACATGAGTGCTTATAAGTTCCTCAATGAACTTTGTACAAGTTAGACGAACGTATGAAATATCTAACAACGCTTTTCTAGGACTTTAAACCAAGTTTCATGCAACATGAGTGCTTATAAGTTCCTCAATGAGCTTTGTACAAGTTTGACGAACATATGAAACATCTAACAATGCGTTTCTAGGACTCTAAATCAAGTTTCATGCAACATGAGTGCTTATAAGTTCCTCAATGAGCTTTGTACAAGTTTCACGAACTTATGAAACATCTAACAACGCGTTTCTAGGACTCTAAACCAAGTTTCATGCAACATGAGAGCTTATAAGTTCCTCAATGAGCTTTGTACAAGTTTCACGAACTTATGAAACATCTAGCAACGCGTTTCTAGGACTCTAAACCAAGTTACATGCAACATGAGTTCTTATAAGTTCCTCAATGAGCTTTGTACAAGTTTGACGAACGTATAAAACATCTAACAACGCGTTTCTAGGACTCTAAACCAAGTTTCATGCAACATGAGTGCTTATAAGTTCCTCAATGAGCTTTGTACAAGTTTGACGAACGTATGAAACATCTAACAACGCGTTTCTAGGACTCTAAACCAAGTTTCATGCAACATGAGTGTTTATAAGTTCCTCAATGAGCTTTGTACAAGTTTGACGAACTTATGAAACATCTAACAACGCGTTTCTAGGACTCTAAACAAAGTTTCATGCAACATGAGTGCTTATAAGTTCTTCAATGAACTTTGTACAAGTTTGACGAACGTATGAAATATCTAACAATGCTTTTCTAAGACTTTAAACCAAGTTTCATGCAACATGAGTGTTTATAAGTGTTTCAATGAGCTTTGTAAAAGGTTGACGAACTTATGAAACATCTAACAACTCGTTTCTAGGACTCTAAACCAAGTTTCATGCAACATGAGAGCTTATAAGTTCCTCAATGAGCTTTGTACAAGTTTGACGAATGTATGAAACATCTAACAACGCGTTTCTAGGTATCTAAACAAAGTTTCATGCAACATGAGTGCTTATAAGTTCCTCAATGAGCTTTGTACAAGTTTCACAAAATTATGAAACATCTAACAACGCGGTTCTAGGACTCTAAACCAAGTTTCATGCAAGATGAGTGCTTATAAGTTCCTCAATGAGCTTTGTACAAGTTTGACAAACGTATGAATCATCTAACAACGCGTTTCTAAAACTCTAAACCAAGTTTCATGCAAAATGAGTGCTTATAAGTTCCTCAATGAGCTTTGTACAAGTTTAACGAACGTATGAAACATCTAACAAATCGTTTCTAGGACTCTAAACCAAGTTTCATGCAACATGAGAGCTTATAAGTTCCTCAATGAGCTTTGTACAAGTTTGACGAACGTATGAAACATCTAACAACGCGTTTTTAGGACTCTAAACCAAGTTTCATGCAACATGAGTGCTTATAAGTTCCTCAATGAACTTTGTACAAGTTTGACGAACTTATGAAACATCTAACAAAGCGTTTCTAGGACTCTAAACCAAGTTACATGCAACATGAGTTCTTATAAGTTCCTCAATGAGCTTTGTACAAGTTTTACGAACGTATGAAACATCTAACAACGCGTTTCTCGGACTCTAAACCAAGTTTCATGCAACATGAGTGCTTATAAGTTCCTCAATGAGCTTTGTACAAGTTTCACGAACTTATGAAACATCTAACAACACGTTTCTAGGACTCTAAACCAAGTTACATGCAACATGAGTTCTTATAAGTTCCTCAATGAGCTTTGTACAAGTTTCACGAACTTATGAAACATCTAACAACGCGTTTCTAGGACTCTAAACCAAGTTTCATGCAACATGAGAGCTTATAAGTTCCTCAATAAGCTTTGTACAAGTTTGACGAGCGTATGAAACATCTAACAACGCGTTTCTAGTACTCTAAACCAAGTTTCATGCAACATGAGTGCTTATAAGTTCCTCAATGAGCTTTGTACAAGTTTCACGAACTTATGAAACATCTAACAACGCGTTTCTAGGACTCTAAACCAAGTTACATGCAACATGAGTTCTTATAAGTTCCTCAATGAGCTTTGTACAAGTTTGACGAACGTATGAAACATCTAACAACGCGTTTCTAGGACTCTAAACCAAGTTTCATGCAACATGAGTGCTTATAAGTTCCTCAATGAGCTTTGTACAAGTTTCACGAACTTATGAAACATCTAACAACGCGTTTCTAGGACCCTAAACCAAGTTACATGCAACATGAGTTCTTATATGTTCCTCAATGAGCTTTGTACAAGTTTGACGAACGTATGAAACATCTAACAACGCGTTTCTAGGACTCTAAACCAAGTTTCATGCAACATGAGTGCTTATAAGTTCCTCAATGAGCTTTGTACAAGTTTCACGAACTTATGAAACATCTAACAACGCGTTTCTAGGACCCTAAACCAAGTTACATGCAACATGAGTTCTTATAAGTTCCTCAATGAGCTTTGTACAAGTTTGACGAACGTATGAAACATCTAACAACGCGTTTCTAGGACTCTAAACCAAGTTTCATGCAACATGAGTGCTTATAAGTTCCTCAATGAGCTTTGTACAAGTTTCACTAACTTATGAAACATCTAACAACGCGTTTCTAGGACTCTAAACCAAGTTACATGCAACATGAGTGTTTATAAGTTCCTCAATGAGCTTTGTACAAGTTTGACGAACGTATGAAACATCTAACAACGGGTTTCCAGGACTCTAAACCAAGTTTCATGCAAGATGAGTGTTTACAAGTGTCTCAATGAGCTTTGAATAAGTTTTACGAACTTATGAAAAATCTAACAACGCGTTTCTAGGACTCTAAAAAAAGTTTCATGCAACATGAGAGCTTATAAGTTCCTCAATGAGCTTTATACAAGTTTGACCAACTTATGAAACATCTAACAACGCGTTTCTAGGACTCTAAATCAAGTTTCATGCAACATGAGTGCTTATAAGTTCGTCAATGAGCTTTGTACAAGTTTCACGAACTTATGAAACATCTAACAACGTGTTTCTAGGATTCTAAACCAAGTTTCATGCAACATGAGAGCTTATAAGTTCCTCAATGAGCTTTGTTCAAGTTTGACGAACGTATGAAACATCTAACAACGCGTTTCTAGGACTCTAAACCAAGTTACATGCAACATGAGTTCTTATAAGTTCCTCAATGAGCTTTGTACAAGTTTGACGAACGTATAAAACATCTAACAACGCGTTTCTAGGACTCTAAACCAAGTTTCATGCAACATGAGTGCTTGTAAGTATCTCAATGAGCTTTGTAAGTTTGACGAACTTATGAAACATCTAACAACTCGTTTCTAGGACTCTAAACCAAGTTTCATGCAACATGAGAGCTTATAAGTTCCTCAAAGAGCTTTGTAAAAGGTTGACGAACTTATGAAACATCTTAGAACGTGTTTCTAGGACTCTAAACCAATTTTCATGCAACATGAGTGCTTATAAGTTCCTCAATGAGCTTTGTACAAGTTTGACGAACGTATGAAACATCTAACAACGTGTTTCTAAAACTCTAAACAAAGTTTAATGCAACATGAGAGCTTACAAGTTCCTCAATGAGCTTTATACAAGTTTGACGAACGTAAGAAACATCTAACAAATCGTTTCTAGGACTCTAAACCAAGTTTCATGCAACATGAGTGCTTATAAGTTCCTCAATGAGTTTTGTACAAGTTTCACGAACTTATGAAACATCTAACAACGCGGTTTCTAGGACTCTAAACCAAGTTACATGCAACATGAGTTCTTATAAGTTCCTCAATGAGCTTTGTACAAGTTTGACGAATGTATGAAACATCTAACAACACGTTTCTAGGACTCTAAACCAAGTTTCATGCAACATGAATGCTTATAAGTATCTCAATGAGCTTTGTATAAGTTCCACGAACTTATGAAACATCTTACAACGCGTTTCTAGGACTCTAAATCAAGTTTCATGCAACATGAGAGCTTATAAGTTTTTCAATGAGCTTTGTACAAGTTTGACGAACGTATGAAACATCTAACAACGCGTTTCTAGGACTCTAAACCAAGTTTAATTCAACATGAGTGCTTATAAGTTCCTCAATGAGCTTTGTACAAGTTTCACGAACTTATGAAACATCTAACAACGCGTTTCTAGGACTCTAAACAAGGTTTCATGCAACATGAGAGCTTATAAGTTCCTCAATGAGCTTTGTACAAGTTTGACGAACTTATGAAACATCTAACAACGCGTTTCTAGGACTCTAAACCAAGTTACATGCAACATTAGTTCTTATAAGTTCCTCAATGAGCTTTGTACAAGTTTGACGAACGTATGAAACATCTAACAAATCGTTTCTAGGACTCTACACCAAGTTTTATGCAACATGAGAGCTTATAAGTTCCTCAATGAGCTTTTTACAAGTTTGACGAACTTATGAAACATCTAACAACGCGTTTCTAGGACTCTAAACCAAGTTTCATGCAACATGAGTGCTTATAAGTATCTCAATGAGTTTTGTATAATTTTGACGAACTTATGAAACATCTAAGAACTCGTTTCTAGGACTCTAAACCAAGTTTCATGCAACATGAGAGCTTATAAGTTCCTCAATGAGCTTTGTACAAGTTTGAAGAACGTATGAAACATCTAACAACGTGTTTTTAGGACTCTAAACCAAGTATCATGCAACATGAGAGCTTATAAATTCCTGAATGAGCTTTGTACAAGTTTGATGAACGTATGAAACATCTAACAACATGTTTCTAGGACTCTAAACCAAGTTTCATGCAACATGAGTGCTTATAAGTTCCTCAATGAGCTTTGTACAAGTTTCACGAACTAATGAAACATCTAACAACGCGTTTCTAGGACTCTAAACCAAGTTACATGCAACATGAGTTCTTATAAGTTCCTCAATGAGCTTTGTACAAGTTTGACGAACGTATGAAACATCTAACAACGCGTTTCTAGGACTCTAAACCAAGTTTCATGCAACAAGAGTGCTTATAAGTATCTCAATGAGCTTTGTATAAGTTTCACGAACTTATGAAACATCTAACAACGCGTTTCTAGGACTCTAAATCAAGTTTCATGGAACATGAGAGCTTATAAGTTCCTCAATGAGCTTTGTACAAGTTTGACGAACGTATGAAACATCTAACAACGCGTTTCTAGGTATCTAAACAAAGTTTCATGCAACATGAGTGCTTATAAGTTCCTCAATGAGCTTTGTACAAGTTTCACAAAATTATGAAACATCTAACAACGCGTTTCTAGGACTCTAAACCAAGTTTCATGCAACAAGAGTGCTTATAAGTATCTCAATGAGCTTTGTATAAGTTTTACGAACTTATGAAACATCTAACAACGCGTTTCTAGGACTCTAATTCAAGTTTCATGCAACATGAGAGCTTATAAGTTCCTCAATGCGCTTTGTACAAGTTTGACGAACGTATGAAACATCTAACAACGCGTTTCTAGGTATCTAAACAAAGTTTCATGCAAGATGAGTGCAAATAAGTTCCTCAATGAGCTTTGTACAAGTTTCACAAAATTATGAAACATCTAACAACGCGTTTCTAGGACTCTAAACCAAGTTTCATGCAAGATGAGTGCTTATAAGTTCCTCAATGAGCTTTGTACAAGTTTGACAAACGTATGAAACATCTAACAACGCGTTTCTAAAACTCTAAACCAAGTTTCATGCAAGATGAGTGCTTATAAGTTCCTCAATAAGCTTTGTACAAGTTTGACGAACGTATGAAACATCTAACAAATTGTTTCTAAGACTCTAAACCAAGTTTCATGCAACATGAGAGCTTATAAGTTCCTCAATGAGCTTTGTACAAGTTTGATGAACTTATGAAACATCTAACAACTCGTTTCTAGGACTCTAAACCAAGTTTCATGCAACATGAGTGCTTATAAGTTCCTCAATGAGCTTTGTACAAGTTTGATGAACTTATGAAACATCTAACAACGCGTTTCTAGGACACTAAACCAAGTTTCATGCAACATGAGTGCTTATAAGTATCTCAATGAGCTTTGTATAAGTTTGACGAACTTATGAAACATCTAAGAACTCGTTTCTAGGACTCTAAACCAAGTTTCATGCAACATGAGAGCTTATAAGTTCCTCAATGAGCTTTGTACAAGTTTGACGAACGTATGAAAAATCTAACAACGTGATTTTAGGACTCTAAACCAAGTTTAATGCAACATGAGAGCTTATAAGTTCCTCAATGAGGTTTATACAAGTTTGACGAATTTATGAAACATCTTACAATGCGTTTCTAGGACTCTAAACCAAGTTTCGTGCAACATGAGTACTTATAAGTTCCTCAATGAGCTTTGTACAAGTTTCACGAACTTATGAAACATCTAACAACGCGTTTCTAGGACTCTAAACCAAGTTTCATGCAACATGAGAGATTATAAGTTCCTCAATGAGCTTTGTACAAGTTTCACGAACTTATGAAACATCTAACATCGCGTTTCTAGGACTCTAAACCAAGTTTCATGCAACATGAGTGCTTATAAGTATCTCAATGAGCTTTGTATAAGTTCCACGAACTTATGAAACATCTAACAACGCGTTTCTAGGACTCTAAATCAAGTTTCATGCAACATGAGAGCTTATAAGTTCCTCAATGAGCTTTGTACAAGTTTGACGAACGTATGAAACATCTAACAACGTGTTTTTAGGACTCTAAACCAAGTTTAATGCAACATTAGAGCTTATAAGTTCCTCAATGAGCTTTGTACAAGTTTCACGAACTTATGAAACATCTAACAACGCGTTTCTAGGACTCTAAACAAGGTTTCATGCAACATGAGAGCTTATAAGTTCCTCAATGAGCTTTGTCCAAGTTTGACGAACTTATGAAACATCTAACAACGCGTTTCTAGGTCTCTAAACCAAGTTACATGCAACATGAGTTCTTATAAGTTCCTCAATGAGCTTTGTACAAGTTTGACGAACGTATGAAACATCTAACAAATCGTTTCTAGGTATCTAAACAAAGTTTCATGCAACATGAGTGCTTATAAGTTCCTCAATGAGCTTTGTACAAGTTTCACAAAATTATGAAACATCTAACAAAGCGTTTCTAGGACTCTAAACCAAGTTTCATGTAAGATGAGTGCTTATAAGTTCCTCAATGAGCTTTGTACAAGTTTGAAAAACGTATGAAACATCTAACAACACGTTTCTAAAACTCTAAACCAAGTTTCATGCAAGATGAGTGCTTATAAGTTCCTCAATAAGCTTTGTACAAGTTTGACAAACGTATGAAACATCTAACAAATCGTTTCTAGGACTCTAAACCAAGTTTCATGCAACATGAGAGCTTATAAGTTCCTCAATGAGCTTTGTACAAGTTTGACGAACTTATGAAACATCTAACAACTCGTTTCTAGGACTCTAAACCAAGTTTCATGCAACATGAGTGCTTATAAGTATCTCAATGAGCTTTGTATAAGTTTGACGAACTTATGAAACATCTAAGAACTCGTTTCTAGAACTTTAAACCAAGTTTCATGCAACATGAGAGCTTATAAGTTCCTCAATGAGCTTTGTACAAGTTTGACGAACGTATGAAACATCTAACAACATGTTTTTAGGACTCTAAACCAAGTTTAATGCAACATGAGAGCTTATAAGTTCCTCAATGAGGTTTATACAAGTTTGACGAACTTATGAAACATCTAACAACGCGTTTCTAGGACTCTAAACCAAGTTTAATGCAACATGAGTGCTTATAAGTTCCTCAATGAGCTTTGTACAAGTTTCACGAACTTATGAAACATCTAACAACGCGTTTCTAGGACTCTAAACCAAGTTTCATGCAACATGAGAGCTTATAAGTTCCTCAATGAGCTTTGTACAAGTTTCACGAACTTATGAAACATCTAACAACGCGTTTCTAGGACTCTAAACCAAGTTACATGCAACATGAGTTCTTATAAGTTCCTCAATGAGCTTTGTACAAGTTTGACGAACGTATGAAACATCTAACAAATCGTTTCTAGGACTCTACACCAAGTTTCATGCATTATGAGAGGTTATAAGTTCCTCAATGAGCTTTGTACAAGTTTGACGAACGTATGAAACATCTAACAACGCGTTTCTAGGACTCTAACCAAGTTTCATGCAACATGAGTGCTTATAAGTTCCTCAATGAGCTTTGTACAAGTTTGACGAACGTATGAAACATCTAACAACGCGTTTCTAGGACTCTAAACAAAGTTTCATGCAAGATGAGTGCTTATAAGTTCCTCAATGAGCTTTGTACTGTTGAGACTAATGGTAACCCATAAAGGGCATTAGGTCAAAACATATTGAAGAGACTAAGGCTTTGCCCGGGCATACTTGTTCATCAAGGCAAAGACCTAGCATGTGATCAAAGACAATGACACAAGCGCTCTTGTTACCATTACAAAGAGGACAAAGAAACCAAGGAGAAGGATCTAGAAGATTGCCATGAAGAGGAAGTAGCCGTTGGCAAGTGAGGGACACTCTCTGTCCGTACAAGTCACGTGATGACTTAAGGAGAGTGCACTCCACTCTCTCAAGGTCACGGATCACCATAAGGGCGCGGCTAACAAAGCCTTGACCAAGTGATATGGACATATTTGGCATATTCCTTTGATACCATTCTAAGCTATTCTTGTATATATCTATCCTCCTTGTAAACATAAATGATTAAGACTTATGAAATAAAAACTACATTAAACTCTCTCTCCATTCTCTCTCTCTTGTTCTTGATGTTCTTGAATGAACTCAAGAACACAATCTCACTAAACTCTCAAATAATCTCACAATCTCTTCTTAAAACTAACATGGTATCAGAGCATAGCTCTTGAGACCCCATAAGTAAGTCGCTTCCGCCATTCTCCCCTCTTTTATTTGCTTATAGACACGAGGATCTAGAGGAGAAGAAGAATGGCCAAGATCCGCTTGTTAAAATCATTAAAGGTCTTGGTGAATCAATTCTCCTCTTAGGAAGTGAACCATGATCTCTTTGTCTCTTAATGAGTAAAGAGACATGTTGAATCCAAGTTCCTTTCAAGAACAACTCAATCAAAACCGGATCATAGTGAGCATAGATCAATGGATCTAGCTACATGATGTTTTTGGTTGACTTGTTCTTTAAGATCCTTGTTAGGCCGAAAGTAAATGGATGAGAACCATTGTTTCCTTACTCTCATGAGTTCTAAAGGGACTATGATGAATCCAAATCCATATTACTTAGGTACTTAGGCAATGACCAAGTATTCAAAGCATAAAGCTTGAAACTTGTGAGCTAAAGAGTGAGAGAACCATGTTCATTGATTCTTTAAAGAACAATGACTTGTTGAATCCAAAAACTCTATGCTTTTCTTAAGATACAAAGATAAAAGGATGAGATCCATGTTCCCCCACGAGAGAGTGGACATGTTGTATCCAAAATCCGAAGGGAATCACTCCAAATCCAAAGCGACTCATAAAGCTTGAACTTAAAGTTCTAAAGCTCTATGACTCTTAAGTTTTGTTTGTAAGTAACCCTTCATCTTTGTAAGACCGAAAGCAAGAGGATGAGAACCATGGATTCTCCACTCTTATGAGTCCAAGGGAACCTTGTTGAATCCAAATCCGACTATGCTTAGGTATTAATAGACAATGAACTAGTTCTTAAAGCTAAAAGCTTAGAACTTGTGAGTCAAGAGTATGAGAACCTTGTCTTTTGACTCTTATGAGTACAAATGCTTGTTGAATCCAACAAACTCTAAAGTTTTATTTAGGCAATGATCAAGTTATCAAAGCTAATCACTTTATACTTGTGAGCTAAAGGAAAAGAGAACCTTGTTAATCTCTCTTATGAGATAAATTAACTTGTGAATCCACAAATCCTTGCTTTATTCTCGGCCATGACCAAGTTAACAATGTAATGATCACTAAAGGATTAAAACTTGTTACTTGTGAGCTTAAAGGGTATGAACCTTGTTCATAGAGCTTTCATAAGCTTTAGTAACTTGGTGAATTCAAAATCCCTTCTTGATGTTGTTGTGTCATGAGCATAAGGTTGTTTTGAATTTAAAATGTTTTGACAATGAAGGGATTGAAAAGGAGCATTGACCATGTGTCTTAAAAGTGTGAGAAAGGTTTAACAAAATCCTTATCTCCTAAAATATCCAATTCAATTAATCCCCAAGTCACTATGCTCATGTTCGGATTTAAAGACTTAAACCACTTTAGCAAACAAGGACTAGTGATTTAAGTCTTATTCTTGTTACACAAAGAGTAGGAACCAAAGACCCGCTTGTGATTAAGCAATTAAGGTTTTAAGGATTCCAAAGCTCCTTAGAGGGAAGAGAACCGAGACTCACTAAGTGTTTAAACACATGAGAGCTCGTTGAATCCAATACTTCCTCGGTTAACATGTGTATAGGAAGCGATCCATGACTTACTAAGGGACTAAAGTCTTCAAAGGTCATGTTGAATCCAATTCCTTAACACATGGAGAAATGATTCTAACTTATGATATCTAAATAAGATACATAAGCCATGATGATCTAATTAATGATAAATTCATAAACCGCCTTAAGTGCATCTAAGTTTATGATCCAAGAGGAGTGACTCGCCATGAAAGCATCAAAAGTCACAATGATTCTTTATGTGTTTAAGGACATGGTCCGATTTTCAATCTTTAAAAGGCCATGTCCCATATAAGTCTTATGGCAAGGAGCCAATGTCAAAAGACGCTTGTTGCTAAACCTTGCTTCATGTGTAGGTATTAAGCTATCAAGAGCATTTCATAAGGGAAGTCATAAACTCAATCATAGACTAACCAATTAAGGTGCTCTAAGAGTATAATGACTTTCCCATATGACCATCTACTCAAGAACTTAACCGAAAAGGGCCATTTCTAAATCCCTTCTCTCTAATGTGTATTTTAGATATTGCTTAAGTTATTGAGTGTTCATAAGAGTTATTGTTTAAATCCATTTATGCTTAGTTCACTTATGGCTTAAGTAACATGCTAATATTAAAAGCTAGAACTTGAACTTTTGATTAGATACAATACTATTCTCGGGCTTAAGCTCTTAATTGTAATCTTATCGTGTACATGCTCTTGGTATTTAAGCATTTGTAATGAGATTTAAGTTGCTAATCATGCCGGTAATCATTGTACTTAAATCAATTTTGTGTTTGTGATGATGTAGGATCATCATACCAAATACTATAAGAGATCACAATGAAGAACCACTAAGCATTGAGAGGAACAACAACCGGTTTAAAAGGAAGAGAAAGAAAGGAGATACATGAGGATGTCAAAGGAAGGTTCCAAAGAGAGATGAGAAACCTTCACACTAAGCTTGCCAAGCCGTGAAGAGAAAACCAACAAAGAAGAATCTCATCTTAACCATGAGGGGGGAGAAAAGATCAATATCAAGATCATCTTCATGATTAAGATGGAGATTCAAGAAGTCTTCTTGAAGAAAGAAGCATCGACCAAAGTCCCTAGCAAAGACGAGGTCACTACTCGGCCAAAAGTCCCTAGCAAAGACAAGGCCATCATCAACACGAATCTCAATCGGCCAAGTCCTTAGCAAAGACAAAGGCCATCTCCACTCGGCCAAGTCAAAACAAGCCGAGCTCAATCACCAAAACTCATCCCTCGGCCAAGTCAAGACAAGCCGAGCTCAACCACCAAAAATCATCAATCGGCCAAGTCCCTAGCAAAGACATCGGCCATCACCATCTTCGGTCAAGTCCTTAGCAAAGACAAAGGCCATCACCACTCGACCAAAGTCCCTAGAAAAGACAAGGTCATCACTTGGTCAAGTCCTTGGAAAAGACAAGAACATCACTCGGCCAAAAGTCCCTGGCAAGGGCAAGGCTCACCAACAATTGGTCAAAGATCTAGCAAGTCATGACCAACCCAATTCATCATACCATCACTCGGTCAAACCCAACAAAGGGAAAGACCCCATCTAACCATCAACACAACCATCAATCCCGACTAAGTTTGACTAAAGTACCAAGAAGGACGAAGTCAATACTAAGCCCTCACTCTCGGCTAAAGTACCAAGAAGGACGAAGCCTCCATGATCATCAAAATCTCGGCCAAGCATCAATAAGGTGTGAAGCCATACATCATCTATACTCGGCCAAAACCCCTATCAAGGAGTAAATCCGAGTCAAGTCACAACGACATGGGCGCTCGGGCACCGACGCTTGGACATGGCGCTCGGGCATCGACATGGGCGCTCGGGCATCGAGCGTCTAACTAATTCTCGATCACATTCGGCCAAGTTTATGGCAAGAACCAAGCCGAACCAAACGATCATCATTCGGCCAAGACTTCTCCAAAGGAACCGGGTTAAACCATGAAGTCTCGGCCATGTATCCAATATTCCTATGGCCATGCATCCATCAAGAGCAAGAGCCAAATCCAAACTCAACCTTGTTCCAATTACACAAAGGAGAAAGCAAAGACTTCAAGAAGAAGCCAAAGCTCAAAACCTAGATGCAACTACAAGGAAAAGACATTCCACTACGAATTAAAGGCTGTCCCTAAACATTCTCTTTAAGATACTTAAATAAGAATCATTAGACTAGAACTACATCTTATAATCTTGCTTAGTCTATGATCAATCACTTGTTAAAAGGAATTGCTTAAATCTAAAACCAAGATAACTTTAGATTAAGCTTATCCTTTATATATCCAAATTGCCTTTGCTAAGTCTAAATTCACTTGTACCCTTGTAGGTTCAAAGAAGTGATAGACCAAAGACAACAAGGAAGTTCAAAGAAGAAGCAAAGAGAAGGAAAGGAAGTCATCATGTTCGGACCTAATTCTCACACTCAAGTTTGTGAAGAACAAACCGTGAAGACCAAAATCAAAGAATCAAAGAACTTAACACCAAGTCAAGAAGACCAAGAAGAAGTGTTGAGTATTCAAAGAACCTCCATTGACAAATACGGCAAGGACAAAGATCAAAATCGGTTCTAGCTTAAGGGGGAGCTTCGGCCAAAGTCAAAATACTCAAGGCCAAGATTAGAAGACCCCTAATTGCGAGACTTACACTCTTTTTCCCTTAAACGTGGTTTTATCCCAAGTGGTTTTCCCGTTTAAGGGTTTTAATGAGGTTTGTTTAAGCAATGTCCAATCTTAGCATTTCATTAGGCTAAGCTTGAGGGGGAGTGTTGAGACTAATGGTAACCCATAAAGGGCATTAGGTCAAAACATATTGAAGAGACTAAGTGATACGTCCTTAGTTTTAGACCGACACTCCGTGATAAGGCGAGTACTACGATGATGTGAAACCGTGGGGGATTCGAAGGGAAAACGGCGGATAACTCCGGGATAGGAGGTGGAGATGGAGATGTGGAAGCGATGGATGGAAAGGGGACGTCTCAAGGAGGCTATGGAGCAACCGCCCTGATGGATAGAAGAGACGCTTGGAAGCAAGTATGCTTGTAAGCGGCGCAAGTTCACAAAGGAACCGAGAGGAGTCGACTATAAGAAGTTTTAGGTAAAAGTTGACTAAGGAAGAAGAAGGTGCGGCGCAACCCTTATATAGAGGAGGCACAAGTCGCAACTCTCTTTTAGGGTTGTGCGTTTAACAAAAAAGGAAATCCGAGAAAAGGAAATCCGCACAAAAATGGAAAAACGCAAAGAGAAAAGGAAATCGCCAAAACAACACGGCGTTCCTTAAAGAAAGATAGAACAACGAGTAGTGTGAAAATGCCTCGTCTCTTACATTCTTCAAGCCATGATTACTAATGGACGACGTGGTGTTCTTCTTGACCTCATTAAAACCCGGTGGGAAAAAGAGTATCAAGCGAGACACCTAGTCCGCTTAGCTTTCATAGCTTGGTCTTCTTACGTGGTGGCGGTGAATATGTTGAAGTAGCTCCTAGGTGATACTTCCTTGTCCATGGTACTTGATAAAGCTATCTTGGCTAACTCCTCAGCTTTGGACCGTGTGATCACGCCTTCCCGTCCTTCGGTGATTGGTGCACGTGCGCCTTGTTGATCGGCATCGATGTCGAGTGGTCGATGTTGATCGGCATCGGTATCGAGTGGTCGATGTTGGTCGATGTTGAGTGGTCGATGTTGATCGGCATCGGTATCGAGTGGTCGATGTTGGTCGATGTTGGGTGGTCGATGTTGATCGGCATCGGTATCCGATATCGGTTCCATGCTCATATCATCCCCTCCTTCTTGAAAAGGATTTGTCCTCAAATCCGCATCATAAATAAAGGGAGACAAATCGACACATTGAAGGAATCCGATATCGTGTACTTACCTTGGAGGTCGATCTTGTAGGCGTTGTCGTTGATCCGCCGGACCACCTTGAAAGGTCCGTCTACTCGGGGCATGAGTTTGGACTTCCTCTCGGCTGGGAACCGTTCTTTCCTCGATGGATCCACACCAAGTCGCCTTCTTGAAACACCATTTTCCTCCGGCCCTTGTTGGCATGCTTGGCGTATTGCTCGGTTCTCCTCTCAATGTTCTCCTTGGCCTTCTCATGCATTTTCCTAACCTGTTCAGCTTTTTTCTTGCCATCAACACTAGACATTTCACTCAAAGGTAAGGCGATTAGATCTAAGGGAGACATGGGATTAAATCCGTATACTAGTTCAAAAGGAGAGTAGAGAGTCGAAGAATGCTTAGCGTGGTTATAGGCGAACTCAACATGGGGTAGACACTCTTCCCATGACTTAATGTTGCTCTTCACCAGGGTTCTCAAGAGCGTGGATAACGACCTGTTCACCACCTCGGTTTGACCGTCCGTTTGCGGATGACATGTGGTGGAAAAGGACAGGTTTGGTTCCTAGCTTGGCCCATAACGTACGCCAAAAATGGCTCGGGAACGTGGTGTCACGGTCGGAGACAATGACTTGAGGCATGCCATGTAGCCTTACCACTTCCCGGAAAAACAGATTAGCTACACCCACGGCGTCATCCGTCTTGTGGCATGCAATGAAATGGGCCATTTTGCTGAACCTGTCTACAACCACAAAGATGGAGTCTCTACCATTTCGGTTCGAGGTAAGCCAACTACAAAGTCCATAGATATATGAGTCCAAGGGTGAGAAGGAATGGGTAACGGGGTATACAAACCGTGCGGCTGAACCTTACTCTTGGCTTGCTTACAAGTGACACACCTAAGACATATTCTTTCCACATCTCTTCTCATACGCGGCCAATAGAAGTGGGCTTGAAGACTTGCCAAGGTCTTGGCCACTCCGAAGTGTCCGGCTAGTCCCCCACCGTGGGCTTCTCGGACAAGTAGTTCCCTAACCGAGCCGGTAGGTATGCACAGCCGATGGTGAAAGAACGGTAGCCGTCCTGTCTATAGTAATTCTCACAAGCAAACTTAGCACACTTCAAGTAATAAGAACTAAACTCGGAATCGATTCATACAACGTTTTAAGCACTTCAAATCCTATGAGTCTAGATGTCAATTCCGAGATTAGAGTGTACCTCCGAGACAATGCGTCGGCTACGACATTGTCTTTACCTTTCTTATACTTGATAACATAGGGAAACGTCTCGATGAACTCAATCCGGCGGCCATGCCTCTTGTTCAGCTTCGTTGTCCCTTCAAATGCTTGAGCGATTCATGGTCCGTGTGGATTACAAACTCCTTCGGCCAAAGATAATGCTGCCAGGTTTGCAAAGCCCTCACCAATGCATATAACTCCTTGTCATAGGTAGGATAGTTCAGCGTCGCTCCCCTAATTTCTCACCGAAGTAGGCAATTGGCTTCTTATCCTGCATAAGAACCGCACCAATACCTACACTAGAAGCATCACACTCAATCTCGAATGTTTTAAGAAAATCAGGAAGCATAAGTAAAGGGGAATTGATAAGCTTCTCTTTAAGGCTTTGGAAAGCCTGGTCCTGGGCGTCCTCCCACTTGAAACCGACGTCTTTCTTGATGACTTCCGTAAGTGGTGCTGCAAGAGTGCTGAAATCCTTGACAAAGCGCCTATAGAAACCGGCTAGACCATGGAAACTTCGGACTTCTCCTACTGTGGTAGGTCTCGGCCAATCCCTAATAGCCTTTATCTTCTCATCATCAACCTTTACTCCTTCTGCACTCACAACAAAGCCTAGGAAAACAACCTGCTTAGTACAAAAAGTGCATTTATCAATGTTGGCGAATAAGTTCTTCCTCCGTAGGACTTCAAGGACGGCTCGTATGTGGCTAATGTGCTCGGCCAAGTTCTTGCTAAAGATGAGGATATCGTCGAAGTACACCACCACGAACACACCTATAAAAGATCTCAACACATGGTTCATTAGTCTCATGAAAGTACTAGGTGCGTTAGTAAGACCAAACGGCATTACAAGCCACTCATACAAGCCTTGCTTAGTTTTGAAGGCTGTTTTCCATTCGTCACCCTCCTTCATCCTAATCGATGATAACCACTCTTAAGATCTATCTTAGAGAAAAGGTTAGAACCACACAATTCATCAAGCATATCATCAAGTCTAGGAATAGGGTGGCGATACTTCACCGTGATGTTATTGATGGCTCGGCAATCAACACACATGCGCCATGATCCATCCTTCTTGGGCACAAGCAACACCGGTACAGCACATGGACTCATGCTCTCTCGATGTGCCCCTTCCGCATCAGCTCCTCCACCTGTTTCTCGAAGCTCCTTGGTCTCCACCGGATTGGTTCGGTAGGCGGGTCTATTAGGGAGTGCGGAACCTGGCACAAAGTCAATCCGGTGCTCAATGCCGCGTATAGGAGGCAAGCCTCGGTGGAGTTTCCGGGGAAAAACGTCACTATAATCCTGCAATAGCTTAGCCATTTCACTAGGAAGCTCCTGTGAGGGGTTAGTACTAACAAGGCTTTCCTTGTACACAAACAATAACATAGAGCAATTGGAATTCATAAGTTCGGACACTTCTCTTTGGTTAATGTAGAGGTTGGCGTGTGGGCCAGGTGTCTTCTCCTTTTCTTCCTTGAGTTTGAGATAGAGCTGGTCTTTGTACACTTCACTTGGAGTAAGAGGAACCGAGTGATCTTGCGGCCATTGAACTCAAACGTGTGCTTGTTTGTGTATCCGTCATGGAGTACTTTCCGGTCGATTGCCACGGTCGGCCAAGCAAGACATGGGCTGGATCCCATGGGTATGACATCACACGGGACCTCATCTTCATATTTGCCTATGGACGAGTGAAACGGACCTGTTGTGTGACGGTGAGAGCACCACTATCGTTGAGCCACCGCAGCTTGTATGGCCGCGGATGGGTGATGGGTTCTAGGCTTAGCTTCGGACCATTAGCTCATCGGCGGCATTGGTGCAGCTACCCCCATCTATGATCGGCCGCATACCTTTCCTTTGACCGGGCGGCGTGTGTGGAAGAGGTGGTTTCTCTGCACTAACTCCTCCGGCTGGTTCTGGACACTCAACGCCCTCCTGACTACCAGCATCTCTCCAACAACCGCGGCTTCCTCCTCCTCCTCTCCATCTTCTGGATCCGACTCGAATCTCGTGGAACTACCTCTCCATTGTCCAGAATCATGAAGACTCTCTTGTTGGGACAATCTCTCGAGTAGTGTCCCATCCCTTGGCATCTAAAACACCTAACATTGCTGGAGGAGGTGTTGGTTCGGCCTTTGGGATCAAACTTGACCTCTTCTTTCGTCGTGGAAGAAGGCTTGGCATCCTTGGAGAAAGGTGGCCGAGAAGGTAGGAACTCCTTGGGTTTATTGGTCGTGGAGGAGAAGCTCGGCTTGACGTATCTTCTTTTGTTCTGACTCTCCACTAGCTCTGCCTTGTGCACGAGTTCCTCAAGATCCATGTAAGTCTGGAGCTCCACCTTGTCCTGGATGTCCCGGCTGAGTCCACCAATGAACCGTGCCATGGTTACTTCATCATCTTCCTCTAGTCCGGCTCGGATGAGAAGGGTTTCCATCTCCTGGAAGTAGTCTCGGACCGTGGTGGACCCCCAGGTGAGCTTCCTCGGCTTGTTGAGAACTTCCGGTGGTAATGGCTCGGCACAAACCTTTTTCTCAAGTGGGTGGTGAGTTGGTGCCAAGTGGTGATGGGCAGCTCATTATGACGATTCCGTGTGGTGCAAAGCTGATCCCACCACAAAAGTGCGTACTCACTAAACTCTGAGACGGCTATCTTTACCTTGTTTGAGGCATACGTATCATGGCACAGGAAGCTGGACTCCATCTTCCTTTCCCAGTCAAGATAGGCTTCCGGATCATTCTTGCCGAGGAATGGTGGGAACTTGTGATGTGCCCCAGTACATGGAGCCGAGCCGGCTTGAAGATCAGGAACCAAGCATGGAACCAGGCAGACATGAAGATCGGGAACCAGACCGATATGGAGCTGGTCGATATGAAGATCGGGAACCAGACCGATATGAAGCAGGCCGATATGATCGAGAGTCTTGCCGAGCCGTGTACCGGATCGACCCACGGACGTCCGGATCAAAACTTCAACAAAACTCTCGACCAAACAACCAAGCCGACCAAACGGAAGTCTTTCTCGACGATCAACTCGATCTTCCAAGACCAACGGATCCGAGTCCGACCGAGGTTTCTCCCTTCTAAACCATTTGGTCCGTACCGTATGTGCTGATGGTCGAGTTGATGAACTGACCGGACCCTTTGATCCAATCTCGCATTTTGATCATCTTGATTTCTCTAAGGCCAAGCTTCTCAAGCTTTCAAGAGACTTAGGCCACGTTTGGACCGAGTCAGTCCATGAAGAACTTTCATCCGACCATAATTACCAAACCGGGTGCGTGATACTCCTAAACCGCGGCGCATCAAACATCGACCAAGTAGCCGAATCGACCAAGTAGCCGAAGAGACAAAAAGCGACCGAATGGTCATCTTTGCTTGGTCAACAATAATTTCCGCGCCACATTTAAAAATTAGTCAAAGACCTCTTTTTCAATGCATTGTTTTCCACAACCTCAATTTATGTCTTTGACTAGAAACACTATAAGTATGTAATCTTTTTGTTGGAATAAGAGCATCGAATATTTTATCAACCTTTTGAGAGTTTCACTCTTTGTTCTTTGTAAGAACTTTTCTTGTTTCTTGGTGAGTCATATCCAAGCAAACATTTCCTCAAATCGTTGGACTTGTGCGTCATATCAAGCAACGACGAGAGAACCCTTCAAGTGGTGGACTTGTGCGTCATATCAAGCATCCTTGAAGTCGGGAATATCAAAGGCCTTCCGCAACCTTTGTGCGACCCTTCAATCCAACCAGTTCTCCTTTCCGAAGTTCATATCCCCTAAACCGTACCATTAGAGTGATCCCGTTCCTAGGGTCTTTCAAGTGGTATCAGAGCCACTCTTTTGGTATTTTCTTATTCATTTCATCTTCTCATCTTCTCATTTTCTTTTAAAACACTTCTTATTCTACCTATCTTAAATCCGGGCCCCTCATTACCATCCGATTAAAAAAAAAAAAAAAAAAAAAAAAAGAAAACAAAAGAAAACAAAAGAAAAGAAAAGAAAAAGTTTCAAAGTCATATTGACGGATTGGTGGTGGAAGAGAAAGCCTGCTGCTGGTGAGGAGAAATCCAGCCTTTGAGGTGGTTAAAACGGATTTCAAAACACAAAATCTCTTATCTTTCTATCTTCAAAAAAAAAAAAAAAAAAATTCTCTTTTGTTTGCTTAGACTTGTCCATTGGGATTCTTAGACTCGTTCCTCTTAGAACCTTGAGTGGAAACTCGTTTGTGAGATCACCAAAAATCCGAGGGAAACACTTGAGTGGGCGAGGATCAAACACTTGAGAGAGTGAGAAAGTTTTATCTAACGTTTGTTGTTTTAAATTTCAGGGAACCATGAGTAGTGACGAAGAAAGAAACCGACCGGAAAACTCTAACCATGGATTAACTAATTTCCAAATGCGTGCTTTGAATGATTCTATGACTAACATGATGAATGCAGGTTTAGAACAGATTCACCGGCGACTTGATGAGATTCAAACCAGCCGACAAACTCATGCCCGGACCGAAGCAAGACGAGGTCGACCAAGTAGGCGCTACCGGTCCAACGATGAGATCAACGAGGAAGACGTCCAAGAGGATGAAGACCGATCGACCAACCGGCCTAGGAGAGGTCAACGAAACCGAGAGCAAGGTGATTTCAATCCATTTGCTAGGAACGATAACGTTAATAATAACCTAGGTGGATTAAAACCGAAAATCCCAACTTTTAGTGGTAAAAACGACCCGGATGCCTTCCTTGAGTGGGAAAGAAAAATTGAATTGGTTTTTGATTGTCAAAACTTGTCCGAAATTAAAAAGGTTAGATTGGCTGCCACCGAATTCACGGGCTATGCTATTAACTGGTATGATCAAGTTGTGACTCATAGGAGGAGAACAGGTGAGAGGCCAATTGAGACATGGGCCGAGCTTTCCATGCCGATGAGGAAGCGATTTGTTCCTACTCACTACCACCGTGAACTACACCGAAGCTAAGGCGTTTGCTTCAAGGCACCAAGTCCGTGGAAGACTACTACCAAGAGATGGAAGTCTTGATGATCAAAGCGGATGTAGAAGAGCCATTGGAAGCCACTATGGCACGATTTCTTTCGAGGACTTAACCGTGACATCCAAGATCGAATGGAGCTTCAAGAGTATGTTACTATTGAGCAGATGCTACACAAAGCCATCTTGATCGAACAACAAGTCAAAAGAAAAGGCTACTCAAAACCGGCCTTTACTCCCAAACCGGCCTTTACTCCTAAACCAAGCTATCAAGACAAGGGTAAGTCGTCTACCACAACAAATAACGCTTTTAAAACTGATGCTCCTGCTCGTTTTGACAAAGGAAAGGCGATAGAGACTCCCGGCCGAGCAAGAGACATTAGGTGTTTCAAATGTCGGGCCTAGGACACTATGCCAAGGATTGCCCAAACCAACGTGTGATGATTCTCATGGAGAATGGTGACATCGAGTCCGAGGAAGAAGAGGAAAGTAAGGAAGACTTGGGTCCTATCTTTGATGAGGAAGAAGACGCTTTTGATTATCCCCATCACGGACCACTTCTTGTTACTCGAAGAGCATTAAGCGTACAACCCAAAACCAACGACAAAGAACAAAGGGAGAATCTCTTTCACTCTCGTTGTTTAATTTCTGAAAAAGTTTGTTCTTTGATCATTGATGGAGGTAGTTGCACTAACGTGGCTAGTGACATACTTGTAAAGAAACTTGGGCTCGTCACTCGGCCACTTTCTCATCCTTTCAGGTTGGAATGGCTCAATGAGACCGGAGAACAATACGTCAAGGAACAGGTCACAATCCCTCTTACCATTGGACGATATGAGGATGAGGTCGTCTGCAATGTCCTGCCCATGGACGCCTGCCATATCCTTTTGGGACGCCCGTGGCAATTTGATAAGAAGGTTGTTCATGATGGTTTCACCAACCGGCACTCCTTTGACCATAGAGGGAAAAAGATCACACTGGTACCGTTAACACCTTCGGAGGTTCACCAAGACCAGGTCCACTCAAAAGAACCGGGACAAAGAGACCAAGTCGACCGAACCGCAGTCGTCTAAAAGAAACTCCAATTTCTTCATCAAAGAAAACCAGGTCGGAAATCTCTTTACTCTCAAAAGCCATTTCTTTTACTCGTGTATAAGGAATCTTTGTTGGTTTCATCTTCTGACCTTGCACCGGAGGTTCCGAGTGAACTTTTAGATATTTTGCAGAATTTTTCTGATGTCTTTCCAGATAAGAATCCTAAGGGATTGCCACCAATACGAGGCATTGAGCATCAGATAGATTTTGTTCCAGGCGCATCTTTGCCGAACCGGCCGGCCTATCGTACCAATCCGGTGGAGACCAAGGAGCTTCAAAAACAGATTGGAGATCTTCTTGAGAAAGGCTATATCCGAGAGAGCCTCAGTCCTTGTGCCGTGCCCGTATTACTTGTGCCCAAAAAGGACGGGACTTGGCGCATGTGTGTGGACTGCCGCGCCATCAACAACATCACGGTAAAGTATAGGCATCCCATTCCTAGACTAGACGATATGCTAGATGAGTTGCATGGTTCATGTGTTTTCTCCAAAATTGATTTAAAAAGTGGTTACCATCAAATAAGGATGAAAGAGGGTGATGAATGGAAAACGGCATTTAAAACCAAACTAGGATTGTATGAATGGCTTGTGATGCCATTTGGGCTTACTAATGCACCTAGTACTTTCATGCGGTTGATGAATCACGTCTTGAGATCTTTTATAGGTCATTTTGTTGTAGTTTACTTTGATGACATTCTTATTTATAGCAAAAACCTTGACGATCATAGGAAGCACTTGAATTCGTTCTTGAAATTCTTAGAAAAGAGAGACTCTTTGCAAATCTTGGTAAATGCTCTTTTGGAACAGATCACGTGGTGTTCTTAGGTTTTGTTGTAGGTGCTGATGGACTTAGGGTGGACGAGGAAAAGGTCAAGGCCATCCGTGACTGGCCAAGTCCAACAACCGTGAGTGAAGTAAGAAGTTTCCATGGACTTGCTGGATTCTATAGGCGGTTTGTTCCAAACTTCGGTACCATTGCAGCCCCATTGACCGAAGTAATCAAGAAGAATGTTGGATTCAAATGGGAACAAGATCAAGAAGAGGCATTCCAGATTCTCAAAGGGAAGTTGACCCAAGCTCCTTTACTTGTACTTCCTGATTTTTCTAAAGCTTTTGAGATTGAATGTGATGCCTCGGGCGTGGGTATTGGTGCTGTTTTGATGCGGCGGAAAAGAAGCCCATTGCCTACTTTAGTGAAAAGCTTGGAGGAGCCACGCTTAACTATCCCACTTATGACCAAGAGTTGTATGCTTTGGTGAGAGCTCTTCAAACGTGGCAACATTACCTTTGGCCGAAGGAGTTCATCATCCACACCGACCACCAATCTCTAAAACATCTCAAAGGTCAGCAAAAGTTGAACAAAAGGCATGCCCGTTGGGTAGAGTTCATTGAGACATTTCCATATGTCATAAAGTACAAGCAAGGTAAGGAAAACGTTGTGGCTGATGCCTTGTCTCGGAGGTATACTCTTCTCTCAGCCCTTGAAACTAAACTGCTTGGTTTTGAATTTATCAAAGACTTGTATGCAACCGATCCTGATTTCAAGGAGATTGTTCAAAAATGTTCCAAAACGGCTTATGGAAAATATTTTCAAAATTCTGGATTTTTATTCTTTGATAACCGTTTGTGTGTGCCCCAATGTTCTTTGAGGGAGTTGTTTCTTAGGGAAGCTCATGGCGGAGGACTCATGGGACACTTTGGAATAAAGAAAACCTACAAGGCCGTTTATGACCATTTCTATTGGCCAAGCTTGAAAAAGGATGTGGAAAGGATTTGTGACCGTTGTGTGGTTTGTAAGAAATCAAAGACTAAAGCATCAAATCACGGTTTGTACTCGGCTCTACCTATTCCTTCTCATCCATGGGTAGACATTTCTATGGATTTTGTACTTGGTTTGCCTAGATCAAAAGCTGGTCGAGACTCTATCTTTGTGGTTGTAGATAGATTTTCGAAAATGGCTCATTTCATTCCATGCCATAAAACTGATGATGCTTGTTCAAGTTGCTGATTTATTCTTTAGAGAAATAGTTAGGTTGCATGGAATGCCTAGGACCATTGTTTCGATCGTGATGCTAAGTTCCTTAGCTATTTTTGGAAAACCTTATGGTCTAAGTTAGGAACGAGATTGATGTTTTCAACAACTTGTCATCCTCAAACCGATGGTCAAACCGAGGTTGTGAATCGAACCTTATCCGCACTACTTAGATCATTGGTTAAAAATAATCTTAGGCTTTGGGAAGAATGTTTACCTCATGTAGAATTTGCTTATAATCATGCTATGCATTCGGCTACCAAATTCTCTCCTTTTGAGGTTGTTTACGGGTTTAATCCTTTATCTCCACTTGATCTTTTACCTTTGCCTTTAAGTGAAAGAGTTAGCACGGATGGTAAAAGGAAGGCTGATACTATCAAGAAGCTGCATGAACGAGTCCATGCCAACATTAAAACCCGAACCGAAAGCTACAAGAAATATGCCGACAAGAAAAGAAAGGAGGTGGTTTTCAAGGAAGGTGATCTTGTTTGGGTCCACCTGCGGAAAGAACGGTTTCCAGAAGAAAGAAAGTCAAAACTCATGCCTAGGGTCGATGGTCCATTTCAGATCCTTAGGAAGATCAACGACAACGCTTATCAACTTGATTTACAAGGTAAGTATGACATTTCTTCAAGCTTTAATGTTGCCGATCTTTCTCCGTTTCATGTAGATGATCCGGATTTGTGGGCAAATCCTTTTAAAGAAGGAGGGGATGATGTGCCCCGGTACATGGAGCCGAGCCGGCTTGAAGATCAGGAACCAAGCATGGAACCAGGCGGACATGAAGATCGGGAACCGGACCGATATGGAGCTGGTCGATATGAAGATCGGGAACCGGACCGATATGAAGCAGGCCGATATGATCGAGAGTCTTGCCGAGCCGTGTACCGGATCGACCCACGGACGTCCGGATCAAAACTTCAACAAAACTCTCGACCAAACAACCAAGCCGACCAAACCGGAAGTCTTTCTCGACGATCAACTCGATCTTCCAAGACCAACGGATCCGAGTCCGACCGAGGTTTCTCCCTTCTAAACCATTTGGTCCGTACCGTATGTGCTGATGGCCGAGTTGATGAACTGACCGGACCCTTTGATCCAATCTCGCATTTTGATCATCTTGATTTCTCTAAGGCCAAGCTTCTCAAGCTTTCAAGAGACTTAGGCCACGTTTGGACCGAGTCAGTCCATGAAGAACTTTCATCCGACCATAATTACCAAACCGGGTGCGTGATACTCCTAAACCGCGGCGCATCAAACATCGACCAAGTAGCCGAATCGACCAAGTAGCCGAAGAGACAAAAAGCACCGAATGGTCATCTTTGCTTGGTCAACAATAATTTCCGCGCCACATTTAAAAATTAGTCAAAGACCTCTTTTTCAATGCATTGTTTTCCACAACCTCAATTTATGTCTTTGACTAGAAACACTATAAGTATGTAATCTTTTTGTTGGAATAAGAGCATCGAATATTTTATCAACCTTTTGAGAGTTTCACTCTTTGTTCTTTGTAAGAACTTTTCTTGTTTCTTGGTGAGTCATATCCAAGCAAACATTTCCTCAAATCGTTGGACTTGTGCGTCATATCAAGCAACGACGAGAGAACCCTTCAAGTGGTGGACTTGTGCGTCATATCAAGCATCCTTGAAGTCGGGAATATCAAAGGCCTTCCGCAACCTTTGTGCGACCCTTCAATCCAACCAGTTCTCCTTTCCGGAGTTCATATCCCCTAAACCGTACCGTTAGAGTGATCCCGTTCCTAGGGTCCTTCAACTTGGCCTTGATATGCTTTAGCTGCTGGCTCTCCGCGTCTCTCGGGTCGTCCCTGTCTCGTCTCTCACGTCTCCGGCTTCGCCTACTACGGTCTGAGACGTTGACGCCGTAATACTCGTCGCTAGAGCCGATGTAGACGCGTTGCCCGGCTATCGTTTGTGTGGGTCGGCGTGGAGCAGCGTGTGGCCTACGCCCGGGTGCTCTGTCCTCTGGCTCGCTCAGCTCAGCATGCACCCGTTGCCGTGGTTCCCTCTGCTCGTTTGCGTTGGTTGAACGGAGGTTGCGGACTGCTTGGAACCTAGATGTACCGGCAACACCCTTACCTTTGCAAATCCGCATGGCATCGGATGGAGTTGGAGTTGACCCACCCTCAGAGTCCGAGGTTCCCTTTGCGGTTTCCTTGGTTTGCTTCTCACGTTCCAGAGTAAGTTGTTGGGCAATCTGTTGAGGAAGCACTTGGGCCATTGCATCAGCCACCTGCGTTGCTATGAGTTTTTTGAGGTCGTCAATCGCTTCGGGTGATAGGGACATGGTACCTGTTGCACGGAAACGTAGCTCGCAGTAAGTAGTTCACAGAATTGGATAAGCAAATAACTTCACACCACAAGAAAAGGACACGCGTGACAAGCAAGGAGAGCAAAAACGAAACCAGAGTAGACGTTTTGAAAAAAAGGAAAAACAAGTTGTGCGCGTTTAGCAAAAAGGAAATTCTAACAACACGTTTTCAAAATATGCAATTAGGTTTTGAAGATCTAAACCCTATTCGCCGCCGCACACTAGTCAATCAACAAGAACACGAAACTAACACAACTTCAATACTAACAACAAACAGATGCAACACACGATAAGTTCTAGTAAACAGATTCGAAGTTGTAATAGTTTAAAGGGAAAAGAAGCGACTCAGCCTTTGGTACAGAGTTTGGCTCTGATACCAGATGATACGTCCTTAGTTTTAGACCGACACTCCGTGATAAGGCGAGTACTACGATGATGTGAAACCGTGGGGGATTCGAAGGGAAAACGGCGGATAACTCCGGGATAGGAGGTGGAGATGGAGATGTGGAAGCGATGGATGGAAAGGGGACGTCTCAAGGAGGCTATGGAGCAACCGCCCTGATGGATAGAAGAGACGCTTGGAAGCAAGTATGCTTGTAAGCGGCTCAAGTTCACAAAGGAACCGAGAGGAGTCGACTATAAGAAGTTTTAGGTAAAAGTTGACTAAGGAAGAAGAAGGTGCGGCGCAACCCTTATATAGAGGAGGCACAAGTCGCAACTCTCTTTTAGGGTTGTGCGTTTAACAAAAAAGGAAATCCGAGAAAAGGAAATCCGCACAAAAAATGGAAAAACGCAAAGAGAAAAGGAAATCGCCAAAACAACACGGCGTTCCTTAAAGAAAGATAGAACAACGAGTAGTGTGAAAATGCCTCGTCTCTTACATTCTTCAAGCCATGATTACTAATGGACGACGTGGTGTTCTTCTTGACCTCGTTAAAACCCGGTGGGAAAAAGAGTATCAAGCAAGACACCTAGTCCGCTTAGCTTTCATAGCTTGGTCTTCTTACGTGGTGGCGGTGAATATGTTGAAGTAGCTCCTAGGTGATACTTCCTTGTCCATGGTACTTGATAAAGCTATCTTGGCTAACTCCTCAGCTTTGGACCGTGTGATCACGCCTTCCCGTCCTTCGGTGATTGGTGCACGTGCGCCTTGTTGATCGGCATCGATGTCGAGTGGTCGATGTTGATCGGCATCGGTATCGAGTGGTCGATGTTGGTCGATGTTGAGTGGTCGATGTTGATCGGCATCGGTATCGAGTGGTCGATGTTGGTCGATGTTGGGTGGTCGATGTTGATCGGCATCGGTATCCGATATCGGTTCCATGCTCATATCACTAAGGCTTTGCCCGGACATACTTGTTCATCAAGGCAAAGACCTAGCATGTGATCAAAGACAATGACACAAGCGCTCTTGTTACCATTACAAAGAGGACAAAGAAACCAAGGAGAAGGATCTAGAAGATTGCCATGAAGAGGAAGTAGCCGTTGGCAAGTGAGGGACACTCTCTGTCCGTACAAGTCACGTGATGACTTAAGGAGAGTGCACTCCACTCTCTCAAGGTCACGGATCACCATAAGGGCGCGGCTAACAAAGCCTTGACCAAGTGATATGGACATATTTGGCATATTCCTTTGATACCATTCTAAGCTATTCTTGTATATATCTATCCTCCTTGTAAACATAAATGATTAAGACTTATGAAATAAAAACTACATTAAACTCTCTCTCCATTCTCTCTCTCTTGTTCTTGATGTTCTTGAATGAACTCAAGAACACAATCTCACTAAACTCTCAAATAATCTCACAATCTCTTCTTAAAACTAACATGTACAAGTTTGACAAACGTATGTAACATCTAAGAACGCGTTTCTAAAACTCTAAACCAAGTTTCATGCAAGATGAGTGCTTATAAGTTCCTCAATAAGCTTTGTACAAGTTTGACGAACGTATGAAACATCTAACAAATCGTTTCTAGGACTCTAAACCAAGTTTCATGCAACATGAGAGCTTATAACTTCCTCAATGAGCTTTGTACAAGTTTGACGAACTTATGAAACATCTAACAACGCGTTTCTAGGACTCTAAACCAAGTTTCGTGCAACATGAGTGCTTATAAGTATCTCAATGAGCTTTGCATAAGTTTGACGAACTTATGAAACATCTAAGAACTCGTTTCTAGGACTCTAAACCAAGTTTCATGCAACATGAGAGCTTATAAGTTCCTCAATGAGCTTTGTACAAGTTTGACGAACGTATGAAACATCTAACAACGTGTTTTTAGGACTCTAAACCAAGTTTCATGCAACATGAGAGCTTATAAGTTCCTCAATGAGCTTTGTACAAGTTTGACGAACGTATGAAACATCTAACAACGTGTTTTTAGGACTCTAAACCAAGTTTAATGCAATATGAGAGCTTATAAGTTCCTCAATGAGCTTTATACAAGTTTGACGAACTTATGAAACATCTAACAACGCGTTTCTAGGACTCTAAACCAAGTTTCATGCAACATGAGTGCTTATAAATTACTCAATGAGCTTTGTACAAGTTTCACGAACTTATGAAACATCTAACAACGCGTTTCTAGGACTCTAAACCAAGTTACATGCAACATGAGTTCTTATAAGTTCCTCAATAAGCTTTGTACAAGTTTGACGAACGTATGAAACATCTAACAACGCGTTTCTAGGACTCTAAACCAAGTTACATGCAACATAAGTTCTTATAAGTTCCTCAATGAGCTTTTTACAAGTTTGACGAACGTATGAAACATCAAACAATGCATTTCGAGGACTCTAAACCAAGTTTCATGCAACATGAGTGCTTATAAGTATCTCAATGAGCTTTGTATAAGTTTGACGAACTTATGAAACATCTAAGAACTCGTTTCTAGGACTCTAAACAAAGTTTCATGCAACATGAGAGCTTATAAGTTCCTCAATGAGCTTTGTACAAGTTTGACGAACGTATGAAACATCTAACAACGTGTTTTTAGGACTCTAAACCAAGTGTAATGCAACATGAGTGCTTATAAGTTCCTCAATGAGCTTTATACAAGTTTCAGGAACTTATGAAACATCTAACAACGCGTTTCTAGGACTCTAAACCAAGTTACATGCAACATGAGTTCTTATAAGTTCCTCAATGAGCTTTGTACAAGTTTGACGAACGTATGAAACATCTAACAACGCGTTTATAGGACTCTAAACCAAGTTTCATGCAACATGAGTGTTTATAAGTGTCTCAATGAGCTTTGTACAAGATTGACGAACTTATGAAACATCTAACAACGCGTTTCTAGGACTCTAAAACAAGTTTCATGCAACATGAGTACTTATAAGTATCTCAATGAGCTTTGTATAAGTTTGACGAACTTATGAAACATCTAACAACTCGTTTCTAGGACTCTAAACCAAGTTTCATGCAACATGAGAGCTTATAAATTCCTCAATGAGCTTTGTACAAGTTTGACGAACGTATGAAACATCTAACAACGTGTTGTTAGGACTCTAAACCAAGTTTAATGCAACATTAGAGCTTATAAGTTCCTCAATGAGCTTTATACAAGTTTGACGAAATTATGAAACATCTAACAACACGTTTCTAGGACTCTAAACCAAGTTTCATGCAACATGAGTGCTTATAAGTTCCTCAATGAGCTTTGTACAAGTTTCACGAACTAATGAAACATCTAACAACGCGTTTCTAGGACTCCAAACCAAGTTACATGCAACATGAGTTCTCATAAGTTCCTCAATGAGCTTTGTACAAGTTTGACGAACGTATGAAACATCTAACAACGCGTTTCTAGGACTCTAAACCAAGTTTCATGCAACAAGAGTGCTTATAAGTATCTCAATGAGCTTTGTATAAGTTTCACGAACTTATGAAACATCTAACAACACGTTTCTAGGACTCTAAATCAAGTTTCATGCAACATGAGAGCTTATAAGTTCCTCAATGAGCTTTGTACAAGTTTGACGAACGTATGAAACATCTAACAACGCGTTTCTAGGTATCTAAACAAAGTTTCATGCAACACGAGTGCTTATAAGTTCCTCAATGAGCTTTGTACAAGTTTCACAAAATTATGAAACTTCTAACAACGCGTTTCTAGTTCTCTAAACCAAGTTTCATGCAAGATGAGTGCTTATAAGTTCCTCAATGAGCTTTGTACAAGTTTGACAAACGTATGAAACATCTAACAACGCGTTTCTAAAACTCTAAACCAAGTTTCATGCAAGATGAGTGCTTATAAGTTCTTCAGTAAGCTTTGTACAAGTTTGACGAACGTATGAAACATCTAACAAATCGTTTCTAGGACTCTAAACCAAGTTTCATGCAACATGAGAGCTTATAAGTTCCTCAATGAGCTTTGTACAAGTTTGACGAACTTATGAAACATCTAACAACGCGTTTCTAGGACTCTAAACCAAGTTTCATGCAACATGAGTGCTTATAAGTATCTCAATGAGCTTTGTATAAGTTTGACGAACTTATGAAACATCTAAGAACTCGTTTCTAGGACTCTAAACCAAGTTTCATGCAACATGAGAGCTTATAAGTTCCTCAATGAGCTTTGTACAAGTTTGACGAACGTATGAAACATCTAACAACGTGTTTTTAGGACTATAAACCAAGTTTAATGCAACATGAGAGCTTATAAGTTCCTCAATGAGGTTTATACAAGTTTGACGAACTTATGAAACATCTAACAACGCGTTTCTAGGACTCTAAACCAAGTTTAATGCAACATGAGTGCTTATAAGTTCCTCAATGAGCTTTGTACAAGTTTCACGAACTTATGAAACATCTAACAACGCGTTTCTAGGACTCTAAACCAAGTTTCATGCAACATGAGAGCTTATAAGTTCCTCAATGAGCTTTGTACAAGTTTCACAAACTTATGAAACATCTAACAACGCGTTTCTAGGACTCTAAATCAAGTTACATGCAACATGAGAGCTTATAAGTTTTTCAATGAGCTTTGTACAAGTTTGACGAACGTATGAAACATCTAACAACGCGTTTCTAGGACTCTAAACCAAGTTTCATGCAACATGAGTGCTTATAAGTTCGTCAATGAGCTTTGTACAAGTTTCACGAACTTATGAAACATCTAACAACGCGTTTCTAGGACTTTAAACCAAGTTACATGCAACATGAGTTCTTATAAGTTCCTCAATGAGCTTTGTACAAGTTTGACGAACGTATGAAACATCTAACAACGCGTTTCTAGGACTCTAAACCAAGTTTCAATAAACATGAGTGCTTATAAGTATCTCAATGAGCTTTGTATAAGTTTCACGAACTTATGAAACATCTAACAACGCGTTTCTAGGACTCTAAATCAAGTTTCATGCAACATGAGAGCTTATAAGTTCCTCAATGAGCTTTGTACAAGTTTGACGAACGTATGAAACATCTAACAACGCGTTTCTAGGACTCTAAACCAAGTTTCATGCAACATGAGTGCTTATAAGTTCCTCAATGAGCTTTGTACAAGTTTCACGAACTTATGAAACATCTAACAACGCGGTTTCTAGGACTTTAAACCAAGTTACATGCAACATGAGTTCTTATAAGTTCCTCAATGAGCTTTGTACAAGTTTGACGAATGTATGAAACATCTAACAACACGTTTCTAGGACTCTAAACCAAGTTTCATGCAACATGAATGCTTATAAGTATCTCAATGAGCTTTGTATAAGTTTCACGAACTTATGAAACATCTAACAACGCGTTTCTAGGACTCTAAATCAAGTTTCATGCAACATGAGAGCTTATAAGTTTTTCAATGAGCTTTGTACAAGTTTGACGAACGTATGAAACATCTAACAACGCGTTTCTAGGACTCTAAACCAAGTTTAATGCAACATGAGTGCTTATAAGTTCCTCAATGAGCTTTGTACAAGTTTCACAAACTTATGAAACATCTAACAACGCGTTTCTAGGACTCTAAACAAGGTTTCATGCAACATGAGAGCTTTTAAGTTCCTCAATGAGCTTTGTACAAGTTTGACGAACTTATGAAACATCTAACAACGCGTTTCTAGGACTCTAAACCAAGTTACATGCAACATGAGTTCTTATAAGTTCCTCAATGAGCTTTGTACAAGTTTGACGAACGTATGAAACATCTAACAAATCGTTTCTAGGACTCTACACCAAGTTTCATGCAACATGAGAGCTTATAAGTTCCTCAATGAGCTTTGTACAAGTTTGACGAACTTATGAAACATCTAACAACGCGTTTCTAGGACTCTAAACCAAGTTTCATGCAACATGAGGGCTTATAAGTATCTCAATGAGCTTTGTATAATTTTGACGAACTAATGAAACATCTAAGAACTCGTTTCTAGGACTCTAAACCAAGTTTCATGCAACATAAGAGCTTATAAGTTCCTCAATGAGCTTTGTACAAGTTTGACGAACGTATGAAACATCTAACAACGTGTTTTTAGGACTCTAAACCAAGTTTCATGCAACATGAGAGCTTATAAATTCCTGAATGAGCTTTGTACAAGTTTGACGAACGTATGAAACATCTAACAACACGTTTCTAGGACTCTAAACCAAGTTTCATGCAACATGAGTGCTTATAAGTTCCTCAATGAGCTTTGTACAAGTTTCACGAACTAATGAAACATCTAACAACGCGTTTCTAGGACTCTAAACCAAGTTACATGCAACATGAGTTCTTATAAGTTCCTCAATGAGCTTTGTACAAGTTTGACGAACGTATGAAACATCTAACAACGCGTTTCTAGGACTCTAAACCAAGTTTCATGCAACATGAGTGCTTATAAGTTCCTCAATGAGCTTTGTACAAGTTTCACGAACTAATGAAACATCTAACAACGCGTTTCTAGGACTCTAAACCAAGTTACATGAAACATGAGTTCTTATAAGTTCCTCAATGAGCTTTGTACAAGTTTGACGAACGTATGAAACATCTAACAACGCGTTTCTAGGACTCTAAACCAAGTTTCATGGAACAAGAGTGCTTATAAGTATCTCAATGAGCTTTGTATAAGTTTAACGAACTTATGAAACATCTACCAACGCGTTTCTAGGACTCTAAATCAAGTTTCATGCAACATGAGAGCTTATAAGTTCCTCAATGAGCTTTGTACAAGTTTGACGAACGTATGAAACATCTAACAACGCGTTTCTAGGTATCTAAACAAAGTTTCATGCAACATGAGTGCTTATAAGTTCCTCAATGAGCTTTGTACAAGTTTCACAAAATTATGAAACATCTAACAACGCGTTTCTAGGACTCTAAACCAAGTTTCATGCAAGATGAGTGCTTATAAGTTCCTCAATGAGCTTTGTACAAGTTTGACAAACGTATGAAACATCTAACAACACGTTTCTAAAACTCTAAACCAAGTTTCATGCAAGATGAGTGCTTATAAGTTCCTCAATAAGCTTTGTACAAGTTTGACAAACGTATGAAACATCTAACAAATCGTTTCTAGGACTCTAAACCAAGTTTCATGCAAGATGAGTGCTTATAAGTTCTTCAATAAGCTTTGTACAAGTTTGACGAACGTATGAAACATCTAACAAATCGTTTCTAGGACTCTAAACCAAGTTTCATGCAACATGAGAGCTTATAAGTTCCTCAATGAGCTTTGTACAAGTTTGACGAACGTATGAAACATCTAACAACGTGTTTTTAGGACTATAAACCAAGTTTAATGCAACATGAGAGCTTATAAGTTCCTCAATGAGGTTTATACAAGTTTGACGAACTTATGAAACATCTAACAACGCGTTTCTAGGACTCTAAACCAAGTTTAATGCAACATGAGTGCTTATAAATTCCTCAATGAGCTTTGTACAAGTTTCACGAACTTATGAAACATCTAACAACGCGTTTCTAGGACTCTAAACCAAGTTTCATGCAACATGAGAGCTTATAAGTTCCTCAATGAGCTTTGTACAAGTTTCACAAACTTATGAAACATCTAACAACGCGTTTCTAGGACTCTAAATCAAGTTACATGCAACATGAGAGCTTATAAGTCTTTCAATGAGCTTTGTACAAGTTTGACGAACGTATGAAACATCTAACAACGCGTTTCTAGGACTCTAAACCAAGTTTCATGCAACATGAGTGCTTATAAGTTCCTCAATGAGCTTTGTACAAGTTTGACGAACGTATGAAACATCTAACAACGCGTTTCTAGGTATCTAAACAAAGTTTCATGCAACATGAGTACTTATAAGTTCCTCAATTAGCTTTGTACAAGTTTCACAAAATTATGAAACATCTAACAACGCGTTTCTAGGACTCTAAACCAAGTTTCATGCAAGATGAGTGCTTATAAGTTCCTCAATGAGCTTTGTACAATTTTGACAAACGTATGAAACATCTAACAACACGTTTCTAAAACTCTAAACCAAGTTTCATGCAAGATGAGTGCTTATAAGTTCCTCAATAAGCTTTGTACAAGTTTGACAAACTTATGAAACATCTAACAAATCGTTTCTAGGACTCTAAACCAAGTTTCATGCAAGATGAGTGCTTATAAGTTCTTCAATAAGCTTTGTACAAGTTTGACGAACGTATGAAACATCTAACAAATCGTTTCTAGGACTCTAAACCAAGTTTCATGCAACATGAGAGCTTATAAGTTCCTCAATGAGCTTTGTACAAGTTTGACGAACGTATGAAACATCTAACAACGTGTTTTCAGGACTATAAACCAAGTTTAATGCAACATGAGAGCTTATAAGTTCCTCAATGAGGTTTATACAAGTTTGACGAACTTATGAAACATCTAACAACGCGTTTCTAGGACTCTAAACCAAGTTTAATGCAACATGAGTGCTTATAAGTTCCTCAATGAGCTTTGTACAAGTTTCACGAACTTATGAAACATCTAACAACGCGTTTCTAGGACTCTAAACCAAGTTTCATGCAACATGAGAGCTTATAAGTTCCTCAATGAGCTTTGTACAAGTTTCACAAACTTATGAAACATCTAACAACGCGTTTCTAGGACTCTAAATCAAGTTACATGCAACATGAGAGCTTATAAGTCTTTCAATGAGCTTTGTACAAGTTTGACGAACGTATGAAACATCTAACAACGCGTTTCTAGGACTCTAAACCAAGTTTCATGCAACATGAGTGCTTATAAGTTCCTCAATGAGCTTTGTACAAGTTTGACGAACGTATGAAACATCTAACAACGCGTTTCTAGGTATCTAAACAAAGTTTCATGCAACATGAGTACTTATAAGTTCCTCAATTAGCTTTGTACAAGTTTCACAAAATTATGAAACATCTAACAACGCGTTTCTAGGACTCTAAACCAAGTTTCATGCAAGATGAGTGCTTATAAGTTCCTCAATGAACTTTGTACAAGTTTGACAAACGTATGAAACATCTAATAACACGTTTCTAAAACTCTAAACCAAGTTTCATGCAAGATGAGTGCTTATAAGTTCCTCAATAAGCTTTGTACAAGTTTGACAAACGTATGAAACATCTAACAAATCGTTTCTAGGACTCTAAACCAAGTTTCATGCAACATGAGAGCTTATAAGTTCCTCAATGAGCTTTGTACAAGTTTGACGAACGTATGAAACATCTAACAACGCGTTTCTAGGTATCTAAACAAAGTTTCATGCAACATGAGTACTTATAAGTTCCTCAATTAGCTTTGTACAAGTTTCACAAAATTATGAAACATCTAACAACGCGTTTCTAGGACTCTAAACCAAGTTTCATGCAAGATGAGAGCTTATAAGTTCCTCAATGAGCTTTGTACAAGTTTGACGAACGTATGAAACATCTAACAACGTGTTTCTAAAACTCTAAACAAAGTTTAATGCAACATGAGAGCTTACAAGTTCCTCAATGAGCTTTATACAAGTTTGACGAACGTAAGAAACATCTAACAAATCGTTTCTAGGACTCTAATCCAAGTTTCATGCAACATGAGTGCTTATAAGTTCCTCAATGAGCTTTGTACAAGTTTCACGAACTTATGAAACATCTAACAACGCGGTTTCTAGGACTCTAAACCAAGTTACATGCAACATGAGTTCTTATAAGTTCCTCAATGAGCTTTGTACAAGTTTGACGAATGTATGAAACATCTAACAACACGTTTCTAGGACTCTAAACCAAGTTTCATGCAACATGAATGCTTATAAGTATCTCAATGAGCTTTGTATAAGTTTCACGAACTTATGAAACATCTAACAACGCGTTTCTAGGACTCTAAATCAAGTTTCATGCAACATGAGAGCACTACTAAAAAAAATCCATATAGCCACGGCCGTATCGGTGGCTATAGCGTTAAATCCGTGGCTATACGCTCGTGGCTAAAAAAATACGTGGCAAATCGTGACTAAATAGCCACGGATTTTTTCTATAGCCACCGATACGGCCGTGGCTATATGACTTTTTTTAGTAGTGGAGCTTATAAGTTTTTCAATGAGCTTTGTACAAGTTTGACGAACGTATGAAACATCTAACAACGCGTTTCTAGGACTCTAAACCAAGTTTAATGCAACATGAGTGCTTATAAGTTCCTCAATGAGTTTTGTACAAGTTTCACGAACTTATGAAACATCTAACAACGCGTTTCTAGGACTCTAAACAAGGTTTCATGGAACATGACAGCTTATAAGTTCCTCAATGAGCTTTGTACAAGTTTGACGAACTTATGAAACATCTAACAACGCGTTTCTAGGACTCTAAACCAAGTTACATGCAACATGAGTTCTTATAAGTTCCTCAATGAGCTTTGTACAAGTTTGACGAACGTATGAAACATCTAACAAATCGTTTCTAGGACTCTACACCAAGTTTCATGCAACATGAGAGCTTATAAGTTCCTCAATGAGCTTTGTACAAGTTTGACGAACTTATGAAACATCTAACAACGCGTTTCTAGGACTCTAAACCAAGTTTCATGCAACATGAGTGCTTATAAGTATCTCAATGAGCTTTGTATAATTTTGACGAACTTATGAAACATCTAAGAACTCGTTTCTAGGACTCTAAACCAAGTTTCATGCAACATGAGAGCTTATAAGTTCCTCAATGAGCTATGTACAAGTTTGACGAACGTATGAAACATCTAACAACGTGTTTTTAGGACTCTAAACCAAGTTTCATGCAACATGAGAGCTTATAAATTCCTGAATGAGCTTTGTACAAGTTTGACGAACGTATGAAACATCTAACAACATGTTTCTAGGACTCTAAACCAAGTTTCATGCAACATGAGTGCTTATAAGTTCCTCAATGAGCTTTGTACAAGTTTCACGAACTAATGAAACATCTAACAACGCGTTTCTAGGACTCTAAACCAAGTTACATGCAACATGAGTTCTTATAAGTTCCTCAATGAGCTTTGTACAAGTTTGACGAACGTATGAAACATCTAACAACGCGTTTCTAGAACTCTAAACCAAGTTTCACGCAACATGAGTGCTTATAAGTTCCTCAATGAGCTTTGTACAAGTTTCACGAACTAAAGAAACATCTAACAACGCGTTTCTAGGACTCTAAACCAAGTTACATGCAACATGAGTTCTTATAAGTTCCTCAATGAGCTTTGTACAAGTTTGACGAACGTATGAAACATCTAACAACGCGTTTCTAGGACTCTAAACCAAGTTTCATGCAACAGGAGTGCTTATAAGTATCTCAATGAGCTTTGTATAAGTTTAACGAACTTATGAAACATCTAACAACGCGTTTCTAGGACTCTAAATCAAGTTTCATGCAACATGAGAGCTTATAAGTTCCTTAATGAGCTTTGTACAAGTTTGACGAACGTATGAAACATCTAACAACGCGTTTCTAGGTATCTAAACAAAGTTTCATGCAACATGAGTGCTTATAAGTTCCTCAATGAGCTTTGTACAAGTTTCACAAAATTATGAAACATCTAACAACGCGTTTCTAGGACTCTAAACCAAGTTTCATGCAAGATGAGTGCTTATAAGTTCCTCAATGAACTTTGTACAAGTTTGACAAACGTATGAAACATCTAACAACACGTTTCTAAAACTCTAAACCAAGTTTCATGCAAGATGAGTGCTTATAAGTTCCTCAATAAGCTTTGTACAAGTTTGAAAAACGTATGAAACATCTAACAAATCGTTTCTAGGAATCTAAACCAAGTTTCATGCAACATGAGAGCTTATAAGTTCCTCAATGAGCTTTGTACAAGTTTGACGAAATTATGAAACATCTAACAACGCGTTTCTAGGACTCTAACCCAAGTTTCATGCAACATGAGTGCTTATAAGTATCTCAATGAGCTTTATATAAGTTCAACGAACTTATGAAACATCTAAGAACTCGTTTCTAGAACTTTAAACCAAGTTTCATGCAACATGGGAGCTTATAAGTTCCTCAATGAGCTTTGTACAAGTTTGACGAACGTATGAAACATCTAACAACGTGTTTTTAGGACTCTAAACCAAGTTTAATGCAACATGTGAGCTTATAAGTTCCTCAATGAGGTTTATACAAGTTTGACGAACTTATGAAACATCTAACAACGCGTTTCTAGGACTCTAAACCAAGTTTAATGCAACATGAGTGCTTATAAGTTCCTCAATGAGCTTTGTACAAGTTTCACGAACTTATGAAACATCTAACAACGCGTTTCTAGGACTTTAAACCAAGTTTCATGCAACATGAGAGCATATAAGTTCCTCAATGAGCTTTGTACAAGTTTCACGAACTTATGAAACATCTAACAACGCGTTTCTAGGACTCTAAACCAAGTTACATGCAACATGAGTTCTTATAAGTTCCTCAATGAGCTTTGTACAAGTTTGACGAACGTATGAAACATCTAACAAATCGTTTCTAGGACTCTACACCAAGTTTCATGCAACATGAGAGGTTATAAGTTCCTCAATGAGCTTTGTACAAGTTTGACGAACGTATGAAACATCTAACAACGCGTTTCTAGGAATCTAAACCAAGTTTCATGCAACATGAGTGCTTATAAGTTCCTCAATGAGCTTTGTACAAGTTTGACGAACGTATGAAACATCTAACAACGCGTTTCTAGGACTCTAAACAAAGTTTCATGCAAGATGAGTGCTTATAAGTTCCTCAATGAGCTTTGTACAAGTTTGACAAACGTATGAAACATCTAAGAACGCGTTTCTAAAACTCTAAACCAAGTTTCATGCAAGATGAGTGCTTATAAGTTCCTTAATAAGCTTTGTACAAGTTTGACGAACGTATGAAACATCTAACAAATCGTTTCTAGGACTCTAAACCATGTTTCATGCAACATGAGAGCTTATAACTTCCTCAATGAGCTTTGTACAAGTTTGACGAACTTATGAAACATCTAACAACGCGTTTCTAGGACTCTAAACCAAGTTTCGTGCAACATGAGTGCTTATAAGTATCTCAATGAGCTTTGCATAAGTTTGACGAACTTATGAAACATCTAAGAACTCGTTTCTAGGACTCTAAACCAAGTTTCATGCAACATGAGAGCTTATAAGTTCCTCAATGAGCTTTGTACAAGTTTGACGAACGTATGAAACATCTAACAACGTGTTTTTAGGACTCTAAACCAAGTTTCATGCAACATGAGAGCTTATAAATTCATGAATGAGCTTTGTACAAGTTTGACGAACGTATGAAACATCTAACAACACGTTTCTAGGACTCTAAACCAAGTTTCATGCAACATGAGTGCTTATAAGTTCCTCAATGAGCTTTGTACAAGTTTCACGAACTAATGAAACATCTAACAACGCGTTTCTAGGACTCTAAACCAAGTTACATGCAACATGAGTTCTTATAAGTTCCTCAATGAGCTTTGTACAAGTTTGACGAACGTATGAAACATCTAACAACGCGTTTCTAGGACTCTAAACCAAGTTTCATGCAACATGAGTGCTTATAAGTTCCTCAATGAGCTTTGTACAAGTTTCACGAACTAATGAAACATCTAACAACGCGTTTCTAGGACTCTAAACCAAGTTACATGCAACATGAGTTCTTATAAGTTCCTCAATGAGCTTTGTACAAGTTTGACGAACGTATGAAACATCTAACAACGCGTTTCTAGGACTCTAAACCAAGTTTCATGCAACAAGAGTGCTTATAAGTATCTCAATGAGCTTTGTATAAGTTTAACGAACTTATGAAACATCTAACAACGCGTTTCTAGGACTCTAAATCAAGTTTCATGCAACATGAGAGCTTATAAGTTCCTTAATGAACTTTGTACAAGTTTGACGAACGTATGAAACATCTAACAACGCGTTTCTAGGTATCTAAACAAAGTTTCATGCAACATGAGTGCTTATAAGTTCCTCAATGAGCTTTGTATAAGTTTCACAAAATTATGAAACATCTAACAACGCGTTTCTAGGACTCTAAACCAAGTTTCATGCAAGATGAGTGCTTATAAGTTCCTCAATGAGCTTTGTACAAGTTTGACAAACGTATGAAACATCTAACAACACGTTTCTAAAACTCTAAACCAAGTTTCATGCAAGATGAGTGCTTATAAGTTCCTCAATAAGCTTTGTACAAGTTTGAAAAACGTATGAAACATCTAACAAATCGTTTCTAGGACTCTAAACCAAGTTTCATGCAACATGAGAGCTTATAAGTTCCTCAATGAGCTTTGTACAAGTTTGACGAACTTATGAAACATCTAACAACGCGTTTCTAGGACTCTAAACCAAGTTTCATGCAACATGAGTGCTTATAAGTATCTCAATGAGCTTTGTATAAGTTCGACGAACTTATGAAACATCTAAGAACTCGTTTCTAGAACTCTAAACCAAGTTTCATGCAACATGGGAGCTTATAAGTTCCTCAATGAGCTTTGTACAAGTTTGACGAACGTATGAAACATCTACCAACGTGTTTTTAGGACTCTAAACCAAGTTTAATGCAACATGTGAGCTTATAAGTTCCTCAATGAGGTTTATACAAGTTTGACGAACTTATGAAACATCTAACAACGCGTTTCTAGGACTCTAAACCAAGTTTAATGCAACATGAGTGCTTATAAGTTCCTCAATGAGCTTTGTACAAGTTTCACGAACTAATGAAACATCTAACAACGCGTTTCTAGGACTCTAAACCAAGTTACATGCAACATGAGTTCTTATAAGTTCCTCAATGAGCTTTGTACAAGTTTGACGAACGTATGAAACATCTAACAAATCGTTTCTAGGACTCTACAGCAAGTTTCATGCAACATGAGAGGTTATAAGTTCCTCAATGAGCTTTGTACAAGTTTGACGAACGTATGAAACATCTAACAACGCGTTTCTAGGACTCTAAACCAAGTTTCATGCAACATGAGTGCTTATAAGTTCCTCAATGAGCTTTGTACAAGTTTCACGAACTAATGAAACATCTAACAACGCGTTTCTAGGACTCTAAACCAAGTTACATGCAACATGAGTTCTTATAAGTTCCTCAATGAGCTTTGTACAAGTTTGACGAACGTATGAAACATCTAACAACGCGTTTCTAGGACTCTAAACCAAGTTTCATGCAACAAGAGTGCTTATAAGTATCTCAATGAGCTTTGTATAAGTTTAACGAACTTATGAAACATCTAACAACGCGTTTCTAGGACTCTAAATCAAGTTTCATGCAACATGAGAGCTTATAAGTTCCTTAATGAGCTTTGTACAAGTTTGACGAACGTATGAAACATCTAACAACTCGTTTCTAGGTATCTAAACAAAGTTTCATGCAACATGAGTGCTTATAAGTTCCTCAATGAGCTTTGTACAAGTTTCAAAAAATTATGAAACATCTAACAACGCGTTTCTAGGACTCTAGACCAAGTTTCATGCAAGATGAGTGCTTATAAGTTCCTCAATGAGCTTTGTACAAGTTTGACAAACGTATGAAACATCTAACAACACGTTTCTAAAACTCTAAACCAAGTTTCATGCAAGATGAGTGCTTATAAGTTCCTCAATAAGCTTTGTACAAGTTTGAAAAACGTATGAAACATCTAACAAATCGTTTCTAGGACTCTAAACCAAGTTTCATGCAACATGAGAGCTTATAAGTTCCTCAATGAGCTTTGTACAAGTTTGACGAACTTATGAAACATCTAACAACGCGTTTCTAGGACTCTAAACCAAGTTTCATGCAACATGAGTGCTTATAAGTATCTCAATGAGCTTTGTATAAGTTCGACGAACTTATGAAACATCTAAGAACTCGTTTCTAGAACTCTAAACCAAGTTTCATGCAACATGGGAGCTTATAAGTTCCTCAATGAGCTTTGTACAAGTTTGACGAACGTATGAAACATCTAACAACGTGTTTTTAGGACTCTAAACCAAGTTTAATGCAACATGTGAGCTTATAAGTTCCTCAATGAGGTTTATACAAGTTTGACGAACTTATGAAACATCTAACAACGCGTTTCTAGGACTCTAAACCAAGTTTCATGCAACAAGAGTGCTTATAAGTATCTCAATGAGCTTTGTATAAGTTTAACGAACTTATGAAACATCTAACAACGCGTTTCTAGGACTCTAAATCAAGTTTCATGCAACATGAGAGCTTATAAGTTCCTTAATGAGCTTTGTACAAGTTTGACGAACTTATGAAACATCTAACAACGCGTTTCTAGGTATCTAAACAAAGTTTCATGCAACATGAGTGCTTATAAGTTCCTCAATGAGCTTTGTACAAGTTTCACAAAATTATGAAACATCTAACAACGCGTTTCTAGGACTCTAAACCAAGTTTCATGCAAGATGAGTGCTTATAAGTTCCTCAATGAGCTTTGTACAAGTTTGACAAACGTATGAAACATCTAACAACACGTTTCAAAAACTCTAAACCAAGTTTCATGCAAGATGAGTGCTTATAAGTTCCTCAATAAGCTTTGTACAAGTTTGAAAAACGTATGAAACATCTAACAAATCGTTTCTAGGACTCTAAACCAAGTTTCATGCAACATGAGAGCTTATAAGTTCCTCAATGAGCTTTGTACAAGTTTGACGAACTTATGAAACATCTAACAACGCGTTTCTAGGACTCTAAACCAAGTTTCATGCAACATGAGTGCTTATAAGTATCTCAATGAGCTTTGTATAAGTTCGACGAACTTATGAAACATCTAAGAACTCGTTTCTAGAACTCTAAACCAAGTTTCATGCAACATGGGAGCTTATAAGTTCCTCAATGAGCTTTGTACAAGTTTGACGAACGTATGAAACATCTAACAACGTGTTTTTAGGACTCTAAACCAAGTTTAATGCAACATGTGAGCTTATAAGTTCCTCAATGAGGTTTATACAAGTTTGACGAACTTATGAAACATCTAACAACGCGTTTCTAGGACTCTAAACCAAGTTTAATGCAACATGAGTGCTTATAAGTTCCTCAATGAGCTTTGTACAAGTTTCACGAACTTATGAAACATCTAACAACGCGTTTCTAGGACTTTAAACCAAGTTTCATGCAACATGAGAGCTTATAAGTTCCTCAATGAGCTTTGTACAAGTTTCACGAACTTATGAAACATCTAACAACGCGTTTCTAGGACTCTAAACCAAGTTACATGCAACATGAGTTCTTATAAGTTCCTCAATGAGCTTTGTACAAGTTTGACGAACGTATGAAACATCTAACAAATCGTTTCTAGGACTCTACACCAAGTTTCATGCAACATGAGAGGTTATAAGTTCCTCAATGAGCTTTGTACAAGTTTGACGAACGTATGAAACATCTAACAACGCGTTTCTAGGACTCTAAACCAAGTTTCATGCAACATGAGTGCTTATAAGTTCCTCAATGAGCTTTGTACAAGTTTGACGAACGTATGAAACATCTAACAACACGTTTCTAGGACTCTAAACAAAGTTTCATGCAAGATGAGTGCTTATAAGTTCCTCAATGAGCTTTGTACAAGTTTGACAAACGTATGAAACATCTAAGAACGCGTTTCTAAAACTCTAAACCAAGTTTCATGCAAGATGAGTGCTTATAAGTTCCTCAATAAGCTTTGTACAAGTTTGACGAACGTATGAAACATCTAACAAATCGTTTCTAGGACTCTAAACCAAGTTTCATGCAACATGAGAGCTTATAACTTCCTCAATGAGCTTTGTACAAGTTTGACGAACTTATGAAACATCTAACAACGCGTTTCTAGGACTCTAAACCAAGTTTCGTGCAACATGAGTGCTTATAAGTATCTCAATGAGCTTTGCATAAGTTTGACGAACTTATGAAACATCTAAGAACTCGTTTCTAGGACTCTAAACCAAGTTTCATGCAACATGAGAGCTTATAAGTTCCTCAATGAGCTTTGTACAAGTTTGACGAACGTATGAAACATATAAAAACGTGTTTTTAGGACTCTAAACCAAGTTTCATGCAACATGAGAGCTTATAAGTTCCTCAATGAGCTTTGTACAAGTTTGACGAACGTATGAAACATCTAACAACGTGTTTTTAGGACTCTAAACCAAGTTTCATGCAACATGAATGCTTATAAGTTCCTCAATGAGCTTTGTACAAGTTTCACGAACTTATGAAACATCTAACAACGCGTTTCTAGGACTCTAAACCAAGTTACATGCAACATGAGTTCTTATAAGTTCCTCAATGAGCTTTGTACAAGTTTGACGAACGTATGAAACATCTAACAACGCGTTTCTAGGACTCTAAACCAAGTTACATGCAACATGAGTTCTTATAAGTTCCTCAATGAGCTTTGTACAAGTTTGACGAACGTATGAAACATCAAACAACGCATTTCGAGGACTCTAAACCAAGTTTCATGCAACATGAGTGCTTATAAGTATCTCAATGAGCTTTGTATAAGTTTGACGAACTTATGAAACATCTAAGAACTCGTTTCTAGGACTCTAAACAAAGTTTCATGCAACATGAGAGCTTATAAGTTCCTCAACGAGCTTTGTACAAGTTTGACGAACGTATGAAACATCTAACAACGTTTTTTTAGGACTCTAAACCAAGTTTAATGCAACATGAGTGCTTATAAGTTCCTCAATGAGCTTTATACAAGTTTCACGAACTTATGAAACATCTAACAACGCGTTTCTAGGACTCTAAACCAAGTTACATGCAACATGAGTTCTTATAAGTTCCTCAATGAGCTTTGTACAAGTTTGACGAACGTATGAAACATCTAACAACGCGTTTATAGGACTCTAAACCAAGTTTCATGCAACATGAGTGTTTATAAGTGTCTCAATGAGCTTTGTACAAGATTGACGAACTTATGAAACAACTAACAACGCGTTTCTAGGACTCTAAACCAAGTTTCATGCAACATGAGTACTTATAAGTATCTCAATGAGCTTTGTATAAGTTTGACGAACTTATGAAACATCTAACAACTCGTTTGTAGTACTCTAAACCAAGTTTCATGCAACATGAGAGCTTATAAGTTCCTCAATGAGCTTTGTACAAGTTTGACGAACGTATGAAACATCTAACAACGTGTTTTTAGGACTCTAAACCAAGTTTAATGCAACATTAGAGCTTATAAGTTCCTCAATGAGCTTTATACAAGTTTGACGAAATTATGAAACATCTAACAACACGTTTCTAGGACTCTAAACCAAGTTTCATGCAACATGAGTTCTTATAAGTTCCTCAATGAGCTTTGTACAAGTTTGACGAACGTATGAAACATCTAACAACGCGTTTATAGGACTCTAAACCAAGTTTCATGCAACATGAGTGTTTATAAGTGTCTCAATGAGCTTTGTACAAGATTGACGAACTTATGAAACATCTAACAACGCGTTTCTAGGACTCTAAACCAAGTTTCATGCAACATGAGTACTTATAAGTATCTCAATGAGCTTTGTATAAATTTGACGAACTTATGAAACATCTAACAACTCGTTTCTAGGACTCTAAACCAAGTTTCATGCAACATGAGAGCTTATAAGTTCCTCAATGAGCTTTGTACAAGTTTGACGAACGTATGAAACATCTAACAACGTGTTTTTAGGACTCTAAACCAAGTTTAATGCAACATTAGAGCTTATAAGTTCCTCAATGAGCTTTATACAAGTTTGACGAAATTATGAAACATCTAACAACACGTTTCTAGGACTCTAAACCAAGTTTCATGCAACATGGGTGCTTATAAGTTCCTCAATGAGCTTTGTACAAGTTTCACGAACTAATGAAACATCTAACAACGCGTTTCTAGGACTCCAAACCAAGTTACATGCAACATGAGTTCTTATAAGTTCCTCAATGAGCTTTGTACAAGTTTGACGAACGTATGAAACATCTAACAATGCGTTTCTAGGACTCTAAACCAAGTTTCATGCAACAAGAGTGCTTATAAGTATCTCAATGAGCTTTGTATAAGTTTCACGAACTTATGAAACATCTAACAACGCGTTTCTAGGACTCTAAATCAAGTTTCATGCAACATGAGAGCTTATAAGTTCCTCAATGAGCTTTGTACAAGTTTGACGAACGTATGAAACATCTAACAACGCGTTTCTAGGTATCTAAACAAAGTTTCATGCAACACGAGTGCTTATAAGTTCCTCAATGAGCTTTGTACAAGTTTCACAAAATTATGAAACATCTAACAACGCGTTTCTAGGACTCTAAACCAAGTTTCATGCAAGATGAGTGCTTATAAGTTCCTCAATGAGCTTTGTACAAGTTTGACAAACGTATGAAACATCTAACAACGCGTTTCTAAAACTCTAAACCAAGTTTCATGCAAGATGAGTGCTTATAAGTTCTTCAATAAGCTTTGTACAAGTTTGACGAACGTATGAAACATCTAACAAATCGTTTCTAGGACTCTAAACCAAGTTTCATGCAACATGAGAGCTTATAAGTTCCTCAATGAGCTTTGTACAAGTTTGACGAACTTATGAAACAAATAACAACGCGTTTCTAGGACTCTAAACCAAGTTTCATGCAACATGAGTGCTTATAAGTATCTCAATGAGCTTTGTATAAGTTTGACGAACTTATGAAACATCTAAGAACTCGTTTCTAGGACTCTAAACCAAGTTTCATGCAACATGAGAGCTTATAAGTTCCTCAATGAGCTTTGTACAAGTTTGACGAACGTATGAAACATCTAACAACGTGTTTTTAGGACTATAAACCAAGTTTAATGCAACATGAGAGCTTATAAGTTCCTCAATGAGGTTTATACAAGTTTGACGAACTTATGAAACATCTAACAACGCGTTTCTAGGACTCTAAACCAAGTTTAATGCAACATGAGTGCTTATAAGTTCCTCAATGAGCTTTGTACAAGTTTCACGAACTTATGAAACATCTAACAACGCGTTTCTAGGACTCTAAACCAAGTTTCATGCAACATGAGAGCTTATAAGTTCCTCAATGAGCTTTGTACAAGTTTCACAAACTTATGAAACATCTAACAACGCGTTTCTAGGACTCTAAATCAAGTTACATGCAACATGAGAGCTTATAAGTTTATCAATGAGCTTTGTACAAGTTTGACGAACGTATGAAACATCTAACAACGCGTTTCTAGGACTCTAAACCAAGTTTCATGCAACATGAGTGCTTATAAGTTCCTCAATAAGCTTTGTACAAGTTTCACGAACTTATGAAACATCTAACAACGCGTTTCTAGGACTCTAAACCAAGTTACATGCAACATGAGTTCTTATAAGTTCCTCAATGAGCTTTGTACAAGTTTGACGAACGTATGAAACATCTAACAACGCGTTTCTAGGACTCTAAACCAAGTTTCAATAAACATGAGGGCTTATAAGTATCTCAATGAGCTTTGTATAAGTTTCACGAACTTATGAAACATCTAACAACGCGTTTCTAGGACTCTAAATCAAGTTTCATGCAACATGAGAGCTTATAAGTTCCTCAATGAGCTTTGTACAAGTTTGACGAACGTATGAAACATCTAACAACGCGTTTCTAGGTATCTAAACAAAGTTTCATGCAACATGAGTACTTATAAGTTCCTCAATTAGCTTTGTACAAGTTTAACAAAATTATGAAACATCTAACAACGCGTTTCTAGGACTCTAAACCAAGTTTCATGCAAGATGAGAGCTTATAAGTTCCTCAATGAGCTTTGTACAAGTTTGACGAACGTATGAAACATCTAACAACGTGTTTCTAAAACTCTAAACAAAGTTTAATGCAACATGAGAGCTTACAAGTTCCTCAATGAGCTTTATACAAGTTTGACGAACGTAAGAAACATCTAACAAATCGTTTCTAGGACTCTAAACTGTTAGTTTTAAGAAGATTAAGATGAGTTTAGAGATTTGTGTTCTTGAGTTCCATGAAGAACATCAAGAACAAGAGAGAGAGAGAATGGAGAAAGAGTTTAATCGGAAATGAGTATCTTAGATTAATTATTTTGTGTTGTTACAAGACAATATAAATACAAGAGATATCGCCTAAAATAGCATCTAAAGAATATGCTAAAACCGTCCACATCTTCCTTGGTTGGCCGCGCCAAACGTCGCTCTCACACTTGGAGCCGCGCCTCCTTAAGTCAACATGTGACTTGTACGGACGGCGTGTGATGCACTTGCCCAACGGCTCTTTGTGCAACGGCTCTTTTCCTTCTAGATGCTTCTCTTGTTTCTTTGTCTTCTTTGTAACGGTAATAAGAGATAGCTTGTGTCCTTTGCCTTTGACCACAAGCTAGGTCTTTGCCTTGGTGAACAAGCGTGTCCGGGCAAATCCTTGGTCTCTTTTTAACACTCCCCCGCAAGCTTAGCCTAATGCAATGGCTAAGCTTGGAACCCGCACAACCTTGCCTCGTTAAAAACCTTGGTGAGAAAACCACTTGGGACAAAACTCACCTAAGGGAAAAGAGTGCAAGCCTATGCGGTTGGAGACTTAGGCTTTGGTAGCCCGTGTGAGTCCTAGTCTTGGTAGGATGGACTCACAAACCTTCAAGCTTGCTGATTTGGTGAAGATATCCGCGAGTTGGTCTTCACTCTTGGTGTAGCACGGTAAGATGGTCCCTTTGACCATTTGTTCTCTAACCTTGTGACAATCCACTTCTATGTGCTTGGTCCGTTCATGGAAGACGGAGTTTGTTGCTATGTGGATGGCCGCTTGGTTATCACAATGCATGGTCATTGGTGCTTCAATCTTGAAACCCAAATCCCCTAGCAAGTTCTTTAGCCACATGAGTTCTTGAGTTAGCTTCCTCATGGCTCTATACTCGGCTTCGGCGGTTGAGCAAGACACTATCTTTTGCTTCTTTGTCTTCCATGTGACAAGGTTGCCTCCAATGAAAGTACAATACCCGGTGGTTGACCGCCTGTCTTCTAGGTTCCCGGCATAGTCCGCGTCACAATACCCAATAACCTCCGTGCTTTTGTTGCAACCCATCCATATACCCAAGCTTGAAGTTCCCTTGAGGTATCCCAATATCCTCATGATCATGTTCCAATGATGTTGCTTCGGCCTTTGCATGTGTTGGGAGACTTGATTCACGGAAAAACATAGATCCGGTCTAGTGATGGTAAGGTAAATGAGCTTTCCCACTAGCCGTCTATATAGCATAGGGTCTTTGTATGGTTGATCGTCTTCACTACCCTCTTGAATGGTCTTGTATCCGTCTTCAAGGGGTGTCTTGGCCACTTTGGTACCTGTCATATTGACAACACTTAAAACATCATGGGTGTACTTCCTTTGGGAGAGAAATAGACCTTCCTTTGATCTACATACTTCAATCCCAAGGAAGTACTTAAGCAAACCGAGATCTTTGATATCAAATTTTGACTTAAGAAAAGACTTGGTTTCTTGAATACCTCCCTTGTTGTTTCCGGAGATGATGATGTCGTCTACGTATACAAGTACTACTACTATACCTTCTTGGTTTTGTAGTGTAAAGAGTGTGTGTTCGGCTTGTGATCTCTTGAATCCTCTTGCCATCAATGTTGAGCTAAGCTTGTGGTACCAAGCTCTTGGTGATTGCTTGAGACCGTAGATAGCCTTTCTTAATCTTAAGACTTTCCCGGGGGTAATCTCTACTCCGGGTGGTGGAGTCATGTATACCTCTTCCTCAAGCTCTCCTTGTAGAAAGGCGTTCTTCACATCCATTTGAAAGAGATCCCAAGACAAATTAGTAGCCAAGGATAGAATGACCCTAACCGTGTGAAGTTTGGCAACCGGTGCAAAGGTATCCAAGTAATCCTCTCCATAGGTTTGGGTGAAGCCTCTTGCCACAAGTCTTGCCTTGTACCTTTCAATATCCCCATTGCTTAGGTACTTGATGGTAAACACGTATCTAGAGCTCACGGTCTTCTTGCCCTTGGGAAGATCAGTTTCATAGAAGGTTTCATTGTCTTCCATTGCCTTGTTCTCGGCTCTAACCGCATTGATCCACACTTCTTCCTTCATTGCTTCTTCATATGTCCTTGGTATCACATGTTGATCCATGGCGGTAAGGAAGGCTCGGTGTTCCTTGGGAATTCTAGCAAGAGAGCATGTTGCTTGAGTAGGATGGGCCACCGCCTTGCTATTGTAGTAGACCCTTGTGTTTACCCAATTAGATGGATGCTTCTTTACCCTAGTGCTTCTCCTTAGAGTCGGCTCCGTTTGAATATTAGTCGGCTCCGGTGGTACACTTCCTCCTTGACCCACTTCTTGATCATGATCATCTTGAGCATGTCCTTGGTCTTCTTGTGGTGTAGTTTGTTGGTGAGCATTTGATTCTCCCCGGACTCATTAGACTCTTGAGGTTCGGAGTTGGCTTGCTCATTTATGTTCTCCCCCTCATGATCAAGAGGAGTGGGTTGTTGATTTGGTATGTCTTGGCTTGGCTCTTCTTCAAAGTTCATGCCAAGATTCTTCATTAGGTTCCTTAGGCTTGTGGCTCTATCCGTGACTTTCCCGGGTAAGTCCTTCACACTATCCCAATTCTTGTCTTCATAGAAGCTTTTGCCTTCAAGGAACTTGACGTCTCTTGAGACTATGACCCTTCTTGTCTCGGGTACATAACATTTGTATCCTTTTTGTGTGTTGGAGTAGCCTATGAACATGGCCTTGATGCTCTTTGCTTCAAGTTTGTTCCTTTGTTCACTAGGCACAAAAACAAAACACACACAACCAAAAACTCTTAGATGGTTAAGAATAGGCTTACTTTTATTCAAAACTTGAAAGGGAGATTGGTTGTTTAAGATTTGAGTGGGGGTTCGGTTGATGAGATAACACGCGGTTAAAACACCATCCGACCAAAACCGTTTTGGGATGTTCATGTGGAACATCATTGACCGTGTGACCTCCATGAGATGCCTATTCTTCCTCTCGGCCACACCGTTTTGTTGCGGTGTATATGGACATGTGGTTTGGTGAAGAATCCCATGGTTGGCTATGTGTTCTTTGAATGCTCGGCTTGTGTACTCCCCCCATTATCCGACCTAAAGGTTTTGATCTTAGCATTGTAATGGTTAGTCACATAGTTTTGAAAGTTTTTAAAAGCCTCTAATACCCTATCTTTAGTTTGTAAAAGTGTAACCCAAGTGTATTTAGAGCTTTCATCTATAAATGTGACAAAATAAGCTTGATTATCCCTAGATTTGCAAGGGGAGGACCAAACGTCCGAATGAATCAATTCAAAAGGTTTGTAACACATTTTGGATTTTGAAAAAACGGTTCTACAATGTTTGCCTAAAATGCAAGCCTCACAAGTTTGATGATCAAAAACAACATTAGGGAAAATAGTCTTTAAAGCATTCAAATGAGGATGACCAAGTCTAAAATGCCAAATAACATTGTTAACTTCGGCTATAACCGATTTAAAAGCATGACAAAGAGAAGTAGAAGTAGAGATAGAGTTTTTGAAATCAAATTCTTCAAGAACATAGAGGTCCCCTCTTGTGACCCCTTTTCCAATGACCTTCTCACTCTTAATATCCTGAAAAATCACATCATTAGGACTGAAAATAACCTTGCAATTCAAATCACAAGCAATGCGTTTAACGGATATAAGATTGGAAGTGAAACTAGGCATGTAAAGAGCTTGAGAATCACTATCAAACAACTTAAGATTTCCTAACCCTTCTATAGGAATTTCACTCCCATTTGCAATAATGACATTACCTAAAGCCGGTTTAACATTACTAATTAAATCCAAGTTACTAATCATATGATGAGAAGCACCCGAATCAACAATAATAGGCTTATATGGTTTAATGTCTATGTTTTGAGCACTAAGAGAGTAATAGGGTGAAATACCGGAGCCCTTAAGGGCTTTGATGAGTGCGTCAAGGTCCGACTTCCTCACGAACTCGTCCATGTATGGGACAATGGCCGAAGACTCCTCTTCCTTGCCATGGCTTGGTCCGCTTGTACTTGGTATGCTAGCCGAGTCATCGTGAGAGTAATTGGCCTTGGCGTCCTTGAACTTGGCCGGCTTGAGACTAGGGTGTAGGATCCAACACTTCTCCTTGTTGTGGCCTTTCTTCTTGCAATGCTCACATGTCAAGGCTCTCCTTTCTTCATATGTCTTGGAAGACGGTTTAAACGCCACCTTGTTTGCGGTCACAAGCTCCTTCTTGCCATCAAAGAGCTCAATGGAACCTTGTTCTCTTTGGAGTTGTGCACACACTTCTTCAAGGTTTGGTAGAGTATCGGCTCGGAGAAGATGCTTGGTGATCTCCTTGTAGCTGCCGTTGAGGGTAAGAAGCAAGCCAAAGACTTTGTCTTGCTCTCTTCGTTCGTTTAACACTTTAGGATCCACGGTGCTTGGGCGAAGCATTTCTAACTCGCCCAAAGTGACCTAAACTTCCCAAAGTGTTTAGTGAACTCGGTGTCTTCTTGGTTTAGGTCACTAATGGCCTTCTTGACTTCATAAACTCGGCTAAGGTTTGAGATGTTGCCGTAGACGGTTTGGAGAGTGTCCCATAGCTCCTTGGCGTTTTCGCAATAGGAGTAGGCCTCCAAGATGGACGGCTCAAGGGATCCTTGGATGATTCCAAGTACCTTTTGGTCTAGTTGAAACCACTTCTCATCGTCGGTTGTGAGTTCGTTGTTGAACTCAATAGGAGCGTCTTGCCGAGTGAGTATATGGTTCCAATAGCCGCGGCCACAAAGGGCTATCTTCATGGTTCTTGCCCATAGAAGGTAGTTGATGCCTTTGAGAGTAACCGGACAAAGTGCCTTCTTGGATTCTTTGTCTTCCATGGTTGTGTTAGATGGGGTTTGAAATAACTCGTTTTTGAAATTTCAGATCTAGAAATTTGAACCGAGAAATTTGAACCGAGAAATCGTTACCGAGAGTATCGAGAATGGTCGGTATCTAGATACCAGGTTTTGGTCGGTATCTAGACTTGTCGGTATCGAGACCGGTCGGTATCGAGACTTGTCGGTATCGAGACGGTCGGTATCGAGACCGGTCGGTATCGAGACTGGTCGGTATCGAGACTTGTCGGTATCGAGACTGGTCGGTATCGAGACCGGTCGGTATCGAGGATGCTCGGTATCGAGAACTTTGTAACCGAAGAAAAATTTGCCGAGAGTGGCCGATAGAGATTTAGCGGAAGCGTATTAGGTTCCGCAGCAAGGTTGCTCGATACCATGTTAGTTTTAAGAAGATTAAGATGAGTTTAGAGATTTGTGTTCTTGAGTTCCATGAAGAACATCAAGAACAAGAGAGAGAGAGAATGGAGAAAGAGTTTAATCGGAAATGAGTATCTTAGATTAATTATTTTGTGTTGTTACAAGACAATATAAATACAAGAGATATCGCCTAAAATAGCATCTAAAGAATATGCTAAAACCGTCCACATCTTCCTTGGTTGGCCGCGCCAAACGTCGCTCTCACACTTGGAGCCGCGCCTCCTTAAGTCAACATGTGACTTGTACGGACGGCGTGTGATGCACTTGCCCAACGGCTCTTTGTGCAACGGCTCTTTTCCTTCTAGATGCTTCTCTTGTTTCTTTGTCTTCTTTGTAACGGTAATAAGAGATAGCTTGTGTCCTTTGCCTTTGACCACAAGCTAGGTCTTTGCCTTGGTGAACAAGCGTGTCCGGGCAAAGCCTTGGTCTCTTTTTAACACTCCCCCGCAAGCTTAGCCTAATGCAATGGCTAAGCTTGGAACCCGCACAACCTTGCCTCGTTAAAAACCTTGGTGAGAAAACCACTTGGGACAAAACTCACCTAAGGGAAAAAGAGTGCAAGCCTATGCGGTTGGAGACTTAGGCTTTGGTAGCCCGTGTGAGTCCTAGTCTTGGTAGGATGGACTCACAAACCTTCAAGCTTGCTGATTTGGTGAAGATATCCGCGAGTTGGTCTTCACTCTTGGTGTAGCACGGTAAGATGGTCCCTTTGACCATTTGTTCTCTAACCTTGTGACAATCCACTTCTATGTGCTTGGTCCGTTCATGGAAGACGGAGTTTGTTGCTATGTGGATGGCCGCTTGGTTATCACAATGCATGGTCATTGGTGCTTCAATCTTGAAACCCAAATCCCCTAGCAAGTTCTTTAGCCACATGAGTTCTTGAGTTAGCTTCCTCATGGCTCTATACTCGGCTTCGGCGGTTGAGCAAGACACTATCTTTTGCTTCTTTGTCTTCCATGTGACAAGGTTGCCTCCAATGAAAGTACAATACCCGGTGGTTGACCGCCTGTCTTCTAGGTTCCCGGCATAGTCCGCGTCACAATACCCAATAACCTCCGTGCTTTTGTTGCAACCCATCCATATACCCAAGCTTGAAGTTCCCTTGAGGTATCCCAATATCCTCATGATCATGTTCCAATGATGTTGCTTCGGCCTTTGCATGTGTTGGGAGACTTGATTCACGGAAAAACATAGATCCGGTCTAGTGATGGTAAGGTAAATGAGCTTTCCCACTAGCCGTCTATATAGCATAGGGTCTTTGTATGGTTGATCGTCTTCACTACCCTCTTGAATGGTCTTGTATCCGTCTTCAAGGGGTGTCTTGGCCACTTTGGTACCTGTCATATTGACAACACTTAAAACATCATGGGTGTACTTCCTTTGGGAGAGAAATAGACCTTCCTTTGATCTACATACTTCAATCCCAAGGAAGTACTTAAGCAAACCGAGATCTTTGATATCAAATTTTGACTTAAGAAAAGACTTGGTTTCTTGAATATCTCCCTTGTTGTTTCCGGAGATGATGATGTCGTCTACGTATACAAGTACTACTACTATACCTTCTTGGTTTTGTAGTGTAAAGAGTGTGTGTTCGGCTTGTGATCTCTTGAATCCTCTTGCCATCAATGTTGAGCTAAGCTTGTGGTACCAAGCTCTTGGTGATTGCTTGAGACCGTAGATAGCCTTTCTTAATCTTAAGACTTTCCCGGGGGTAATCTCTACTCCGGGTGGTGGAGTCATGTATACCTCTTCCTCAAGCTCTCCTTGTAGAAAGGCGTTCTTCACATCCATTTGAAAGAGATCCCAAGACAAATTAGTAGCCAAGGATAGAATGACCCTAACCGTGTGAAGTTTGGCAACCGGTGCAAAGGTATCCAAGTAATCCTCTCCATAGGTTTGGGTGAAGCCTCTTGCCACAAGTCTTGCCTTGTACCTTTCAATATCCCCATTGCTTAGGTACTTGATGGTAAACACGTATCTAGAGCTCACGGTCTTCTTGCCCTTGGGAAGATCAGTTTCATAGAAGGTTTCATTGTCTTCCATTGCCTTGTTCTCGGCTCTAACCGCATTGATCCACACTTCTTCCTTCATTGCTTCTTCATATGTCCTTGGTATCACATGTTGATCCATGGCGGTAAGGAAGGCTCGGTGTTCCTTGGGAATTCTAGCAAGAGAGCATGTTGCTTGAGTAGGATGGGCCACCGCCTTGCTATTGTAGTAGACCCTTGTGTTTACCCAATTAGATGGATGCTTCTTTACCCTAGTGCTTCTCCTTAGAGTCGGCTCCGTTTGAATATTAGTCGGCTCCGGGTGGTACACTTCCTCCTTGACCCACTTCTTGATCATGATCATCTTGAGCATGTCCTTGGTCTTCTTGTGGTGTAGTTTGTTGGTGAGCATTTGATTCTCCCCGGACTCATTAGACTCTTGAGGTTCGGAGTTGGCTTGCTCATTTATGTTCTCCCCCTCATGATCAAGAGGAGTGGGTTGTTGATTTGGTATGTCTTGGCTTGGCTCTTCTTCAAAGTTCATGCCAAGATTCTTCATTAGGTTCCTTAGGCTTGTGGCTCTATCCGTGACTTTCCCGGGTAAGTCCTTCACACTATCCCAATTCTTGTCTTCATAGAAGCTTTTGCCTTCAAGGAACTTGACGTCTCTTGAGACTATGACCCTTCTTGTCTCGGGTACATAACATTTGTATCCTTTTTGTGTGTTGGAGTAGCCTATGAACATGGCCTTGATGCTCTTTGCTTCAAGTTTGTTCCTTTGTTCACTAGGCACAAAAACAAAACACACACAACCAAAAACTCTTAGATGGTTAAGAATAGGCTTACTTTTATTCAAAACTTGAAAGGGAGATTGGTTGTTTAAGATTTGAGTGGGGGTTCGGTTGATGAGATAACACGCGGTTAAAACACCATCCGACCAAAACCGTTTTGGGATGTTCATGTGGAACATCATTGACCGTGTGACCTCCATGAGATGCCTATTCTTCCTCTCGGCCACACCGTTTTGTTGCGGTGTATATGGACATGTGGTTTGGTGAAGAATCCCATGGTTGGCTATGTGTTCTTTGAATGCTCGGCTTGTGTACTCCCCCCATTATCCGACCTAAAGGTTTTGATCTTAGCATTGTAATGGTTAGTCACATAGTTTTGAAAGTTTTTAAAAGCCTCTAATACCCTATCTTTAGTTTGTAAAAGTGTAACCCAAGTGTATTTAGAGCTTTCATCTATAAATGTGACAAAATAAGCTTGATTATCCCTAGATTTGCAAGGGGAGGACCAAACGTCCGAATGAATCAATTCAAAAGGTTTGTAACACATTTTGGATTTTGAAAAACGGTTCTACAATGTTTGCCTAAAATGCAAGCCTCACAAGTTTGATGATCAAAAACAACATTAGGGAAAATAGTCTTTAAAGCATTCAAATGAGGATGACCAAGTCTAAAATGCCAAATAACATTGTTAACTTCGGCTATAACCGATTTAAAAGCATGACAAAGAGAAGTAGAAGTAGAGATAGAGTTTTTGAAATCAAATTCTTCAAGAACATAGAGGTCCCCTCTTGTGACCCCTTTTCCAATGACCTTCTCACTCTTAATATCCTGAAAAATCACATCATTAGACTGAAAATAACCTTGCAATTCAAATCACAAGCAATGCGTTTAACGGATATAAGATTGGAAGTGAAACTAGGCATGTAAAGAGCTTGAGAATCACTATCAAACAACTTAAGATTTCCTAACCCTTCTATAGGAATTTCACTCCCATTTGCAATAATGACATTACCTAAAGCCGGTTTAACATTACTAATTAAATCCAAGTTACTAATCATATGATGAGAAGCACCCGAATCAACAATAATAGGCTTATATGGTTTAATGTCTATGTTTTGAGCACTAAGAGAGTAATAGGGTGAAATACCGGAGCCCTTAAGGGCTTTGATGAGTGCGTCAAGGTCCGACTTCCTCACGAACTCGTCCATGTATGGGACAATGGCCGAAGACTCCTCTTCCTTGCCATGGCTTGGTCCGCTTGTACTTGGTATGCTAGCCGAGTCATCGTGAGAGTAATTGGCCTTGGCGTCCTTGAACTTGGCCGGCTTGAGACTAGGGTGTAGGATCCAACACTTCTCCTTGTTGTGGCCTTTCTTCTTGCAATGCTCACATGTCAAGGCTCTCCTTTCTTCATATGTCTTGGAAGACGGTTTAAACGCCACCTTGTTTGCGGTCACAAGCTCCTTCTTGCCATCAAAGAGCTCAATGGAACCTTGTTCTCTTTGGAGTTGTGCACACACTTCTTCAAGGTTTGGTAGAGTATCGGCTCGGAGAAGATGCTTGGTGATCTCCTTGTAGCTGCCGTTGAGGGTAAGAAGCAAGCCAAAGACTTTGTCTTGCTCTCTTCGTTCGTTTAACACTTTAGGATCCACGGTGCTTGGGCGAAGCATTTCTAACTCTCGCCCAAAGTGACCTAAACTTCCCAAAGTGTTTAGTGAACTCGGTGTCTTCTTGGTTTAGGTCACTAATGGCCTTCTTGACTTCATAAACTCGGCTAAGGTTTGAGATGTTGCCGTAGACGGTTTGGAGAGTGTCCCATAGCTCCTTGGCGTTTTCGCAATAGGAGTAGGCCTCCAAGATGGACGGCTCAAGGGATCCTTGGATGATTCCAAGTACCTTTTGGTCTAGTTGGAACCACTTCTCATCGTCGGTTGTGAGTTCGTTGTTGAACTCAATAGGAGCGTCTTGCCGAGTGAGTATATGGTTCCAATAGCCGCGGCCACAAAGGGCTATCTTCATGGTTCTTGCCCATAGAAGGTAGTTGATGCCTTTGAGAGTAACCGGACAAAGTGCCTTCTTGGATTCTTTGTCTTCCATGGTTGTGTTAGATGGGGTTTGAAATAACTCGTTTTTGAAATTTCAGATCTAGAAATTTGAACCGAGAAATTTGAACCGAGAAATCGTTACCGAGAGTATCGAGAATGGTCGGTATCTAGATACCAGGTTTTGGTCGGTATCTAGACTTGTCGGTATCGAGACTGGTCGGTATCGAGACTTGTCGGTATCGAGACTGGTCGGTATCGAGACTGGTCGGTATCGAGACTGGTCGGTATCGAGACTTGTCGGTATCGAGACTGGTCGGTATCGAGACTGGTCGGTATCGAGGATGCTCGGTATCGAGAACTTTGTAACCGAAGAAAAATTTGCCGAGAGTGGCCGATAGAGATTTAGCGGAAGCAGATTAGGTTCCGCAGCAAGGTTGCTCGATACCATGTTAGTTTTAAGAAGATTAAGATGAGTTTAGAGATTTGTGTTCTTGAGTTCCATGAAGAACATCAAGAACAAGAGAGAGAGAGAATGGAGAAAGAGTTTAATCGGAAATGAGTATCTTAGATTAATTATTTTGTGTTGTTACAAGACAATATAAATACAAGAGATATCGCCTAAAATAGCATCTAAAGAATATGCTAAAACCGTCCACATCTTCCTTGGTTGGCCGCGCCAAACGTCGCTCTCACACTTGGAGCCGCGCCTCCTTAAGTCAACATGTGACTTGTACGGACGGCGTGTGATGCACTTGCCCAACGGCTCTTTGTGCAACGGCTCTTTTCCTTCTAGATGCTTCTCTTGTTTCTTTGTCTTCTTTGTAACGGTAATAAGAGATAGCTTGTGTCCTTTGCCTTTGACCACAAGCTAGGTCTTTGCCTTGGTGAACAAGCGTGTCCGGGCAAAGCCTTGGTCTCTTTTTAACATAAACCAAGTTTCATGCAACATGAGTGCTTATAAGTTCCTCAATGAGCTTTGTACAAGTTTCACGAACTTATGAAACATCTAACAACGCGGTTTCTAGGACTCTAAACCAAGTTACATGCAACATGAGTTCTTATAAGTTCCTCAATGAGCTTTGTACAAGTTTGACGAATGTATGAAACATCTAACAACACGTTTCTAGGACTCTAAACCAAGTTTCATGCAACATGAATGCTTATAAGTGATATGATCGTGAGCTCAGAGGAGGACGAGCCAGCACCAACAGGAGCCATAACCCGAGCAAGAGCTAAGGAGATGATCAATGGAATGCAACAGCTCGCGGAGAAGACCGAGGAGGAGGTACTTGAGAGAGTTTGGAACGTGTTCGTGCATGGAGAAGGCCATAGCACGCAGCACTAAGTGGGACATCTTCTGGGACGCTCTTTTCCTTAGCAATGGTTTTGTCCCAATTGGGTTTTCCATTGCAAGGTTTTTATCGAGGCCCAATACCACTTAGTTATGTCGCATGGTGGAGGCAAACCCAGAACGCCTTGTTGTTTTTACAACAAGGAAACATCTTGCCATTTTACTTTCAACGCTTTGTTGTTTTATTTATTCGAAACTACATGTTTTTATTGTTTTAAAACCCTAAAGGTTACGACCTATATGTTGTAATCACGCCACTCTTGGCTCTTTAGCGTTGAATGAGAAGAAAACTTGAACTTATACTCTTTGTTGGGCGAGTCTAACCCCTTCGAGATTCTCGAGATCGAATCGATCCTCTTATAGCTTGTTAAGCTCCAAGAGTATCTTCTATACATCAAGTGATCATCCACATGTTGCTTGAGAAGTCCACCCTCTCCATAGCCCTTTGTTTCTGTCCTAGAGACGCCGCCACATCCCACTCCATCCGCAAATCACCCAAACTCGTAGCTCAGCCTCGTCCAGAGCTTGTATCCGCTAGAGAGATCGTGTCATGTGGTATCAGAGCCCACTCTGAACCAAGGCTGAGTCTTCTCTATCTCTAAACCTTTTTATCCAAATCTGAACATGGCGGCTCCTACAGACGCTATGGATGACATCAGAAAACTCATTGCTACCCAAATCACCGAGACCATCCAACTAGTCCTGCCTCAGCAAATCGCGCAACAATTAGATTTGGAGCGTGAGAAACAGGCCGATAAGGACAAGGAGGCGACGTCGGAATCCGAGAATGAGCACACGCCCACCCCTTCAGAAGCCATGAGGATCGCCCGTGGAAAAGGCATAGCCGGCGCCTCTCGATTCCAAGCTGTCCGCAACGTCCGCCCGATCGGTGTCGAAGGTCGAGTTCCGAGGGAGCCGAGGCATCGAGCAACCGAAGAACCGAGAGAACGAAGAGAGCGAGACAGGATACACCGAGCGCCTACTAACACTAACCGTCAAGGCCACCACACGGCTGAACACCCCGTCTATGTCGACTCTGGAGAAGACTATTATGGTCACAATGCATCTGACCGAAGCAAGAGGAGTTATAGACGTGACAGAGAGGACCATAGGGACCCGGTGAAGCAGCAACTTAGGCACATTAAGGCCAAATTCCCTTCATTCCAAGGCAAGAATGACCCGGAAGCTTACCTAGACTGGGAAAGGAAGATGGAATCAAGTTTTGTGTGTCATGACACCTACCCGGTGAATCAGGTGAAGATAGCCGTCTCGGAGTTCAGCGACTATGCGCTTCTATGGTGGGATTAACTATGTGCTACTCGAAGCCGACACAATGATCCGACCATTTCTACCTGGCCACAACTCATCACCCACATGAGAAAGCGCTTTGTACCAAACCATTACCACCGAGAAACACTTAACAAACTCAGGAAGTTGACCCAGGGATCCAGCTCCGTCCGAGACTACTACCAGGATATGGAGTCCTTGCTGATCCGTGCTAGCTTAGAAGAAGCCGAGGAAGTTACTATGGCTCGGTTCCTAGGAGGTCTTAGCCGTGACATTCAAGACAAAGCTGAGTTGATTGAAGTACAAAATAAGAGGCGTTTTACCAAGCCTAGCTACACGCCTAATACTTCAAAGCCACGAGAATACAGAGACGTTAAGCCAACCAGTTCAAGCGACATCAAACCAGCCTCAACCGCACCTCTAGGAGATGCCAAAGGAACATTTAAGCCAAAGAACACTACTAACTTAGGTAATGTTCGATGTTTCAGGTGTCAAGGAATGGGGCATTACTCACGTGAGTGTCCCAACAAGAAGGTTTTCTTGCTTAGAGATGATGGGGAGATCATTCCCCAAGAGGAGTATGAAGTTGAGTCAGACCAAGAGGAGGAAGCAACTGCGGGCTGTAGGTGAGATGCTAGTCACCGGGCGAGTTCTTAGTGCTCAAGGAATGAGTGATGAGCTAGTGCAAAGGGAGAACCTCTTCCACACCCGGTGCTTTATCAAGGAAAAAGTTTGCAGCCTCATCATCGATGGAGGAAGCCGCACCAACGCAGCAAGTGAGAGCATGGTCAAGAAGCTTAACCTAGACATCATTCCACATCCAAGACCGTATAAGCTTCAATGGTTAAATGAAGGTGGAGCCCTGAATGTCACCCAGCAGGTTACGGTCTCATTGACCATTGGTAGGTATGTCGATGAGATTCTGTGTGATGTGTTGCCGATGGGGTCGATCCATGTGCTATTAGGGAGACCATGGCAGTTCGATAGAAGGGTAACTCATGATGGCTACACCAACAAGTATTCATTTGACTTCAAGGGTCGAAAGATCACCCTCTTTCCACTCACACCTAGTGAGATCTACCAGGATCAACTCTATCTCAAACACAAGGCCGAGCAAGAGAAGGAACCATCACTCAACACCAATCTCTACATCAACCACGGTGAAGTATCTAAGGACTTACACCCCGATGTGCCTATATTGTTATTTATATACAAGGAGTCCCTTGTAAGTACTAACAATGCACAGGAGCTGCCTAGTGGCATGTCTAAGTTATTGCGGGAATACAATGACGTATTCTCCGAGGAGATCCCACCTGGTTTGCCACCTATCGCGGGATTGAGCATCAGATTGATCTAGTGCCGGCGCGGCTCTACCAAACAGACCAGCCTACCGGACCAACCCATTGGAGACTAAGGAGCTACAAAGACAAGTAGAGGAGCCGATGAGTAAGGGTTACATCCGCGAGAGCATGAGTCCATGTGCTTTGTGCCGTATTACTTGTACCGAAGAAGGATGGCACCTGGAGGATGTGTGTGGATTGTCGAGCCATCAACAACATCACGATCAAGTACAGACATCCTATTCCACGCCTAGATGACATGTTAGACGAGCTGTGTGGTTCCACGGTTTTCACAAAGATTGATCTCAAGAGTGGGTATCACCAAATCCGTATGAAAGAAGGAGATGAGTGGAAGACTGCGTTCAAGACGAAGCAAGGACTCTATGAATGGCTAGTGATGCCTTTCGGACTCACCAATGCACCTAGCACCTTCATGAGGCTTATGAATCATGTGCTTAGGCCATTTATCGGAGTGTTCGTAGTAGTCTACTTCGATGATATTCTGATCTACAAGAAGAGCCTGGATGAGCATTTGGACCATATCAAATCGGTTTTAGAACTTCTACGTTCGAATCCCTCTTTGCTAACTTATCTAAGTGTTCCTTTTGCACCGATCAAGTTGTTTTCTTAGGCTTTGTTGTGAGTGCGGTAGGTGTACAAGTAGATGAGGAGAAGATCAAAGCCATCAAGGAATGGCCCAGGCCTACAAATGTTAGTGAGGTTCGAAGCTTCCATGGGCTAGCTGGTTTCTACCGGCGGTTCGTGAAGAATTTCAGCACCATAGTCGCGCCACTCACTGAAGTGATCAAGAAAGACTTTGGATTCAAATGGGGGGACGACCAGGAGAAGGCCTTCCAGGCCTTGAAAGAGAAGCTTATCAACTCTCCCTTACTAATACTCCCTGATTTTCTTAAGATATTTGAAATAGAGTGTGATGCATCTGGTGTAGGTATTGGAGTTGTTCTTATGCAGGATAAGAAGCCCGTAGCCTACTTTAGTGAGAAGCTGGGAGCTTTGTATAAGTTTCACGAACTTATGAAACATCTAACAACGCGTTTCTAGGACTCTAAATCAAGTTTCATGCAACATGAGAGCTTATAAGTTCCTCAATGAGCTTTGTACAAGTTTGACGAACGTATGAAACATCTAACAACGCGTTTCTAGGTATCTAAACAAAGTTTCATGCAACATGAGTACTTATAAGTTCCTCAATTAGCTTTGTACAAGTTTCACAAAATTATGAAACATCTAACAACGCGTTTCTAGGACTCTAAACCAAGTTTCATGCAAGATGAGAGCTTATAAGTTCCTCAATGAGCTTTGTACAAGTTTGACGAACGTATGAAACATCTAACAACGTGTTTCTAAAACTCTAAACAAAGTTTAATGCAACATGAGAGCTTACAAGTTCCTCAATGAGCTTTATACAAGTTTGACGAACGTAAGAAACATCTAACAAATCGTTTCTAGGACTCTAAACCAAGTTTCTTGCAACATGAGTGCTTATAAGTATCTCAATGAGCTTTGTATAAGTTTGACAAACTTATGAAACATCTAAGAACTCGTTTCTAGGACTCTAAACCAAGTTTCATGCAACATGAGAGCTTATAAGTTCCTCAATGAGTTTTGTACAAGTTTGACGAACGTATGAAACATCTAACAACGTGTTTTTAGGACTATAAACCAAGTTTAATGCAACATGAGAGCTTATAACTTCCTCAATGAGGTTTATACAAGTTTGACGAACTTATGAAACATCTAACAACGCGTTTCTAGGACTCTAAACCAAGTTCAATGCAACATGAGTGCTTATAAGTTCCTCAATGAGCTATGTACAAATTTTACGAACTTATGAAACATCTAACAACGCGTTTCTAGGACTCTAAACCAAGTTTCATGCAACATGAGAGCTTATAAGTTCCTCAATGAGCTTTGTACAAGTTTCACAAACTTATGAAACATCTAACAACGCGTTTCTAGGACTCTAAATCAAGTTACATGCAACATGAGAGCTTATAAGTTTTTCAATGAGCTTTGTACAAGTTTGACGAACGTATGAAACATCTAACAACGCATTTCTAGGACTCTAAACCAAGTTTCATGCAACATGAGTGCTTATAAGTTCCTCAATGAGCTTTGTACAAGTTTCACGAACTTATGAAACATCTAACAACGCGTTTCTAGGACTCTAAACCAAGTTACATGCAACATGAGTTCTTATAAGTTCCTCAATGAGCTTTGTACAAGTTTGACAAACGTATGAAACATCTAACAACGCGTTTCTAGGACTCTAAACCAAGTTTCAATGAACATGAGTGCTTATAAGTATCTCAATGAGCTTTGTATAAGTTTCACGAACTTATGAAACATCTAACAACGCGTTTCTAGGACTCTAAATCAAGTTTCATGCAACATGAGAGCTTATAAGTTCCTCAATGAGCTTTGTACAAGTTTGACGAATGTATGAAACATCTAACAACGTGTTTCTAGGTATCTAAACAAAGTTTCATGCAACATGAGTACTTATAAGTTCCTCAATTAGCTTTGTACAAGTTTCACAAAATTATGAAACATCTAACAACGCGTTTCTAGGACTCAAAACCAAGTTTCATGCAAGATGAGAGCTTATAAGTTCCTCAATGAGCTTTGTACAATTTTGACGAACGTATGAAACATCTAACAACGCGTTTCTAGGACTCTAAACAAAGTTTAATGCAACATGAGAGCTTATAAGTTCCTCAATGAGCTTTATACAAGTTTGACGAACGTATAAAACATCTAACAAATCGTTTCTAGGACTCTAAACCAAGTTTCATGCAACATGAGTGCTTATAAGTTCCTCAATGAGCTTTGTACAAGTTTCACGAACTTATGAAACATCTAACAACGCGGTTTCTAGGACTCTAAACCATGTTTCATGCAAAATGAGAGCTTATAAGTTCCTCAATGAGCTTTGTACAAGTTTGACGAACGTATGAAACATCTAACAACGCGTTTTTAGGACTCTAAACCAAGTTTCATGCAACATAAGTGCTTATAAGTTCCTCAATGTGCTTTGTACAAGTTTGACGAACATATGAAACATCTAACAACGCGTTTCTAGGACTCTAAACCAAGTTTCATGCAACATGAGTGATTATAAGTTCCTCAATGAGCTTTGTACAAGTTTCACGAACTTATGAAACATCTAACAACGCGTTTCTAGGACTCTAAACCAAGTTACATGCAACATGAGTTCTTATAAGTTCCTCAATGAGCTTTGTACAAGTTTGACGAACGTATGAAACATCTAACAACGCGTTTCTAGGACTCTAAACCAAGTTTCATGCAACATTAGAGCTTATAAGTTCCTCAATGAGCTTTATACAAGTTTGACGAACTTATGAAACATCTAACAACGCGTTTCTAGGACTCTAAACCAAGTTTCATGCAACATGAGTGCTTATAAGTTCCTCAATGAGGTTTGTACAAGTTTCACGAACTTATGAAACATCTAACAACGCGTTTCTAGGACTCTAAACCAAGTTTCATACAACATGAGAGCTTATAAGTTCCTCAATGAGTTTTGTACAAGTTTTATGAACGTATGAAACATCTAACAACGCGTTTCTTGGACACTAAACCAAGTTTCATGCAACATGAGTGCTTATAACTATCTCAATGAGCTTTGTATAAGTTTGACGAACTTATGAAACATCTAACAACTCGTTTCTAGGACTCTAAACCAAGTTTCATGCAACATGAGAGCTTATAAGTTCCTCAATGAGCTTTGTACAAGTTTGACGAACGTATGAAACATCTAACAACGTGTTTTTAGGACTCTAAACCAAGTTTAATGCAACATGAGAGCTTATAAGTTCCTCAATGAGCTTTATACAAGTTTGACGAACTTATGAAACATCTAACAACGCGTTTCTAGGACTCTAAACCAAGTTTCATGCAACATGGGTGCTTATAAGTTCCTCAATGAGCTTTGTACAAGTTTCACGAACGTATGAAACATCTAACAACGCGTTTCTAGGACTCTAAACCATGTTACATGCAACATGAGTTCTTATAAGTTCCTTAATGAGCTTTGTACAAGTTTGACGAACGTATGAAACATCTAACAACGCGTTTCTAGGACTCTAAACTAAGTTTCATGCAACATGGGTGCTTATAAGTATCTCAATGAGCTTTGTATAAGTTTCACGAACTTATGAAACATCTAACAACGCATTTCTAGGACTCTAAATAAAGTTTCATGCAACATGAGAGCTTATAAGTTCCTCAATGAGCTTTGTACAAGTTTGACGAACGTATGAAACATCTAACAACGCGTTTCTAGGACTCTAAACCAAGTTTCATGCAACATGAGTGCTTATAAGTTCCTCAATTAGCTTTGTACAAGTTTGAAGAACGTATGAAACATCTAACAACGCGTTTCTAGGACTCTAAACCAAGTTACATGCAACATGAGTTCTTATAAGTTCCTCAATGAGCTTTGTACAAGTTTGACGAACGTATGAAACATCTAACAACGCATTTCTAGGATTCTAAACTAAGTTTCATGCAACATGAGTGCTTATAAGTATCTCAATGAGATTTGTATAAGTTTCACGAACTTATGAAACATCTAACAACGCGTTTCTAGGACTCTAAACCAAGTTACATGCAACATGAGTTCTTATAAGTTCCTCAATGAGCTTTGTACAAGTTTGACGAACGTATGAAACATCTAACAACGCGTTTCTAGGTATCTAAACAAAGTTTCATGCAACATGAGTACTTATAAGTTCCTCAATTAGCTTTGTACAAGTTTCACAAAATTATGAAACATCTAACAACGCGTTTCTAGGACTCTAAACCAAGTTTCATGCAAGATGAGAGCTTATAAGTTCCTCAATGAGCTTTGTACAAGTTTGACGAACGTATGAAACATCTAACAACGTGTTTCTAAATCTCTAAACAAAGTTTAATGCAACATGAGAGCTTACAAGTTCCTCAATGAGCTTTATACAAGTTTGACGAACGTAAGAAACATCTAACAAATCGTTTCTAGGACTCTAAACCAAGTTTCTTGCAACATGAGTGCTTATAAGTATCTCAATGAGCTTTGTATAAGTTTGACAAACTTATGAAACATCTAAGAACTCGTTTCTAGGACTCTAAACCAAGTTTCATGCAACATGAGAGCTTATAAGTTCCTCAATGAGCTTTGTACAAGTTTGACGAACGTATGAAACATCTAACAACGTGTTTTTAGGACTATAAACCAAGTTTAATGCAACATGAGAGCTTATAAGTTCCTCAATGAGGTTTATACAAGTTTGACGAACTTATGAAACATCTAACAACGCGTTTCTAGGACTCTAAACCAAGTTCAATGCAACATGAGTGCTTATAAGTTCCTCAATGAGCTATGTACAAATTTTACGAACTTATGAAACATCTAACAACGCGTTTCTAGGACTCTAAACCAAGTTTCATGCAACATGAGAGCTTATAAGTTCCTCAATGAGCTTTGTACAAGTTTCACAAACTTATGAAACATCTAACAACGCGTTTCTAGGACTCTAAATCAAGTTACAACGAACATGAGAGCTTATAACTTTTTCAATGAGCTTTGTACAAGTTTGACGAACGTATGAAACATCTAACAACGCATTTCTAGGACTCTAAACCAAGTTTCATGCAACATGAGTGCTTATAAGTTCCTCAATGAGCTTTGTACAAGTTTCACGAACTTATGAAACATCTAACAACGCGTTTCTAGGACTCTAAACCAAGTTACATGCAACATGATTTCTTATAAGTTCCTCAATGAGCTTTGTACAAGTTTGACAAACGTATGAAACATCTAACAACGCGTTTCTAGGACTCTAAACCAAGTTTCAATGAACATGAGTGCTTATAAGTATCTCAATGAGCTTTGTATAAGTTTCACGAACTTATGAAACATCTAACAACGCGTTTCTAGGACTCTAAATCAAGTTTCATGCAACATGAGAGCTTATAAGTTCCTCAATGAGCTTTGTACAAGTTTGACGAATGTATGAAACATCTAACAACGTGTTTCTAGGTATCTAAACAAAGTTTCATGCAACATGAGTACTTATAAGTTCCTCAATTAGCTTTGTACAAGTTTCACAAAATTATGAAACATCTAACAACGCGTTTCTAGGACTCAAAACCAAGTTTCATGCAAGATGAGAGCTTATAAGTTCCTCAATGAGCTTTGTACAATTTTGACGAACGTATGAAACATCTAACAACGCGTTTCTAGGACTCTAAACAAAGTTTAATGCAACATGAGAGCTTATAAGTTCCTCAATGAGCTTTATACAAGTTTGACGAACGTATAAAACATCTAACAAATCGTTTCTAGGACTCTAAACCAAGTTTCATGCAACATGAGTGCTTATAAGTTCCTCAATGAGCTTTGTACAAGTTTCACGAACTTATGAAACATCTAACAACGCGGTTTCTAGGACTCTAAACCATGTTTCATGCAAAATGAGAGCTTATAAGTTCCTCAATGAGCTTTGTACAAGTTTGACGAACGTATGAAACATCTAACAACGCGTTTTTAGGACTCTAAACCAAGTTTCATGCAACATAAGTGCTTATAAGTTCCTCAATGTGCTTTGTACAAGTTTGACGAACATATGAAACATCTAACAACGCGTTTCTAGGACTCTAAACCAAGTTTCATGCAACATGAGTGATTATAAGTTCCTCAATGAGCTTTGTACAAGTTTCACGAACTTATGAAACATCTAACAACGCGTTTCTAGGACTCTAAACCAAGTTACATGCAACATGAGTTCTTATAAGTTCCTCAATGAGCTTTGTACAAGTTTGACGAACGTATGAAACATCTAACAACGCGTTTCTAGGACTCTAAACCAAGTTTCATGCAACATTAGAGCTTATAAGTTCCTCAATGAGCTTTATACAAGTTTGACGAACTTATGAAACATCTAACAACGCGTTTCTAGGACTCTAAACCAAGTTTCATGCAACATGAGTGCTTATAAGTTCCTCAATGAGGTTTGTACAAGTTTCACGAACTTATGAAACATCTAACAACGCGTTTCTAGGACTCTAAACCAAGTTTCATACAACATGAGAGCTTATAAGTTCCTCAATGAGTTTTGTACAAGTTTTATGAACGTATGAAACATCTAACAACGCGTTTCTTGGACACTAAACCAAGTTTCATGCAACATGAGTGCTTATAACTATCTCAATGAGCTTTGTATAAGTTTGACGAACTTATGAAACATCTAACAACTCGTTTCTAGGACTCTAAACCAAGTTTCATGCAACATGAGAGCTTATAAGTTCCTCAATGAGCTTTGTACAAGTTTGACGAACGTATGAAACATCTAACAACGTGTTTTTAGGACTCTAAACCAAGTTTAATGCAACATGAGAGCTTATAAGTTCCTCAATGAGCTTTATACAAGTTTGACGAACTTATGAAACATCTAACAACGCGTTTCTAGGACTCTAAACCAAGTTTCATGCAACATGGGTGCTTATAAGTTCCTCAATGAGCTTTGTACAAGTTTCACGAACGTATGAAACATCTAACAACGCGTTTCTAGGACTCTAAACCATGTTACATGCAACAAGAGTTCTTATAAGTTCCTTAATGAGCTTTGTACAAGTTTGACGAACGTATGAAACATCTAACAACGCGTTTCTAGGACTCTAAACTAAGTTTCATGCAACATGGGTGCTTATAAGTATCTCAATGAGCTTTGTATAAGTTTCACGAACTTATGAAACATCTAACAACGCATTTCTAGGACTCTAAATAAAGTTTCATGCAACATGAGAGCTTATAAGTTCCTCAATGAGCTTTGTACAAGTTTGACGAACGTATGAAACATCTAACAACGCGTTTCTAGGACTCTAAACCAAGTTTCATGCAACATGAGTGCTTATAAGTTCCTCAATTAGCTTTGTACAAGTTTGAAGAACGTATGAAACATCTAACAACGCGTTTCTAGGACTCTAAACCAAGTTACATGCAACATGAGTTCTTATAAGTTCCTCAATGAGCTTTGTACAAGTTTGACGAACGTATGAAACATCTAACAACGCATTTCTATGATTCTAAACTAAGTTTCATGCAACATGAGTGCTTATAAGTATCTCAATGAGATTTGTATAAGTTTCACGAACTTATGAAACATCTAACAACGCGTTTCTAGGACTCTAAATCAAGTTTCATGCAACATGAGAGCTTATAAGTTCCTCAATGAGTTTTGTAAAAATTTGACGAACGTATGAAACATCTAACAACGCGTTTCTAGGACTCTAAACCAAGTTTCATGCAACATGAGTGCTTATAAGTTCGTCAATGAGCTTTGTACAAGTTTGAAGAACGTATGAAACATCTAACAACGCGTTTCTAAGACTCTAAACCAAGTTATATGCAACATGAATTCTTATAAGTTCCTCAATGAGCTTTGTACAAGTTTGACGAACAAATGAAACATCTAACAACGCGTTTCTTGGACTCTAAACCAAGTTCCATGCAACATGAGTGTTTATAAGTGTCTCAATGAGCTTTGTACAAGATTTACGAACTTATGAAACATCTAACAACGCGTTTCTAGGACTCTAAACCAAATTTCATGTAACATGAGAGCTTATAAGTTTCTCAATGAGCTTTGTACAAGTTTGACGAACTTATGAAACATCTAACAACATGTTTCTAGGACTCTAAACTAAGTTTCATGCAACATGAGTGCTTATAAGTATCTCAATGATCTTTGTATAAGTTTCACAAACTTATGAAACATCTAACAACGCGTTTCTAGGACTCTAAATCAAGTTTCATGCAACATGAGAGCTTATAAGTTCCTCAATGAGCTTTGTACAAGTTTGACGAACGTATGAAACATCTAACAACGCGTTTCTAGGACTCTAAACCAAGTTTCATGCAACATGAGTGCTTATAAGTTCCTCAATGAGCTTTGTGATGCGGAAATGACCAAGGAAGGGATCTCTAAGGTGGTTGAAGGGATAATCCTCGACTTTGATGAACTCGCGAAGCACAAACCTAAGGTATATTAAACCTTAGACCCAATACTCTCTTAAAACGCTTCAACAAAACAAGGCGGTGGACCTTAGTTCGAAGAACTTGGTAAGTACAAACCTTAGGTATATTAAACCTAAGACCCAATACTCTCAACAAGAAACAACTAACTTTGGTAATGAAAGGCGCCACAAACAGGGATGAAGAACTGTTTGATAAGCCTGTTGATCACTCGGAATCACACCGAAGATCGAAAAGTTCACAAGGAACTAAATGAGAATCACTCTCACAAAAAGATAGAAAAAATATATTTGTTTAAAAAGTTGGATGTCTTTCTCCAATGGAGATTACATGTATTTAAAGGGAAATAAAACTTGTAGAGAAAGAAAGAAGTTCAAAGGATGTAGTAAACATAATTAAAGATAGAATTAAAAGATGTGTTGAATGACTCTTGGACTCCAAATATGACTCTTGATCTTTCATTTTCGTCACTCTTCTTTGACCATAATTTAAGTGCTTCATTTTGGGCTTTCTTGGGCTTTAATCATGTTTAGAAGTGGTTGGACTTGATGTATATCATACCCAATGGTCTTGTGAATTTGTTCTTTGTCTAAAAGCTCTTGAATCAGCCCGTTAAGTGCCTCCTTGATCTTCTTTGCTCTCGCTCTTGTCATTGGTCCGGCGGGTACTTGCAAAGGATCCTCTTGATCATCCTTGCTGCTTTGGATGTCCTCATCATTCCCCATAGGCTTCTTCATGCTCTCTTTGTCTAAAATGTCTTGAAACAACCCATCAAATCTGTCTTTGATCTTGTTTTCTTGTGATATTGTAAATGGTTCAATGGCTAGCTGAGGTGTTTCCACATCCCTTTGTGTGTTGCTCCTTAGAATCGTATCATACTCCTCCACTTGAAAATGATTTGTCCTCAAATCATGCCTGTCCCCTACATCAAATGGAAACAATGGATGTTTTGAACCAAAATAAACTCGAACTTGCCTCGACACCTTTACTTCACCACCATTATTCAAACGTTGCATCTTGTAAAATCGTTTCTTTTTTGTCACACCTCGTCCACTTTTTACCTTATCAACCAAAGGATCAAGTTTTTGAGCTCCTTTTTGAGTACGAAATGTTTTTACAACTCCATTCACTCCAAACAGCTGGAACTCAATGTGACCTTTTCTTTTGCATAGAAAGTTCATTCCTTTTGTTTGCTTGTAGTTCACAACTCTCTCATTCGGACTTAGGTTCAAAATCTGAAGTAAAACAAACCTATTCTCGTTCTTTGCTTGCCAAAATGTTGAATCTCCAAAGAAAAAATCAACATCTTCGGTTTTCTCCTTGTAAGATAGTGGATTGAAAATCGAATCAAGGTCCACCAACTTCAAGCTCTCACTTAACCACGTGTGCCTTTGATTCGCCGCACAAATCTCAAAATCCCCTAACTTGATACCCTCGAGATGTGATCCTTGAAATTCGTCTTGTAATGCACATAGCTCCCTCTTATCCCAAAAATCTATCTTTTCCAACAATTCAAAGGATAGAATATATGGATCGGGATCAAGAAACAGAGGATACCTTCTTGAAAGTGCACAAACTTCACTTTCAGCCTTTCTTTGAATTATGCTTTGAGGTTGAAATATCATCTCATGTTGCACTTCCACCATAGGATCAAAATGTGAAAAAACCTTATGCACATCTTCAAAATCAGATTCTTCGACAACCTCTTCAACTTCTTCTTCATACCTTCCAATGGAAAATGGAACCAGAACTTGACTTGTCACCTTCACTTCTCCACTATCATTTAACCATTGCAACCTGTAAGGTTTTGAATGCATTGTGGTTTTCAAACTCAGTTTCTCCACAAGAGTAGTACTTGCCATGTTTGTACAACTCCCACCATCAATAATCAAGCTACACACCTTGTTCTGAATGTGACACCTTGTGTGAAATAGATTCTCACGTTGTACCTCTTGTTCTTCTTTAGCTTGAACACTCAATGATCTCCTTGTAACCAATAAGTCTCCCTTGGCAGCAACCTCTTCACTATCTTCTATTAATGATGGCATAGAATCAGAATCCCCTTCTTCTTCTTCAGTTTCTACATCACCATTATCTCTAATCACCATTGTCCTTTTGTTTGGACACTCATTAGCATAATGACCTCTGCCATGACACTTAAAGCATTGCACATCGCGGTTATGCGTATTAGAAGACTCCGTTCTTCCTTTGATTTCATGGCTGGTAGTGGATGGCTTTGTTTCGACCTTTGGTTTTGGGGTTGTCTTCTCTTCATAACAGAAATTATGATGATACTTTAACTTGTAAGAAGAAGTATCATGCCTTGTAGATGATGGTGTATCTTCTTTGTTTCTTTCTCTCGGTTGAATACTTTCTCTTCTAAAAATATGAGAAACACGTTGTTGTTTCCTTTCTTGTGTTCTCTCTTGAATTTGATCCAACCTTTTGTTTAAAACTTGCACTTCACCTCTCAATAACTTTTGAAACTCTTCCATCAAATCTTTAATTTGAAGTTTTGAGAAACTCGGTTGATGATTCTTCTTCATTATCCCCATAGTAATCAAATAGAAGATACCAAAGAAATCGAAAATCTCAAAGGGAGTATGGGCAATGGGAATAACAGAAGGTTATAAATGTTATAAGAGTTATAAGGGTTATAAGAGTTATAAGGGTTATAAGGGTTATAAGGATTATAACAAAAGAAAAATGAAAGAAATTTAAGAACAAAGAAAGAGTTGTTATAAACTGATTTGTGAAAGTTGTGTTGTTTATTCATTAGGTAAAAGTTCTTTATATAGAAACAACAAAAACCCTAAAGATACAAATATGGGCCGAAATCTCTCTTGGGTTTTAGGCCCAACGGTTCGTCCATTCTTGTGTTGAACCGAATGGTTCACAACACTCCCCCTTGAATGAAGTAACCGTAGAGTTCGTAGTACGCTTTGGATGTTGCCTCATTAAAACCTTACCAGGAAAACCCAGTGGGATAAAACCGTGGTAAAGGAAAAAGAGTACAACACGTAACTACTCCCCCTGTTTCGGATCAGCCTTGGGGTCTTTGAGTCAACGCATCCCGATCTGATGTATGAGCTTCTTGAACGTACAAGTTGGTAGTGACTTGGTGAATAAGTCCGCTGAGTTCTCACTTGACCGGACCTGCACCACAGCAACTTCACCAGCTTTCTGTAGATCGTGTGTGAAAAAAAACTTGGGCAGAATATGCTTCTTCCTGTCTCCCTTGATGTATCCATCTTTGAGTTGAACTATGCACGCTGCATTGTCTTCATAAAGGATCGTCGGTTGTAACTTCCCATCGGCAATTCCACTATCGTTTTGGATGTGGTTGGTCATGGATCGTAGCCACACGCATTCCCGGCTTGCCTCGTGAATGGCTAAAATCTCGGCATGATTAGATGATGTGGCTGCTATTGTCTGTTTCATGGATCTCCAAGATATTGTCGTTCCACCATGTGTAAAGACATAACCAGTTTGTGAACAAGCGTTGTGCGGATCCGAGAGGTATCCTGTATCAGCAAAACCAACAAGCGAGTCTTTGGACTCATTAGAGTAAAATAGACCCAGATCTTTCGTCCCTTGAAGGTAACGAAGGATGTGTTTGATCCCATTCCAGTGCCTCTGGGTTGGACAAGAACTAAATCTTGAGAGCAAGTTCACGGCGAAACTGATGTTTGGACGCGTATGCGTTGCCAGATATAGTAATGCTCCTATGGCACTGAGGTGTGGCATTTCCGGACTGAATGGATCATTATCCAATCTGAGGCTTCTCACCACCATCGGGTCTGGTCAATGGGCGGGCCTTGTCCTTATTAAATTTCGTTGAGTACTATTTCAGTGTATGCCATTTGATGCACAAGGATTCCATTATTCATGTACTCAAGTTGTAATCCCAAACAAAACTTAATTATTGCCTAGGTCTTTCATTTCAGATTCTTTCTTTAGATATACTAAACTGTTTGGTTGATTACCCAGAGATTTAAATCATTCATATACACTGCTATGATTACAAATCATTTGTTTGCAAACCTCTTTATAAAAATACATGGACTGATGGGATCATTTATAATCTTCCATACGCCCACTTAGTCTAAGTCCATGAAAGGATTTGTCCAGCCTTACGCAGTGTTGTTCTCGAGAATCTTTCTTAGCTTTGAGCTCAATAATCTCTGGTAATCTCATATATTATTCAGTGGACTTATATAAATATGCAGGCATTACATCCATTAGCTGCAAATAAAGTTTTTCTCTTTTATATAGCCAGACTTAGCAAAAATTTAAATGTCTTAGCATCCACCACAAGGGAGTATATCTCCTCTATTTATGGTCTTTGTGTGAATCCTTGTGCGTCAAGCCGTGTCTGATATATCACGGTTTCTCTATGTTTATTTCACACAATCACAAAGACTCATTTGTCCCACTGGTTTTACTTAATGATTTTTAGCTCCACGTTTTATGGTTTTGTACCATTTTAATCAATCAAGTCTTTGAGTGCACTCTAGTATAGGCGTGGGCTTTTGATCCTCATTCATTTCAATTGCTACTTTGTGCGCAAATATATTATCATTGATGTCGACATCTTTTCGTTCCATTGTATTTTAGACATGATATAGTTTATAGAGATCTCTTTACACCTTCAGGACCTTGAGGTTTGGCGTCCCAAACCTAATTAATTGGTACCTTCGGGTTATGTCTATTAGCCGGCCATGTCTATGGTTTCTTGAACCTTCTCGGTTTCCCTTGCACCTTTCTTTGATTTCCGAGGGTTCTTGTCTTTGGAACATTTTGGGTCTACCACGTTTCTTACGTGTTGTAGCCTCTGTAGCAATTTGATTGTGTTCCTTGTGAACATCAATATGTATTGGTGCTTTACAAGCTGACATGTACAATTTTATTACTCTCTTTGGGTCATTAAAGGAATCTGGCAATTTATTAGCTAGCTTTTGTAAATGTATAGTCTTTTGGATCTCTGATGGAGTCCGAGGATCTTGCCTTGTAAAGGATGTTTGATTCCATAATGTTTCTTTAACCAACTTGTTAGTCTCTCCACCCAGTGTTGGGAAAACGGATTCATTGAGATGACAATCCTTGTATCTGGCCTTTGGCTCGAGATACTTAATGATGGTGGGAGAATTATTTTCAACGTATATTCCCATCCTCTTTTGAGGTCCCATCTTTTTTTCTGTGGTGGTGCAATGGGTACATAAACGGCACACCCAAATATCTTTTGATGAGATATGTCTGGCTCATGACCCGTGATTAATTGGGATGGTGAATATCTATGCTCACTAGATGGCCTGATGTGAATAAGCTCTGATGCATGTAATATTGTGTGTCCCCAAACATCTACTGTGAGTTCAAGTATGGACATTTGCCATGGGGTATACTACTCTCCCCCTCATGGACATACTGTAGCCATAAAACGCTTGAGACATAATTTACCAGCATTAGCTAGACATATAGTCTTAAGTATGTGGGCTCACAGACTATGGTCTGGGCCAGCAATCTAGCAAACACCAAGTTTCTAGTTGCTTTGACTGGTAATGGCCTTAGTATGAGTTTCTCTTGTGTACATGCTATACATGTGAGGTCCTTAAGGACTGTGCCTTTTTAGTTATTTTAATATCAGCTTAACGCATCATGTTAGAACCAGGCTGGCCAAGCCGGCCATGCCATTAGTAAATTTTCCAGTAAACCCTTTTGTTTACTGTATTAGCCTCTATCATATTAACTTTGGCATAGTAAAGTTTTATGACGCGGGTATAGTCTCTTAGACCTTTTCATGGTATTGGGTGCTCTTAGTAATATGTTGGATCCTTTGTTCCCTTCACCCTTAGTTTCAATGTGGAAACCATTCAAACACATTTCTTTGAAACTCAATAAGCCCCTTTGAGCTGGGTGAATATGAAGCATCTGAGGATGCGTGCCCTTGGGAATATGGGTCTGCCATGGGCTTACCCTTAACCTTCACTAAATTTAGTTATACCCGCAATTTGGCTAATGAATCGTGCCTCTAGATATTTCCTGTATTGAATTCTCATAAATCAATCAAGAACACTTAGATGCCGAAAAAATTAAGCCGCTTTTAGGCAATACGAAGTCTCATAGTCATCTATCTCATGGTTGTAAACTTCTTTACCATCGTGATGAACTAAATGAGGTTCTAGATTATTTTCAAACAATCTTGATAGATATCAATGAGATGCTTAGGTGTTATGCACGTCTTAATCCAATGGTTTCCCCATTCCTCATCAGTGGCAAACAAGTTTATATGAGTGTTGTGGTTTGAGTATACCACGGCCTCTACCTCGATTACGACCAAAGTCGGATCGGTGGCCTTAACCATATGAATGGTTTCCTTTATCATATAGATTATAATTCCCACTTCTACCACGTCCATTCCTTTTACCATGAATGTGGCCATGATACTTATATCTTTGGACGTGGTTAGACTATTTAGTCTCTTTAGGCTTTTTAAGTGTTTGAGTCTAATGAGCTTCTGGTAATGGGGTAGGACTAGGATGTCTTATTTCACTATTCATAATTTATTGTTTTGCTCAGCAAGCAGCAAAAAGAATTTAGACTTGCATATGTGGTAAAAACTTTTTCGCGATATTGTTGCTAAGGCAATATATTGTTTGTGTGGATTTTTAGACTAATCCATGCGGTATTTAAGACCGAACCATGAATCGATTTTATTTAAGGATTTGACTTTTCTCTTTTGCTTAAATTTTCTCTTTTAGTTAGGATTTAGAAATTTTCCTATTTCGATTAGGATTTAGAATTTCCTAATTATTATTATTATTTTTTTTCTTATTATTATTATTATTTTTTCTTCTTATTATTATTATTATTTTTTTTATTTATTCATTTTTTTTATCAAAATATTTTATCTACCCAAGCAAGATTGTGTGATTAGTAAAATATATATTTATTTGATGATATTAAATCTTATAAATTAAATATTATTGAAGATTTTTCGTCATCTTCTTATTTATATATTTTTAGCCATTAAAAAAAACAAAATTTGAAACTTTATTAAGTATCACACTTTTAAAATTTATTTTTACAATATTTTGTTTAATATAAAAAATTGTATGATAAGTAAAATGTATTTTTTTCAAAGAAAATAGTTTTGCTTTTACTATCTATCTTTTATATTATATCCGTTTAAAACAATTTTGTTTTAGAATTTATTTATTGTTTTTTTTTATTAGATTTTATTTTAAGATATATTAGATTTTATTTTAAGATATATTAGATTTTATTTTATTAGATTTTATTTTGAAATAGATTAGAAATATATTAGAAATATATTATAAAATTATTATTGTAAAAAAAACTGAACGATTATTGTAAAAAAAACTGAACGTGTTGATGGTGGTGGTAAAAAAAAAAACCGATAACGTGTTGAACGATTTTTATATATATAAGATATATTAGATATACTGAAAATAAGATTTTTATATATATTAGATATATAAGATTTTTATATACGTATTGTATATGTTGTATACGGTGGTGGTGTTTTAAAAAAAAACTGAACGTGTTTTAATAATGGTGGTGGTGTTTTTTTAAAAAATTTAACGTGTTTTAATCAAGAATACGTGTTGTTTTTATAATGGTAAAAATTAGAGTAATATGTTCATAAAATATAGATCTAGATTAAAACATGTACAAATCCGATTATATGCATATAATTTTAATATATTTAGTAAATAGATCTAAATAGGGAATAATAAATTGATTGTGTTTTTACTTTAATAATAAACATATCAAAATTTGCTTACCAGGTTTGTTTACCTTAAAAAAAACTGATCGTTGATGAGAGGTAAGACAGATCTGATCGTGCTCGGTGGCTCTGGCGGCTAGGGCTTCGTGCTCTGGTGGCTAGGGCTTCGTGCTTCTGGTGGCTAGGGCTTCGTGCTCTGGTGGCTAGGGCTTCGTGCTGATAACGTGTTATAAACTGATTTGTGAAAGTTGTGTTGTTTATTCATTAAGTAAAAGTTCTTTATATAGAAACAACAAAAACCCTAAAGATACAAATATGGGCCAAAATCTCTCTTGGGTTTTAGGCCCAACGGTTCGTCCATTCTTGTGTTGAACCGAATGGTTCACAACAAGAGTAATCCAGAACTTTTATGATCTTTTTTTTTTCTTTTTTTTTTGATTTTCTTTTTTTTTTTTTTTTTTTTCAAATCTGGATTTTCAAAAAATTAATAAAACAAAAACAGAAATAGAAGATGATAGAAAGAAGATGAAAATATTTGAAAATGATAGAAAGAAGATGAATGATAAAAAGATAAAACCAATCTTAGAGATGGCTCTGATACCAAATGATGCAGAAATGACCAAGGAAGGGATCTCTAAGGTGGTTGAAGGGATAATCCTCGACTTTGATGAACTCGCGAAGCACAAACCTAAGGTATATTAAACCTTAGACCCAATACTCTCTTAAAACGCTTCAACAAAACAAGGCGGTGGACCTTAGTTCGAAGAACTTGGTAAGTACAAACCTTAGGTATATTAAACCTAAGACCCAATACTCTCAACAAGAAACAACTAACTTTGGTAATGAAAGGCGCCACAAACGGGGATGAAGAACTGTTTGATAAGCCGGTTGATCACTCGGAATCACACCGAAGATCGAAAAGTTCACAAGGAACTAAATGAGAATCACTCTCACAAAAAGATAGAAAAAATATATTTGTTTAAAAAGTTGGATGTCTTTCTCCAATGGAGATTACATGTATTTAAAGGGAAATAAAACTTGTAGAGAAAGAAAGAAGTTCAAAGGATGTAGTAAACATAATTAAAGATAGAATTAAAAGATGTGTTGAATGACTCTTGGACTCCAAATATGACTCTTGATCTTTCATTTTCGTCACTCTTCTTTGACCATAATTTAAGTGCTTCATTTTGGGCTTTCTTGGGCTTTAATCATGTTTAGAAGTGGTTGGACTTGATGTATATCATACCCAATGGTCTTGTGAATTTGTTCTTTGTCTAAAAGCTCTTGAATCAGCCCGTTAAGTGCCTCCTTGATCTTCTTCGCTCTCGCTCTTGTCATTGGTCCAGCGGGTACTTGCAAAGGATCCTCTTGATCATCCTTGCTGCTTTGGATGTCCTCATCATTCCCCATAGGCTTCTTCATGCTCTCTTTGTCTAAAATGTCTTGAAACAACCCATCAAATCTGTCTTTGATCTTCTTTTCTTGTGATATTGTAAATGGTTCAATGGCTAGCTGAGGTGTTTCCACATCCCTTTGTGTGTTGCTCCTTAGAATCGTATCACTTTGTACAAGTTTGACGAACGTATGAAACATCTAACAACGCGTTTATAGGACTCTAAACTAAGTTTCATGCAACATGAGTGTTTATAAGTATCTCAATGAGCTTTGTATAAGTTTGACGAACTTATGAAACATCTAACAACTCGTTTCTAGGACTCTAAACCAAGTTTCATGCAACATGAGAGCTTATAAGTTCCTCAATGAGCTTTGTACAAGTTTGACGAACGTATGAAACATCTAACAACGTGTTTTTAGGACTCTAAACCAAGTTTAATGCAACATTAGAGCTTATAAGTTCCTCAATGAGCTTTATACAAGTTTGACGAACTTATGAAACATCTAACAACGCGTTTCTAGGACTCTAAATCAAGTTTCATGCAACATGAGAGCTTATAAGTTCCTCAATGAGCTTTGTACAAGTTTGACGAACGTATGAAACATCTAACAACGCGTTTCTAGGACTCTAAACCAAGTTTCATGCAACATGAGTGCTTATAAGTTCCTCAATGAGCTTTGTACAAGTTTGACGAACGTATGAAACATCTAACAATGCGTTTATAGGACTCTAAACCAAGTTTCATGCAACATGAGTGTTTATAAGTGTCTCAATGAGCTTTGTACAAGATTGACGAACTTATGAAACATCTAAAAACACGTTTCTAGGACTCTAAACCAAGTTTCATGCAACATGAGTGCTTATAAGTATCTCAATGAGCTTTGTATAAGTTTGACGAACTTATGAAACATCTAACAACTCGTTTTTAGGACTCTAAACCAAGTTTCATGCAACATGAGAGCTTATAAGTTCCTCAATGAGCTTTGTACAAGTTTGACGAACGTATATATGAAACATCTAACAACGTGTTTTTAGGACTCTAAACCAAGTTTAATGCAACATTAGAGCTTATAAGTTCCTCAATGAGCTTTATACAAGTTTGACGAACTTATGAAACATCTAACAACGCGTTTCTAGGACTCTAAACCAAGTTTCATGCAACATGAGTGCTTATAAGTATTGAAGTGGCTATACCAAGGTAGTTAATTCATATAGTTGACTACATCACAATGTAGTTGAGTCATGTAGTCAACTATATCTCAAGGCTGTTAATACATATAGTCGACTACATCAGAATGTAGTTGATCCATATAGTCGACTATATCTGAAGACTAAAGAGCCGTTAGAGCTATGGACCGAAGGACAAAGGAGTGGTCCCTTTTGAAATCTAGCCGTTGGGGATTTCTTCCAATAGGCTTATTTTTGATATATGTAATCTCCTTGTGTACTTTGAGTTTAATCAACTTTGTGAAATGGATATCTTTTATTCTCTCTTACTCTCTCTCTTGTTCTTATGTTCTTCATGAACTCAAGAACACAATCTTCATAAACACACACTAAACTAGCTTAATCTCCTCTTAAAATCAACATGGTATCAGAGCAATAAGCTCTTGAACCGTTTCGCTTCCGCCAAATCTCTTTTAATCTCTTTTTCATTCTTGTTCTTATTCTAGTCTCAATCTCAATCTCATTTCACTTCACAAAGATTTAATCTTGTTCGGTCTCAAATCCACTCTCGGCAACACTCAACACTCGATTCATTCGGCAAAGTTTGAATCTTGTTTAAAGGTTTGAACTTTATCTTTCTCCAAGACAATAAAGGTTCAAGCTTTAAGTTCAATCTCAAATCTCTACCATGGAAGACAAAGAAGCCAAAATCAACAACTCCAAGCTTCTTTGTCCGGTTACTTTGAAGGGTATAAACTACCTACTTTGGGCAAGGACGGTAAGAACCGCGCTTGGTGGCCGAGGACTATGGAAGCATATCCTCAAGAAGCCACTTGCCTTAACCGATTCAAGCTTTGAAGAAGAGGACGAAGTGGTGTCCGAAGAAGCCAAGAGGTTCCAAGAAGATCAAAAGGTCCTTGGAATCCTTCAAGCGTCACTCGTTCCTATCATCCTAGAAGCCTATTCCTATTGTGAAAGCTCTAAAGAGCTTTGGGATACTCTCCAAACCGTCTATGGCAATGTCTCCAACCTTAGCCGGGTCTATCAAGTCAAGAAGGCCATAAATGACCTTAACCAAGAGGATACCGAGTTCACCAAACACTTTGGGAGGTTTAGGTCTCTTTGGGCTGAACTAGAGATGCTTCGGCCGAGCTCCATTGATCCAAAAGTTCTTAATGAAAGAAGAGAGCAAGACAAGGTCTTTGGCTTACTTCTCACCCTTAATGGAAGCTACAAGGATGTCATCAAGCATCTACTAAGGTCGGATACTCTACCAAACCTTGATGATGTGTGTGCTCAACTCCAAAGGGAACAAGGGTCCATTGATCTTTTTGATAGCAAGAAGGAGCTAGTAACCGCCAACAAGGTTACCTTCAACCCCTCTACCAAGACGTATGAAGAAAGGAGATCATGGACATGTGACCATTGCAAGAAGAAAGGCCACCTCAAGGACAAGTGTTGGAACTTACATCCACACCTCAAGCCGGCCAAGTTCAAAGACGCCAAGGCACATTTCATCAACGATGAGACCACAAGCATTCCGAGCACAAGTGGATCAAACCGAGGAAAGGATGAAGAGTCCACGGCCATTGTACCTTACACCGACGAGTTTGTAAGGAAATCCGATCTTGAGGCACTCATCAAAGCCCTTAAGGGTTCCGATATGGATTTCTTTTACTCCCTTAGTGCTCAAATATATGACAAAGAACCTAGTAAGCCTATTATAATCGATTCGGGAGCTTCTCATCACATGATTAGCAACTTAGACTTGATTAGTAATGTTAAACCGGCTTTAGGTAATGTCATTATTGCAAATGGGAGTAAAATTCCTATAGAAGGCTTAGGGAACCTTAAGTTGTTTGATAGAGATTCCCAAGCTCTTTATATGCCAAGTTTTACCTGTAATCTTATATCCGTTAAACGCATTGCTTGTGACTTGAATTGCCATGTTATCTTTGGGCCTAATGAAGTTATTTTTCACGATATTAAGAGCAAAGAGGTCATTGGAAAGGGGATCACAAGAGGCAATCTTTATGTTCTTGAAGAGAATGACTCTAGTTCTTTATTTTGTCATGCCTTTAAATCAGTTTTAATCGAAACAAACAATGTTATTTGGCATTTTAGACTTGGTCATCCTCATTTGAATGCTTTAAAAACCCTTTTACCAAATGTTTCTTTTGATCATCAAACTTGTGAGGCTTGCATTTTAGGCAAGCATTGCCGAACCGTTTTCTCAAAATCAACTATGTGTTACAAACCTTTTGAATTAATCCACTCGGATGTTTGGTCCTCACCTTGTAAATCTAGGGATAATCATGCTTATTTTGTCACATTCATAGATGAAAGCTCTAAGTATACTTGGGTAACTCTTTTACAATCTAAGGATAGGGTGCTAGAAGCTTTTAAGAACTTTCAAAACTATGTGACTAACCAATATAACACCAAGATCAAGATTTTTAGGTCGGACAATGGTGGGGAATATACTAGCCGAGCATTCAAAGAGCACATAGCCAACCATGGGATCATCCATCAAACTACTTGCCCATACACACCTCAACAAAATGGTGTAGCCGAGAGGAAGAATAGACATCTCATGGAGGTCACGCGGTCAATGATGTTCCATATGAACATCCCAAAGCGGTTTTGGTCGGATGGGGTCTTAACCGCAACTTATCTAATCAACCGAACCCCACTCAAATCTTAAACAAACAATCTCCTTATGAAGTTTTAAATAAAAGTAAGCCTTTTATTAATCATCTAAGAGTTTTTGGTTGTGTTTGCTATGTGTTTGTGCCTAGTGAGCAAAGGAACAAGCTTGAAGCCAAGAGCATCAAAGCTATGTTTATAGGCTATTCAAACACCCAAAAAGGATACAAATGCTATGTACCCGAGACAAGAAGGGTTTTAGTATCAAGAGATGTGAAGTTTCTAGAGGGCAAAAGCTTCTATGAAGACAAGAATTGGGAAAGTGTCAAGGACTTACCCGAGAATGTCATGGATAGAGCAACAAGCCTAAGGAACCTAATGAAGAACCTTGGTATAAGTGTTGAAGAGGAACCAACTCAACAATCCACCCATCTTGATCATGCGGGGGAGAGTAGCAATGAGCAAGCCGGTTCCGAACCTCAAGAGTCTAATGGGTCCGGGGGAGAATCAAATGTTCAAAACGAACATCAAGCTTCACCCGAGACTCATGGGTCCGAGGAGAATCAAATGTTCAAAAAGAACATCAAGCGTCACCCGAGACTCATGTTCAAGAAGACCAAAGTCATGCTCAACAAGAAGTTCATGACCAAGATGTGCCTCAACCACAAGAAGAACCGCCGGTTCTAAGGAGAAGTGCAAGGGTAAAGAAGCATCCATCCAATTGGGTAAACACAAGAGTTTACTACAATAGTAAGGCGGTTGCTCATCCCACACAAGCTATATGCTCTCTAGCAAGCATTCCCGAGGAACACCAAGCCTTCACAACATCATTGGATCAACAAGTGATACCAAGAACATATGAAGAGGCAATGAAACAAAAGGTATGGTGTGATGCGGTGAAGGCCGAGAATAAGGCTATGGATGACAATGAGACATAATATGAAGCCGACTTACCACAAGGAAAGAGAGCGGTTAGCTCAAGATACATCTTCACTATCAAGTACCATAGCAATGGGGAGATAGAAAGATACAAGGCAAGGTTAGTGGCAAGAGGGTTCACCCAAACATATGGAGAAGACTACTTGGATACTTTTGCTCCGGTTGCAAAGCTTCATACCGTGAGAGTCATCCTTTCTTTAGCCACAAACCTCTCATGGGACTTGTTCCAAATGGATGTGAAGAATGCTTTCCTTCAAGGAGAGCTTGAGGAGGAAGTATACAAAACACCTCCACCCGGATTAGAAGAGTCCATTACACCCGGAAAGGTTCTAAGACTAAGGAAGGCTATCTATGGGCTTAAGCAATCACCAAGAGCTTGGTACCACAAGCTTAGCTCAACATTGATGGAAAAGGGCTTCAAAAGATCTCAATCCGAACACACCCTCTTTACCCGGCAAAGCCAAGAAGGTATAGTGGTTATCCTCGTCTACGTGGATGATATTATCATCTCCGGGGATAACAAGGTAGGTGTTCAAGAAGCTAAAGACTATCTTAGATCTAAATTTGACATTAAGGATCTTGGTAAACTCAAATACTTTCTTGGGATTGAGATTTGTAGGTCCGAAGAGGGTCTCTTTCTTTCTCAAAGAAAATATACTCATGACCTTCTAAGTGATGTAGGTATGCTAGGTACTAAGGCGGCTAAGACACCTCTTGAAGATGGATACAAGGTCATTGAAGAAGGCGGAGAGGAGGACCAACCTTACAAAGATCCAAAGCTCTATAGAAAGATGGTTGGGAAACTCATCTACCTAACTATCACTAGACCGGATCTATGCTTCGCCGTGAATCAAGTAGCTTAACATATGCAAGCGCCAAAGCAACACCATTGGAGCATGCTTGAGAGAATCTTGAGATATCTCAAAGGAACTTGTGACTTGGGAATTTGGATGGGTTGCAACAAGAACACCGAGGTAGTTGGGTATTGTGACGCGGATTATGTCGGGGATCTAAAGGATAGAAGATCAACAACCGGCTATTGTACTTTCATTGGAGGCAATCTTGTCACATGGAAGGCAAAGAAGCAAAAGATAGTGTCTTGTTCAACCGCCGAAGCCGAATATCGAGCAATGAGGAAACTTATGTGGTTAAAGAACTTACTTCAAGACTTGGGTATTGAGATCAAATCGCCAATGACCATGCATTGTGGCAACGAAGCCGCGATTCATATAGCCTCTAACTCGGTCTTTCATGAGAGAACCAAGCACATCAAGATCGATTGTCACAAGGTTAGAGAGCAAATGATCAAAGGCACCATTCTACCGTGTTACACCAAGAGCCAAGACCAACTCGCGGACATCTTCACCAAATCCGCAAGCTTGAAAGTGTGTGAGTAAATTCTACCAATACTTGGACTCACGAAGGCTCCTAAGGCCTAAGTTTCTAACCGCATATCTTTGTACTCTTTTTCCTTAGGTGAGTTTTGTCCCATTGGGTTTTCTCACCAAGGTTTTAATGAGGCAAGGGTATGCAGGTTCCAAGCTTAGCCATTGCATTAGGCTAAGCTTGCGGGGGAGTATTGAAGTGGCTATACCAAGGTAGTTAATTCATATAGTTGACTACATCACAATGTAGTTGAGTCATGTAGTCAACTATATCTCAAGGTTGTTAATACATATAGTCGACTACATCAGAATGTAGTTGATCCATATAGTCGACTATATCTGAAGACTAAAGAGCCATTAGAGCTATGGACTAAAGGACAAAGGAGTGGTCCCTTTTGAAATCTAGCCTTGGGGATTTCTTCCAATAGGCTTATTTTTGATATATGTAATCTCCTTGTGTACTTTGAGTTTAATTAACTTTGTGAAATGGATATCTTTTAATCTCTCTTACTCTCTCTCTTGTTCTTGTGTTCTTCATGAACTCAAGAACACAATCTTCATAAACACACACTAAACTAGCTTAATCTCCTCTTAAAATCAACAATAAGTTCCTCAATGAGCTTTGTACAAGTTTCACGAACTTATGAAACATCTAACAACGCGTTTCTAGGACTCTAAACCAAGTTACATGTAACATGAGTTCTTATAAGTTCCTCAATGAGCTTTGTACAAGTTTGACGAACGTATGAAACATCTAACAACGCGTTTCTAGGACTCTAAACCAAGTTTCATGCAACATGAGTGCTTATAAGTATCTCAATGAGCTTTGTATAAGTTTCACGAACTTATGAAACATCTAACAACGCGTTTCTAGGACTCTAAATCAAGTTTCATGCAACATGAGAGCTTATAAGTTCCTCAATGAGCTTTGTACAAGTTTGACGAACGTATGAAACATCTAACAACGCGTTTCTAGGACTCTAAACCAAGTTTCATGCAACATGAGAGCTTATAAGTTCCTCAATGAGCTTTGTACAAGTTTGACGAACGTATGAAACATCTAACAACGCGTTTCTAGGACTCTAAACCAAGTTTCATGCAAGATGAGTGCTTATAAGTTCCTCAATGAGCTTTGGACAAGTTTGACAAACGTATGAAACATCTAACAACGCGTTTCTAAAACTCTAAACCAAGTTTCATGCAAGATGAGTGCTTATAAGTTCCTCAATAAGCTTTGTACAAGTTTGACGAACGTATGAAGCATCTAACAAATCGTTTCTAGGACTCTAAACCAAGTTTCATGCAACATGAGAGCTTATAAGTTCCTCAATGAGCTTTGTACAAGTTTGACGAACTTATGAAACATCTAACAACGCGTTTCTAGGACTCTAAATCAAATTTCATGCAACATGAGTGCTTATAAGTATCTCAATGAGCTTTGTATAAGTTTGACGAACTTATGAAACATCTAAGAACTCGTTTCTAGGACACTAAACCAAGTTTCATGCAACATGAGAGCTTATAAGTTCCTCAATGAGCTTTGTACAAGTTTGACGAACGTATGAAACATCTAACAACGTGCTTTTAGGACTCTAAACCAAGTTTAATGCAACATGTGAGCTTATAAGTTCCTCAATGAGCTTTATACAAGTTTGACGAACTTATGAAACATCTAACAACGCGTTTCTAGGACTCTAAACCAAGTTTCATGCAACATGAGTGCTTCTAAGTTCCTCAATGAGCTTTGTACAAGTTTCACGAACTTATGAAACATCTAACAACGCGTTTCTAGGACTCTAAACCAAGTTTCATGCAACATGAGAGCTTATAAGTTCCTCAATGAGTTTTGTACAAGTTTCACGAACTTATGAAACATCTAACAACGCGTTTCTAGGACTCTAAACCAAGTTACATGCAACATGAGTTCTTATAAGTTCCTCAATGAGCTTTGTACAAGTTTGACGAACGTATGAAACATCTAACAAATCGTTTCTAGGACTCTACACCAAGTTTCATGCAACATGAGAGCTTATAAGTTCCTCAATGAGCTTTGTACAAGTTTGAAGAACGTATGAAACATCTAACAACGCGTTTCTAGGACTCTAAACCAAGTTTCATGCAACATGAGTGCTTATAAGTTCCTCAATGAGCTTTGTACAAATTTCAAGAACTTATGAAACATCTAACAACGCGTTTCTAGGACTCTAAACAAAGTTTCATGCAAGATGAGTGCTTATAAGTTCCTCAATGAGCTTTGTACAAGTTTGACAAACGTATGAAACATCTAACAACGCGTTTCTATAACTCTAAACCAAGTTTCATGCAAGATGAGTGCTTATAAGTCCCTAAATAATCTTTGTACAAGTTTGACGAACGTATGGAACATCTAACAAATCGTTTCTAGGACTCTAAACCAAGTTTCATGCAACATGAAAGCTTATAAGTTCCTCAATGAGCTTTGTACAAGTTTGACGAACTTATGAAACATCTAACAACGCGTTTCTAGGACTCTAAACCAAGTTTCATGCAACATGAGTGCTTATAAGTATCTCAATGAGCTTTGTATAAGTTTGACGAACTTATGAAACATCTAAGAACTCGTTTCTAGGACTCTAAACCAAATTTCATGCAACATGAGAGCTTATAAGTTCCTCAATGAGCTTTGTACAAGTTTGACGAACGTATGAAACATCTAACAACGTGTTTTTAGGACTCTAAACCAAGTTTAATGCAACATGAGAGCTTATAAGTTCCTCAATGAGCTTTATACAAGTTTGACGAACTTATGAAACATCTAACAACGCGTTTCTAGGACTCTAAACCAAGTTTCATGCAACATGAGTGCTTATAAGTTCCTCAATGAGCTTTGTACAATTTTCACGAATTTATGAAACATCTATCAACGCGTTTCTAGGACTCTAAACCAAGTTACATGCAACATGAGTTCTTATAAGTTCTTCAACGAGCTTTGTACAAGTTTGACGAACGTATGAAACATCTAACAACGCGGTTTCTAGGACTCTAAACCAAGTTACATACAACATGAGTTCTTATAAGTTCCTCAATGAGCTTTGTATATTGAAGAGACTAAGGCGCTTATCCGGATACATTGTCCAATCAAGATAAGTGCCATACTTGTGGACCAAGCATTGGCCAAAGTATTCTCTTAACATAGTTACCGTTACAAAGGGAAGGTTACAAAGAGAAGGATCTAGAAACAATAAGACCGTTGCAAAATAGAGCCGTTGGACAAAGTCACATGTGCGCCATAAGGGCGCCTGTATCTGATATGAGCATGGAACCGGATGCCCGAGCAAAACCGGCGCCCGATGCCCGAGCGAAACCGACGCCCGATGCCCGAGCGAAACCGGAGCCTGATGCTCGAGCGAAACCGGCACCGAGCAACGATAAAGTAGAGGGAGCGATTACGCGGGCAAAAGCCAAGAAGCTAGCTCAGGATGTCCATACGATGATCATGGAGGAACTTGGAGGAGCAGCTAGGAGCTTCTTCAACATCTTTACCAAGGCCTAGACGAAAAACCAAGCTAATGAAACTAGGTAACTAAGTGTTTCGACTCGGTACTCTTTCCCTTTGCGTAGGTTTGTCCCATTGGGTTTACTACGCAAGGGTTTTAACGAGGCCAAGAAGAGCACTACGTCGGTTACTTAGGGGCATTAGCTTGAAGAGTGTACTAAGCAAGGCACTGAAAATACTTGTTGTCCTATCCGCTAAACTACATGGCGTTTCTCCTTATTTAAAATGTCATGTTGTTTTGCAATTTCCTTTTCTCTTCTGTTGCAATTTCCTTTTCTCTTATGTTGCGATTTCCTTTTCTAAGACGATTTCCTTTTTGTTTTAAAACGTGAAACCCTAAAGAAGAAGCGACATGTGCTCTCTCTTTATAAGGGATCACGCCTCCTTTCTTCTTCTTTAGTCAAACTTTTATCATCAACTTCTTTGTTAGACTCACCTTGATTCTTCATTGAATCCGAAGCACTTACAAGTCCTAGTTACTTCCAAGTGTTTCTGCGAATCATCAAGCAATCCTCCCATCGATTGCTTGAGTTGTCCACCATCCATCTCGCATCCCAATCACCTCCATATCCCCCCCCCCCCAGTTTTGTTCTTGAAGTCGCCACCATCTGCACCATCTTTCCCTATCCGCTTGCCTCTTGTTTTCGGACAAACACCGCGACCACCTCCCATCTAACCATCAATCCGCCGAGAAGAGTCCTTTGCCTTTGCCCAAGAGTTGAGATCCTAACCAAGGGTGTATCACGTGGTATCAGAGCCAACTCTGTACCAAAGGCTGAGTTTTCTCCATCCTTACATCTTTTCATTCGATTTACTTGCTTGAAACCTATTAGAACCGAAAGCTTTTGATTATAATCGTTGAGATCTGTTGCTTTGTGTTCTAAGTTTCTGTCGCTTGTTCTTGAATGATTAAGATTGATTGTTGATTGTGTAAAGCTACTGATTAGGTTGATAAATAACTCTTGTTTGTCCATTACATTGTTTGAAATCGTTGCTTGAGTTCTTTTGATTATCGAACATGGCGGCTGCGCGAGTTAAGAGTTAAAACCCTAAGCAAATTTCCCTTTTTCTAAGCTTTTGATTGTGAAAGAGTTTTTCAATTTCCTTTTTTTTATGTACTCGCAAACTGATTAGAATTGGACTACATTGCAAGTTTGTGTCATTAAGTTACTAGTGGTACACGTGAAACTTGATTTAAAACGCCTCATACTTGAACATCACGCCATAAAACTTGATACAATTTGACTTAAAGTTGTTTTACGTTTTGAGTTACTACCTTGTTCTTATTCCTAGGACTACTTACTTTGAGTTACTTGTTTGTGTACCAGGTACATGGCACTTCCCACGGAAGCAACGGAGGACTTACAGAAGCTCATCGCGGACCAGATCGCCGCAGCCCTTCAACAGATGCTTCCCCAACAGATTTCTCAACACCTTACCCTGGAACGCGAACAGCAGTCCAAGAGGACCGTGGTAGTCTCGTCCGAGTCCGAGAGTGAGCCTACTCCTACCCCCTCAGGAGCCATCCGGATTGCCAGGGGAAAGGGTGTCGCCGGTACGTCCAAATTCCAAGCCGTTCGCAACGTCTTTCCTATCGGTACCCGGAATAACCCTGCTGGCCGAGACTACCTCAACCTTGACGCGGATGAAGAAGACCCGTCACCCAGGCGTCGAGTGCAAGGAGAACGTGACGAGGACGGACATAATGCCCCTCGGCACCGAGGACATGCCCGACGCCGAACCCAAACCATTGTCGGTCACCGTGTCTATGAGGATTCGGATGACGGGTATTACAACCACTCGGATCGAAGTAGGAGAAGCCCCAGACACGAGAGACGTGACCGAGATGATCCGAGAGATTCTGAGAGGCAACATCTGAAGCACATCAAGGCTAAGTTCCCTCCTTTCCAAGGCAAGAACGACCCGGAAGCCTATCTAGATTGGGAGAGTGATGTGCCCCAGTACATGGAGCCGAGCCGACATGAAGATCAGGAACCAAGCATGGAACCAGGCAGACATGAAGATCGGGAACCAGACCGATATGGAGCGGGTCGATATGAAGATCGGGAACCAGACCGATATGAAGCAGGCCGATATGATCGAGAGTCTTGCCGAGCCGTGTACCGGATCGACCCACGGACGTCCGGATCAAAACTTCAACAAAACTCTCGACCAAACGATCAAGCCGACCAAACGGAAGTCTTTCTCGACGAACAACTCGATCTTCCAAGACCAACGGATCCGAGTCCGACCGAGGTTTCTCCCTTCTAAACCATTTGGTCCGTACCGTATGTGCTGATGGCCGAGTTGATGAACTGACCGGACCCTTTGATCCAATCTCGCATTTTGATCATCTTGATTTCTCTAAGGCCAAGCTTCTCAAGCTTTCAAAAGACTTAGGCCGCGTTTGGACCGAGTCGGTCCGAGAAGAACTTTCATCCGACCATATTTACCGAACCGGGTGCATGATACTCCTAAACCGCGGCGCATCGAACATCGACCAAGTAGACGAATCGACCAAGTAGCCGAAGAGACAAAAAGCAGCCGAATGGTCATCTTTGCTTGGTCAACAATAATTTCCGCGCCACATTTAAAAATTAGTCAAAGACCTCTTTTTCAATGCATTGTTTTCCACAACCTCAATTTATGTCTTTGACTAGAAACACTATAAGTATGTAATCTTTTTGTTGGAATAAGATCATCGAATATTTTATCAACCTTTTTGAGAGTTTCACTCTTTGTTCTTTGTAAGAACTTCTCTTGTTTCTTGGTGAGTCATATCCAAGCAAACACTTCCTCAAATCGTTGGACTTGTGCGTCATATCAAGCAACGACGAGAGAACCCTTCAAGTGGTGGACTTGTGCGTCATATCAAGCATCCTTGAAGTCGGGAATATCAAAGGCCTTCCGCAACCTTTGTGCGACCCTTCATTCCAACCAGTTCTCCTTTCCGGAGTTCATATCCCCTAAACCGTACCATTAGAGTGATCCCGTTCCTAGGGTCCTTCAAGTGGTATCGAGCCACTCTTTTGGTATTTTCTTATTCATTTCATCTTCTCATCTTCTCATTTTCTTTTAAAACACTTCTTATTCTACCTATCTTAAATCCGGGCCCCTCATTACCATCCGATTAAAAAAAAAAAAAAAAAAAAAAAGAAAACAAAAGAAAACAAAAGAAAAGAAAAGAAAAAGTTTCAAAGTCATATTGACGGATTGGTGGTGGAAGAGAAAGCCTGTGGCTGAGGAGAAATCCAGCCTTTGAGGTGGTTAAAACGGATTTCAAAACACAAAATCTCTTATCTTTCTATCTTCAAAAAAAAAAAAAAAAAAATTCTCTTTTGTTTGCTTAGACTTGTCCATTGGGATTCTTAGACTCGTTCCTCTTAGAACCTTGAGTGGAAACTCGTTTGTGAGATCACCAAAAATCCGAGGGAAACACTTGAGTGGGCGAGGATCAAACACTTGAGAGAGTGAGAAAGTTTTATCTAACGTTTGTTGTTTTAAATTTCAGGAACCATGAGTAGTGACGAAGAAAGAAACCGACCGGAAAACTCTAACCATGGATTAACTAATTTCCAAATGCGTGCTTTGAATGATTCTATGACTAACATGATGAATGCAGGTTTAGAACAGATTCACCAGCGACTTGATGAGATTCAAACCAGCCGACAAACTCATGCCCGGACCGAAGCAAGACGAGGTCGACCAAGTAGGCGCTACCGGTCCAACGATGAGATCAACGAGGAAGACGTCCAAGAGGATGAAGACCGATCGACCAACCGGCCTAGGAGAGGTCAACGAAACCGAGAGCAAGGTGATTTCAATCCATTTGCTAGGAACGATAACGTTAATAATAACCTAGGTGGATTAAAACTGAAAATCCCAACTTTTAGTGGTAAAAACGACCGGATGCCTTCCTTGAGTGGGAAAGAAAAATTGAATTGGTTTTTGATTGTCAAAACTTGTCTGAAATTAAAAAGGTTAGATTGGGCGCCACTGAATTCACGGGCTATGCTATTAACTGGTATGATCAAGTTGTGACTCATAGGAGGAGAACAGGTGAGAGGCCAATTGAGACATGGGCCGAGCTTTCCATGCTGATGAGGAAGCGATTTGTTCCTACTCACTACCACTGTGAACTACACCGAAGCTAAGGCGTTTGCTTCAAGGCACCAAGTCCGTGGAAGACTACTACCAAGAGATGGAAGTCTTGATGATCAAAGCGGATGTAGAAGAGCCATTGGAAGCCACTATGGCACGATTTCTTTCAGGACTTAACCGTGACATCCAAGATCGAATGGAGCTTCAAGAGTATGTTACTATTGAGCAGATGCTACACAAAGCCATCTTGATCGAACAACAAGTCAAAAGAAAAGGCTACTCAAAACCGGCCTTTACTCCCAAACCGGCCTTTACTCCTAAACCAAGCTATCAAGACAAGGGTAAGTCGTCTACCACAACAAATAACGCTTTTAAAACTGATGCTCCTGCTCGTTTTGACAAAGGAAAGGCGATAGAGACTCCCGGCCGAGCAAGAGACATTAGGTGTTTCAAATGTCAGGGCCTAGGACACTATGCCAAGGATTGCCCAAACCAACGTGTGATGATTCTCATGGAGAATGGTGACATCGAGTACGAGGAAGAAGAGGAAAGTAAGGAAGACTTGGGTCCTATCTTTGATGAGGAAGAAGACGCTTTTGATTATCCCCATCACGGACCACTTCTTGTTACTCGAAGAGCATTAAGCGTACAACCCAAAACCAACGACAAAGAACAAAGGGAGAATCTCTTTCACTCTCGTTGTTTAATTTCTGAAAAAGTTTGTTCTTTAATCATTGATGGAGGTAGTTGCACTAACGTGGCTAGTGACATCCTTGTGAAGAAACTTGGGCTCGTTACTCGACCACTTTCTCATCCTTTCAGGTTAGAATGGCTCAATGAGACCGGAGAACAATACGTCAAGGAACAGGTCACCATCCCTCTTACCATTGGACGATATGAAGATGAGGTCGTACGCAATGTTCTGCCCATGGACGCTTTGCCATATCCTTTTGGGACGCCCGTGGCAATTTGATAAGAAAGCTGTCCATGATGGTTTCACCAACCGGCACTCCTTTGACCATAAAGGGAAAAAGATCACACCGGTACCGTTAACACCTTCGGAAGTTCACCAAGACCAGGTCCAACTCAAAAAGAACCGGGACAAAGAGACCAAGTTAGCCGAACCAGAATCGTCTAAAAGAAACTCCAATTTCTTCATCAAAGAAAACCAGGTCGGGAAATCTCTTTACTCTCAAAAGCCATTTCTTTTACTCGTTTATAAGGAATCTTTAATGGCTTCATCTTCGACCTTGCACCGGAGGTTCCGAGTGAATTTTTAGATATTTTGCGAGAATTTTTCGATGTCTTTCCGGATGAGAATCCTAAGGGATTGCCACCAATACGAGGCATTGAGCATCGGATAGATTTTGTTCCGGGCGCCTCTTTGCCGAACCGGCCAGCCTATCGTACCAATCCGGTGGAGACTAAGGAGCTTCAAAAACAGATCGGAGACCTTCTTGAGAAAGGCTATATCCGTGAAAGCCTCGGTCCTTGTGCCGTGCCCGTACTACTTGTACCCAAAAAGGATGGGACTTGGCGCATGTGTGTGGACTGTCGCGCCATCAACAACATCACGGTAAAGTATAGGCATCCCATTCCTAGACTAGACGACATGTTAGATGAGTTGCATGGTTCATGTATTTTCTCTAAAATAGATTTGAAAAGTGGTTACCATCAAATAAGGATGAAAGAGGGTGATGAATGGAAAACGGCATTTAAAACCAAACTAGGATTGTATGAATGGCTTGTTATGCCATTTGGGCTTACTAATGCACCTAGTACTTTCATGCGGTTGATGAATCACGTCTTGAGATCTTTTATAGGTCATTTTGTTGTAGTTTATTTTGATGACATTCTTATCTATAGCAAAAACCTTGACGATCATAGGAAGCACTTGAATTCTGTTCTTGAAATTCTTAGAAAAGAGAGACTCTTTGCAAATCTTGGTAAATGCTCTTTTGGAACAGATCACGTGGTGTTCTTAGGTTTTGTTGTAGGTATCGACGGACTTAGGGTGGACGAGGAAAAGGTCAAGGCCATCCGTGACTGGCCAAGTCCAACAACCGTGAGTGAAGTAAGAAGTTTCCATGGACTTGCTGGATTCTATAGGCGGTTTGTTCCAAACTTCGGTACCATTGCCGCCCCATTGATGAAGTAATCAAGAAGAATGTCGGATTCAAATGGGAACAAGATCAAGAAGAGGCATTCCAGATTCTCAAAGGGAAGTTGACCCAAGCCCCTTTACTTGTACTTCCTGATTTTTCTAAGGCTTTTGAGATTGAATGTGATGCCTCGGGCGTGGGTATTGGTGCTGTTTTGATGCGGGAAAAGAAGCCCATTGCCTACTTCGGTGAAAAGCTTGGAGGAGCCACGCTTAACTATCCCACTTATGACCAAGAGTTGTATGCTTTGGTGAGAGCTCTTCAAACGTGGCAACATTACCTTTGGCCGAAGGAGTTCATCATCCACACCGACCACCAATCTCTAAAACATCTCAAAGGTCAGCAAAAGTTGAACAAAAGGCATGCCCGTTGGGTAGAGTTCATTGAGACATTTCCATATGTCATAAAGTACAAGCAAGGTAAGGAAAACGTTGTGGCTGATGCCTTGTCTCGGAGGTATACTCTTCTCTCAGCCCTTGAAACTAAACTGCTTGGTTTTGAATTTATCAAAGACTTGTATGCAACCGATCCTGATTTCAAGGAGATTGTTCAAAAATGTTCCAAAACGGCTTATGGAAAATATTTTCAAAATTCTGGATTTTTATTCTTTGATAACCGTTTGTGTGTGCCCCAATGTTCTTTGAGGGAGTTGTTTCTTAGGGAAGCTCATGGCGGAGGACTCATGGGACACTTTGGAATAAAGAAAACCTACAAGGCCGTTTATGACCATTTCTATTGGCCAAGCTTGAAAAAGGATGTGGAAAGGATTTGTGACCGTTGTGTGGTTTGTAAGAAATCAAAGACTAAAGCATCAAATCACGGTTTGTACTCGGCTCTACCTATTCCTTCTCATCCATGGGTAGACATTTCTATGGATTTTGTACTTGGTTTGCCTAGATCAAAAGCTGGTCGAGACTCTATCTTTGTGGTTGTAGATAGATTTTCGAAAATGGCTCATTTCATTCCATGCCATAAAGCTGATGATCTTTGTTCAAGTTGCCGATTTATTCTTTAGAGAAATAGTTAGGTTGCATGGAATGCCTAGGACCATTGTTTCGATCGTGATGCTAAGTTCCTTAGCTATTTTTGGAAAACCTTATGGTCTAAGTTAGGAACGAGATTGATGTTTTCAACAACTTGTCATCCTCAAACTGATGGTCAAACCGAGGTTGTGAATCGAACCTTATCCGCACTACTTAGATCATTGGTTAAAAATAATCTTAGGCTTTGGGAAGAATGTTTACCTCATGTAGAATTTGCTTATAATCATGCTATGCATTCGGCTACCAAATTCTCTCCTTTTGAGGTTGTTTACGGGTTTAATCCTTTATCTCCACTTGATCTTTTACCTTTGCCTTTAAGTGAAAGAGTTAGCACAGATGGTAAAAGAAAGGTGATACTATCAAGAAGCTGCATGAACGAGTCCATGCCAACATTAAAACCCGAACCGAAAGCTACAAGAAATATGCCGACAAGAAAAGAAAGGAGGTGGTTTTCAAGGAAGGTGATCTTGTTTGGGTCCACTGCGGAAAGAACGGTTTCCAGAAGAAAGAAAGTCAAAACTCATGCCTAGGGTCGATGGTCCATTTCGGATCCTTAGGAAGATCAACGACAACGCTTATCAACTTGATTTACAAGGTAAGTATGACATTTCTTCAAGCTTTAATGTTGCTGATCTTTCTCCGTTTCATGTAGATGATCCGGATTTGTGGGCAAATCCTTTTAAAGAAGGAGGGGATGATGTGCCCCAAAGTACATGGAGCCGAGCCGACATGAAGATCGGGAACCAAGCATGGAACCAGGCGGACATGAAGATCGGGAACCGGACCGATATGGAGCGGGTCGATATGAAGATCGGGAACCGGACCGATATGAAGCGAGGCCGATATGATCGAGAGTCTTGCCGAGCCGTGTACCGGATCGACCCACGGACGTCCGGATCAAAACTTCAACAAAACTCTCGACCAAACGATCAAGCCGACCAAACTGGAAGTCTTTCTCGACGAACAACTCGATCTTCCAAGACCAACGGATCCGAGTCCGACCGAGGTTTCTCCCTTCTAAACCATTTGGTCCGTACCGTATGTGCTGATGGCCGAGTTGATGAACTGACCGGACCCTTTGATCCAATCTCGCATTTTGATCATCTTGATTTCTCTAAGGCCAAGCTTCTCAAGCTTTCAAAAGACTTAGGCCGCGTTTGGACCGAGTCGGTCCGAGAAGAACTTTCATCCGACCATATTTACCGAACCGGGTGCATGATACTCCTAAACCGCGGCGCATCGAACATCGACCAAGTAGACGAATCGACCAAGTAGCCGAAGAGACAAAAAGCAGCCGAATGGTCATCTTTGCTTGGTCAACAATAATTTCCGCGCCACATTTAAAAATTAGTCAAAGACCTCTTTTTCAATGCATTGTTTTCCACAACCTCAATTTATGTCTTTGACTAGAAACACTATAAGTATGTAATCTTTTTGTTGGAATAAGATCATCGAATATTTTATCAACCTTTTTGAGAGTTTCACTCTTTGTTCTTTGTAAGAACTTCTCTTGTTTCTTGGTGAGTCATATCCAAGCAAACACTTCCTCAAATCGTTGGACTTGTGCGTCATATCAAGCAACGACGAGAGAACCCTTCAAGTGGTGGACTTGTGCGTCATATCAAGCATCCTTGAAGTCGGGAATATCAAAGGCCTTCCGCAACCTTTGTGCGACCCTTCATTCCAACCAGTTCTCCTTTCCGGAGTTCATATCCCCTAAACCGTACCATTAGAGTGATCCCGTTCCTAGGGTCCTTCAGAGAGGAAGATGGAATCTAGTTTCTTGTGCCACGACACCTACGCAGCCAACAAGGTGAAGATAGCCATCTCAGAATTCAGTGACTATGCCTTGCTTTGGTGGGATCAACAGTGTACGTCTCGGAGCCGTCACAATGAGCAGCCCATCCAGACTTGGCCTCAACTCACCGCCCTCATGAGAAAACGGTTTGTTCCCAACCACTACCACCGGGAAGTTCTCAACAAACTCAGGAAGCTTACCCAAGGATCCAGCTCCGTCCGAGATTATTTCCAAGAGATGGAAACCCTCTTGATTAGGGCTGGCCTAGAAGAGGATGAAGAGGTCACTTTAGCTCGGTTCATTGGTGGACTTAGCCGAGACATCCAGGACAAAGTAGAGCTTCAAACCTATGGGGATCTTGAGGAGCTTGTGCACAAGGCAGAGCTAGTGGAGAGTCAGAACAAGAGACGGTATGCCAAGCCTAGCTTCTCCACGCCGAGCAAGCCCAAGGACTTCACCCCCACACGGCCACCTTTCACCAAAGACACCAAACCAACCCCTGCGGCTAAGGAAGAGACCAAGTATGATCCTAAGAGCCGAGGCAACACCTCTTCTAGTAACGTCAGGTGCTTCAGGTGTCAAGGGATGGGCCATTACTCCAGAGAATGTCCCAACAAGAAGGTGTTTATGCTGCTTGATAGCGGTGAGGTTGTACCCCAAGACTCGATTCCGAGCCGAAGCCGAAGAAGGAGAAGAAGAGACAGCCGCTATTGGAGAGATGTTAGTAGCTCGGAGGACTCTAAGTGTCCGAACCAACCGGAGGAGCCGGTGCGGCGTGATCATCTCTTCCACACCCGGTGCCTCATCAAGGGCAAGGTTTGCAGCTTGATCATCGATGGTGGTAGTTGTACCAACGCTGCTAGTGAGCTTATGGTGAAGAAGTTAAGCCTAGCCACCATCTCCCACCCCAGGCCATATAAGTTACAATGGCTTAACGAGAGTGGAGCTCTCACGGTAACACATCGAGGTCCGGTTTACTCTTGCCATTGGTAAGTATGAGGATGAAGTCCTGTGTGATGTGATACCAATGGGGTCGAGCCATGTGCTTCTTGGTAGACCTTGGCAATCAGATAGAAGGGTTATGCATGACGGGTACACCAACAAGCACTCCTTTGAGTTCAAAGGCCGAAAGATTACTCTTGCTCCTCTCACACCAAGTGAAGTCTACCAAGATCAGCTTTATCTCAAGCTCAAGGAAGACAAAGAGAGGGAGCATGTTCCAGCCACCAGCCTCTACATAAACCAAAGAGAAGTTTCTCAACTCTTAGCTTCAGATTGTTCTATTATGTTATTTGTGTACAAGGAGAGCCTTGTTAGTACTAACCCCACACAGGATCTCCCTAGTGATATGTCTAAGCTATTGCAGGATTTTAGTGATGTCTTTCCCCAGGAGATACCCCCAGGCCTACCACCCATCCGAGGCATTGAGCACCAGATTGACTTGGTACCCGGTTCAGCACTACCAAACCGACCAGCTTATAGGACCAATCCGGTGGAGACCAAGGAACTTCAAAAGCAAGTAGAAGAACTTATGAGCAAGGGACACATTCGTGAGAGCATGAGTCCGTGTGCCGTGCCGGTTCTTCTCGTGCCAAAGAAGGACGGATCGTGGAGGATGTGTGTTGATTGCCGAGCCATCAAAAACATCACGGTTAAGTATCGCCATCCTATCCCTAGACTTGATGATATGCTTGATGAATTGCGCGGTTCTAACATTTTCTCTAAGATTGATCTTAAGAGCGGTTATCATCAGATTAGGATGAAGGAAGGTGATGAATGGAAGACGGCTTTCAAGACCAAGCAAGGCCTCTATGAGTGGCTAGTCATGCCTTTTGGACTTACTAATGCACCGAGTACATTTATTCGTCTAATGAACCATGTTTTGAGATCTTTTATAGGTGTATTCGTGGTGGTATACTTTGATGACATCCCGATCTTCGGTAGGAGCTTAGCCGAGCACATTGACCACGTCCGAGCCGTTCTTGAAGTTCTAAGGAGGGAAAACCTGTTTGCCAACATAGACAAATGCACCTTTTGTACTAACCAGGTTGTATTCTTAGGCTTTGTTGTGAGTGCAGAAGGAGTACAGGTCGATGAGGAGAAGATCAAGGTTATCCGGGATTGGCCTAAGCCGACCACCATTGGAGAAGTCCGGAGCTTTCATGGGCTTGCCGGGTTCTACCGTCGTTTTGTCCGGGACTTTAGCACCATTGCTGCACCATTGACCGAAGTGATCAAGAAGGATGTGGGATTTAAGTGGGGAGAAGCACAAGACAAGGCTTTCGAATGCCTTAAAGAGAAGCTTATCAATTCCCCTTTGCTTTTATTACCTGATTTCCTTAAGACTTTTGAGATTGAATGTGATGCGTCTGGTGTAGGGATTGGGGCAGTTCTAATGCAGGAACGGAGGCCTATAGCTTACTTCAGTGAGAAGCTAAGTGGAGCCACGCTAAACTATCCCACATACGACAAGGAGCTCTACGCGCTGGTGAGAGCCTTGCAGACTTGGCAACACTACCTTTGGCCGAAGGAGTTTGTTATCCACACCGATCATGAGTCTCTCAAGCATCTTAAGGGCCAACAGAAGATGAACAAGAGACATGGCCGCTGGATAGAGTTCATAGAGACTTTCCCCTACGTGATCAAATACAAGAAAGGTAAGGACAATGTCGTGGCCGACGCATTGTCCCGGAGACAGGATGGTTATCTCTTTTACAACAACAAGCTATGTATACCCGGCGGTTCGGTAAGAGAGTTGTTGGTTAGGGAAGCACACGGAGGAGGCCTAGCTGGGCACTTTGGCCAAGCCAAGACACTGGCCAGCCTCCAAGCCTACTTCTATTGGCCTCACATGAGAAGAGACGTCGACAAGATCTGCCTTGCTTGTGTTACGTGCAAGCAAGCCAAGAGTAAGGTGCAACCTCACGGTTTCTACACACCTTTACCAATACCTTCTCATCCTTGGACAGAAATTTCTATGGATTTTGTAATAGGCTTACCTCGAACCAGGAATGGTAGAGACTCTATATTTGTGGTTGTAGACAGGTTTAGCAAGATGGCTCACTTCATAGCTTGCCACAAGATCGATGACGCGGTTAGCGTAGCTAATTTGTTTTTCGGGGAAGTGGTCAGATTGCACGGCATGCCTCGGGTGATTGTCTCAGATCGTGACACCAAGTTCTTGAGTCACTTCTGGCGTACCTTGTGGGCCAAGCTAGGGACCAAACTCTCATTCTCCACCACCTGCCATCCCCAAACCGATGGCCAAACCGAAGTAGTCAACAGGTCCTTATCCACACTTCTCAGGACCCTGGTAAGAAGCAATCTCAAGGCATGGGAGGAGTGTCTACCCCATGATGAGTTTGCTTACAATCACGCTAAGCACTCTACTACTCTATACTCACCGTTTGAATTGGTTTATGGCTTTAACCCTATGTCTCCCCTTGATCTAATCGCGTTGCCTTTGAGTGAAGTGTCTAGTTTTGATGGCAGCAAGAAGGCCGAGCAGGTTAAGAAGATGCACGAGAAGGCCAAAGCGAACATCGAGAAAAAGACCGAGCAATACGTTAGGCAAGCGAACAAGGGCCGCAGGGAGATGCTGTTTGAGGAAGGCGATTTGGTGTGGGTCCACTTGAGGAAGGAACGATTCCCAGCTGAGAGGAAGTCCAGGCTTATGCCCCGAGTTGATGGGCCATTCAAAGTTACCAAGCGGATCAACGACAATGCATACAAGATTGATCTTCAAGGTAAGTATTCAATATCCGAGTCGTTCAACGTTATTGACTTGTCACCCTATTTTGCAGATTCAGATTTGAGGACAAATCCATTTCAAGAGGGAGGGGATGATATGAGCATGGAACCGGATGCCCAAGCAAAACCGGCGCCCGATGCCCGAGCGAAACCGGCGCCCGATGCCCGAGCGAAACCGGAGCCCGATGCTCGAGCGAAACCGGCACCGAGCAACGATAAAGTAGAGGGAGCGATTACGCGGGCAAAAGCCAAGAAGCTAGCTCGGGATGTCCATACGATGATCATGGAGGAACTTGGAGGAGCAGCTAGGAGCTTCTTCAACATCTTTACCAAGGCCTAGACGAAAGACCAAGCTAATGAAACTAGGTAACTAAGTGTTTCGACTCGGTACTCTTTCCCTTTGCGTAGGTTTGTCCCATTGGGTTTACTACGCAAGGGTTTTAACGAGGCCAAGAAGAGCACTACGTCGGTTACTTAGGGGCATTAGCTTGAAGAGTGTACTAAGCAAGGCACTGAAAATACTTGTTGTCCTATCCGCTAAACTACATGGCGTTTCTCCTTATTTAAAATGTCATGTTGTTTTGCAATTTCCTTTTCTCTTATGTTGCAATTTCCTTTTCTCTTATGTTGCGATTTCCTTTTCTAAGACGATTTCCTTTTTGTTTTAAAACGTGAAACCCTAAAGAAGAAGCGACATGTGCTCTCTCTTTATAAGGGATCACGCCTCCTTTCTTCTTCTTTAGTCAAACTTTTATCATCAACTTCTTTGTTAGACTCACCTTGATTCTTCATTGAATCGAAGCACTTACAAGTCCTAGTTACTTCCAAGTGTTTCGCGAATCATCAAGCAATCCTCCCATCGATTGCTTGAGTTGTCCACCATCCATCTCGCATCCCAATCACCTCCATATCCCCCCCAGTTTTGTTCTTGAAGTCGCCACCATCTGCACAATCTTTCCCTATCCGCTTGCATCCGTTTTCGGACAAACACCGCGAGACCACCTCCCATCTAACCATCAATCCGCCGAGAAGAGTCCTTTGCCTTTGCCCAAGAGTTGAGATCCTAACCAAGGGTGTATCGGTATCCAACTCGGCCGTACACTCACGGGTTAACTTAAGAAGGTGCGGCCACAAGTGTGATTAGTGACGGGTGGCGCGGCTAAACGTGTAGATGTGGACCGATTTGGAATATTCCCATGATACCATTTCTAGGCGACATTGTTTTGTTTATTTATACTCCTCTCTTTGTAAACAACAATCTTCTCAATGAAACTTATCCGATTCAATCTCTCTCTCTTATTACTCTCTCTCTCTTGTTCTTGAGGTTCTTCATAGAACTCAAGAACACAAACACTTAAACACTTCTAATTCTTATCAAAAACTAACATGGTATCGAGCAAGTTTGCTCGGAACCTAAATCTCGCTTCCGCTACTTTTCTCTTCGGCGCTCGGGCATCCTCGTTGCTGCGTTTTGCTTACGGGCATCCTCGTCGCTCGGTGATTTCAGCATCCGATAAACAAAACTATCGGGCTTTTTCGGCGCCCGATAACAAAATCTCGGTGCTCGGTTACTCTCGGCGTTTCTCGGTACCAACATTTCCCGGTGCTAGGCTAGCCTCGGTTTTCGTGCACACTCAACAAAGCTGGATACTTTCGGTTCTAAAGCCTAGAACTTGAAGAAAGGTATCATTTTTGGTCTTTAGAATCCTAGATCTATCCAAGACTTTCTTTTCTCGGTGCTCGGCTAGATCTATTCGAGACATACTTTTCTCCTTCAAACCAAGCGTTAACCATGGAAGACAAAGAATCCAAGAAGACTTCTTGTCCGGTTACCTTGAAAGGTATCAACTACCTCTTATGGGCAAGAACCATGAAGATTGCTCTTTGTGGCCGAGGCTATTGGAATCACATCCTTACTCGTCAAGACGCCCCCATTGACTTCAACTTTGGAGATAGCGAGCTCACAAATGAAGATGAGAAGTGGTTCCAACTAGACCAAAAGATTCTTGGGATCATCCAAGGATCTCTTGAGCCGTCTATCTTGGAAGCCTACTCCTATTGTGAGAATGCCAAGGAGTTATGGGATACTCTCCAAACCGTCTATGGCAACACATCTAACCTAAGTCGGGTTTATGAAGTCAAGAAGGCTATCAACGACCTTAACCAAGAAGACACCGAGTTCACAAAGCATTTCGGAAAGTTTAGGTCCCTATGGGCCGAATTGGAAATGCTCCGTCCAAGCACTATCGACCCAAAGGTGCTAAATGAACGAAGAGAACAAGACAAGGTCTTCGGTTTACTCTTAACACTCAACGGCAGCTATAAGGAGATCACCAAACATCTTCTCCGAGCCGATACCCTACCAAACCTTGAAGAGGTGTGTGCTCAACTTCAAAGGGAACAAGGTTCCATTGAGCTCTTTGAGGGCAAGAAGGAGCTAGTAACCGCAAATAAGGTGGCATTCAAACCATCATCCAAGACGTATGAAGAAAGGAGGGCCTTGACATGTGAGCATTGCAAGAAGAAAGGCCACAACAAGGAGAAGTGTTGGATTTTGTATCCTAATCTCAAGCCGGCCAAGTTCAAGGACGCCAAGGCTCACTTCTCCAACGATGACACCATGAGTAGTCCAAGCACAAGTGGGTCAAACCGGAGCAACAAGGAAGAGGAGAGCTCGGCCATGGTTCCTTTCAAGGACGACTTTGTGAGGAGATCCGATCTCGATGCTCTTCTCAAGGCTTTAAAAGGCTCCGGTATTGGTAAAACTCCCTTTTACTCCCTTAGTGCTAACATCCTTGGTAAAGATCTTAGTAAACCTATTGTCATTGATTCCGGTGCTTCTCATCACATGATTAGTAACCTAGACTTGATTAGTGACATAGAACCGGCTCTAGGGAATGTAATCATTGCAAATGGGAGTAAAATACCTATAGAAGGATTAGGGAACCTTAAACTATTTGATAGAGAATCTAAGGCCCTTTACATGCCTAGTTTCACATCTAATCTTCTATCCGTTAAACAAATAGCTTGTGACTTAAATTGCAATGTTATCTTCGGTCCTAATGATGTGATTTTTCAGGATATTGAGAGTAAAAGGATTGTGGGAAAGGGGATCACAAGAGGCGATCTCTATGTCCTAGAGAAAAACTCCTTTAATACTTCTAATGCTTTGTTTTGTCATGCTTTTAAAACGGTTTTATCCGAAGTAAACAATGTTATTTGGCATTATAGACTTGGTCATCCTCATTTAAATGCTTTGAAAACCATTTTGCCTAATGTTAAGTTTAATCATGAAACTTGTGAAGCATGTATCTTAGGAAAACATTGCCGAACCGTTTTTCAAAAATCAAACATGATATATAAACCTTTTGAACTTGTGCATTCGGATGTATGGTCATCACCTTGTAAGTCTAGGGATAATCACTCGTATTTTGTCACATTCATAGATGAAAGCTCTAAATACACTTTTGTCACATTCATAGATAGAAGCTTTTCAAAATTTTCAAAACTATGTGACTAACCACTATAATGTCAAGATTAAGACTTTTAGGTCCGACAATGGTGGAGAATACACAAGTAGAGCATTCAAAGAACACATAGCCAAGCATGGGATCCTCCATCAAACCACATGCCCATACACACCACAACAAAATGGTGTAGCCGAAAGGAAGAACCGGCACTTAATGGAAGTGACACGGTCCATGATGTTCCACATGAACATACCAAAGAGGTTTTGGTCCGATGGGGTTCTCACGGCATGCTATCTTATCAACCGCACACCAACACAAGTCTTGAAGAATGAATCTCCATTCAAGGTATTGAATAAAACTAATCCTTTTATCAATCATCTAAGAGTGTTCGGTTGTGTGTGCTATGTGTTTGTACCTAGTGAGCAAAGGAACAAGCTTGAAGCCAAAAGCACCAAGGCTATGTTCATTGGCTACTCGAACACCCAAAAGGGGTATAAATGCTATGTACCCGAAACAAGAAGGGTGTTGGTATCAAGAGAGGTCAAGTTTCTAGAAGGACAAAGCTACTACAAGGAAAACAATTGGGAGAATGTCAAAGACTTACCCGAAGTTGTTACGGATAGAGCTACAAGTCTTAGGAACTTGATGAGGAACCTTGGTATGGATAGCTATGAAGAAACAAGAAGTGAGGAACCAACTCAAGAAACCCACCTTGATCATGAGGGGGAGAACAATGAGGAAGCCGGTACTCAAGAACCAACTACGTCCGGGGGAGAGTCAAATGGTCAAGAAGAACCACAAGCCTCAACCGAGACTAATACTCAACAACAAAGTGATCAAGAAGTTCATGACCAAGGTGTGTCCCAAGAAGAAGAGCCGCTGGTTCTAAGAAGGAGCACTAGAGTCAAGAGACATCCATCCAATTGGGTCAACACTAGGGTGTACTTTAACAACAAAGCCGAGGCACATCCGACTCAAGCCGTGTGTTCTCTTGCAAGCTTTCCAAAGGAACATCAAGCCTTTACCACCTCCATGGATCAACAAGTTATTCCAAGGACTTATGAAGAGGCAATGAAGGAGGAAGTTTGGGTTAAAGCGGTTGAAGCCGAGAACAAGGCCATGGAAGACAATGAAACTTTCTATGAAACCAACCTACCAAAAGGGAAGAAGGCAGTGAGCTCAAGATATGTCTTCACCGTCAAATATCTAAGCAATGGAGAGATAGAGAGACACAAGGCAAGATTGGTAGCAAGAGGCTTCACTCAAACTTATGGAGAGGACTACCTAGACACATTTGCCCCGGTTGCAAAACTCCACACGGTTCGGGTAATCTTATCACTTGCCACTAACCTATCATGGGATCTCTTCCAAATGGATGTGAAGAATGCCTTCCTACAAGGAGAGCTTGAAGAGGAAGTCTACATGACTCCACCACCTGGCCTAGAAATCACTCCCGGGAAAGTCCTACGGTTAAGAAAAGCCATCTACGGCCTCAAGCAATCACCTAGAGCTTGGTATCACAAGCTTAGCTCAACATTGATGGCAAAAGGATTCAAGAGATCACAAGCCGAGCATACCCTCTTCACCCTACAAAACCAAGAAGGTATAGTAGTGGTACTAGTGTATGTAGACGACATCATCATCTCCGGAAACAACAAGGGAGGTATTCAAGAAACTAAATCTTTCCTTAAATCTAAATTTGATATTAAGGACTTAGGTACTCTTAAGTACTTCCTTGGGATTGAAGTGTGTAGATCTAGAGAAGGTCTATTTCTTTCCCAAAGGAAGTACACCCATGATCTTTTAAGTGTTGTCAATATGATAGGTACAAAGCTGGCTAAGACTCCCCTTGAAGACGGCTACAAGAACATTCAAGAAGGTAGTGAGGGTGATCAACCGTACCGAGACCCAATGCTCTATAGACGGCTAGTGGGTAAGCTCATCTACTTGACGATCACTAGACCGGACCTATGCTTTGCCGTGAACCAAGTCTCCCAACACATGCAAAAGCCGAAGCAACACCATTGGAACATGATCATGAGGATCTTGGGCTATCTCAAAGGAACCTCAAGTTTGGGTATTTGGATGGGTTGCAACAAGAACACGGAGGTCATTGGATATTGTGACGCGGACTATGCCGGGTATCTAGAGAGTAGACGGTCAACCACCGACTATTGCACTTTCATTGGTGGCAACCTTGTCACATGGAAGACAAAGAAGCAAAAGATAGTATCTTGCTCAACCGCCGAAGCCGAGTATAGAGCCATGAGGAAGTTGACTCAAGAACTCATGTGGCTAAAGAGCTTGCTAGGGGATTTGGGACTCAAGATTGAAGCGCCAATGACCATGCATTGTGACAATCAAGCGGCTATCCACATAGCAACTAACTCGGTCTACCATGAGAGGACTAAACACATAGAGGTGGATTGTCACAAGGTTAGAGAGAAAATGGTCAAGGGCACTATCCTACCTTTCTACACGAAGAGTCAAGATCAACTCGCGGACATCTTCACCAAGTCCGCAAGCTTGAAAGTTTGTGAGTCCATTCTACCAAGACTTGGACTCATTCGGGCTCTCAACGCCTAAGTCCCTAACCGTATGGTCTTGTACTCTTTTCCCTTAGGTGAGTTTTATCCCAAGTGGTTTTCTCACCAAGGTTTTTAACGAGGCAAGGTAATACGGGTTCCAAGCTTAGCCATTCAACTAGGCTAAGTTTGCGGGGGAGTATTGAAGAGACTAAGGCGCTTATCCGAATACATTGTCCAATCAAGATAAGTGCCCATACTTGTGGACCAAGCATTGGCCAAAGTATTCTCTTAACATAGTTACCGTTACAAAGGGAAGGTTACAAAGAGAAGGATCTAGAAACAATAAGACCGTTGCCAAATAGAGCCGTTGGACAAGGTCACATGTGCGCCATAAGGGCGCGTGTATCCAACTCGGCCGTACACTCACGGGTTAACTTAAGAAGGTGCGGCCACAAGTGTGATAGTGACGGGTGGCGCGGCTAAACGTGTAGATGTGGACTGATTTGGAATATTCCCATGATACCATTTCTAGGCGACATTGTTTTGTTTATTTATACTCCTCTCTTTGTAAACAACAATCTTTATCCAATCTCAATGAAACTTATCCGATTCAATCTCTCTCTCTCATTACTCTCTCTCTCTTGTTCTTGAGGTTCTTCATAGAACTCAAGAACACAAACACTTAAACACTTCTAATTCTTATCAAAAACTAACATTGTACAAGTTTGACGAACGTATGAAACATCTAACAACGCGTTTCTAGGACTCTAAACCAAGTTTCATGCAACATGAGTGCTTATAAGTATCTCAATGAGATTTGTATAAGTTTCATGAACTTATGAAACATCTAACAACGCGTTTCTAGGACTCTAAATCAAGTTTCATGCAACATGAGAGCTTATAAGTTCCTCAATGAGCTTTGTAAAAGTTTGACGAACGTATGAAACATCTAACAACACTTTTCTAGGACTCTAAACCAAGTTTCATCCAACATGAGTGCTTATAAGTTCCTCAATGAGCTTTGTACAAGTTTCACGAACTTATGAAACATCTAACAACGCGTTTCTAAGACTCTAAACCAAGTTATATGCAACATGAGTTCTTATAAGTTCCTCAATGAGCTTTGTACAAGTTTGACGAACATATGAAACATCTAACAACGCGTTTCTAGGACTCTAAACCAAGTTCCATGCAACATGAGTGTTTATAATTGTCTCAATGAGCTTTGTACAAGATTGACGAACTTATGAAACATCTAACAACGCGTTTCTAGGACTCTAAACCAAATTTCATGCAACATGAGAGCTTATAAGTTTCTCAATGAGCTTTGTACAAGTTTGACGAACTTATGAAACATCTAACAACGCGTTTCTAGGACTCTAAACCAAGTTTCATGCAGCATGAGTGCTGATAAGTATCTCAATGAGCTTTGTATAAGTTTCACAAACTTATGAAACATCTAACAACGCGTTTCTAGGACTCTAAATCAAGTTTCATGCAACATGAGAGCTTATAAGTTCCTCAATGAGCTTTGTACAAGTTTGACGAACGTATGAAACATCTAACAACGTGTTTCTAGGACTCTAAACCAAGTCTCATGCAACATGAGTGCTTATAAGTTCCTCAATGAGCTTTGTACAAGTTTGGCGAACGTATGAAACATCTAACAACGCGTTTATAGGACTCTAAACCAAGTTTCATGCAACATGAGTGTTTATAAGTGTCTCAATGAGCTTTGTACAAGATTGACGAACTTATGAAAGATCTAACAACACGTTTGTAGGACTCTAAACCAAGTTTCATGCAACATGAGGTCTTATAAGTATCTCAATGAGCTTTGTATAAGTTTGACGAACTTATAAAACATCTAACAACTCGTTTCTAGGACTCTAAACCAAGTTTCATGCAACATGAGAGCTTATAAGTTCCTCAATGAGATTTGTACAAGTTTGACGAACGTATGAAACATCTAACAACTTGTTTTTAGGACTCTAAACCAAGTTAAATGCAACATTAGAGCTTATAAGTTCCTCAATGAGCTTTATACAAGTTTGACGAACTTATGAAACATCTAACAACGCGTTTCTAGGACTCTAAACAAAGTTTCATGCAACATGAGTGCTTATAAGTTCCTCAATGAGCTTTGTACAAGTTTCACGAACTTATGAAACATCTAACAAAGCGTTTCTAGGACTCTAAACCAAGTTACATGTACCATGAGTTCTTATAAGTTCCTCAATGAGCTTTGTACAAGTTTGACGAACGTATGAAACATCTAACAACGCGTTTCTAGGACTCTAAACCAAGTTTCATGCAACATGAGTGCTTATAAGTATCTCAATGAGCTTTGTATAAGTTTCACGAACTTATGAAACATCTAACAACGCGTTTCTAGGACTCTAAATCAAGTTTCATGCAACATGAGAGCTTATAAGTTCCTCAATGAGCTTTGTACAAGTTTGACGAACGTATGAAACATCTAACAACGCGTTTCTAGGACTCTAAACCAAGTTTCATGCAAGATGAGTGCTTATAAGTTCCTCAATGAGCTTTGTACAAGTTTGAAAAACGTATGAAACATCTAACAACGCATTTCTAAAACTCTAAACCAAGTTTCATGCAAGATGAGTGCTTATAAGTTCCTCAATAAGCTTTGTACAAGTTTGACGAACGTATGAAACATCTAACAAATCGTTTCTAGGACTCTAAACCAAGTTTCATGAAAAATGAGAGCTTATAAGTTCCTCAATGAGCTTTGTACAAGTTTGACGAACTTATGAAACATCTAACAACGCGTTTCTAGGACTCTAAACCAAGTTTCATGCAACATGAGTGCTTATAAGTATCTCAATGAGCTTTGTATAAGTTTGACGAACTTATGAAACATCTAAGAACTCGTTTCTAGGAGTCTAAACCAAGTTTCATGCAACATGAGAGCTTATAAGTTCCTCAATGAGATTTGTACAAGTTTGACGAACGTATGAAACATCTAATAACGTGTTTTTAGGATTCTAAACCAAGTTTAATGCAACATGAGAGCTTATAAGTTCCTCAATGAGCTTTATACAAGTTTGACGAACTTATGAAACATCTAACAACGCGTTTCTAGGACCCTAAACCAAGTTTCATGCAACATGAGTGCTTATAAGTTCCTCAATGAGCTTTGTACAAGTTTCACGAACTTATGAAACATCTAACAACGCGTTTCTAGGACTCTAAACCAAGTTACATGCAACATGAGTTCTTATAAGTTCCTCAATGAGCTTTGTACAAGTTTCACGAACTTATGAAACATCTAACAACGCGTTTCTAGGACTCTTAACCAAGTTACATGCAACATGAGTTCTTATAAGTTCCTCAATGAGCTTTTTACAAGTTTGACGAACGTATGAAACATCTAACAAATCGTTTCTAGGACTCTACACCAAGTTTCATGCAACATGAGAGCTTATAAGTTCCTCAATGAGCTTTGTACAAGTTTCACGAACGTATGAAACATCTAACAACGCGTTTCTAGGACTCTAAACCAAGTTTCATGCAACATGAGTGCTTATAAGTTACTCAATAAGGTTTGTACAAATTTCAAGAACTTATGAAACATCTAACAACGCGTTTCTAGGACTCTAAACAAAGTTTCATGCAAGATGAGTGCTTATAAGTTCCTCAATGAGCTTTGTACAAGTTTGACAAACGTATGAAACATCTAACAACGCGTTTCTAAAACTCTTAACCAAGTTTCATGCAAGATGATTGCTTATAAGTTCCTCAATAAGCTTTGTACAAGTTTGACGAACGTATGAAACATCTAACAAATCGTTTCTAGGACTCTAAACCAAGTTTCATGCAACATGAGAGCTTATAAGTTCCTCAATGAGCTTTGTACAAGTTTGACGAACTTATGAAACATCTAACAACGCGTTTCTAGGACTCTAAACCAAGTTTCATGAAACATGAGTGCTTATAAGTATCTCAATGAGCTTTGTATAAGTTTGACGAACTTATGAAACATCTAAGAACTCGTTTCTAGGACTCTAAACCAAGTTTAATGCAACATGAGAGCTTATAAGTTCCTCAATGAGCTTTATACAAGTTTGACGAACTTATGAAACATCTAACAACGCGTTTCTAGGACTCTAAACCAAGAATTATGCAACATGAGTGCTTATAAGTTCCTCAATGAGCTTTGTACAAGTTTCACGAACTTATGAAACATCTAATAACGCGTTTCTAGGACTCTAAACCAAGTTTCATGCAACATGAGTGCTTATAAGTATCTCAATGAGCTTTGTATAAGTTTGACGAACTTATGAAACATCTAAGAACTTGTTTCTAGGAGTCTAAACCAAGTTTCATGCAACATGAGAGCTTATAAGTTCCTCAATGAGATTTGTACAAGTTTGACGAACGTATGAAACATCTAATAACGTGTTTTTAGGATTCTAAACCAAGTTTAATGCAACATGAGAGCTTATAAGTTCCTCAATGAGCTTTATACAAGTTTGACGAACTTATGAAACATCTAACAACGCGTTTCTAGGACCCTAAACCAAGTTTCATGCAACATGAGTGCTTATAAGTTCCTCAATGAGCTTTGTACAAGTTTCACGAACTTATGAAACATCTAACAACGCGTTTCTAGGACTCTAAACCAAGTTACATGCAACATGAGTTCTTATAAGTTCCTCAATGAGCTTTGTACAAGTTTCACGAACTTATGAAACATCTAACAACGCGTTTCTAGGACTCTTAACCAAGTTACATGCAACATGAGTTCTTATAAGTTCCTCAATGAGCTTTTTACAAGTTTGACGAACGTATGAAACATCTAACAAATCGTTTCTAGGACTCTACACCAAGTTTCATGCAACATGAGAGCTTATAAGTTCCTCAATGAGCTTTGTACAAGTTTCACGAACGTATGAAACATCTAACAACGCGTTTCTAGGACTCTAAACCAAGTTTCATGCAACATGAGTGCTTATAAGTTACTCAATAAGCTTTGTACAAATTTCAAGAACTTATGAAACATCTAACAACGCGTTTCTAGGACTCTAAACAAAGTTTCATGCAAGATGAGTGCTTATAAGTTCCTCAATGAGCTTTGTACAAGTTTGACAAACGTATGAAACATCTAACAACGCGTTTCTAAAACTCTTAACCAAGTTTCATGCAAGATGATTGCTTATAAGTTCCTCAATAAGCTTTGTACAAGTTTGACGAACGTATGAAACATCTAACAAATCGTTTCTAGGACTCTAAACCAAGTTTCATGCAACATGAGAGCTTATAAGTTCCTCAATGAGCTTTGTACAAGTTTGACGAACTTATGAAACATCTAACAACGCGTTTCTAGGACTCTAAACCAAGTTTCATGAAACATGAGTGCTTATAAGTATCTCAATGAGCTTTGTATAAGTTTGACGAACTTATGAAACATCTAAGAACTCGTTTCTAGGACTCTAAACCAAGTTTAATGCAACATGAGAGCTTATAAGTTCCTCAATGAGCTTTATACAAGTTTGACGAACTTATGAAACATCTAACAACGCGTTTCTAGGACTCTAAACCAAGAATTATGCAACATGAGTGCTTATAAGTTCCTCAATGAGCTTTGTACAAGTTTCACGAACTTATGAAACATCTAATAACGCGTTTCTAGGACTCTAAACCAAGTTACATGCAACATGAGTTCTTATAAGTTCCTCAACGAGCTTTGTACAAGTTTGACGAACGTATGAAACATCTAACAACGCGGTTTCTAGGACTCTAAACCAAGTTACATGCAACATGAGTTCTTATAAGTTCCTCAATGAGCTTTGTACAAGTTTGACGAACGTATGAAACATCTAACAACGGATTTCTAGGACTCTAAACCAAGTTTCATGCAACATGAGTGCTTAAAAGTATCTCAATGAGCTTTGTATAAGTTTCACGAACTTATGAAACATCTAACAACGCGTTTCTAGGACTCTAAATCAAGTTTCATGCAACATGAGAGCTTATAGGTTCCTAAATGAGCTTTGTACAAGTTTGACGAACGTATGAAACATCTAACAACGTGTTTCTAGGACTCTAAACAAAGTTTAATGCAACATGAGAGCTTATAAGTTCCTCAATGAGCTTTATACAAGTTTGACGAACTTATGAAACATCTAACAACGCGTTTCTAGGACTCTAAACCAAGTTTAATGCAACATGAGTGCTTATAAGTTCCTCAATGAGCTTTGTACAAGTTTCACGAACTTATGAAACATCTAACAACGCGTTTCTAGGACTCTAAACCAAGTTACATGCAACATGAGTCCTTATAAGTTCCTCAATGAGCTTTGTACAAGTTTGACGAACGTATGAAACATCTAACAACACGTTTCTAGGACTCTAAACCAAGTTTCATGCAACATGAGTGCTTATAAGTATCTCAATGAGCTTTGTATAAGTTTCACGAACTTATGAAACATCTAACAACGCGTTTCTAGGACTCTAAATCAAGTTTCATGCAACATGAGAGCTTATAAGTTTTTCAATGAGCTTTGTACAAGTTTCACAAAATTATTAAACATCTAACAACGCGTTTCTAGGACTCTAAACCAAGTTTCATGCAACATGAGTGCTTATAAGTATCTCAATGAGCTTTGTATAAGTTTGACGAACTTATGAAACATCTAAGAACTCGTTTCTAGGACTCTAAACCAAGTTTCATGCAAGATGAGTGCTTATAAGTTCCTCAATAAGCTTTGTACAAGTTTGACGAACGTATGAAACATCTAACAAATCGTTTCTAGGACTCTAAACTAAGTCTCATGCAACATGAGAGCTTATAAGTTCCTCAATGAGCTTTGTACAAGTTTGACGAACATATGAAACATCTAACAACGCGTTTCTAGGACTCTAAACAAAGTTTCATGCAACATGAGTGCTTATAAGTTCCTCAATGAGCTTTGTACAAATTTCAAGAAGTTATGAAACATCTAACAACGCGTTTCTAGGAATCTAAACAACGTTTCATGCAAGATGAGTGCTTATAAGTTCCTCAATGAGCTTTGTACAAGTTTGACAAACGTATGAAACATCTAACAACGCGTTTCTAAAACTCTAAACCAAGTTTAATGCAAGATGAGTACTTATAAGTTCCTAAATAAGCTTTGTACAAGTTTGACGAACGTATGAAACATCTAACAAATCATTTCTAGGACTCTAAACCAAGTTTCATGCAACATGAGAGCTTATAAATTCTTCAATGAGCTTTGTACAAGTTTGACGAACTTATGAAACATCTAACAACGCGTTTCTAGGACTCTAAACCAAGTTTCATGCAACATGAGTGCTTATAAGTATCTCAATGAGCTTTGTATAAGTTTGACGGACTTATGAAACATCTAAGAACTCGTTTCTAGGACTCTAAACCAAGTTTCATGTAACATGAGAGCTTATAAGTTCCTCAATGAGCTTTGTACAAGTTTGACGAACGTATGAAACATCTAACAACGTGTTTTTAGGACTCTAAACCAAGTTTAATGAAACATGAGAACTTATAAGTTCCTCAATGAGCTTTATACAAGTTTGACGAACTTATGAAACATCTAACAACGCGTTTCTAGGACTCTAAACCAAGTTTCATGCAACATGAGTGCTTATAAGTTCCTCAATGAGCTTTGTACAAGTTTCACGAACTTATGAAACATCTAACAACGCGTTTCTAGGACTCTAAACCAAGTTACATGCAACATGAGTTCTTATAAGTTCCTCAATGAGCTTTGTACAAGTTTGACGAACGTATGAAACATCTAACAAATCGTTTCTAGGATTCTAAACCAAGTTTCATGCAACATGAGTTCTTATAAGTTCCTCAATGAGCTTTGTACAAGTTTGACGAACTTATGAAACATCTAACAACGCGTTGCTAGGACTCTAAACCAAGTTTCATGCAACATGAGTGCTTATAAGTATCTCAATGAGCTTTGTATAAGTTTGGCGAACTTATGAAACATCTAAGAACTCGTTTCTAGGACTCTAAACCAAGTTTCATGCAATATGAGAGCTTATAAGTTCCTCAATGAGCTTTGTACAAGTTTGACGAACGTATGAAACATCTAACAACGTGTTTTTAGGACTCTAAACCAAGTTTAATGCAACATGAGTGCTTATAAGTTCCTCAATGAGTTTTGTATAAGTTTCACGAACTTATGAAACATCTAACAACGCGTTTCTAGGACTCTAAACCAAGTTACATGCAACATGAGTTCTTATAAGTTCCTCAATGAGCTTTGTACAAGTTTGAGGAACGTATGAAACATCTAACAACGCGTTTAAAGGACTCTAAACCAAGTTTCATGCAACATGAGTGTTTATAAGTGTCTCAATGAGCTTTGTACAAGATTGACGAACTTATGAAACATCTAACAACGCGTTTCTAGGACTCTAAACAAAGTTTCATGCAACATGAGTGCTTATAAGTATCTCAATGAGCTTTGTATAAGTTTGACGAACTTATGAAACATCTAACAACTCGTTTCTAGGAATCTAAACCAAGTTTCATGCAACATGAGAGCTTATAAGTTCCTCAATGAGCTTTGTACAAGTTTGACGAACGTATGAAACATCTAACAACGTGTTTTTAGGCGTCTAAACCAAGTTTAATGATACATTAGAGTTTATAAGTTCCTCCATGAGCTTTATACAAGTTTGACGAACTTATGAAACATCTAACAACGCGTTTCTAGGACTCCAAACCAAGTTTCATGCAACATGAGTGCTTATAAGTTCCTCAATGAGCTTTGTACAAGTTTCACGAACTAATGAAACATCTAACAACGCGTTTCTAGGACTCTAAACCAAGTTACATGCAACATGAGTTCTTATAAGTTCCTCAATGAGCTTTGTACAAGTTTGACGAACGTATGAAACATCTAACAAAACGTTTCTAGGACTCTAAACCAAGTTTCATGCAACAAGAGTGCTTATAAGTATAAACCGGAGCCCGATGCTCGAGCGAAACCGGCACCGAGCAACGATAAAGTAGAGGGAGCGATTACGCGGGCAAAAGCCAAGAAGCTAGCTCAGGATGTCCATACGATGATCATGGAGGAACTTGGAGGAGCAGCTAGGAGCTTCTTCAACATCTTTACCAAGGCCTAGACGAAAGACCAAGCTAATGAAACTAGGTAACTAAGTGTTTCGACTCGGTACTCTTTCCCTTTGCGTAGGTTTGTCCCATTGGGTTTACTACGCAAGGGTTTTAACGAGGCCAAGAAGAGCACTACGTCGGTTACTTAGGGGCATTAGCTTGAAGAGTGTACTAAGCAAGGCACTGAAAATACTTGTTGTCCTATCCGCTAAACTACATGGCGTTTCTCCTTATTTAAAATGTCATGTTGTTTTGCAATTTCCTTTTCTCTTATGTTGCAATTTCCTTTTCTCTTATGTTGCGATTTCCTTTTCTAAGACGATTTCCTTTTTGTTTTAAAACGTGAAACCCTAAAGAAGAAGCGACATGTGCTCTCTCTTTATAAGGGATCACGCCTCCTTTCTTCTTCTTTAGTCAAACTTTTATCATCAACTTCTTTGTTAGACTCACCTTGATTCTTCATTGAATCTGAAGCACTTACAAGTCCTAGTTACTTCCAAGTGTTTCTGCGAATCATCAAGCAATCCTCCCATCGATTGCTTGAGTTGTCCACCATCCATCTCGCATCCCAATCACCTCCATATCCCCCCCCCAGTTTTGTTCTTGAAGTCGCCACCATCTGCACAATCTTTCCCTATCCGCTTGCATCTGTTTTCAGACAAACACCGCAGCCACCTCCCATCTAACCATCAATCCGCCGAGAAGAGTCCTTTGCCTTTGCCCAAGAGTTGAGATCCTAACCAAGGGTGTATCAGTATCCAACTCGGCCGTACACTCACGGGTTAACTTAAGAAGGTGCGGCCACAAGTGTGATTAGTGACGGGTGGCGCGGCTAAACGTGTAGATGTGGACTGATTTGGAATATTCCCATGATACCATTTCTAGGCGACATTGTTTTGTTTATTTATACTCCTCTCTTTGTAAACAACAATCTTCTCAATGAAACTTATCCGATTCAATCTCTCTCTCTTATTACTCTCTCTCTCTTGTTCTTGAGGTTCTTCATAGAACTCAAGAACACAAACACTTAAACACTTCTAATTCTTATCAAAAACTAACATGGTATCAGAGCAAGTTTGCTCTGGAACCTAAATCTCGCTTCCGCTACTTTTCTCTTCGGCGCTCGGGCATCCTCGTTGCTCTGCGTTTTGCTTACCGGGCATCCTCGTCGCTCGGTGATTTCAGCATCCGATAAACAAAACTATCGGGCTTTTTCGGCGCCCGATAACAAAATCTCGGTGCTCGGTTACTCTCGGCGTTTCTCGGTACCAACATTTCCCGGTGCTAGGCTAGCCTCGGTTTTCGTGCACACTCAACAAAACTGGATACTTTCGGTTCTAAAGCCTAGAACTTGAAGAAAGGTATCATTTTTGGTCTTTAGAATCCTAGATCTATCCAAGACTTTCTTTTCTCGGTGCTCGGCTAGATCTATTCGAGACATACTTTTCTCCTTCAAACCAAGCGTTAACCATGGAAGACAAAGAATCCAAGAAGACTTCTTGTCCGGTTACCTTGAAAGGTATCAACTACCTCTTATGGGCAAGAACCATGAAGATTGCTCTTTGTGGCCGAGGCTATTGGAATCACATCCTTACTCGTCAAGACGCCCCCATTGACTTCAACTTTGGAGATAGCGAGCTCACAAATGACGATGAGAAGTGGTTCCAACTAGACCAAAAGATTCTTGGGATCATCCAAGGATCTCTTGAGCCGTCTATCTTGGAAGCCTACTCCTATTGTGAGAATGCCAAGGAGTTATGGGATACTCTCCAAACCGTCTATGGCAACACATCTAACCTAAGTCGGGTTTATGAAGTCAAGAAGGCTATCAACGACCTTAACCAAGAAGACACCGAGTTCACAAAGCATTTCGGAAAGTTTAGGTCCCTATGGGCCGAATTGGAAATGCTCCGTCCAAGCACTATCGACCCAAAGGTGCTAAATGAACGAAGAGAACAAGACAAGGTCTTCGGTTTACTCTTAACACTCAACGGCAGCTATAAGGAGATCACCAAACATCTTCTCCGAGCCGATACCCTACCAAACCTTGAAGAGGTGTGTGCTCAACTTCAAAGGGAACAAGGTTCCATTGAGCTCTTTGAGGGCAAGAAGGAGCTAGTAACCGCAAATAAGGTGGCATTCAAACCATCATCCAAGACGTATGAAGAAAGGAGGGCCTTGACATGTGAGCATTGCAAGAAGAAAGGCCACAACAAGGAGAAGTGTTGGATTTTGTATCCTAATCTCAAGCCGGCCAAGTTCAAGGACGCCAAGGCTCACTTCTCCAACGATGACACCATGAGTAGTCCAAGCACAAGTGGGTCAAACCGGAGCAACAAGGAAGAGGAGAGCTCGGCCATGGTTCCTTTCAAGGACGACTTTGTGAGGAGATCCGATCTCGATGCTCTTCTCAAGGCTTTAAAAGGCTCCGGTATTGGTAAAACTCCCTTTTACTCCCTTAGTGCTAACATCCTTGGTAAAGATCTTAGTAAACCTATTGTCATTGATTCCGGTGCTTCTCATCACATGATTAGTAACCTAGACTTGATTAGTGACATAGAACCGGCTCTAGGGAATGTAATCATTGCAAATGGGAGTAAAATACCTATAGAAGGATTAGGGAACCTTAAACTATTTGATAGAGAATCTAAGGCCCTTTACATGCCTAGTTTCACATCTAATCTTCTATCCGTTAAACAAATAGCTTGTGACTTAAATTGCAATGTTATCTTCGGTCCTAATGATGTGATTTTTCAGGATATTGAGAGTAAAAGGATTGTGGGAAAGGGGATCACAAGAGGCGATCTCTATGTCCTAGAGAAAAACTCCTTTAATACTTCTAATGCTTTGTTTTGTCATGCTTTTAAAACGGTTTTATCCGAAGTAAACAATGTTATTTGGCATTATAGACTTGGTCATCCTCATTTAAATGCTTTGAAAACCATTTTGCCTAATGTTAAGTTTAATCATGAAACTTGTGAAGCATGTATCTTAGGAAAACATTGCCGAACCGTTTTTCAAAAATCAAACATGATATATAAACCTTTTGAACTTGTGCATTCGGATGTATGGTCATCACCTTGTAAGTCTAGGGATAATCACTCGTATTTTGTCACATTCATAGATGAAAGCTCTAAATACACTTTTGTCACATTCATAGATAGAAGCTTTTCAAAATTTTCAAAACTATGTGACTAACCACTATAATGTCAAGATTAAGACTTTTAGGTCCGACAATGGTGGAGAATACACAAGTAGAGCATTCAAAGAACACATAGCCAAGCATGGGATCCTCCATCAAACCACATGCCCATACACACCACAACAAAATGGTGTAGCCGAAAGGAAGAACCGGCACTTAATGGAAGTGACACGGTCCATGATGTTCCACATGAACATACCAAAGAGGTTTTGGTCCGATGGGGTTCTCACGGCATGCTATCTTATCAACCGCACACCAACACAAGTCTTGAAGAATGAATCTCCATTCAAGGTATTGAATAAAACTAATCCTTTTATCAATCATCTAAGAGTGTTCGGTTGTGTGTGCTATGTGTTTGTACCTAGTGAGCAAAGGAACAAGCTTGAAGCCAAAAGCACCAAGGCTATGTTCATTGGCTACTCGAACACCCAAAAGGGGTATAAATGCTATGTACCCGAAACAAGAAGGGTGTTGGTATCAAGAGAGGTCAAGTTTCTAGAAGGACAAAGCTACTACAAGGAAAACAATTGGGAGAATGTCAAAGACTTACCCGAAGTTGTTACGGATAGAGCTACAAGTCTTAGGAACTTGATGAGGAACCTTGGTATGGATAGCTATGAAGAAACAAGAAGTGAGGAACCAACTCAAGAAACCCACCTTGATCATGAGGGGGAGAACAATGAGGAAGCCGGTACTCAAGAACCAACTACGTCCGGGGGAGAGTCAAATGGTCAAGAAGAACCACAAGCCTCAACCGAGACTAATACTCAACAACAAAGTGATCAAGAAGTTCATGACCAAGGTGTGTCCCAAGAAGAAGAGCCGCTGGTTCTAAGAAGGAGCACTAGAGTCAAGAGACATCCATCCAATTGGGTCAACACTAGGGTGTACTTTAACAACAAAGCCGAGGCACATCCGACTCAAGCCGTGTGTTCTCTTGCAAGCTTTCCAAAGGAACATCAAGCCTTTACCACCTCCATGGATCAACAAGTTATTCCAAGGACTTATGAAGAGGCAATGAAGGAGGAAGTTTGGGTTAAAGCGGTTGAAGCCGAGAACAAGGCCATGGAAGACAATGAAACTTTCTATGAAACCAACCTACCAAAAGGGAAGAAGGCCGTGAGCTCAAGATATGTCTTCACCGTCAAATATCTAAGCAATGGAGAGATAGAGAGACACAAGGCAAGATTGGTAGCAAGAGGCTTCACTCAAACTTATGGAGAGGACTACCTAGACACATTTGCCCCGGTTGCAAAACTCCACACGGTTCGGGTAATCTTATCACTTGCCACTAACCTATCATGGGATCTCTTCCAAATGGATGTGAAGAATGCCTTCCTACAAGGAGAGCTTGAAGAGGAAGTCTACATGACTCCACCACCTGGCCTAGAAATCACTCCCGGAAAGTCCTACGGTTAAGAAAAGCCATCTACGGCCTCAAGCAATCACCTAGAGCTTGGTATCACAAGCTTAGCTCAACATTGATGGCAAAAGGATTCAAGAGATCACAAGCCGAGCATACCCTCTTCACCCTACAAAACCAAGAAGGTATAGTAGTGGTACTAGTGTATGTAGACGACATCATCATCTCCGGAAACAACAAGGGAGGTATTCAAGAAACTAAATCTTTCCTTAAATCTAAATTTGATATTAAGGACTTAGGTACTCTTAAGTACTTCCTTGGGATTGAAGTGTGTAGATCTAGAGAAGGTCTATTTCTTTCCCAAAGGAAGTACACCCATGATCTTTTAAGTGTTGTCAATATGATAGGTACAAAGCTGGCTAAGACTCCCCTTGAAGACGGCTACAAGAACATTCAAGAAGGTAGTGAGGGTGATCAACCGTACCGAGACCCAATGCTCTATAGACGGCTAGTGGGTAAGCTCATCTACTTGACGATCACTAGACCGGACCTATGCTTTGCCGTGAACCAAGTCTCCCAACACATGCAAAAGCCGAAGCAACACCATTGGAACATGATCATGAGGATCTTGGGCTATCTCAAAGGAACCTCAAGTTTGGGTATTTGGATGGGTTGCAACAAGAACACGGAGGTCATTGGATATTGTGACGCGGACTATGCCGGGTATCTAGAGAGTAGACGGTCAACCACCGACTATTGCACTTTCATTGGTGGCAACCTTGTCACATGGAAGACAAAGAAGCAAAAGATAGTATCTTGCTCAACCGCCGAAGCCGAGTATAGAGCCATGAGGAAGTTGACTCAAGAACTCATGTGGCTAAAGAGCTTGCTAGGGGATTTGGGACTCAAGATTGAAGCGCCAATGACCATGCATTGTGACAATCAAGCGGCTATCCACATAGCAACTAACTCGGTCTACCATGAGAGGACTAAACACATAGAGGTGGATTGTCACAAGGTTAGAGAGAAAATGGTCAAGGGCACTATCCTACCTTTCTACACGAAGAGTCAAGATCAACTCGCGGACATCTTCACCAAGTCCGCAAGCTTGAAAGTTTGTGAGTCCATTCTACCAAGACTTGGACTCATTCGGGCTCTCAACGCCTAAGTCCCTAACCGTATGGTCTTGTACTCTTTTCCCTTAGGTGAGTTTTATCCCAAGTGGTTTTCTCACCAAGGTTTTTAACGAGGCAAGGTAATACGGGTTCCAAGCTTAGCCATTCAACTAGGCTAAGTTTGCGGGGGAGTATTGAAGAGACTAAGGCGCTTATCCGAATACATTGTCCAATCAAGATAAGTGCCCATACTTGTGGACCAAGCATTGGCCAAAGTATTCTCTTAACATAGTTACCGTTACAAAGGGAAGGTTACAAAGAGAAGGATCTAGAAACAATAAGACCGTTGCCAAATAGAGCCGTTGGACAAGGTCACATGTGCGCCATAAGGGCGCGTGTATCCAACTCGGCCGTACACTCACGGGTTAACTTAAGAAGGTGCGGCCACAAGTGTGATAGTGACGGGTGGCGCGGCTAAACGTGTAGATGTGGACTGATTTGGAATATTCCCATGATACCATTTCTAGGCGACATTGTTTTGTTTATTTATACTCCTCTCTTTGTAAACAACAATCTTTATCCAATCTCAATGAAACTTATCCGATTCAATCTCTCTCTCTCATTACTCTCTCTCTTGTTCTTGAGGTTCTTCATAGAACTCAAGAACACAAACACTTAAACACTTCTAATTCTTATCAAAAACTAACATTGTACAAGTTTGACGAACGTATGAAACATCTAACAACGCGTTTCTAGGACTCTAAACCAAGTTTCATGCAACATGAGTGCTTATAAGTATCTCAATGAGATTTGTATAAGTTTCATGAACTTATGAAACATCTAACAACGCGTTTCTAGGACTCTAAATCAAGTTTCATGCAACATGAGAGCTTATAAGTTCCTCAATGAGCTTTGTAAAAGTTTGACGAACGTATGAAACATCTAACAACACTTTTCTAGGACTCTAAACCAAGTTTCATCCAACATGAGTGCTTATAAGTTCCTCAATGAGCTTTGTACAAGTTTCACGAACTTATGAAACATCTAACAACGCGTTTCTAAGACTCTAAACCAAGTTATATGCAACATGAGTTCTTATAAGTTCCTCAATGAGCTTTGTACAAGTTTGACGAACATATGAAACATCTAACAACGCGTTTCTAGGACTCTAAACCAAGTTCCATGCAACATGAGTGTTTATAATTGTCTCAATGAGCTTTGTACAAGATTGACGAACTTATGAAACATCTAACAACGCGTTTCTAGGACTCTAAACCAAATTTCATGCAACATGAGAGCTTATAAGTTTCTCAATGAGCTTTGTACAAGTTTGACGAACTTATGAAACATCTAACAACGCGTTTCTAGGACTCTAAACCAAGTTTCATGCAGCATGAGTGCTGATAAGTATCTCAATGAGCTTTGTATAAGTTTCACAAACTTATGAAACATCTAACAACGCGTTTCTAGGACTCTAAATCAAGTTTCATGCAACATGAGAGCTTATAAGTTCCTCAATGAGCTTTGTACAAGTTTGACGAACGTATGAAACATCTAACAACGTGTTTCTAGGACTCTAAACCAAGTCTCATGCAACATGAGTGCTTATAAGTTCCTCAATGAGCTTTGTACAAGTTTGGCGAACGTATGAAACATCTAACAACGCGTTTATAGGACTCTAAACCAAGTTTCATGCAACATGAGTGTTTATAAGTGTCTCAATGAGCTTTGTACAAGATTGACGAACTTATGAAAGATCTAACAACACGTTTGTAGGACTCTAAACCAAGTTTCATGCAACATGAGGTCTTATAAGTATCTCAATGAGCTTTGTATAAGTTTGACGAACTTATAAAACATCTAACAACTCGTTTCTAGGACTCTAAACCAAGTTTCATGCAACATGAGAGCTTATAAGTTCCTCAATGAGATTTGTACAAGTTTGACGAACGTATGAAACATCTAACAACTTGTTTTTAGGACTCTAAACCAAGTTAAATGCAACATTAGAGCTTATAAGTTCCTCAATGAGCTTTATACAAGTTTGACGAACTTATGAAACATCTAACAACGCGTTTCTAGGACTCTAAACAAAGTTTCATGCAACATGAGTGCTTATAAGTTCCTCAATGAGCTTTGTACAAGTTTCACGAACTTATGAAACATCTAACAAAGCGTTTCTAGGACTCTAAACCAAGTTACATGTACCATGAGTTCTTATAAGTTCCTCAATGAGCTTTGTACAAGTTTGACGAACGTATGAAACATCTAACAACGCGTTTCTAGGACTCTAAACCAAGTTTCATGCAACATGAGTGCTTATAAGTATCTCAATGAGCTTTGTATAAGTTTCACGAACTTATGAAACATCTAACAACGCGTTTCTAGGACTCTAAATCAAGTTTCATGCAACATGAGAGCTTATAAGTTCCTCAATGAGCTTTGTACAAGTTTGACGAACGTATGAAACATCTAACAACGCGTTTCTAGGACTCTAAACCAAGTTTCATGCAAGATGAGTGCTTATAAGTTCCTCAATGAGCTTTGTACAAGTTTGAAAAACGTATGAAACATCTAACAACGCATTTCTAAAACTCTAAACCAAGTTTCATGCAAGATGAGTGCTTATAAGTTCCTCAATAAGCTTTGTACAAGTTTGACGAACGTATGAAACATCTAACAAATCGTTTCTAGGACTCTAAACCAAGTTTCATGAAAAATGAGAGCTTATAAGTTCCTCAATGAGCTTTGTACAAGTTTGACGAACTTATGAAACATCTAACAACGCGTTTCTAGGACTCTAAACCAAGTTTCATGCAACATGAGTGCTTATAAGTATCTCAATGAGCTTTGTATAAGTTTGACGAACTTATGAAACATCTAAGAACTCGTTTCTAGGAGTCTAAACCAAGTTTCATGCAACATGAGAGCTTATAAGTTCCTCAATGAGATTTGTACAAGTTTGACGAACGTATGAAACATCTAATAACGTGTTTTTAGGATTCTAAACCAAGTTTAATGCAACATGAGAGCTTATAAGTTCCTCAATGAGCTTTATACAAGTTTGACGAACTTATGAAACATCTAACAACGCGTTTCTAGGACCCTAAACCAAGTTTCATGCAACATGAGTGCTTATAAGTTCCTCAATGAGCTTTGTACAAGTTTCACGAACTTATGAAACATCTAACAACGCGTTTCTAGGACTCTAAACCAAGTTACATGCAACATGAGTTCTTATAAGTTCCTCAATGAGCTTTGTACAAGTTTCACGAACTTATGAAACATCTAACAACGCGTTTCTAGGACTCTTAACCAAGTTACATGCAACATGAGTTCTTATAAGTTCCTCAATGAGCTTTTTACAAGTTTGACGAACGTATGAAACATCTAACAAATCGTTTCTAGGACTCTACACCAAGTTTCATGCAACATGAGAGCTTATAAGTTCCTCAATGAGCTTTGTACAAGTTTCACGAACGTATGAAACATCTAACAACGCGTTTCTAGGACTCTAAACCAAGTTTCATGCAACATGAGTGCTTATAAGTTACTCAATAAGGTTTGTACAAATTTCAAGAACTTATGAAACATCTAACAACGCGTTTCTAGGACTCTAAACAAAGTTTCATGCAAGATGAGTGCTTATAAGTTCCTCAATGAGCTTTGTACAAGTTTGACAAACGTATGAAACATCTAACAACGCGTTTCTAAAACTCTTAACCAAGTTTCATGCAAGATGATTGCTTATAAGTTCCTCAATAAGCTTTGTACAAGTTTGACGAACGTATGAAACATCTAACAAATCGTTTCTAGGACTCTAAACCAAGTTTCATGCAACATGAGAGCTTATAAGTTCCTCAATGAGCTTTGTACAAGTTTGACGAACTTATGAAACATCTAACAACGCGTTTCTAGGACTCTAAACCAAGTTTCATGAAACATGAGTGCTTATAAGTATCTCAATGAGCTTTGTATAAGTTTGACGAACTTATGAAACATCTAAGAACTCGTTTCTAGGACTCTAAACCAAGTTTAATGCAACATGAGAGCTTATAAGTTCCTCAATGAGCTTTATACAAGTTTGACGAACTTATGAAACATCTAACAACGCGTTTCTAGGACTCTAAACCAAGAATTATGCAACATGAGTGCTTATAAGTTCCTCAATGAGCTTTGTACAAGTTTCACGAACTTATGAAACATCTAATAACGCGTTTCTAGGACTCTAAACCAAGTTTCATGCAACATGAGTGCTTATAAGTATCTCAATGAGCTTTGTATAAGTTTGACGAACTTATGAAACATCTAAGAACTTGTTTCTAGGAGTCTAAACCAAGTTTCATGCAACATGAGAGCTTATAAGTTCCTCAATGAGATTTGTACAAGTTTGACGAACGTATGAAACATCTAATAACGTGTTTTTAGGATTCTAAACCAAGTTTAATGCAACATGAGAGCTTATAAGTTCCTCAATGAGCTTTATACAAGTTTGACGAACTTATGAAACATCTAACAACGCGTTTCTAGGACCCTAAACCAAGTTTCATGCAACATGAGTGCTTATAAGTTCCTCAATGAGCTTTGTACAAGTTTCACGAACTTATGAAACATCTAACAACGCGTTTCTAGGACTCTAAACCAAGTTACATGCAACATGAGTTCTTATAAGTTCCTCAATGAGCTTTGTACAAGTTTCACGAACTTATGAAACATCTAACAACGCGTTTCTAGGACTCTTAACCAAGTTACATGCAACATGAGTTCTTATAAGTTCCTCAATGAGCTTTTTACAAGTTTGACGAACGTATGAAACATCTAACAAATCGTTTCTAGGACTCTACACCAAGTTTCATGCAACATGAGAGCTTATAAGTTCCTCAATGAGCTTTGTACAAGTTTCACGAACGTATGAAACATCTAACAACGCGTTTCTAGGACTCTAAACCAAGTTTCATGCAACATGAGTGCTTATAAGTTACTCAATAAGCTTTGTACAAATTTCAAGAACTTATGAAACATCTAACAACGCGTTTCTAGGACTCTAAACAAAGTTTCATGCAAGATGAGTGCTTATAAGTTCCTCAATGAGCTTTGTACAAGTTTGACAAACGTATGAAACATCTAACAACGCGTTTCTAAAACTCTTAACCAAGTTTCATGCAAGATGATTGCTTATAAGTTCCTCAATAAGCTTTGTACAAGTTTGACGAACGTATGAAACATCTAACAAATCGTTTCTAGGACTCTAAACCAAGTTTCATGCAACATGAGAGCTTATAAGTTCCTCAATGAGCTTTGTACAAGTTTGACGAACTTATGAAACATCTAACAACGCGTTTCTAGGACTCTAAACCAAGTTTCATGAAACATGAGTGCTTATAAGTATCTCAATGAGCTTTGTATAAGTTTGACGAACTTATGAAACATCTAAGAACTCGTTTCTAGGACTCTAAACCAAGTTTAATGCAACATGAGAGCTTATAAGTTCCTCAATGAGCTTTATACAAGTTTGACGAACTTATGAAACATCTAACAACGCGTTTCTAGGACTCTAAACCAAGAATTATGCAACATGAGTGCTTATAAGTTCCTCAATGAGCTTTGTACAAGTTTCACGAACTTATGAAACATCTAATAACGCGTTTCTAGGACTCTAAACCAAGTTACATGCAACATGAGTTCTTATAAGTTCCTCAACGAGCTTTGTACAAGTTTGACGAACGTATGAAACATCTAACAACGCGGTTTCTAGGACTCTAAACCAAGTTACATGCAACATGAGTTCTTATAAGTTCCTCAATGAGCTTTGTACAAGTTTGACGAACGTATGAAACATCTAACAACGGATTTCTAGGACTCTAAACCAAGTTTCATGCAACATGAGTGCTTAAAAGTATCTCAATGAGCTTTGTATAAGTTTCACGAACTTATGAAACATCTAACAACGCGTTTCTAGGACTCTAAATCAAGTTTCATGCAACATGAGAGCTTATAGGTTCCTCAATGAGCTTTGTACAAGTTTGACGAACGTATGAAACATCTAACAACGTGTTTCTAGGACTCTAAACAAAGTTTAATGCAACATGAGAGCTTATAAGTTCCTCAATGAGCTTTATACAAGTTTGACGAACTTATGAAACATCTAACAACGCGTTTCTAGGACTCTAAACCAAGTTTAATGCAACATGAGTGCTTATAAGTTCCTCAATGAGCTTTGTACAAGTTTCACGAACTTATGAAACATCTAACAACGCGTTTCTAGGACTCTAAACCAAGTTACATGCAACATGAGTCCTTATAAGTTCCTCAATGAGCTTTGTACAAGTTTGACGAACGTATGAAACATCTAACAACACGTTTCTAGGACTCTAAACCAAGTTTCATGCAACATGAGTGCTTATAAGTATCTCAATGAGCTTTGTATAAGTTTCACGAACTTATGAAACATCTAACAACGCGTTTCTAGGACTCTAAATCAAGTTTCATGCAACATGAGAGCTTATAAGTTTTTCAATGAGCTTTGTACAAGTTTCACAAAATTATTAAACATCTAACAACGCGTTTCTAGGACTCTAAACCAAGTTTCATGCAACATGAGTGCTTATAAGTATCTCAATGAGCTTTGTATAAGTTTGACGAACTTATGAAACATCTAAGAACTCGTTTCTAGGACTCTAAACCAAGTTTCATGCAAGATGAGTGCTTATAAGTTCCTCAATAAGCTTTGTACAAGTTTGACGAACGTATGAAACATCTAACAAATCGTTTCTAGGACTCTAAACTAAGTCTCATGCAACATGAGAGCTTATAAGTTCCTCAATGAGCTTTGTACAAGTTTGACGAACATATGAAACATCTAACAACGCGTTTCTAGGACTCTAAACAAAGTTTCATGCAACATGAGTGCTTATAAGTTCCTCAATGAGCTTTGTACAAATTTCAAGAAGTTATGAAACATCTAACAACGCGTTTCTAGGAATCTAAACAACGTTTCATGCAAGATGAGTGCTTATAAGTTCCTCAATGAGCTTTGTACAAGTTTGACAAACGTATGAAACATCTAACAACGCGTTTCTAAAACTCTAAACCAAGTTTAATGCAAGATGAGTACTTATAAGTTCCTAAATAAGCTTTGTACAAGTTTGACGAACGTATGAAACATCTAACAAATCATTTCTAGGACTCTAAACCAAGTTTCATGCAACATGAGAGCTTATAAATTCTTCAATGAGCTTTGTACAAGTTTGACGAACTTATGAAACATCTAACAACGCGTTTCTAGGACTCTAAACCAAGTTTCATGCAACATGAGTGCTTATAAGTATCTCAATGAGCTTTGTATAAGTTTGACGGACTTATGAAACATCTAAGAACTCGTTTCTAGGACTCTAAACCAAGTTTCATGTAACATGAGAGCTTATAAGTTCCTCAATGAGCTTTGTACAAGTTTGACGAACGTATGAAACATCTAACAACGTGTTTTTAGGACTCTAAACCAAGTTTAATGAAACATGAGAACTTATAAGTTCCTCAATGAGCTTTATACAAGTTTGACGAACTTATGAAACATCTAACAACGCGTTTCTAGGACTCTAAACCAAGTTTCATGCAACATGAGTGCTTATAAGTTCCTCAATGAGCTTTGTACAAGTTTCACGAACTTATGAAACATCTAACAACGCGTTTCTAGGACTCTAAACCAAGTTACATGCAACATGAGTTCTTATAAGTTCCTCAATGAGCTTTGTACAAGTTTGACGAACGTATGAAACATCTAACAAATCGTTTCTAGGATTCTAAACCAAGTTTCATGCAACATGAGTTCTTATAAGTTCCTCAATGAGCTTTGTACAAGTTTGACGAACTTATGAAACATCTAACAACGCGTTGCTAGGACTCTAAACCAAGTTTCATGCAACATGAGTGCTTATAAGTATCTCAATGAGCTTTGTATAAGTTTGGCGAACTTATGAAACATCTAAGAACTCGTTTCTAGGACTCTAAACCAAGTTTCATGCAATATGAGAGCTTATAAGTTCCTCAATGAGCTTTGTACAAGTTTGACGAACGTATGAAACATCTAACAACGTGTTTTTAGGACTCTAAACCAAGTTTAATGCAACATGAGTGCTTATAAGTTCCTCAATGAGTTTTGTATAAGTTTCACGAACTTATGAAACATCTAACAACGCGTTTCTAGGACTCTAAACCAAGTTACATGCAACATGAGTTCTTATAAGTTCCTCAATGAGCTTTGTACAAGTTTGAGGAACGTATGAAACATCTAACAACGCGTTTAAAGGACTCTAAACCAAGTTTCATGCAACATGAGTGTTTATAAGTGTCTCAATGAGCTTTGTACAAGATTGACGAACTTATGAAACATCTAACAACGCGTTTCTAGGACTCTAAACAAAGTTTCATGCAACATGAGTGCTTATAAGTATCTCAATGAGCTTTGTATAAGTTTGACGAACTTATGAAACATCTAACAACTCGTTTCTAGGAATCTAAACCAAGTTTCATGCAACATGAGAGCTTATAAGTTCCTCAATGAGCTTTGTACAAGTTTGACGAACGTATGAAACATCTAACAACGTGTTTTTAGGCGTCTAAACCAAGTTTAATGATACATTAGAGCTTATAAGTTCCTCCATGAGCTTTATACAAGTTTGACGAACTTATGAAACATCTAACAACGCGTTTCTAGGACTCCAAACCAAGTTTCATGCAACATGAGTGCTTATAAGTTCCTCAATGAGCTTTGTACAAGTTTCACGAACTAATGAAACATCTAACAACGCGTTTCTAGGACTCTAAACCAAGTTACATGCAACATGAGTTCTTATAAGTTCCTCAATGAGCTTTGTACAAGTTTGACGAACGTATGAAACATCTAACAAAACGTTTCTAGGACTCTAAACCAAGTTTCATGCAACAAGAGTGCTTATAAGTATCTCAATGAGCTTTGTATAAGTTTCACGAACTTATGAAACATCTAACAACGCGTTTCTAGGACTCTAAATCAAGTTTCATGCAACATGAGAGCTTATAAGTTCCTCAATGAGCTTTGTACAAGTTTGACGAACGTATGAAACATCTAACAACGCGTTTCTAGGTATCTAAACAAAGTTTCATGCAACATGAGTGCTTATAAGTTCCTCAATGAGCTTTGTACAAGTTTCACAAAATTATGAAACATCTAACAACGCGTTTCTAGGACTCTAAACCAAGTTTCATGCAAGATGAGTGCTTATAAGTTCCTCAATGAGCTTTGTACAAGTTTGACAAACGTATGAAACATCTAACAAATCGTTTCTAGGACTCTAAACCAAGTTTCATGCAACATGAGAGCTTATAAGTTCCTCAATGAGCTTTGTACAAGTTTGACGAACTTATGAAACATCTAACAAAGCGTTTCTAGGACTCTAAACCAAGTTTCATGCAACATGAGTTCTTATAAGTATCTCAATGAGCTTTGTATAAGTTTGACGAACTTATGAAACATCTAAGAACTCGTTTCTAGAACTCTAAACCAAGTTTCATGCAACATGAGAGCTTATAAGTTCCTCAATGAGCTATGTACAAGTTTGACGAACGTATGAAACATCTAACAACGTGTTTTTAGGACTCTAAACCAAGTTTAATGCAACATGAGAGCTTATAAGTTCCTCAATGAGGTTTATACAAGTTTGACGAACTTATGAAACATCTAACAACGCGTTTCTAGGACTCTAAACCAAGTTTAATGCAACATGAGTGCTTATAAGTTCCTCAATGAGCTTTTTACAAGTTTCACGAACTTATGAAACATCTAACAACGCGTTTCTAGGACTCTAAACCAAGTTTCATGCAACATGAGAGCTTATAAGTTCCTTAATGAGCTATGTACTAGTTTCACGAACTTATGAAACATCTAACAACGCGTTTCTAGGACTCTAAACCAAGTTACATGCAACATGAGTTCTTATAAGTTCCTCAATGAGCTTTGTACAAGTTTGACGAACTTATGAAACATCTAACAACGCGTTTCTAGGAATATAAACCAAGTTTCATGCAACATGAGTGCTTATAAGTACCTCAATGAGCTTTGTATAAGTGTGACGAACGTATGAAACATCTAACAACGCGTTTCAAGGACTCTAAACCAAGTTTCATGCAACATGAGTGCTTATAAGTATCTCAATGAGCTTTGTATAAGTTTCACGAACTTATGAAACATCTTACAACGCGTTTCTAGGACTCTAAACCAAGTTTCATGCAACATGAGTGCTTATAAGTATCTCAATGAGCTTTGTATAAGTTTGACGAACTTATGAAACATCTAAGAACTCGTTTCTTGGACTCTAAACCAAGTTTCATGCAACATGAGAGCTTATAAGTGTTGAGATTAATGTTAACCCTAAAAGGGCATTAAGTCGAAACATGAAGAGACATGATACAAGGCGAAATTCAAAAAGAGATAGTGTGCACAACAAGGAAAGGACAAGATGTATTAGGCGCCAAGGCATTTGGCGCCAAAGACATCCAAAAGAAAACTTGAGAGCCAAGGAGAAAAGAAGGCACCAAAGATTGGTCAAAGATGCCTTCTCCGTACGGCTGCGCGTGGTGTCTACTCTCCGCCAGCTCACGATCAAGGACGGCGCGTGTTGACCAGTCTCCGCCAGCTCATCCACGCTCCAAGACAAGAAATGTGCTGTCCACAATTCAAAATAAAGGAGTCAATAAAGGAGTCAATGATTATCTTGAACCTTATCTCCTATCTCTCTATATATGTATCTCTTAACCTTGTAAAGTGATACACCCTTGGTTAGGATCTCAACTCTTGGGCAAAGGCAAAGGACTCTTCTCGGCGGATTGATGGTTAGATGGGAGGTGGCTGCGGTGTTTGTCTGAAAACAGAGGCAAGCGGATAGGGAAAGATGGTGCAGATGGTGGCGACTTCAAGAACAGAAATGGGGGGGGATATGGAGGTGATTGGGATGCGAGATGGATGGTGGACAACTCAAGCAATCGATGGGAGGATTGCTTGATGATTCGCAGAAACACTTGGAAGTAACTAGGACTTGTAAGTGCTTCGGATTCAATGAAGAATCAAGGTGAGTCTAACAAAGAAGTTGATGATAAAAGTTTGACTAAAGAAGAAGAAAGGAGGCGTGATCCCTTATAAAGAGAGAGCACATGTCGCTTCTTCTTTAGGGTTTCACGTTTTAAAACAAAAAGGAAATCGTCTTAGAAAAGGAAATCGCAACATAAGAGAAAAGGAAATCGCAACATAAGAGAAAAGGAAATTGCAAAACAACATGACATTTTAAATAAGGAGAAACGCCATGTAGTTTAGCGGATAGGACAACAAGTATTTTCAGTGCCTTGCTTAGTACACTCTTCAAGCTAATGCCCCTAAGTAACCGACGTAGTGCTCTTCTTGGCCTCGTTAAAACCCTTGCGTAGTAAACCCAATGGGACAAACCTACGCAAAGGGAAAGAGTACCGAGTCGAAACACTTAGTTACCTAGTTTCATTAGCTTGGTCTTTCGTCTAGGCCTTGGTAAAGATGTTGAAGAAGCTCCTAGCTGCTCCTCCAAGTTCCTCCATGATCATCGTATGGACATCCTGAGCTAGCTTCTTGGCTTTTGCCCGCGTAATCTCTCCCTCTACTTTATCGTTGCTCGGTGCCGGTTTCGCTCGAGCATCGGGCTCCGGTTTTGCTCGGGCATCGGGCGCCGGTTTCGCTCGGGCATCGGGCGCCGGTTTTGCTCGGGCATCCGGTTCCATGCTCATATCATAAAGAAACTTAAGGAGCTTATGCTCTCTTCAATAAACACAAAATAAACTCTCTCCACCGAAACTATTTCCTAAACTCTCCCAAATCTCTCTAAACACATCGAATCTCTCTTAATCTCTCTCAAAATTACAACATGGTATCAGAGCATTTATGCTCCTAATCTTGTTATTTCCGCAAAATCTCTTCTTTTTCCTTGTACTTTGATTCTCAAGAACACCAAAGTTCTTTGCTTTATCATAAATCTCTTGTCTTTTATCATAAAGCTTAGTTAGAACTTATGGCTATGAACAAGAACAACCAAGATAGCTTGGTAATTGTGAGCCATGGAGGATGAGAACCTTGTCTCTTAGCTCTTATGAGTGAGAGAGGCTTGTTGAATCCAAGATCCTCCCTTTTCTTTTGTTTAGGCACAAAGATCCAAGGATAGGAACCATGATTCGCCATACTCTCTTGAGTGATAAGAACATGTTGAATCCAAATCCAAAAGTAATCATCCCAAATCCAAATCGACACTTGTATGCTCGGTCTTTTAAGATCTAAAAAGCTACTTGATGCTTCCAAGGTTTGTTTGAGATGATACTTTATAAGATCTTTTGTAGGCCAAGAGTTAAAGGTAGAGAACCATGGATTCCTCACTCTTATGAGTTTAAAGAAACCTTGATGAATCCGAAAATCATTTAACTTAGGCTTTAGACAATGACCAAGTATTCAAGAACAAAACTTGAATCTTGAGAGTTAAAAGAGAAGAGAACCTTGTGTATTGTTTCTTTTTGAGAACAATAACATGTTGAATCCGGAATCTCTTCTTCCTTTTTATAAAATAGACTCATAGATCTCAGGGAAGAGAACCAAGAATCTCCTTACTCTTATGAGATAAAGAGAACTTGTTGAATCCGAATCCTATCTAAGATCACACTAAATAAAATCGGTTCATGGAAAGGTTGGATCTTTAAGATCTAGCTTCATGTTAAAACCATGATTTTGAATGTGTGAAAAGATCTATGGGTAGCCAAAAGTTAAAGATTGAGAACCATGGTTTCCTACTCTTATGAGCTTAAGGAACCTTGATGAATCCAAGATCTCTTTAACATAGGCATTAGACTATGAACAAGTATTCAAGATCAAAGCTTGAAACTTGTGAGTCAATAGGGTAAAGAGAACCTTGTTCGCTAACTATTATGAAGTTAAGCAACTTGATGAATCCAAAAATCCTAGCTTTATGCAATGAACAAGTACTTAAAGCATCAAAGCTTGAAACTTGTGAGCTAAATGAGTAAGGAACTATGCATAGCATCTCTTATGAGAATAAATGTATGGTAAATCCAAAACTCTAAGCTTTATTTAGGCAAGGACCAAGTTATTAAGTTAAAATCTTGACATCTTGAGAGCTAAAAGAGTGTGATCCTTGTGAAATAAGTATTATGTACTTAATTGACTTGTTGAATCCAAATCTCTTTGCAATAATTATGAGCATGTACTAGTCGGGTTTTCATGTTTAAAGGTTTTGACAATGAAGAGATTTGATGAAGTAAGACTATGTCTTTATAAGGGAAAGATCTAATTTTTCATCTTAAAGCTTCAATCTTTATAATCTCCAAGTCAATACATGCTCTTGTGTGAATTTCAAAATCTCTAAGGACAATGAAAAGATAAGTTAATGGCGGTTTGTTGTTAACAAGAGAAATAAGGTTGTTAGTAGTTGCCTCATTAGATAACTAATGAATGATCTCTTTGGAGACATTGAATCCAATGATCTTTAGATCACTTTGGATTTGGCTAATCACTCTATATTCCTTATCTCTTTTATATCCCATTAACAAATCCGAGTCCTTCTTTGAGTTCATTCGAATGGTGCCTAACTAGATTCCTAGTGAATGATAGTTTTATATGCATCTTGTTAATGAATTCACTAATATTCAAAGCTCTAATCGCCGGTTCTTAATTGAAACGATTAGATGCTTAGCGTTTTTAAGTAGGTCATAAGATACAAGACTTTCATAAGCCTTTGGTTAATCTAATTGATCTTGTTTTAAAAGGAGTAGGGAACCAAGTAATCTTTTGAGGAAATCTTGGTGAATTCAAAAACTCTCTTAGAGGATCGAGAACCGAGTATCGTCAAGTGGTAATACACATTTGAACTCGTTGAATCCATGTTATCCTCGGCTAACATAAGCCTAAAGAGGTGAACCATGATTTTATAAAAGGTGAAACCTTCAAAAGTCATGATGAATCCAATTTAGACATATGGAGAAATGATTCATAAACATTTTTATCTAAATAAGATAATGTATAATGATGATCTATATTGTTATCATAAACCGCCTTTGTGCATCTAAGCTTATGATAAAAGATGAGTAACTTGCTATGACAAACATTCAAAGTTACAAGGATTCTTGTTTTTGTGTTTTTCTAAGATCATGGTCCGCCTAGTGCATCTAAGACCATGGTCCCCTTGTTAAGTCTAAAGGCAAGAAGCCATATAAGACTCTTGTTGCTAAACCTTTACTTATGTGTAGGTATCAAGCAATGGAGAACCCACATAAGAGAAGTCATAAACTCTAGTATATACTAATCGGTTAAGATGCTCTGAAGAGCATAATGACTTCTCCTTATGATCATCTCTCAAGGAGCTAAACCTAGAAAAGGCTATCTCTAAAAACTCTCTACTCTTATTTGTATTATTAGATACTTGTTTATGTGGTCATGTGTGCTTGAAAGGGTTATATGCTTTGATCACTTTTGTTCACAATTCATAGAACTATAGCTAACTCTTGAACTTGTGTTGAGATTCAATTCTATACTCGGGCTTAAGTATTGTCTTAGGGAAATTAAGTGAACTAAGAATTAAGCTCTTCTTTGCATCCTTCCTTGTGATAGTTGTTAGTAGTTAAATGGTTGTAACTAAAATATTGTCAACACCTTGCCGTTTCCATTGTACTTAAATCAAAACTTGTCTTTGTAATGGTGTAGGATCACTATGTCTAAAGACAAGAAGAGATCCGCAATGATTAACCTTAAGCATGGGTAGTAGACTAAAAGAGAAAGAAAGAAAGAAGAAATAAAGAGGAGGAAGAGATGGCTAAAGAAAAGGTATCCAAAGAAAAGATGAGAAACCTCTTTCTCAAAGAAGCTTGTGAAGGACAAAGCCGAGAAAGGAGGAAAGTTCATATACTTCCATGTTAATCATGAAGGGGGGAGAAGAAGTGTTAGTTCACACACCTCATCATGATCAAATGAAAGCCAATTACCATCATCATGTTGGCCAAATGCATCTATCAAGAGCCAAAGCCATCAAGTCACATCTCGGCCAAGTATTCACAAGACAAAGCCGAGTCAACCCATCACCGACCGGCTCAAGTCTCTAGCAAAGACAAAGGCCATCACTTGACACTTGATCAAAGTCCCTGGAAAAGCTTGCTCAAGATGTCAAAGAGCTTGTTCATCATTCACTTAGCCTAGCCTCCACAAAGAAGCAAGGCACTCTATTCAACCATCACCAAAACCGAGTCCTTGAAGAGAGGAACTCATCATTATGTAGTCTCGGCCAAGTATCTAGAAAAGTCTCGGCCAAATCTCGTCCATGTATCCATCAAGGAACCAAGCCGAGTCCAATGATCTTGTGTCCATGCATCTACCAAGAGCAAACCATTCATCACAATCCGACTCTCGGAAACCGGCGCCTGGGCACTGAGCACCAAAGGCGCCCGGGCACCGGGCACCAAAAACGCCTAGGCACCGAGTACACCCGGGCACCGAGTACGCCCGGGCACCGAGCACCAAAAGCGCCCGGGCACCGAGCACCAAAAGCGCCCGGGCACCGAGTACCTAAGATGCCCGATCATCGTGCGCCTATCAAATTCTCAATCAACAATTCGGCTAAAGCATCCTCGAAAGAGTAAAGCCGAACCAATTCTATCAACTTGTTCCAATTACACAAAGGAGGAAGTCAAGAGTACTCGTGAAGAAGTCAAAGACAAATCCAAAGTGTAACTACAAGAGATTACCAAAACCACTACGAACTAAAGGCTGTCCCTAAACCTTACTCTTCATTAAGTTTTAAATTATAAGAACTAAAGCCGCTCCATAATCTTGCTTAGTTCTTGTTTGTCTAGATAGCCTAAATTGAATCATTTGAAATTTGCTAAAAGAACTTAGGTTTAAATATGGCAAAATTACTCATTGTTTCATTATTGGTTTATGGACATAAGAAGTTTTGTGAGCATCCCTATCTAGTTATATCAAGTTAATCTTGCACTAAACTCTTTGTATCTCTTGAATCTTTTGAAGGTTCAAAGGAGAGGAGGTAAAAGTGATCACCTCGGTTACTTGAGCAACAAGAAAAGAGCCACTAAGGAACATGAAGAAAGAAGGGTAAAGGGAGTCAAACGTGTTCGGTCAAGTCCACCCACACTCAAGCTTGTAAAGCACCAAGCCGTGAGGAGGAAGTAGCTAATCTCCGTGCTGAAACATGAAGAAAGCTTATAAGAAACTTCATCATCTAATTGCGAAGAGCATAATCAAGATGAGAAGTTTGAAGAACCCTTTAAGAAGAAATGACATAATGCAAGAAGCAATGATTGGTTCTGTCTTAAGGGGAGCTTTTGAAGTGAAGCTAGTCCATCTCAAAGAGATCTTAAGCTCACTCAAGAAGACCTCTTATCACACTAACTTACACTCTTTTTCCTTCGGTGTAGTTTTATCCCATTGGGTTTTCTCACCAAGGTTTTAATGAGGTTTGTTGGTATGATATCCAAGCTTAGCCATTTCATTAGGCTAAGCTTGAGGGGGAGTGTTGAGAATAATGTTAACCCTAAAAGGGCATTAAGTCGAAACATGAAGAGACATGATACAAGGCGAAATTCAAAAAGAGATAGTGTGCACAACAAGAAAAGGACAAGATGTATTAGGCGCCAAGGCATTTGGCGCCAAAGACATCCAAAAGAAAACTTGAGAGCCAAGGAGAAAAGAAGGCACCAAAGATTGGTCAAAGATGCCTTCTCTGTACGGCTGCGCGTGGTGTCTACCCTCCGCCATCTCACGATCAAGGACGGCGCGTGTTGACCAGTCTCCGCCAGCTCATCCACGCTCCAAGACAAGAAATGTGCTGTCCACAATTCAAAATAAAGGAGTCAATAAAGGAGTCAATGATTATCTTGAACCTTATCTCCTATCTCTCTATATATGTATCTCTTAACCTTGTAAAGAAACTTAAGGAGCTTATGCTCTCTTCAATAAACACAAAATAAACTCTCTCCACCGAAACTATTTCCTAAACTCTCCCAAATCTCTCTAAACACATCGAATCTCTCTTAATCTCTCTTAATCTCTCTCAGAATTACAACAATAAGTTCCTCAATGAGCTTTGTACAAGTTTGACGAACGTATGAAACATCTAACAACGTGTTTTTAGGACTCTAAACCAAGTTTAATGCAACATGAGAGCTTATAAGTTCCTCAATGAGCTTTATACAAGTTTGACGAACTTATGAAACATCTAACAACGCGTTTCTAGGACTCTAAACCAAGTTTCATGCAACATGAGTGCTTATAAGTTCCTCAATGAGCTTTGTACAAGTTTCACGAACTTATGAAACATCTATCAACGCGTTTCTAGGACTCTAAACCAAGTTACATGCAACATGAGTTCTTATAAGTTCCTCAACGAGCTTTGTACAAGTTTGACGAACGTATGAAACATCTAACAACGCGGTTTCTAGGACTCTAAACCAAGTTACATGCAACATGAGTTCTTATAAGTTCCTCAATGAGTTTTGTACAAGTTTGATGAACGTGTGAAACATCTAACAACGCGTTTCTAGGACTCTAAACCAAGTTTCATGCAACATGAGTGTTTATAAGTGTCTCAATGAGCTTTGTACAAGATTGACGAACTTATGAAACATCTAACAACGCGTTTCTAGGACTCTAAACCAAGTTTCATGCAACATGAGTGCTTATAAGTATCTCAATGAACTTTGTATAAGTTTGACGAACTTATGAAACATCTAACAACTCGTTTCTAGGAATCTAAACCAAGTTTCATGCAACATGAGAGCTTATAAGTTCCTCAATGAGCTTTGTACAAGTTTGACGAACATATGAAACATCTAACAACGTGTTTTTAGGATTCTAAACCAAGTTTAATGCAACATTAGAGCTTATAAGTTCCTCAATGAGCTTTATACAAGTTTGACGAACTTATGAAACATCTAACAACGCGTTTCTAGGACTCTAAACCAAGTTTCATGCAACATGAGTGCTTATAAGTTCCTCAATGAGCTTTGTACAAGTTTCACGAACTAATGAAACATCTAACAACGCGTTTCTAGGACTCTAAACCAAGTTACATGCAACATGAGTTCTTATAAGTTCCTCAATGAGCTTTGTACAAGTTTGACGAACGTATGAAACATCTAACAACGCGTTTCTAGGACTCTAAACCAAGTTTCATGCAACGAGAGTGCTTATAAGTATCTCAATGAGCTTTGTATAAGTTTAACGATCTTATGAAACATCTAACAACTCGTTTCTAGGACTCTAAATCAAGTTTCATGCAACATGATAGCTTATAAGTTCCTCAATGAGCTTTGTACAAGTTTGACGAACGTATGAAACATCTAACAACGCGTTTCTAGGTATCTAAACAAAGTTTCATGCAACATGAGTGCTTATAAGTTCCTCAATGAGCTTTGTACAAGTTTCACAAAATTATGAAACATCTAACAACGCGTTTCTAGGACTCTAAACCAAGTTTCATGCAAGATGAGTGCTTATAAGTTCCTCAATGAGCTTTGTACAAGTTTGACAAACGTATGAAACATCTAACAACACGTTTCTAAAACTCTAAACCAAGTTTCATGCAAGATGAGTGCTTATAAGTTCTTCAATAAGCTTTGTACAAGTTTGACGAGCGTATGAAACATCTAACAAATCGTTGCTAGGACTCTAAACCAAGTTTCATGCAGCATGAGAGCTTATAAGTTCCTCAATGAGCTTTGTACAAGTTTGACGAACTTATGAAACATCTAACAACGCGTTTCTAGGACTCTAAACCAAGTTTCATGCAAAATGAGTGCTTATAAGTATCTCAATGAGCTTTGTATAAGTTTGACGAACTTATGAAACATCTAAGAACTCGTTTCTAGAACTCTAAACCAAGTTTCATGCAACATGAGAGCTTATAAGTTCCTCAATGAGCTTTGTACAAGTTTGACGAACGTATGAAACTGATATGATCGTGAGCTCAGAGGAGGACGAGCCAGCACCAGCAGGAGCCATAACCCGAGCAAGAGCTAAGGAGATGATCAAAGGAATGCAACAGCTCGCGGAGAAGATCGAGGAGGAGGTACTTGAGAGAGTTTGGAACGTGTTCGTGCATGGAGAAGGCCATAGCACGCAACACTAAGTGGGACATCTTCTGGGACGCTCTTTTCCTTAGCAATGGTTTTGTCCCAATTGGGTTTTCCATTGCAAGGTTTTTATCGAGGCCCAATACCACTTAGTTATGTTGCATGGTGGAGGCAAACCCGAACGCCTTGTTGTTTTTACAACAAGGAAACATCTTGCCATTTTACTTTCAACGCTTTCTTGTTTTATTTATTCGAAACTACATTTTTTATTGTTTTAAAACCCTAAAGGTTACGACCTATATGTTGTAATCACGCCACTCTTGGCTCTTTAGCGTTGAATGAGAAGAAAACTTGAGCTTATACTCTTTGTTGGGCGAGTCTAACCCCCTTCGAGATTCTCGAGATCGAATCGATCCTCTTATAGCTTGTTAAGCTCCAAGAGTATCTTCTATACATCAAGTGATCATCCACATGTTGCTTGAGAAGTCCACCCTCTCCATAGTCCTTTGTTTCTGCCCTTGAAACGCCCCCACATCCCACTCCATCCGCAAATCACCCAAACTCGTAGCTCAACCTCGTCCAGAGCTTGATCCGCTAGGGAAATCGTGTCATGTTGTATCAGAGCCCACTCTGAACCAAGGCTGAGTCTTCTCTATCCCTAAACCTCTTTATCCAAATCTGTATTGAAAGAACTTAGATAGAACCAATTGCATATGTTTCAAACTTGAGTCTATACGTGTTGTCATTGCTTGATAATCTGTTCTGCTTGTTTGATAGCTTGAAATCGATTCTTTACTTGTTTGATTGTGAGATTAAAGTGTTAAAACTTTGATTCTGTTTGTCTTGTGTGTCCTTTCTCTGTTTGAAAACTCGTTACTTGCTGATAACCTGATAGGCACACAGAGATTGTTGCGCTGAAATTTGGTTCTGTTCCGATTCTTTTGATTGATCAAGTTGTTGATAGGTTGCTAGTTTTTTTCTTGTGTTCTTAAATTTTCGTTTAAAGGGGATGATAATTAGGTTCTAGATCTTTAAAATTTGTTAATCACGTTCTGAAAAGTGTTTTGGTTAAATTTCCTTTTTTTGGTTAAAGAGAGAGTTTTCCATTTTGTTGAAACTTACAAAATCCTTTTAAGAGAAAATCTCTTGTCTTTTCCATTTTGTTCAACGTTTTCCTCTTTTCCTTTTCCCTTAGAACACTCGTGATTGTCTATTTAAACTAGAGAGGATTGTGTTAGGACGCTACAAACTTGTCTATTCGACCTTGCCTTCTTTGCGTTAAAACTTTGATAATTTTGTTGTTCTTGCAAGTTACTTGTTATTTTCATTCTAGAACTACTTACTGCGAGTTCTTTGTTTGGTAACGCAGGAACATGGCGGCTCCTACAAACGCTATGGATGACATCAGAAAACTCATTGCTACCCAAATCACCGAGACCATCCAACTAGTCCTGCCTCAGCAAATCGCGCAACAATTAGCTTTGGAGCGTGAGAAACAGGCCGATAAGGACAAGGAGGCGACGTTGGAATCCGAGAATGAGCACACGCCCACCCCTTCAGAAGCCATGAGGATCGCCCGTGGAAAAGGCATAGCCGGCGCCTCTCGATTCCAGGCTGTCCGCAACGTCCGCCCGATCGGTGTCGAAGGTCGAGTTTCGAGGGAGCCGAGGCATCGAGCAACCGAAGAACCGAGAGAACGAAGAGAGCGAGACAGGATACACCGAGCGCCTACTGACACTAACCGTCAAGGCCACCACACGGCTGAACACCCCGTCTATGTCGACTCTGGAAAAGACTATTATGGTCACAATGCATCGGACCGAAGCGGGAGGAGTTATAGACGTGACCGAGAGGACCATAGGGACCCGGTGAAGCAGCAACTTAGGCACATTAAGGCCAAATTCCCTTCATTCCAAGGCAAGAATGACCCGGAAGCTTACCTAGACGGGAAAGGAAGATGGAATCAAGTTTTGTGTGTCATGACACCTACCCGGTGAATCAGGTGAAGATAGCCGTCTCGGAGTTCAGCGACTATGCGCTTCTATGGTGGGATCAACTATGTGCTACTCGAAGCCGACACAATGATCCGACCATCTCTACCTGGCCACAACTCGTCACGCACATGAGAAGGCGCTTTGTACCAAACCATTACCACCGAGAAACACTTAACAAACTCAGGAAGTTGACCGAGGGATCCAGCTCCGTCCGAGACTACTACCAGGATATGGAGACCTTGCTGATTCGTGCTAGCTTAGAAGAAGCCGAGGAAGTTACTATGGCTCGGTTCCTAGGAGGTCTTAGCCGTGACATTCAAGATAAACTGGAGTTGCAATCTTATGAGGATCTTGAGGAGATGGTGCACAAAGCTGAGTTGATTGAAGTACAAAACAAGAGGCGCTTTACCAAGCCTAGCTACACGCCTAATACTTCAAAGCCACGAGAATACAGAGACGTTAAGCCAACCAGTTCAAGCGACATCAAACCAGCCTCAACCGCACCTCTAGGAGATTCCAAAGGAACATTTAAGCCAAAGAACACTACTAACTTAGGTAATGTTCGATGTTTCAGGTGTCAAGGAATGGGGCATTACTTACGTGAGTGCCCCAACAAGAAGGTTTTCTTGCTTAGAGATGATGGGGAGATCATTCCCCAAGAGGAGTATGAAGTTGAGTCAGACCAAGAGGAGGAAGCAGCTGCGGCTGTAGGTGAGATGCTAGTCACCAGGCGAGTTCTTAGTGCTCAAGGAATGAGTGATGACGCAGTGCAAAGGGAGAACCTCTTCCACACCCGGTGCTTTATCAAGGAAAAAGTTTGCAGCCTCATCATCGACGGAGGAAGCTGCACCGAAGCAACAAGTGAGAGCATGGTCAAGATGCTTAACCTAGACATCATTCCACATCCAAGACCGTATAAGCTTCAATGGTTAAATGAAGGTGGAGCCCTGAATGTCACCCAGCAGGTTACGGTCTCATTGACCATTGGTAGGTATGTCGATGAGATTCTGTGTGATGTGTTGCCGATGGGGTCGAGCCATGTGCTATCAAGGAGTCCCTTGTAAGTACTAATAATGCCCAGAAGCTGCCTAGTGGTATGTCTAAGTTATTGCAGGAATACAATGACGTATTCTCCGAGGAGATCCCACCTGGTTTGCCACCTATCCGCGGGATTGAGCATCAGATTGATCTAGTGCCTGGCGCGGCTCTACCAAACAGACCAGCCTACCGGACCAACCCATTGGAGACTAAGGAGCTACAAAGACAAGTAGAGGAGCTGATGAGTAAGGGTTACATCCGCGAGAGCATGAGTCCATGTGTTGTGCCAGTATTACTTGTACCGAAGAAGGATGGCACCTAGAGGATGTGTGTGGATTGTCGAGCCATCAACAACATCACGATCAAGTACAGACATCCTATTCCACACCTAGATGACATGTTAGACGAGCTGTGTGGTTCCACGGTTTTCACAAAGATTGATCTCAAGAGTGGGTATCACCAAATCCGTATGAAAGAAGGAGATGAGTGGAAGACTGCGTTCAAGACGAAGCAAGGACTCTATGAATGGCTAGTGATGCCTTTCGGACTCACCAATGCACCTAGCACCTTCATGAGGCTCATGAATCATGTGCTTAGGCCATTTATCGGAGTGTTCGTAGTAGTCTACTTCTATGATATTCTGATCTACAACAAGAGCCTGGATGAGCATTTGGACCATATCAAATCGGTTTTAGAACTTCTACGTTCTGAATCCCTCTTTGCTAACTTATCTAAGTGTTCCTTTTGCACTGATCAAGTTGTTTTCTTAGGCTTTGTTGTGAGTGTAGTAGGTGTACAAGTAGATGAGGAGAAGATCAAAGCCATCAAGGAATGGCCCAGGCCTACAAATGTTAGTGAGGTTCGAAGCTTCCATGGGCTAGGCTGGTTTCTACCGGCGGTTCGTGAAGAATTTCAGCACCATAGCCGCGCCACTCACTGAAGTGATCAAGAAAGATTTTGGATTCAAATGGGGGGACGACCAGGAGAAGGCCTTCCAGGCCTTGAAAGAGAAGCTTATCAACTCTCCCTTACTAATACTCCCTGATTTTCTTAAGATATTTGAAATCGAGTGTGATGCATCCGGTGTAGGTATTGGAGCCGTTCTTATGCGGGATAAGAAGCCCGTAGCCTACTTTAGTGAGAAGCTGGGAGGTTCCACCTTGAACTATCCTACGTATGACAAGGAGCTGTACGCACTCGTGAGGGCCTTGCGACGTGGCAGCACTATTTGTGGCCTAAAGAGTTTGTGATACATACGATCATGAGTCTCTCAAGCATTTGAGAGGGCAGAAAAGCTCAACAAGAGACATGGCCGCTGGATAGAGTTTATTGAGACATTCCCCTATATCATCAAGTACAAGAAAGGTAAGGACAATGTAGTTGCCGATGCTTTGTCACGCAGGTATACTCTAATCACTTCTCTAGATTCTAAGCTGATTGGGTTCGAATTACTAAAGGAATTATATGCTAGTGATTCTGATTTTGGTGATTATTACTCTAAGTGTTCTAAGTTTGCATATGAGAAGTTTATAGACAAGATGGCTATCTATTCTTTAACAACCGACTATGCATTCCGGGCGGATCAGTACGAGAGCTACTTGTAAGAGAAGCACATGGAGGCGGTCGGCTGGACACTTCGGTGTAACAAAGACATTGCTGAGTCTCCAAGCTCATTTCTACTGGCCACACATGAAGAAGGACGTTGAAAAGGTTTGTTCTTGTTGTGCTATTTGCAAACAAGCGAAGAGTAAGGTTCAGCCAAATGGGTTATATATGCCTTTACCTATTCCTTCTCACCCATGGACTGATATTTCTATGGACTTTGTGATAGGCTTACCTCGCACCAAGAATGGTAGAGATTCTATTTTTGTTGTAGTTGACAGGTTCAGCAAGATGGGTCACTTCATTGCAAGCCACAAGACTGATGATGATGTGAGCGTAGCCAATCTCTTCTTCAGGGAAGTAGTACGCCTCCATGGAATGCCTAAGGTGATAGTTTCAGACCGAGACACCAAGTTCTTGAGTCACTTCTGGCGTACATTGTGGGCTAAGCTCGGGACTAAGTTGACATTCTCCACCACTTGTCATCCACAAACCGATGACCAGACTGAGGTAGTGAATAGATCGTTGTCTACGCTGTTGAGGACCATGGTAAGGAGCAACCTGAAGTCGTGGGAAGAGTCTTTACCCCACGTTGAATTCGCTTATAACCACGCTAAGCATTCCTCTACTCTCTTTTCCCCTTTTGAGATTATTTATGGTTTTAATCCACTATCACCTCTAGACTTGATTTCTTTACCTTTTGCTGAGAGGGGCAATGTAGATGGAGGGAGAAAGGCTGAGCAAGTGAGGAAGATACACGAGAAGGCTAAGGAGAATATTGAGAAGAAGACTAGACTCTACGCCAAGCATGCAAACAAGGGACGCAAGGAGATAGTCTTCGAAGAAGGAGATTTGGTTTGGATACATATGAGGAAGGAACAGTTTCAGCTCAGAGAGGAAGTCTAAGCTCATGCCGCGAGTAGATGGACCATTCAAAGTCATCCAAAGGATCAACAACAATTCCTACAAGATCGACCTACAAGGGAAGTATAACATATCAAATTCTTTCAATGTTTCTGACTTAACCCCGTTTGTTGCAGATTCGGATTTGAGGTCAAATCCTTCTCAAGAGGGAGAGGATGATATGATCGTGAGCTCAGAGGAAGACGAGCCAGCACCAGCAGGAGCCATAACCCGAGCAAGAGCTAAGGAGATGATCAAAGGAATGCAACAGCTCGCGGAGAAGACCGAGGAGGAGGTACTTGAGAGAGTTTGGAACGTGTTCGTGCATGGAGAAGGCCATAGCACGCATCACTAAGTGGGACATCTTCTGGGACGCTCTTTTCCTTAGCAATGGTTTTGTCCCAATTGGGTTTTCCATTGCAAGGTTTTTATCGAGGCCCAATACCACTTAGTTATGTCGCATGGTGGAGGCAAACCCGAACGCCTTGTTGTTTTTACAACAAGGAAACATCTTGCCATTTTACTTTCAACGCTTTCTTTTTTATTTATTCGAAACTACATGTTTTTATTGTTTTAAAACCCTAAAGGTTACGACCTATATGTTGTAATCACGCCACTCTTGGCTCTTTAGCGTTGAATGAGAAGAAAACTTGAGCTTATACTCTTTGTTGGGCGAGTCTAACCCCCTTCGAGATTCGAGGCGGAATCGATCCTCTTATAGCTTGTTAAGCTCCAAGAGTATCTTCTATACATCAAGTGATCATCCACAGGTTGCTTGAGAAGTCCACCCTCTCCATAGTCCTTTGTTTCTGCCCTTGAAACGCCCCCACATCCCACTCCATCCGCAAATCACCCAAACTCGTAGCTCAGCCTCGTCCAGAGCTTGTATCCGCTAGGGAGATCGTGTCAGAAACATCTAACAACGTGTTTTTAGGACTCTAAACCAAGTTTAATGCAACACGAGAGCTTAGAAGTTCCTCAATGAGGTTTATACAAGTTTGACGAACTTATGAAACATCTAACAACGCGTTTCTAGGACTCTAAACCAAGTTTAATGCAACATGAGTGCTTATAAGTTCCTCAATGAGCTTTGTACAAGTTTCACGAACTTATGAAACATCTAACAACGCGTTTCTAGGACTCTAAACCAAGTTTCATGCAACATGAGAGCTTATAAGTTCCTCAATGAGCTTTGTACAAGTTTCACGAACTTATGAAACATCTAACAACGCGTTTCTAGGACTCTAAACCAAGTTACATGCAACATGAGTTCTTATAAGTTCCTCAATGAGCTTTGTACAAGTTTGACGAACGTATGAAACATCAAACAACGCATTTCGAGGACTCTAAACCAAGTTTCATGCAACATGAGTGCTTATAAGTATCTCAATGAGCTTTGTATAAGTTTGACGAACTTATAAAACATCTAAGAACTCGTTTCTAGGACTCTAAACCAAGTTTCATGCAACATGAGAGCTTATAAGTTCCTCAATGAGCTTTGTACAAGTTTGACGAACGTATGAAACATCTAACAACGTGTTTTTAGGACTCTAAACCAAGTTTAATGCAACATGAGTGCTTATAAGTTCCTCAATGAGCTTTATACAAGTTTCACGAACTTATGAAACATCTAACAACGCGTTTCTAGGACTCTTGACCAAGTTACATGCAACATGAGTGCTTATAAGTTCCTCAATGAGCTTTTTACAAGTTTGACGAACGTATGAAACATCTAACAACGGGTTTATAGGACTCTAAACCAAGTTTCATGCAACATGAGTGTTTATAAGTGTCTCAATGAGCTTTGTACAAGATTGATGAACTTATGAAACATCTAACAACGCGTTTCTAGGACTCTAAACCAAGTTTCATGCAACATGAGTGCTTATAAGTATCTCAATGAGCTTTGTATAAGTTTGACGAACTTATGAAACATCTAACAACTCGTTTCTAGGACTCTAAACCAAGTTTCATGCAACATGAGAGCTTATAAGTTCCTCAATGAGCTTTGTACAAGTTTGACCAACGTATGAAACATCTAACAACGTGTTTTTAGGACTCTAAACCAAGTTTAATGCAACATGAGTGCTTATAAGTTCCTCAATGAGTTTTGTATAAGTTTCACGAACTTATGAAACATCTAACAACGCGTTTCTAGGACTCTAAACCAAGTTACATGCAACATGAGTTCTTATAAGTTCCTCAATGAGCTTTGTACAAGTTTGACGAACGTATGAAACATCTAACAACGCGTTTAAAGGACTCTAAACCAAGTTTCATGCAACATGAGTGTTTATAAGTGTTTCAATGAGCTTTGTACAAGATTGACGAACTTATGAAACATCTAACAACGCGTTTCTAGGACTCTAAACCAAGTTTCATGCAACATGAGTGCTTATAAGTATCTCAATGAGCTTTGTATAAGTTTGACGAACTTATGAAACATCTAAGAACTCGTTTCTAGAACTCTAAACCAAGTTTCATGCAACATGAGAGCTTATAAGTTCCTCAATGAGTTTTGTACAAGTTTGACGAACGTATGAAACATCTAAAAACGTGTTTTTAGGACTCTAAACCAAGTTTAATGCAACATGAGAGCTTATAAGTTCCTCAATGAGATTTATACAAGTTTGACGAACTTATGAAACATTTAACAACGCGTTTCTAGGACTCTAAACCAAGTTTAATGCAACATGAGTGCTTATAAGTTCCTCAATGAGCTTTGTACAAGTTTCACGAACTTATGAAACATCTAACAACGCGTTTCTAGGACTCTAAACCAAGTTTCATGCAACATGAGAGCTAATAAGTTCCTCAATGAGCTTTGTACAAGTTTCACGAATTTATGAAACATCTAACAACGCGTTTCTAGGACTCTAAACCAAGTTACATGCAACATGAGTTCTTATAAGTTCCTCAATGAGCTTTGTACAAGTTTGACGAACGTATGAAACATCTAACAAATCGTTTCTAGGACTCTACACCAAGTTTCATGCAACATGAGAGCTTATAAGGTCCTCAATGAGCTTTGTACAAGTTTGACGAACGTATGAAACATCTAACAACGCGTTTCTAGGACTCTAAACCAAGTTTCATGCAACATGAGTGCTTATAAGTTCCTCAATGAGCTTTGTACAAGTTTGACGAACGTATGAAACATCTAACAACGCGTTTCTAGGACTCTAAACAAAGTTTCATGCAAGATGAGTGCTTATAAGTTCCTCAATGAGCTTTGTACAAGTTTGACAAACGTATGAAACATCTAAGAACGCGTTTCTAAAAGTCTAAACCAAGTTTCATGCAACATGAGTGCTTATAAGTTCCTAAATAAGCTTTGTACAAGTTTGAGAACGTATGAAACATCTAACAAATCGTTTCTAGGACTCTAAACCAAGTTTCATGCAAAATGAGAGCTTATAAGTTCCTCAATGAGCTTTGTACAAGTTTGACGAACTTATGAAACATCTAACAACGCGTTTCTAGGACTTTAAACCAAGTTTCGTGCAACATGAGTGCTTATAAGTATCTCAATGAGCTTTGTATAAGTTTGACGAACTTATGAAACATCTAAGAACTCGTTTCTAGGACTCTAAACCAAGTTTCATGCAACATGAGAGCTTATAAGTTCCTCAATGAGCTTTGTACAAGTTTGACGAACGTATGAAACATCTAACAACGTGTTTTTAGGACTCTAAACCAAGTTTCATGCAACATGAGAGCTTATAAGTTCCTCAATGAGCTTTGTACAAGTTTGACGAACGTATGAAACATCTAACAACGTGTTTTTAGGACTCTAAACCAAGTTTAATGCAATATGAGAGCTTATAAGTTCCTCAATGAGCTTTATACAAGTTTGACGAACTTATGAAACATCTAACAACGCGTTTCTAGGACTCTAAACCAAGTTTCATGCAACATGAGTGCTTATAAGTTCCTCAATGAGCTTTGTACAAGTTTCACGAACTTATGAAACATCTAACAACGCGTTTCTAGGACTCTAAACCAAGTTTCATGCAACATGAGTGCTTATAAGTATCTCAATGAGCTTTGTATAAGTTTGACGAACTTATGAAACATCTAACAACTCGTTTCTAGGAATCTAAACCAAGTTTCATACAACATGAGAGCTTTTAAGTTCCTCAATGAGCTTTGTACAAGTTTGACGAACGTATGAAAGATCTAACAACGTGTTTTTAGGACTCTAAACCAAGTTTAATGCAACATTAGAGCTTATAAGTTCCTCAATGAGCTTTATACAAGTTTGACGAACTTATGAAACATCTAACAACGCGTTTCTAGGACTCTAAACCAAGTTTCATGCAACGTGAGTGCTTATAAGTTCCTCAATGAGCTTTGTACAAGTTTCACGAACTAATGAAACATCTAACAACGCGTTTCTAGGACTCTAAACCAAGTTACATGCAACATGAGTTCTTATAAGTTCCTCAATGAGCTTTGTACAAGTTTGACGAACGTATGAAACATCTAACAACGCGTTTCTAGGACTCTAAACCAAGTTTCATTCAACAAGAGTGCTTATAAGTATCTCAATGAGCTTTGTATAAGTTTGACGAACTTATGAAACATCTAAGAACTCGTTTCTAGAACTCTAAACCAAGTTTCATGCAACATGAGAGCTTATAAGTTCCTCAATGAGCTTTGTACAAGTTTGACGAACGTATGAACCCTGGTCCATATCAAGACGTTGATTCCAAGCATGTGCCATCAAGAGCAACACGCTACCATGCTTATCAAGCAACCACTTAGGCGAAAGTCTATTATATATGGTGATTCTTTTCATGCATCTAAGTTCAAGGATCGAGAACGTAGCTACTCTAGAGATCAGCTGCTTATGAGTTCAATACAAGAGGGAACCAGGTCCAAGAACTCGAACCTCATGAACCAATCGGGTGAGATCGAGAAAACCTATGCTTTTAGTAAATCTCGACTACGCTTTGTGTATAAAGAAACTCTTATGAGTTTCTCTAATCTTCCACGGTGTTTCCGAGTGAGTTTTCTATTGTTTCGCAGGATCATAATCATGAGTTCTCCAAAGACAAAGAACTACCAAACACTCGAGAAGTCTCATGTCCAAGCCGAGCCAAATCCATGGAGACTAATGAGCCTCTCATCCATGTTGATTATGAGTCTTTCACCCATCTTGAAGTACCACCAGAGATTGACAAAGAACGAGATAGAAGTGTCTACTTCTATGAGGTATTTCCTTATCCCATTCATTCCAAGACAGGTAAGGACAATGGTGTGCCCAACACATTGTCAAGGAGGTATTTTCTACTCTTTAACATTAGCACCCATGATGTTAGCCCTAGAGTTTATAAAGAACTATATGGTTGTGGTAATGAGTTTGGAAAATCATATAAAGCTTGTGGAAAGTTTGTTGTTGATCATTACCTTAGGAAAGATTACTATTTGTTTTATGATATTTTGTGCTTGTCTAGTTTTGTTGTTTGTAAGCAATTGTGTAGGACAGCATATGGAGGAGAGTTTGTAGTATATCTTTATATCACCAAGCCTCTCAAGAAGATCGCCTATCAGTTTTACTTACCTCACAAGAAGAAAGACACCGAGGAAGAGACTATGCAAAAGCCAAGACTTAAGATGAGCATTGCATCGTCATTGGATATTCAAACTCGAATGAAGCACAAGATAGCAAGACCAGCAGCTGCACCACCTTGGAGCATCACGGCCAACCACTCAAACCTCTCAATCAAGCGACCTCAACCCGCTGGATCAGCCATACTCCTAAACCGAACACATTTATTCTCATTTAAGGATGATTGTCTCGTCTTTAAGCTAATTATTCTTTGTGTGTGTCAGGTTTTTATATGGAGACCCGGCGAATGTCTCGGAAGTACTGGAGATACTCATGAACCACATTCGATCCTCAAGCACTTCAAAGACCATGATCATCGACTTCATCCTCAAGGTAAGTATATAATCTCTGATTTTTTCAATGTTATTGACTTGCCTCTTTGTCTTGCGATTCAGATTTGAGGACAAATCCTTTTGAAGAAAGGGAGGATGATATGATCTCACCTAGCTTGGCATTCGATGAGGAGCCTCATGTAGCTGAGCTTGTACCAGAGGAGAGGATTACAAGGTCCAAAGCCAAGGAGCTAGCTAGAAAGGCTCGAGCGATGATCATGGAGGAGGAGCATGGAGGAGCAGCAACTAGGAGCTTCTACAACATTCTTATCCACACCTCCAAGGAAGACAAGACAATGAGCTAAGTACTTAAGTGGTTGTTTCTGTACTCTTTTGTCCTTAGTAGAGAAGGTTTTATCCCACCACGGGTTTTCCTATCACTAAGGTTTTAACGAGGCAAAACAACTACTTCATCGGGTACTTAGCCATGGATTGATCTTAGTGTAGGCGAGGCACAACTACCCATTGTTTCTATCTCACAAAGCTCGCCATTCACCCATCCTATCTTGCACCACGCGTTGTTTTTCTGTTTCTTTTAAAAACGTTGTGTTGTTTTACTTGTTTCCTTTTTTGGACATGTTTCATAAACCCTAGGGAAAGAGGACGAGTTTGTGCCTCCTTCCCTATATATTGTCGTCCTTGATGAATAAGAAAGGTAGTCAAACCTTGAAAGAAAACCCCTTTGTGTTTAGACTCACCTTAGCTCAGAGATTGAGCTTTAATTATCAAAACGATTCATGTGATTTGAATCGATTCTCTTACAAGTCATAGATACTTTCAAGAGCATCTACAAACCATCAAGCCATCAACCCATAGATTGCTTGAGACGTCTACCACCATCTCATACTCATTCACCTCCATATCCGCTGGTTTCTGACACTTAATCATCATCACCTTCACTTCAGCCATCAATCCACCAAAGAAGAGAGCTTGCCTTTGCCATAGAGTTGAGATCCTAACCAAGGGTGTATCACTAAACCAAGTTTTATGCAACTTGAGTGCTTATATGTGTCTCAATGAGCTTTGTACAAGTTTGACGAACTTATGAAACATCTAACAACGCGTTTCTAGGACTCTAAACCAAGTTTTATGCAACATGAGTGCTTATAAGTGTCTCAATGAGCTTTGTAATAGTTTGACGAACTTATGAAACATCAAACAACGCGTTTCTAGGACTCTAAACGAAGTGTCATGAAACATGAGTGCTTATAAGTGTCTCAATGAGCTTTGTACTAGTTTGAAGAACTTATGAAACATCTTACAACGCGGTTTCTAGAACTCTAAACCAAGTTTCATGCAACATGAGTGCTTATAAGTGTCTCAATGAGCTTTGTACAAGTTCGACGAACTTATGAAACATCTAACAACGCGGTTTCTAGGTCTCTAAACTAAGTTTCATGCAACATGAGTGCTTATAAGTGTCTCAATGAGCTTTGTACTAGTTTGAAGAACTTATGAAACATCTAACAATGCGGTTTCTAGGACTCTAAACCAAGTTTCTTTCAACATGAATTCTTATAAGTGTCTCAATGAGCTTTGTACAAGTTTGACGAACTAATGAAACATCTAACAACGCCTTTCTAGGACTCTAAACCAAGTTTATTTCAACATGAGTTCTTATAAGTGTCTCAATGAGCTTTGTACAAGTTTGACGAACTAATGAAACATCTAACAACTCGTTTCTAGGACTCTAAACCAATTTTCATGCAACATGAGTGCTTATAAGTGTCTCAATGAGCTTTGTACTAGTTCGACGAACTTATGAAACATCTAACAACGCGGTTTCTAGGACTCTAAACCAAGTTTCATGCAACATGTGTGCTTATAAGTGTCTCATTGAGCTTTGTACAAGTTTGACGAACTTATGAAACAACTAAAACGGTGGAGTGCTTCTATGGAGCTCTTCATACCGATACATTCTTCGCTGTCTATGACTTCTTTGAGAGTCTTTCATAGTACCTGACTCACACACAAACAACTCGCAGTAAGTCGTTCACAAGGTGATAAGGAAAGTAAAGAGCAAAACAAGACAAGTTAATGTTAAGTTCTTTGTCAAAACAGAACGTGATGATCCAGGCTTTAAAACGTTTTCAACAAGTTTTTAATCTAACAATCAAGTGATTCAACGAGCAAGCAATGATATAAGCACACAAATGGATTTAACAAGCAAGCAATGGTCTTGGATCAACAAGAGTAGCACAAGAAGCGATTAAAACAGAGCAAAACAAGAAACACAGAAAAGGGAAATTGAAAACATGGTTTTTAAAAAAAGGAAATTTGCTAAACAGAGAAAAGGAAATCGAACTAGGGTTTTTGTTAACTCTAGCAAACTAACTCGCAGCCGTCACACAAATATCAAAGAGCACAAGCTTCAAAACGTTTGTTAACAAGTTATGGTTTTAAAACAACTCGATTCAAGTAACAACAGTTTCGATTCTATGAGTTTAAAGCGTGTTAATCAAGTTCAAACAACTAGTTAATTGGCACAGCTCAAGAAGACACTTCCACGAACAGAACAAGAGTTTTCTAGCACCTTAACAAGCTTAGAAACAAGTTTAAATACCGATTAGAACTAACAAGATGATCGACAGATTCAAAAAGCAACAAGAAGCAAAGAGCTCTAACAATCTTAACAGATTCTAATCGATTCAAAGCAAGCTTTAAGCGAGAAAAGAATCAAATCAACTCAAGAATAGAGATTATAGAATAGATCCTAGCAACTTAATCAATGATTAAACAAACTAAAATCAATCTTAATCAATCAAAACAATCGGCGGAAACTGAGAACACAAAGCAACAAAACAAATTCAAAGAGGATAAACAACGCTTTCGGTTCTAATGAGTTTTCAAGCAAACTAATCGATTGATAAGATGTAAGGATAGAGAGACTCAGCCTTTGGTACAGAGTTTGGCTCTGATACCACGTGATACACCCTTGGTTAGGATCTCAACTCTATGGCAAAGGCAAGCTCTCCTCTTTGGCGGATTGATGGCTGAAGTGAAGGTGATGATGATTAAGTGTCAGAAACCAGCGGATATGGAGGTGAGTGAGTATGAGATGGTGGTGGACGTCTCAAGCAATCTATGGGTTGATGGCTTGATGGTTTGTAGATGCTCTTGAAAGTATCTAGGACTTGTAAGAGAATCGATTCAAATCACATGAATCGTTTTGATAATAAAGCTCAATCTCTCGAGCTAAGGTGAGTCTAAACACAAAGGGGTTTTCTTTCAAGGTTTGACTACCTTTCTTATTCATCAAGGACGACAATATATAGGGAAGGAGGCACAAACTCGTCCTCTTTCCCTAGGGTTTATGAAACATGTCCAAAAAAGGAAACAAGTAAAACAACACAACGTTTTTAAAAGAAACGAGAAAAACAACGCGTAGTGCAAGATAGGATGGGTGAATGGCGAGCTTTGTGAGATAGAAACAATGGGTAGTTGTGCCTCGCCTACACTAAGATCAATCCATGGCTAAGTACCCGATGAAGTAGTTGTTTTGCCTCGTTAAAACCTTAGTGATAGGAAAACCCGTGGTGGGATAAAACCTTCTCTACTAAGGACAAAAGAGTACGAAACAACCACTTAAGTACTTAGCTCATTGTCTTGTCTTCCTTGGAGGTGTGGATAAGAATGTTGTAGAAGCTCCTAGTTGCTGCTCCTCCATGCTCCTCCTCCATGATCATCGCTCGAGCCTTTCTAGCTAGCTCCTTGGCTTTGGACCTTGTAATCCTCTCCTCTGGTACAAGCTCAGCTACATGAGGCTCCTCATCGAATGCCAAGCTAGGTGAGATCATATCAACAACATCATTGGATCAACAAGTGATACCAAGAACATATGAAGAGGCAATGAAACAAAAGGTATGGTGTGATGCGGTGAAGGCCGAGAATAAGGCTATGGATGACAATGAGACATACTATGAAGCCGACTTACCACAAGGAAAGAGAGCGGTTAGCTCAAGATACATCTTCACTATCAAGTACCATAGCAATGGGGAGATAGAAAGACACAAGGCAAGGTTAGTGGCAAGAGGGTTCACCCAAACATATGGAGAAGACTACTTGGATACTTTTGCTCCGGTTGCAAAGCTTCATACCGTGAGAGTCATCCTTTCTTTAGCCACAAACCTCTCATGGGACTTGTTCCAAATGGATGTGAAGAATGCTTTCCTTCAAGGAGAGCTTGAGGAGGAAGTATACATGACACCTCCACCCGGATTAGAAGAGTCCATTACACCGGAAAGGTTCTAAGACTAAGGAAGGCTATCTATGGGCTTAAGCAATCACCAAGAGCTTGGTACCACAAGCTTAGCTCAACATTGATGGAAAAGGTCTTCAAAAGATCTCAATCCGAACACACCCTCTTTACCCGGCAAAGCCAAGAAGGTATAGTGGTTATCCTCGTCTACGTGGATGATATTATCATCTCCGGGGATAACAAGGTAGGTGTTCAAGAAGCTAAAGACTATCTTAGATCTAAATTTGACATTAAGGATCTTGGTAAACTCAAATACTTTCTTGGGATTGAGATTTGTAGGTCCGAAGAGGGTCTCTTTCTTTCTCAAAGAAAATATACTCATGACCTTCTAAGAGATGTAGGTATGCTAGGTACTAAGGCGGCTAAGACACCTCTTGAAGATGGATACAAGTTCATTGAAGAAGGCGGAGAGGAGGACCAACCTTACAAAGATCCAAAGCTCTATAGAAAGATGGTTGGGAAACTCATCTACCTAACTATCACTAGACCGGATCTATGCTTCGCCGTGAATCAAGTAGCCCAACATATGCAAGCGCCAAAGCAACACCATTGGAGCATGCTTCAGAGAATCTTGAGATATCTCAAAGGAACTTGTGACTTGGGAATTTGGATGGGTTGCAACAAGAACACCGAGGTAGTTGGGTATTGTGACGCGAATTATGCCTAGGATCTAAAGGATAGAAGATCAACAACCGGCTATTGTACTTTCATTGGAGGCAATCTTGTCACATGGAAGACAAAGAAGCAAAAGATAATGTCTTGTTCAACCGCCGAAGCCGAATATCGAGCAATGAGGAAACTTACTCAAGAACTTATGTGGTTAAAGAATTTACTTCAAGACTTGGGTATTGAGATCAAATCGCCAATGACCATGCATTGTGGCAACGAAGCCGCGATTCATATAGCCTCTAACTCGGTCTTTCATGAGAGAACCAAGCACATCGAGATCGATTGTCACAAGGTTAGAGAGCAAATGATCAAAGGCACCATTCTACCGTGTTACACCAAGAGCCAAGACCAACTCGCGGACATCTTCACCAAATCCGCAAGCTTGAAAGTGTGTGAGTAAATTCTACCAATACTTGGACTCACGAAGGCTCCTAAGGCCTAAGTTTCTAACCGCATATCTTTGTACTCTTTTTCCTTAGGTGAGTTTTGTCCCATTGGGTTTTCTCACCAAGGTTTTAATGAGGCAAGGGTATGCAGGTTCCAAGCTTAGCCATTGCATTAGGCTAAGCTTGCGGGGGAGTATTGAAGTGGCTATACCAAGGTAGTTAATTCATATAGTTGACTACATCACAATGTAGTTGAGTCATGTAGTCAACTATATCTCAAGGCTGTTAATACATATAGTCGACTACATCGAGAATGTAGTTGATCCATATAGTCGACTATATCTGAAGACTAAAGAGCCGTTAGAGCTATGGACCAAAGGACAAAGGAGTGGTCCCTTTTGAAATCTAGCCGTTGGGGATTTCTTCCAATAGGCTTATTTTTGATATATGTAATCTCCTTGTGTACTTTGAGTTTAATTAACTTTGTGAAATGGATATCTTTTAATCTCTCTTACTCTCTCTCTTGTTCTTGTGTTCTTCATGAACTCAAGAACACAATCTTCATAAACACACACTAAACTAGCTTAATCTCCTCTTAAAATCAACAATAAGTTCCTCAATGAGCTTTGTACAAGTTTCACGAACTTATGAAACATCTAACAACGCGTTTCTAGGACTCTAAACCAAGTTACATGTAACATGAGTTCTTATAAGTTCCTCAATGAGCTTTGTACAAGTTTGACGAACGTATGAAACATCTAACAACGCGTTTCTAGGACTCTAAACCAAGTTTCATGCAACATGAGTGCTTATAAGTATTTCAATAAGCTTTGTATAAGTTTCACGAACTTATGAAACATCTAACAACGCGTTTCTAGGACTCTAAATCAAGTTTCATGCAACATGAGAGCTTATAAGTTCCTCAATGAGCTTTGTACAAGTTTGACGAACGTATGAAACATCTAACAACGCGTTTCTAGGACTCTAAACCAAGTTTCATGCAACATGAGAGCTTATAAGTTCCTCAATGAGCTTTGTACAAGTTTGACGAACGTATGAAACATCTAACAACGCGTTTCTAGGACTCTAAACCAAGTTTCATGCAAGATGAGTGCTTATAAATTCCTCAATGAGCTTTGTACAAGTTTGACAAACGTATGAAACATCTAACAACGCGTTTCTAAAACTCTAAACCAAGTTTCATGCAAGATGAGTGCTTATAAGTTCCTCAATAAGCTTTGTACAAGTTTGACGAACGTATGAAGCATCTAACAAATCGTTTCTAGGACTCTAAACCAAGTTTCATGCAACATGAGAGCTTATAAGTTCCTCAATGAGCTTTGTACAAGTTTGACGAACTTATGAAACATCTAACAACGCGTTTCTAGGACTCTAAATCAAGTTTCATGCAACATGAGTGCTTATAAGTATCTCAATGAGTTTTGTATAAGTTTGACGAACTTATGAAACATCTAAGAACTCGTTTCTAGGACTCTAAACCAAGTTTCATGCAACATGAGTGCTTCTAAGTTCCTCAATGAGCTTTGTACAAGTTTCACGAACTTATGAAACATCTAACAACGCGTTTCTAGGACTCTAAACCAAGTTTCATGCAGCATGAGAGCTTATAAGTTGCTCAATGAGTTTTGTACAAGTTTCACGAACTTATGAAACATCTAACAACGCGTTTCTAGGACTCTAAACCAAGTTACATGCAACATGAGTTCTTATAAGTTCCTCAATGAGCTTTGTACAAGTTTGACGAACGTATGAAACATCTAACAAATCGTTTCTAGGACTCTACACCAAGTTTCATGCAACATGAGAGCTTATAAGTTCCTCAATGAGCTTTGTACAAGTTTGACGAACGTATGAAACATCTAACAACGCGTTTCTAGGACTCTAGACCAAGTTTCATGCAACATGAGTGCTTATAAGTTCCTCAATGAGCTTTGTACAAATTTAAAGAACTTATGAAACATCTAACAACGCGTTTCTAGGACTCTAAACAAAGTTTCATGCAAGATGAGTGCTTATAAGTTCCTCAATGAGCTTTGTACAAGTTTGACAAACGTATGAAACATCTAACAACGCGTTTCTATAACTCTAAACCAAGTTTCATGCAAGATGAGTGCTTATAAGTCCCTCAATAATCATTGTACAAGTTTGACGAACGTATGAAACATCTAACAAATCGTTTCTAGGACTCTAAACCAAGTTTCATGCAACATGAGAGCTTATAAGTTCCTCAATGAGCTTTGTACAAGTTTGACGAACTTATGAAACATCTAACAACGCGTTTCTAGGACTCTAAACCAAGTTTCATGCAACATGAGTGCTTATAAGTATCTCAATGAGCTTTGTATAAGTTTGACGAACTTATGAAACATCTAAGAACTCGTTTCTAGGACTCTAAACCAAGTTTCATGCAACATGAGAGCTTATAAGTTCCTCAATGAGCTTTGTACAAGTTTGACGAACGTATGAAACATCTAACAACGTGATTTTAGGACTCTAAACCAAGTTTAATGCAACATGAGAGCTTATAAGTTCCTCAATGAGTTTTATACAAGTTTGACGAACTTATGAAACATCTAACAACGCGTTTCTAGGACTCTAAACCAAGTTTCATGCAACATGAGTGCTTATAAGTTCCTCAATGAGCTTTGTAAAAGTTTCACGAACTTATGAAACATCTATCAACGCGTTTCTAGGACTCTAAACCAAGTTACATGCAACATGAGTTCTTATAAGTTCCTGATATGATCTTAAAGCCGGAACCGGAAACGGACATCGACATCGACCACCTCGACATCGACCACATCGACACCGACCACATCGACATCGACCACCTCGACATCGACCACATCGACACCGACCACATCGGCGCCCGACCACCGCGAACCGAAGAACCAAAAGGAGCAATCACGCAATCAAAAGCCAAGGAACTAGCTAAGGAAGCTCAGGTGATGATCATGAAAGGGGAACTTGGAGGAGCAGCTAGGAGCTTCTTCAACGTACACATCATGGCCTAGAGCAAAGACCAAGGTAATGCGGCTAAGTGACTCGGTGATCGACTTAGTAATCTTTCCCACTGGGTTTTAACGAGGCTAAGAAGATCACCACGTCGGTTGCTTAGCAACATTACCTTGAAGAGTGTAAGAGACGAGGCACTTCAGCTACTCGTCGTGTTTATCTTGTAAAACGCCGCGTCTTAGGCGATTTCCTTTTTCTAGTGTTTTTCCATTTTGCCGAGGTTTCCTTTTTGCCGAGGATTTCCTTTTCTTGTTGTTGCGCAAACCCTAAAGAGAAAGCGCTTGTGCTAACTCTATTTAAAGGAGTTGCGCCTCCTCTCTTATTTTTCAGTCAAGAATTTTATGTGAAATCCTCTCTAAGTCTTTGACTCTTCTCCGATTCAGCGATTGAATCCGGAACCTTTACTCGATTCAGAGATTGAATCCGAAACTAATACAAGCTCATCGCTTCCATTAGTTTCTTCTATCCATCAAACAGAATCTCCCCTCTCTGTTTGAGACGTCCCACATCACCATCTCGCGTTCCTCCCCGTCGTTCCATTCATTCGGTGTCTTGTTTCCTCGGCGCCTGCCTTGCTACCATCCACACGGTGTTACAAGAAGAGGACTTGCCTTGCTACTGGAGTTGATCCTTGGCGGAGATCCTATCACGTGGTATCAGAGCCAAACTCTGTACCAAAGGCTGAGTTTCTCTATCCCTACATCTTATCAATCGATTAGTCTGCTTGTTTAGCTTGATATAACTGATTGCTTTCATTGATTTTTGAATATGTCCTGGTATAAGTTTGATAGCACCGATTGTTTTCTTGATTTAAAACTTGATAAACACGCTTATAACTCTGTTTCGATTCTGCTCTTGGTGATTAAACTGATTTAATCTATAAACGTGAATCTCCTATTGTTCTTATTTTGTGTTGAATCTGCACTTGAATCTTGTTGCTGCTTGAGTTGTTGTTCTTCGTGTTCTTGTTGCGGCTGCGGCTTGTGTGCGATCAAAAGCCATAAGCCCTAGCGAAATTTCCTTTTTTTCTGTCTTTCCTGAATTTCCTTTTCTTGTCGAGTTACCTTTTTTGCTGAAACTGTGTTTGAACTAGAGGCTTTTGATTGCCTTTTCTGTTTTGCGTTTGGTTTAGTGGTTAGTCTTCTGTTTTGCTTCACGTTTCCTAATAACTACTTACTGCGAGTTCTTGTTTGTGTCTCAGGTACATGGCTCTCCCTACGGAAGCCACGGAAGATCTACAGAAGCTTATCGCGGATCAGATTACCGCCACCCTCCAACAGCTTCTCCCTCAACAAATCTCCCAACACTTGACTTTGGAACGTGAACAACAAGCCAAGAAGGCCACGGTTGAGTTGTCCGAATCTGACAGGGAACCTACCCCTACTCCTTCAGAAGCCAACCGGACGGCTTCAGGCCATCCGCAACATTTTCCCAGCCGGTGCCAGGAAGAGCCAAACGGTCCGGGATTTCCTCCACCTTGATGCGGATGAGGAAGACCCGTTACCCAGGCGACGAGTGTACAGGGAGGCCGATGAGCACGAGCAAAATGCTCCTAGGCACCGAGGATATGCTGATCCTCCCCGCCGAGCGGGAACCAATGCCAGACACCGTGTCGACGAGGTTGCCGAAAACGAGTACTATCATCACTCGGATCGTAGTAGACGAGGCCATAGGTCCGAGAGACGCGGTAGGGATGACCCGATGGATCATGAAAGGCAACAACTGAGACATATCAAAGCTAAGTTCCCTCCCTTCCAAGGCAAGAACGACCCGGAAGCCTATTTGGATTGGGAACGGAAAATGGAGTCTAGCTTTCTATGCCATGACACTTATGCATCCAACAAGGTGAAGATAGCAATTTCAGAGTTTAGTGACTACGCTTTGCTTTGGTGGGATCAGCTATGCACCACTAGGGACCGCCACAATGAGCCGCCTATCCACACTTGGCCACAGCTCATCACACACATGAGGAAGCGGTTTGTCCCTAGCCACTATCACCGAGAAGTTCTCAACAAGCTTCAGAAGCTTACCCAGGGATCAAGCTCGGTACGTGACTACTTCCAGGAGATGGAAACACTCTTGATTAGGGCTGGCCTAGAAGAGGATAATGAGGTCATGATGGCTCGGTTTGTTGGTGGACTTAGCCGAGACATCCAGGATAAAGTAGAACTTCAAACTTATGAGGATCTTGAGGAGCTTGTGCACAAAGCTGAGCTAGTAGAAAGTCAGAACAAGAGACGGTATGCCAAGCCTAGTTTCTCCACACCAAGCAAGTCCAAGGACTTCACACCCACCCGGCCACCCTTCACCAAAGACATCAAACCCACGTCAGCGGTTAAGGAAGAGGCTAAGTATGACCCTAAGAGCCGAGGCAGCACCTCGTCTAGCAATGTCCGGTGCTTTAGATGTCAAGGCATGGGCCATTACGCGAGAGATTGCCCCAACAAGAAGGTATTTATGCTACTAGATAATGGTGAAGTGGTGCCCCGGGAATCTGATTCGAGCAAGAAGAAGAGGAAGGAGAAGAAGAGACCGCCGCCATTGGGGAGATGCTAGTTGCCCGGAGGGCATTGAGTGTGCAGAACCAACCGGAGGAATTAGTACAAAGAGACCACCTATTCCACACACGGTGTATCGTCAACGACAAGGTGTGTAGCCTCATCATAGACGGTGGAAGTTGTACTAATGCAGCTAGTGAAACCATGGTTCAGAAGTTGAGCTTAGAGACTTTATCCCATCCGCGCCCATACAAGCTACAATGGCTAAATGAAAGCGGTGCCCTGACGGTAACTCGCCAAATCAGGTTGTCCTTCTCCATTGGCAAGTATGAGGATGAGGTACTTTGTGATTTTATACCTATGTGCTCTAGCCACATTCTGTTAGGTAGGCCGTGGCAATCAGACCGTAGGGTCCTCCATGACGGCTACACCAACAAACACTCCTTTGAGTTCAAAGGCTGAAAAGTCATCCTTGCTCCCCTCACGCCTAGTGAAGTGTACCAAGATCAGATATATCTTAAGCTCAAGGAGGAGAAGGAGAAGTCCCCCACGTCGTCCACCAACCTCTACATAAACCAAAGAGAAGTTTCCCAACTCCTTACTTCAGATTCTTCTATATTGTTGTTTATATATAAAGAGAGTCTTGTTAGCACTAATCCCCCACAGGATCTTCTTAGTGATTTTGCCCAGCTTTTGCAGGACTATAGTGACGTTTTCCCTCAGGAGATCCCGCCTGGCTTGCCCCCAATCCGAGGCATTGAGCACCAAATTGACCTAGTCCCTGGTTCGGCGCTTCCAAACCGACCGGCCTATAGGACTAATCCGGTGGAGACCAAGGAGCTGCAGAAGCAAGTTGAGGAGTTGATGAGCAAAGGCCACATCCGAGAGAGCATGAGTCCTTGTGCCGTACCGGTTCTACTGGTGCCCAAGAAGGACGGATCATGACGCATGTGTGTCGACTGCCGAGCAATCAACAACATTACGGTGAAGTATCGTCACCCTATTCCTAGATTAGATGATATGTTAGATGAATTATGTGGGTCTAACGTGTTCTCTAAGATTGATCTTAAGAGTGGCTACCATCAGATTAGAATGAAGGAGGGTGATGAATGGAAGACGGCCTTCAAAACCAAGCAAGGATTATATGAATGGCTTGTTATGCCCTTCGGTCTTAATAATGCGCCTAGTACTTTCATTAGACTAATGAACCATGTTTTGAGGTCTTTTATAGGCGTCTTTGTTGTGGTTTATTTTGATGATATTTTGATCTTTAGCAGGAGCCTAGATGAGCATATTGCCCATGTCCGAGCCGTACTTGACGTCCTAAGAAGGGAGAACCTTTTTGCTAATATTGACAAGTGTACATTTTGCACTAACGAGATTGTCTTCTTAGGTTTTGTTGTGAGTACAGAAGGAGTTAGGGTCGATGAAGAGAAGGTCAAGGCAATCAAGGAATGGCCGACACCAACCACCGTGGGAGAAGTTCGAAGCTTCCATGGACTAGCCGGCTTCTACCGGCGCTTTGTCAAGGACTTCAGTACCGTTGCGGCTCCCCTAACCGAAATCATTAAGAAGGACGTTGGATTTCAATGGGGGAATGCACAAGAACAGGCTTTCCAAAGCCTCAAAGAGAAGCTTATCAATGCCCCATTACTTATGTTACCTGACTTCGTTAAAACCTTTGAAATTGAGTGCGATGCTTCTGGTGTAGGTATTGGCGCCGTATTGATGCAAGACAAGAAGCCGATAGCTTATTTTAGTGAGAAGCTTGGTGGAACAACCCTAAACTATCCCACCTATGACAAAGAGCTATATGCACTAGTGAGGGCGTTGAAGACGTGGCAACATTATCTATGGCCTAAAGAGTTTGTCATCCACACGGACCATGAATCCTTAAAGCACTTGAAAGGCCAACGAAACGAACAAGAGGCATGGCCGCTGGATAGAGTTTATTGAGACGTTTCCCTACGTCATCAAGTATAAAAAGGTAAGGACAATGTCGTAGCCGACGCATTGTCCCGGAGGTACACTCTAATCTCAGAATTAACATCTAGACTCATAGGGTTCGATATGCTTAAGACGTTGTATGAATCTGATTCTGAGTTTAGTACTTACTACTTGAAATGTGCTAAATTTGCTTGTGAGAATTACTATAGACAGGACGGCTACCTGTTCTTCCACAATAGGTTGTGCATACCTACCGGTTCCATAAGGGAACTACTTTTCCGAGAAGCTCATGGAGGAGGACTAGCCGGACACTTCGGAGTGGCCAAAACCTTAGCTAGCCTCCAAGCCTACTTCTATTGGCCGCACATGAAAAGAGATGTGGAGCGGATTTGCCTTAGATGCATCACCTGCAAACAGGCCAAGAGTAAGGTTCAGCCGCATGGTTTGTATACCCCACTCCCCATACCTTCTCATCCTTGGACTCATATATCTATGGACTTTGTGGTTGGCTTACCTCGAACCAGAAATGGTAGAGATTCCATCTTTGTTGTTGTGGACAGGTTTAGTAAGATGGCTCATTTCATAGCCTGCCACAAGACCGACGATGCGGTAAGTGTGGCTAACTTGTTTTTCAGGGAAGTGGTGAGGTTACACGACATGCCCCTAGTGATAGTTTCGGACAGAGACACCAAGTTCTTGAGCCATTTTTGGCGCACTTTGTGGGCTAAGCTAGGAACCAAAGTATCCTTCTCCACCACTTGTCATCCGCAAACCGACGGGCAAACTGAAGTGGTGAACCGATCCTTGTCAACGATCCTAAGGACTTTGGTGAGAAGTAACCTCAAGTCATGGGAAGAATGTCTACCCCACGTAGAGTTCGCTTATAACCACGCTAAGCATTCCACTACTCTTTACTCCCCTTTTGAATTAGTATATGGGTTTAATCCTATGTCTCCCTTAGATCTAATTGCCTTGCCCTTGAGTGAAATGTCTAGTGTTGATGGCAAGAAAAAGGCTGAACAGGTTAAGAGAATGCATAAGAAAGCTAGGGAGAATATATCGAAGAAGACCGAGCAATACGCCAAGCATGCTAACAAGGGCCGCAAGGAAGTGGTGTTTCAGGAAGGTGACTTGGTATGGGTTCACTTGAGAAAGGAGAGGTTTCCAGCCGAAAGGAAGTCCAAACTGATGCCACGAGTGGATGGACCCTTCAAAGTAACCCGGCGCATCAACGACAACGCCTACAAGATCGACCTTCAAGGTAAGTATGCAATCTCGGACTCATTCAATGTTATTGACTTGTCTCCTTATTTTGCAGATTCAGATTTGAGGACAAATCCTTTTCAAGATGGAGGGGATGATATGATCTTAAAGCCGGAACCGGAAACAGACATCGACATCGACCACCTCGACATCGACCACATCGACACTGACCACATCGACATCGACCACCTCGACATCGACCACATCGACACCGACCACATCGGCGCCCGACCACCGCGAACCGAAGAACCAAAAGGAGCAATCACGCGATCAAAAGCCAAGGAACTAGCTAAGGAAGCTCAGGCGATGATCATGGAAGGGGAACTTGGAGGAGCAGCTAGGAGCTTCTTCAACGTACACATCATGGCCTAGAGCAAAGACCAAGGTAATGCGGCTAAGCGACTCGGTGATCGACTTAGTACTCTTTCCCACTGGGTTTTAACGAGGCTAAGAAGATCACCACGTCGGTTGCTTAGCAACATTACCTTGAAGAGTGTAAGAGACGAGGCACTTCAGCTACTCGTCGTGTTTATCTTGTAAAACGCCGCGTCTTAGGCGATTTCCTTTTTCTAGTGTTTTTCCATTTTGCCGAGGTTTCCTTTTTGCCGAGGATTTCCTTTTCTTGTTGTTGCGCAAACCCTAAAGAGAAAGCGCTTGTGCTAACTCTATTTAAAGGAGCTGCGCCTCCTCTCTTATTTTTCAGTCAAGAATTTTATGCGAAATCCTCTCTAAGTCTTTGACTCTTCTCCGATTCAGCGATTGAATCCGGAACCTTTACTCGATTCAGAGATTGAATCCGAAACTAATACAAGCTCATCGCTTCCATTAGTTTCTTCTATCCATCAAACATAATCTCCCCTCTCTGTTTGAGACGTCCCACATCACCATCTCGCGTTCCTCCCCGTCGTTCCATTCATTCGGTGTCTTGTTTCCTCGGCGCCTGCCTTGCTACCATCCACACGGTGTTACAAGAAGAGGACTTGCCTTGCTACTGGAGTTGATCCTTGGCGGAGATCCTATCAGTTCCTCAACGAGCTTTGTACAAGTTTGACGAACGTATGAAACATCTAACAACGCGGTTTCTAGGACTCTAAACCAAGTTACATGCAACATGAGTACTTATAAGTTCCTCAATGAGCTTTGTACAAGTTTGACGAACGTATGAAACATCTAACAACGCGTTTCTAGGACTCTAAACCAAGTTTCATGCAACATGAGTGCTTATAAATATCTCAATGAGATTTGTATAAGTTTCATGAACTTATGAAACATCTAACAACGCGTTTCTAGGACTCTAAATCAAGTTTCATGCAACATGAGAGCTTATAAGTTCCTCAATGAGCTTTGTACAAGTTTGACGAACGTATGAAACATCTAACAACACTTTTCTAGGACTCTAAACCAAGTTTCATGCAACATGAGTGCTTATAAGTTCCTCAATGAGCTTTGTACAAGTTTCACGAACTTATGAAACATCTAACAACGCGTTTCTAAGACTATAAACCAAGTTATATGCAACATGAGTTCTTATAAGTTCCTCAATGAGCTTTGTACAAGTTTGACGAACATATGAAACATCTAACAACGCGTTTCTAGGACTCTAAACCAAGTTCCATGCAACATGAGTGTTTATAATTGTCTCAATGAGCTTTGTACAAGATTGACGAACTTATGAAACATCTAACAACGCGTTTCTAGGACTCTAAACCAAATTTCATGCAACATGAGAGCTTATAAGTTTCTCAATGAGCTTTGTACAAGTTTGACGAACTTATGAAACATCTAACAACGCGTTTCTAGGACTCTAAACCAAGTTTCATGCAACATGAGTGCTGATAAGTATCTCAATGAGCTTTGTATAAGTTTCACAAACTTATGAAACATCTAACAACGCGTTTCTAGGACTCTAAATCAAGTTTCATGCAACATGAGAGCTTATAAGTTCCTCAATGAGCTTTGTACAAGTTTGACGAACGTATGACTAACAACGTGTTTCTAGGACTCTAAACCAAGTCTCATGCAACATGAGTGCTTATAAGTTCCTCAATGAGCTTTGTACAAGTTTGGCGAACGTATGAAACATCTAACAACGCGTTTATAGGACTCTAAACCAAGTTTCATGCAACATGAGTGTTTATAAGTGTCTCAATGAGCTTTGTACAAGATTGACGAACTTATGAAACATCTAACAACACGTTTCTAGGACTCTAAACCAAGTTTCATGCAACATGAGGTCTTATAAGTATCTCAATGAGCTTTGTATAAGTTTGACGAACTTATAAAACATCTAACAACTCGTTTCTAGGACTCTAAACCAAGTTTCATGCAACATGAGAGCTTATAAGTTCCTCAATGATATTTGTACAAGTTTGACGAACGTATGAAACATCTAACAACGTGTTTTTAGGACTCTAAACCAAGTTTAATGCAACATTAGAGCTTATAAGTTCCTCAATGAGCTTTATACAAGTTTGACGAACTTATGAAACATCTAACAACGCGTTTCGAGGACTCTAAACAAAGTTTCATGCAACATGAGTGCTTATAAGTTCCTCAATGAGCTTTGTACAAGTTTCACGAACTTATGAAACATCTAACAACGCGTTTCTAGGACTCTAAACCAAGTTACATGTACCATGAGTTCTTATAAGTTCCTCAAGGAGCTTTGTACAAGTTTGACGAATGTATGAAACATCTAACAACGCGTTTCTAGGACTCTAAACCAAGTTTCATGCAACATGAGTGCTTATAAGTATCTCAATGAGCTTTGTATAAGTTTCACGAACTTATGAAACATCTAACAACGCGTTTCTAGGACTCTAAATCAAGTTTCATGCAACATGAGAGCTTATAAGTTCCTCAATGAGCTTTGTACAAGTTTGACGAACGTATGAAACATCTAACAACGCGTTTCTAGGACTCTAAACCAAGTTTCATGCAAGATGAGTGCTTATAAGTTCCTCAATGAGCTTTGTACAAGTTTGAAAAACGTATGAAACATCTAACAAGGCGTTTCTAAAACTCTAAACCAATTTTCATGCAAGATGAGTGCTTATAAGTTCCTCAATAAGCTTTGTACAAGTTTGACGAACGTATGAATCATCTAAGAACTCGTTTCTAGGACTCTAAACCAAGTTTCATGCAACATGAGAGCTTATAAGTTCCTCAATGAGCTTTGTACAAGTTTGACGAACTTATGAAACATCTAACAACGCGTTTCTAGGACTCTAAACCAAGTTTCATGGAACATGAGTGCTTATAAGTATCTCAATGAGCTTTGTATAAGTTTGACGAACTTATGAATCATCTAACAAATCGTTTCTAGGAATCTAAACCAAGTTTCATGCAACATGAGAGCTTATAAGTTCCTCAATGAGCTTTGTACAAGTTTGACGAACGTATGAAACATCTAACAACGTGTTTTTAGGCGTCTAAACCAAGTTTAATGCAACATTAGAGCTTATAAGTTCCTCAATGAGCTTTATACAAGTTTGACGAACTTATGAAACATCTAACAACGCGTTTCTAGGACTCTAAACCAAGTTTCATGCAACATGAGTGCTTATAAGTTCCTCAATGAGCTTTGTACAAGTTTCACGAACTAATGAAACATCTAACAACGCGTTTCTAGGACTCTAAACCAAGTTACATGCAACATGAGTTCTTATAAGTTCCTCAATGAGCTTTGTACAAATTTGACGAACGTATGAAACATCTAACAACGCGTTTCTAGGACTCTAAACCAAGTTTCATGCAACAAGAGTGCTTATAAGTATCTCAATGAGCTTTGTATAAGTTTCACGAACTTATGAAACAACTAACAACGCGTTTCTAGGACTCTAAATCAAGTTTCATGCAACATGAGAGCTTATAAGTTCCTCAATGAGCTTTGTACAAGTTTGACGAACGTATGAAACATCTAACAACGCGTTTCTAGGTATGTAAACAAAGTTTCATGCAACATGAGTGCTTATAAGTTCCTCAATGAGCTTTGTACAAGTTTCACAAAATTATGAAACATCTATTAACGCGTTTCTAGGACTCTAAACCAAGTTTCATGCAAGATGAGTGCTTATAAGTTCCTCAATGAGCTTTGTACAAGTTTGACAAACGTATGAAACATCTAACAACGCGTTTCTAAAACTCTAAACCAAGTTTCATGCAAGATGAGTGATTATAAGTTCCTCAATAAGCTTTGTACAAGTTTGACGAACGTATGAAACATCTAACAAATCGTTTCTAGGACTCTAAACCAAGTTTCATGCAACATGAGAGCTTATAAGTTCCTCAATGAGCTTTGTACAAGTTTGACGAACTTATGAAACATCTAACAACGCGTTTCTAGGACTCTAAACCAAGTTTCATGCAACATGAGTGCTTATAAGTATCTCAATGAGCTTTGTATAAGTTTGACGAACTTATGAAACATCTAAGAACTCGTTTCTAGAACTCTAAACCAAGTTTCATGCAACATGAGAGCTTATAAGTTCCTCAATGAGCTATGTACAAGTTTGACGAACGTATGAAACATCTAACAACGTGTTTTTAGGACTCTAAACCAAGTTTAATGCAACATGAGAGCTTATAAGTTCCTCAATGAGGTTTATACAAGTTTGACGAACTTATGAAACATCTAACAACGCGTTTCTAGGACTCTAAACCAAGTTTAATGCAACATGAGTGCTTATAAGTTCCTCAATGAGCTTTGTACAAGTTTCACGAACTTATGAAATGATATGAGCATGGAACCGGATGCCCGAGCAAAACCGGCGCCCGATGCCCGAGCGAAACCGGCGCCCGATGCCCGAGCGAAACCGGAGCCCGATGCTCGAGCGAAACCGGCACCGAACAACGATAAAGTAGAGGGAGCGATTACGCGGGCAAAAGCCAAAAAGCTAGCTCAGGATGTGCATACGATGATCATGGAGGAACTTGGAGGAGCAGCTAGGAGCTTCTTCAACATCTTTACCAAGGCCTAGACGAAAGACCAAGCTAATGAAACTAGGTAACTAAGTGTTTCGACTCGGTACTCTTTCCCTTTGCGTAGGTTTGTCCCATTGGGTTTACTACGCAAGGGTTTTAACGAGGCCAAGAAGAGCACTACGTCGGTTACTTAGGGGCATTAGCTTGAAGAGTGTACTAAGCAAGGCACTGAAAATACTTGTTGTCCTATCCGCTAAACTACATGGCGTTTCTCCTTATTTAAAATGTCATGTTGTTTTGCAATTTCCTTTTCTCTTAAGTTGCGATTTCCTTTTCTAAGACGATTTCCTTTTTGTTTTAAAACGTGAAACCCTAAAGAAGAAGCGACATGTGCTCTCTCTTTATACGTGATCACGCCTCCTTTCTTCTTCTTTAGTCAAACTTTTATCATCAACTTCTTTGTTAGACTCACCTTGATTCTTCATTGAATCCGAAGCACTTACAAGTCCTAGTTACTTCCAAGTGTTTCTGCGAATCATCAAGCAATCCTCTGATACACCCTTGGTTAGGATCTCAACTCTTGGGCAAAGGCAAAGGACTCTTCTCTGCGGATTGATGGTTAGATGGGAGGTGGCTGCGGTGTTTGTCTGAAAACAGAGGCAAGCGGATGGGGAAAGATGGTGCAGATGGTGGCGACTTCAAGAACAGAACTGGGGGGGGGATATGGAGGTGATTGGGATGCGAGATGGATGGTGGACAACTCAAGCAATCGATGGGAGGATTGCTTGATGATTCGCAGAAACACTTGGAAGTAACTAGGACTTGTAAGTGCTTCGGATTCAATGAAGAATCAAGGTGAGTCTAACAAAGAAGTTGATGATAAAAGTTTGACTAAAGAAGAAGAAAGGAGGCGTGATCCCTTATAAAGAGAGAGCACATGTCGCTTCTTCTTTAGGGTTTCACGTTTTAAAATAAAAAGGAAATCGTCTTAGAAAAGGAAATCGCAACTTAAGAGAAAAGGAAATTGCAAAACAACATGACATTTTAAATAAGGAGAAACGCCATGTAGTTTAGCGGATAGGACAACAAGTATTTTCAGTGCCTTGCTTAGTACACTCTTCAAGCTAATGCCCCTAAGTAACCGACGTAGTGCTCTTCTTGGCCTCGTTAAAACCCTTGCGTAGTAAACCCAATGGGACAAACCTACGCAAAGGGAAAGAGTACCGAGTCGAAACACTTAGTTACCTAGTTTCATTAGCTTGGTCTTTCGTCTAGGCCTTGGTAAAGATGTTGAAGAAGCTCCTAGCTTCTCCTCCAAGTTCCTCCATGATCATCGTATGGACATCCTGAGCTAGCTTCTTGGCTTTTGCCCGCGTAATCGCTCCCTCTACTTTATCGTTGCTCGGTGCCGGTTTCGCTCGAGCATCGGGCTCCGGTTTCGCTCGGGCATCGGGCGCCGGTTTCGCTCGGGCATCGGGCGCCGGTTTTGCTCGGGCATCTGGTTCCATGCTCATATCATCCCCTCCCTCTTGAAATGGATTTGTCCTCAAATCTGAATCTGCAAAATAGGGTGACAAGTCAATAACGTTGAACGACTCGGATATTGTATAAGTATCTCAATGAGCTTTGTATAAGTTTGACGAACTTATGAAACATCTAACAACATGTTTTTAGGACTCTAAACCAAGTTTAATGCAACATTAGAGCTTATAAATTCCTCAATGAGCTTTATACAAGTTTGACGAACTTATGAAACATCCAACAACGCGTTTCTAGGATTCTAAACCAAGTTTCATGCAACATGAGTGCTTATAAGTTCCTCAATGAGCTTTGTACAAGTTTCACGAACTAATGAAACATCTAACAACGCGTTTCTAGGACTCTAAACCAAGTTACATGCAACATGAGTTCTTATAAGTTCCTCAATGAGCTTTGTACAAGTTTGACGAACGTATGAAACATCTAACAACGCGTTTCTAGGACTCTAAACCAAGTTTCATGCAACAAGAGTGCTTATAAGTATCTCAATGAGCTTTGTATAAGTTTAACGAACTTATGAAACATCTAACAACGCGTTTCTAGGACTCTAAATCAAGTTTCATGCAACATGAGAGATTATAAGTTCCTCAATGAGCTTTGTACAAGTTTGACGAACGTATGAAACATCTAACAACGCGTTTCTAGGTATCTAAACAAAGTTTCATGCAACATGAGTGCTTATAAGTTTCTCAATGAGCTTTGTACAAGTTTCACAAAATTATGAAACATCTAACAACGCGTTTCTAGGACTCTAAACCAAGTTTCATGCAAGATGAGTGCTTATAAGTTCCTCAATGAGCTTTGTACAAATTTGACAAACGTATGAAACATCTAACAACACGTTTCTAAAACTCTAAACCAAGTTTCATGCAAGATGAGTGCTTATAAGTTCCTCAATAAGCTTTGTACAAGTTTGACGAACGTATGAAACATCTAACAAATCGTTTCTAGGACTCTAAACCAAGTTTCATGCAACATGAGAGCTTATAAGTTCCTCAATGAGCTTTGTACAAGTTTGACGAACTTATGAAACATCTAACAACGCGTTTCTAGGACTCTAAACCAAGTTTCAGGCAACATGAATGCTTATAAGTATCTCAATGAGCTTTGTATAAGTATGACGAACTTATGAAACATCTAAGAACTCGTTTCTAGAACTCTAAACCAAGTTTCATGCAACATGAGAGCTTATAAGTTCCTCAATGAGCTTTGTAAAAGTTTGACGAACGTATGAAACATCTAACAACGTGTTTTTAGGACTCTAAACCAAGTTTAATGCAACATGAGAGCTTAGAAGTTCCTCAATGAGGTTTATACAAGTTTGACGAACTTATGAAACATCTAACAACGCGTTTCTAGGACTCTAAACCAAGTTTAATGCAACATGAGTGCTTATAAGTTCCTCAATGAGCTTTGTACAAGTTTCACGAACCTATGAAACATCTAACAACGCGTTTCTAGGACTCTAAACCAAGTTTCATGAAACATGAGAGCTTATAAGTTCCTCAATGAGCTTTGTACAAGTTTGACGAACTTATGAAACATCTAACAACGCGTTTCTAGGACTCTAAACCAAGTTACATGCAACATGAGTTCTTATAAGTTCCTCAATGAGCTTTGTACAAGTTTGACGAACGTATGAAACATCTAACAAATCGTTTCTAGGACTCTACACCAAGTTTCATGCAACATGAGAGCTTATAAGGTCCTCAATGAGCTTTGTACAAGTTTGACGAACGTATGAAACATCTAACTGTAAAGATTTGTGTTTGTGAATCTATAATGGTCTAAGAAACCATTTAGAGATTAGCGGAACATAAAAGAGAGATTAGCGGAGAATAAAAGCTTTCGGTTTCATAATGTTTTGGAGAGAATATGTTTTCTTATTGTGTAACATACAAGGAGTATTAGCAACGATATATATAAGGAGAGAAGAAGAGGATGCCCTAGAGAAGGAGCCGTTAGGAGATAAGACGCGGTCAAGGCTCCTTTATGTGCCGGCATCCGTACAAGCCGCTTTTGGTGCGCTATTGGCCGATGCGTCAAAGATGCTTTCTCCTTCTTCTTATCTTCTTTTCCTTCTCTTCCTTATCTTTATTATGACCGTTGTAGATGTTGGCGCCTTTGATAAACATTGACCGTGCCGTGTAGGTCACGCCAAGTTTGAATCCGCCAAGTCTTTTCCCTCCTTGTGTGTTTCTCCTCAACACTCCCCCTCAAGCTTAGCCTAGTGAAACGGCTAAGCTTGGAACCATATGTCTAAGCCTCGTTAAAACCTCAATGGGAAAACCCTATGGGATAAAACCACATTGAGGAAAAAGAGTACTTAGCCATACGGTTTAGAGGACTTAGCATTTGATAGTGTTTGTGAGTCCAAGTTTTGGATGGATGAACTCACACACACTAATGCTTGCTGCCTTGGTGAATATGTACGCCGGTTGATCGAGCTTTTGGTGAAGCATGGAAGAATGACCCCTTTCACCATTTGTTCTCTAACTTTGTGGCCATCCACTTCAACATGCTTGGTTCTTTCATGAAAGACAGAGTTTGATGCAAGGTTGATTGCGGCTTTGTTGTCGGCATGCATTGTAACCGGCTCCTTAGATTCAATACCCAAGTCTTTGAGGAGAGCCTTTAGCCATATGATCTCCTGTGTTAGCTTCCTCATTGCCCGGTATTCGATTCCGTGCTAGATAGTGATACTACCTTCGCTTCTTGCTCTTCCAGGTTACAAGATTTCCTCCTATGAATGTGCAGTAGCCGGTTGTTGATCTCCTGTCTCCTTGATCACCGGCATAGTCTGCATCACAGTAGCCGACCAGCTCCGTGCTTCCGTTGCATCCCATCCATATGCCTTGTCCTGGTGCTCCTTTTAGATACTTCAGGATTCTGTCCACCATGTTCCAATGATGCACCTTTGGGTTTTGCATATGTTGAGACACCTGATTCACAGCAAAGCATATATCAGGCCGTGTAATTGTTAAGTAAATGAGCTTACCCACAAGGCGTCTATATTGCTTGACGTCCTTATATGGCTCGTCTTCAATCTCCCCATTGCGTATGACTTTGTAGTCATTTTCCAAGGGTGTCCTTGCTGGTTTTGCTCCCAGTTTACCCGTCTCTTTTAAGAGATCAAGGGTATACTTGCGTTGGGATAAGAATAGTCCTTCCTTAGACCTGCATACTTCAATACCTAGAAAATACTTTAGTTCTCCTAGATCTTTGATATCAAATACATGTGAAGAGGGTATGATCGGCTTCAGATTTCTTGAAGTCTTTCTCAAGAAGGGTCTTGCTCAACTTGTGATACCAAGCCCTTGGAGATTGCTTCAATCCGTATATAGCCTTTTTTAGTCTGAGAACTTTTCCGGTGTAACCTTCTTCCCGGGAGGAGGAGTCATGTATACTTCATCTTCTAGTTCTCCTTGGAGGAAGGCATTTTTGACGTCCATTTGCCATAGATCCCACTCCAGGTTTGTTGCTAAAGAGAAGAGGACTCTAACCGTATGTAGTTTAGCCACAGGTGCAAAAGTGTCCAAGTAGTCTTCACCATAGGTTTGGGTAAAACCCCTTGCTACAAGTCTTGCCTTGTATCTTTCTATGTCTCCATTGCTCTTGTATTTTATGGTGAAGACATATCTTGAGCTGACCGTCCGTTTTCCCTTAGGAAACTCTGTTTCATACCAAGTATCATTGGTTTCCATGGCTAGATCTTCCTTTCGACTGCCTCTATCCAAACTTCATGCTCCATGGCTTCCTCATAAGTCTTAGGTATCCAATGAGAGTCTATCTTCACCAGAAACACTTGATGCTCAAGAGGGAAAACTGTCATGTTGCAAACAGCTTGTATTGGATGGGCTACGGCGTTGTTGTTAAAGTAGACTCTGGTGTTTACCCAATTGGATGGGTCTCTCCTCTGTCTTGTACTTCTTCTCAACACAACCGGGATATCTTGGTCATGGTGATCTTCTTCTTGACTACTTGATGTTGTTTGTCCATGAGCATGTGGTTCTGATTCACCTTGTTCTCCATGAGATTTTGGTTCTGGTTCCACTTGCTCATTGTTGTTTGTAGACATTTCATCACTCTCCCCCTCATGATCAAGATTGGTAGGAGGTTGTACTTCTGTTTCTTGACTAGGTTCTTCCCCTAGTTTCATACCAAGACTTTCCATGAGTTTCCGAAGAGATGTGGCCCTATCCGAGGCTGAATTGGGTAGATCCTTAATGCTCTCCCAATTTTTATCCTCATAGTACCCTTTCCCTTCAATAAACCTCACGTCTCTTGATACAAGCACTCTTCTTGTATCCGGTACATAGCACTTGTACCCTTTCTGTGTATTGGAGTAACCGATGAACATTGCCTTGATACTCTTCGGATCAAGCTTGTTCCTCTGTTCTCCTGGTATTAACACAAAGCAAAGACAACCAAAGACCCTTAAGTGAGCAAGATATGGATTGGCTTTGTTTAAAATTTGAAATGGAGATGAGTTTAGAAGGATTTGTGTTGGTGTCCGGTTAATGAGGTAGCATGCGGTCATGACAGCGTCCGACCAGAACCGTTTAGGCACATTGGTGTAGAACATGATAGCTCTAGCTACTTCCATTAGGTGCCTATTCTTTCTCTCGGCTACGCCATTCTGTTGAGGCGTATACGGACAGCTAGTTTGGTGAATGATACCGTGCTTGGCAAGGTGCTCTTTGAACGGATGACTAATGTATTCACCACCATTATCCGACCTGAAAAACTTGATCTTGGCATTATAATGATTAGTGACATATGTTTGGAAGTTTTTGAATGCATCAAGAACTCTATCCTTAGAAGCTAACAATGTGATCCATGTGTATTTTGATTTTTCATCTATAAAGGTAACAAAATATTTATGATTTTCTCTTGAGATGCATGGTGATGTCCATACATCGGAGTGGATCAAATCAAAACATAGTTCATAAACTTTATTCGAATTTGGAAAAACCGTTCTACAATGTTTACCAAGGATGCAAGATTCACAAGAGTTATTATCAAAGGAAACATTCGAAATAACAATTTTAAAGCTTTAGAGTTTGGATGGCCTAATCTAGCATGCCAAATGGTGTTATTAGCTTCTACTAAGACAGAATTGAATGCATAAGATAGATGGGAGCGTGGATTTCCTTCCAGCACATAGAGATCCCCTTTGGTGCTTCCCTTACCAATGATTTTCTTAGAGTCAATATCCTGAAAAATAACACTATTAGGACCAAACGTAACATTGCAATTCAAATCGGTTGATATGCGTTTAACGGATAAGAGATTTGAGGTAAAGGTAGGCATATAAAGAGCATTCATATCTCTATTGAATAACCTAAGTTTACCTAAACCCTTAATCGGTACCTTACCACCATTTGCAACTATCACGTTTCCTATAGTTGGTTTGATATTTTTCATAAGATTTGGACTACTAATCATGTGGTGAGATGCACCCGAATCTACCACTAATGGCCGTTCTATCCTAGCATTCAAAGAGATGTTAGAAACCATACCGGACCCCTTAAGGGCCTTAATGAGAGCTTCCAAGTCTGATTTCTTGACATACTCATCGTTGAAGGGAACCACGGCTAATGAATCATCATCCTTGCCTTGACTTGATGAACCGCTTGGTGTGGCTGAGTCATCTTGAGAGAGATTCGCCTTTTGGTCCTTGAATTTGTTTGGCTTGAGATGAGGATGGAGAATCCAGCACTTGTCTTTGGTATGACCCTTCTTCTTGCAATGTTCACAAACCATTGCCCTCCTATCTTCATTCGGCTTGTAGACAGCTTTGTTGGCAGTAACCAACTCCTTCTTTCCTCCGAATAGCTCATGGGATCCTTGTTCTCTTTGTAGCTGAGAACACACCGTTTCCAGAGATGGCAAAGTATCTGCCCTAAGAAGGTGCTTAATGAGGTCTTTGTAGCTTGAGTTTAGGGTCCAGAGTAAGCCGAAGACTTTATCCTGTTCCTTTCTCTCATTTAGTACCTTGGCATCCACGGAACTTGGCCTTAGCATTTCAAGTTCCACCCATAAAGCTCGAAACTTGCCAAAGTGTTGGGTAAACTCCATGTCTTCTTGAGAGAGATCCGTGAGAGCTTTCTTCACCTCATACACTCGGCTGAGATTTGAGATATTGCCATATACGGTTTGCAAGGTATCCCAAAGTTCCTTTGCCGTCTCACAATAGGAATACGCCTCTAGGATGGATGGATCTAGCGAGCTTTGGATGATTCCACGAACTTTCGATTCTCTTGGAACCATTTTCCTTCTTCGGTGGTAATGGTCTCCTCTCCACTCGCCGTTTCCGCATCTATTGGAGCTTGGTTCTTCAAGACATGGCTCCAAAGACCACGGCTGCATAAGGCGGTTTTGATTGTTCTTGTCCAAAGCAGGTAGTTGATTCCCTTTAGAGTGACCGGTGCAATGAAAAACTTGGAGCTTTCCTTGTTGTCTTCCATGAGAAAGGTTGGATCTTGGTGAAAAACAGAGATTTTGGTGAAAAACAGAGTATTTGAGACTAGATCCGGCTAGATCTATAAGATTAAAGTGAAAAAGGTAGCTCCTTTGGTGATATCTATCAACAAAAGAGAGAGATTTTGAAGAAAAGAAGCGACTTTGATGAGATTTCACCAAAGACAAGAGATTTTTGCGAGAAATAAGAAGAAAACCGAAAGTTTTGAAGAGAAAGATGATAACTTTGATGTTTTAGATCCAAAGTTATGTGTTTTTGGTTGCGGAAAAAGAGATTTAGGAGCACAAAAATGCTCTGATACCATGTAAAGATTTGTGTTTGTGAATCTATAATGGTCTAAGAAACCATTTAGAGATTAGCGGAACATAAAAGAGAGATTAGCGGAGAATAAAAGCTTTCGGTTTCATAATGTTTTGGAGAGAATATGTTTTCTTATTGTGTAACATACAAGGAGTATTAGCAACGATATATATAAGGAGAGAAGAAGAGGATGCCCTAGAGAAGGAGCCGTTAGGAGATAAGACGCGGTCAAGGCTCCTTTATGTGCTGGCATCCGTACAAGCTGCTTTTGGTGCGCTATTGGCCGATGCAGTCAAAGATGCTTTCTCCTTCTTCTTATCTTCTTTTCCTTCTCTTCCTTATCTTTATTATGACCGTTGTAGATGTTGGCGCCTTTGATAAACATTGACCGTGCCGTGTAGGTCACGCCAAGTTTGAATCCGCCAAGTCTTTTCCCTCCTTGTGTGTTTCTCCTCAACACTAACAACGCGTTTCTAGGACTCTAAACTAAGTTTCATGCAACAAGAGTGCTTATAAGTTCCTCAATTAGCTTTGTACAAGTTTGACGAACGTATGAAACATCTAACAACGCGTTTCTAGGACTCTAAACAAAGTTTCATGCAAGATGAGTGCTTATAAGTTCCTCAATGAGCTTTGTAAAAGTTTGACAAACGTATGAAACATCTAAGAACGCGTTTCTAAAACTGTAAACCAAGTTTCATGCAAGATGAGTGCTTATAAGTTCTTCAATAAGCTTTGTACAAGTTTGACGAACGTATGAAACATCTAACAAATCGTTTCTAGGACTCTAAACCAAGTTTCATGCAACATGAGAGCTTATAAGTTCCTCAATGAGCTTTGTACAAGTTTGACGAACTTATGAAACATCTAACAACGCGTTTCTAGGACTCTAAACAAAGTTTCGTGCAACATGAGTGCTTATAAGTATCTCAATGAGCTTTGTATAAGTTTGACGAACTTATGAAACATCTAAGAACTCGTTTCTAGGACTCTAAACCAAGTTTCATGCAACATGAGAGCTTATAAGTTCCTCAATGAGCTTTGTACAAGTTTGACGAACGTATGAAACATCTAACAACGTGTTTTTAGGACTCTAAACCAAGTTTCATGCAACATGAGAGCTTATAAGTTCCTCAATGAGCTTTGTACAAGTTTGACGAACGTATGAAACATCTAACAACGCGTTTCTAGGACTCTAAACCAAGTTTCATGCAACATGAGTGCTTATAAGTATCTCAATGAGCTTTGTATAAGTTTGACGAACTTATGAAACATCTAAGAACTCGTTTCTAGGACTCTAAACCAAGTTTCATGCAACATGAGAGCTTATAAGTTCCTCAATGAGCTTTGTACAAGTTTGACGAACGTATCAAACATCTAACAACGTGTTTTTAGGACTCTAAACCAAGTTTAATGCAACATGAGTGCTAATAAGTTCCTCAATGAGTTTTGTATAAGTTTCACGAACTTATGAAACATCTAACAACGCGTTTCTAGGACTCTAAACCAAGTTACATGCAACATGAGTTCTTATAAGTTCCTCAATGAGCTTTGTACAAGTTTGACGAACGTATGAAACATCTAACAACGCGTTTAAAGGACTCTAAACCAAGTTTCATGCAACATGAGTGTTTATAAGTGTCTCAATGAGCTTTGTACAAGATTGACGAACTTATGAAACATCTAACAACGCGTTTCTAGGACTCTAAACCAAGTTTCATGCAACATGAGTGCTTATAAGTATCTCAATGAGCTTTGTATAAGTTTGACGAACTTATGAAACATCTAACAACTCGTTTCTAGGAATCTAAACCAAGTTTCATGCAACATGAGAGCTTATAAGTTCCTCAATGAGCTTTGTACAAGTTTGACGAACTTATGAAACATCTAACAACGCGTTTCTAGGACTCTAAACCAAGTTTCATGCAACATGAGTGCTTATAAGTTCCTCAATGAGCTTTGTACAAGTTTCACAAAATTATGAAACATCTAACAACGCGTTTCTAGGACTCTAAACCAACTTTCATGCAAGATGAGTGCTTATAAGTTCCTCAATGAGCTTTGTACAAGTTTGACAAACGTATGAAACATCTAACAACACGTTTCTAAAACTCTAAACCAAGTTTCATGCAAGATGAGTGCTTATAAGTTCCTCAATAAGCTTTGTACAAGTTTGACGAACGTATGAAACATCTAACAAATCGTTTCTAGGACTCTAAACCAAGTTTCATGCAACATGAGAGCTTATAAGTTCCTCAATGAGCTTTGTACAAGTTTCACGAACTTATGAAACATCTAACAACGCGTTTCTAGGACTCTAAACCAAGTTACATGCAACATGAGTTCTTATAAGTTCCTCAATGAGCTTTGTACAAGTTTGACGAACGTATGAAACATCTAACAAATCGTTTCTAGGACTCTACACCAAGTTTCATGCAACATGAGAGCTTATAAGTTCCTCAATGAGCTTTGTACAAGTTTGACGAACGTATGAAACATCTAACAACACGTTTCTAGGACTCTAAACCAAGTTTCATGCAACATGAGTGCTTATAAGTTCCTCAATGAGCTTTGTACAATTTTGACGAACGTATGAAACATCTAACAACGCGTTTCTAGGACTCTAAACAAAGTTTCATGCAAGATGAGTGCTTATAAGTTCCTCAATGAGCTTTGTTCAAGTTTGACAAACGTATGAAACATCTAAGAACGCGTTTCTAAAACTCTAAACCAAGTTTCATGCAAGATGAGTGCTTATAAGTTACTCAATGAGCTTTGTACAAGTTTGACGAACGTATGAAACATCTAACAAATCGTTTCTAGGACTCTAAACCAAGTTACATGCAACATGAGAGCTTATCAGTTTTTCAATGAGCTTTGTACAAGTTTGACGAACGTATGAAACATCTAACAACGCGTTTCTAGGTATCTAAACAAAGTTTCATGCAACATGAGTGCTTATAAGTTCCTCAATGAGCTTTGTACAAGTTTGACGAACGTATGAAACATCTAACAACGCGTTTCTAGGTATCTAAACAAAGTTTCATGCAACATGAGTGCTTATAAGTTCCTCAATGAGCTTTGTACAAGTTTCACAAAATTATGAAACATCTAACAACGCGTTTCTAGGACTCTAAACCAAGTTTCATGCAACATGAGTGCTTATAAGTATCTCAATGAGCTTTGTATAAGTTTGACGAACTTATTAAACATCTAACAACTCGTTTCTAAGACTCTAAACCAAGTTTCATGCAACATGAGAGCTTATAAATTCCTGAATGAGCTTTGTACAAGTTTGACGAACGTATGAAACATCTAACAACACGTTTCTAGGACTCTAAACCAAGTTTCATGCAACATGAGTGCTTATAAGTTCCTCAATGAGCTTTGTACAAGATTGACGAACTTATGAAACATCTAACAACGCTTTTCTAGGACTCTAAACCAAGTTTCATGCAACATGAGTGCTTATAAGTATCTCAATGAGCTTTGTATAAGTTTGACGAACTTATGAAACATCTAACAACTCGTTTCTAGGAATCTAAACCAAGTTTCATGCAACATGAGAGCTTATAAGTTCCTCAATGAGCTTTGTACAAGTTTGACGAACGTATGAAACATCAAACAACGTGTTTTTAGGACTCTAAACCAAGTTTAATGCAACATTAGAGCTTATAAGTTCCTCAATGAGCTTTATACAAGTTTGACGAACTTATGAAACATCTAACAACGCGTTTCTAGGACTCTAAACCAAGTTTCATGCAACATGAGTGCTTATAAGTTCCTCAATGAGCTTTGTACAAGTTTCACGAACTAATGAAACATCTAACAACGCGTTTCTAGGACTCTAAACCAAGTTACATGCAACATGAGTTCTTATAAGTTCCTCAATGAGCTTTGTACAAGTTTGACGAACGTATGAAACATCTAACAACGCGTTTCTAGGACTCTAAACCAAGTTTCATGCAACAAGAGTGCTTATAAGTATCTCAATGAGCTTTGTATAAGTTTAACGAACTTATGAAACATCTAACAACGCGTTTCTAGGACTCTAAATCAAGTTTCATGCAACATGAGAGCTTATAAGTTCCTCAATGAGCTTTGTAAAAGTTTGACGAACGTATGAAACATCTAACAACGCGTTTCTAGGTATCTAAACAAAGTTTCATGCAACATGAGTGCTTATAAGTTCCTCAATGAGCTTTGTACAAGTTTCACAAAATTATGAAACATCGACAACGCGTTTCTAGGACTCTAAACCAAGTTTCATGCAAGATGAGTGCTTATAAGTTCCTCAATGAGCTTTGTACAAGTTTGACAAACGTATGAAACATCTAACAACACGTTTCTAAAACTCTAAACCAAGTTTCATGCAAGATGAGTGCTTATAAGTTCCTCAATAAGCTTTGTACAAGTTTGACGAACGTATGAAACATCTAACATATCGTTTCTAGGACTCTAAACCAAGTTTCATGCAACATGAGAGCTTATAAGTTCCTCAATGATCTTTGTACAAGTTTGACGAACTTATGAAACATCTAACAACGCGTTTCTAGGACTCTAAACCAAGTTTCATGCAACATGAGTGCTTATAAGTATCTCAATGAGCTTTGTATAAGTATGACGAACTTATGAAACATCTAAGAACTCGTTTCTAGAACTCAAAACCAAGTTTCATGCAACATGAGAGCTTATAAGTTCCTCAATGAGCTTTGTAAAAGTTTGATGAACGTATGAAACATCTAACAACGTGTTTTTAGGACTCTAAACCAAGTTTAATGCAACATGAGAGCTTAGAAGTTCCTCAATGAGGTTTATACAAGTTTGACGAACTTATGAAACATCTAACAACGCGTTTATAGGACTCTACACCAAGTTTAATGCAACATGAGTGCTTATGTTCCTCAATGAGCTTTGTACAAGTTTCGAGAACTTATGAAACATCTAACAACGCGTTTCTAGGACTCTAAACCAAGTTTCATGCAACATGAGAGCTTATAAGTTCCTCAATGAGCTTTGTACAAGTTTCACGAACTTATGAAACATCTAACAACGCGTTTCTAGGACTCTAAACCAAGTTACATGCAACATGAGTTCTTATAAGTTCCTCAATGAGCTTTGTACAAGTTTGACGAACTTATGAAACAACTAACAAATCGTTTATAGGACTCTACACCAAGTTTCATGCAACATGAGAGCTTATAAGGTCCTCAATGAGCTTTGTACAAGTTTGACGAACGTATGAAACATCTAACAACGCGTTTCTAGGACTCTAAACCAAGTTTCATGCAACATGAGTGCTTATAAGTTCCTCAATGAGCTTTGTACAAGTTTGACGAACGTATGAAACATCTAACAACGCGTTTCTAGGACTCTAAACCAAGTTTCATGCAACATGAGTGCTTATAAGTTCCTCAATGAGCTTTGTACAAGTTTGACGAACGTATGAAACATCTAACAACGCGTTTCTAGGACTCTAAACAAAGTTTCATGCAAGATGAGTGCTTATAAGTTCCTCAATGAGCTTTGTACAAGTTTGACAAACGTATGAAACATCTAAGAACGCGTTTCTAAAACTGTAAACAAAGTTTCATGCAAGATGAGTGCTTATAAGTTCCTCAATAAGCTTTGTACAAGTTTGACGAACGTATGAAACATCTAACAAATCGTTTCTAGGACTCTAAACCAAGTTTCATGCAACATGAGAGCTTATAAGTTCCTCAATGAGCTTTGTACAAGTTTGACGAACGTATGAAACATCTAACAACGCGTTTCTAGGACTCTAAACAAAGTTTCATGCAAGATGAGTGCTTATAAGTTCCTCAATGAGCTTTGTAAAAGTTTGACAAACGTATGAAATATCTAAGAACGCGTTTCTAAAACTGTAAACCAAGTTTCATGCAAGATGAGTGCTTATAAGTTCCTCAATAAGCTTTGTACAAGTTTGACGAACGTATGAAACATCTAACAAATCGTTTCTAGGACTCTAAACCAAGTTTCATGCAACATGAGAGCTTATAAGTTCCTCAATGAGCTTTGTACAAGTTTGACGAACTTATGAAACATCTAACAACGCGTTTCTAGGACTCTAAACAAAGTTTCGTGCAACATGAGTGCTTATAAGTATCTCAATGAGCTTTGTATAAGTTTGACGAACTTATGAAACATCTAAGAACTCGTTTCTAGGACTCTAAACCAAGTTTCATGCAACATGAGAGCTTATAAGTTCCTCAATGAGCTTTGTACAAGTTTGACGAACGTATGAAACATCTAACAACGTGTTTTTAGGACTCTAAACCAAGTTTCATGCAACATGAGAGCTTATAAGTTCCTCAATGAGCTTTGTACAAGTTTGACGAACGTATGAAACATCTAACAACGCGTTTCTAGGACTCTAAACCAAGTTTCATGCAACATGAGTGCTTATAAGTATCTCAAGAACTCGTTTCTGACGAGGACTTATAAACCAAGTTTCATGCAACATCTAAGAACTCGTTTCTAGGACTCTAAACCAAGTTTCATGCAACATGAGAGCTTATAAGTTCCTCAATGAGCTTTGTACAAGTTTGACGAACGTATGAAACATCTAACAACGTGTTTTTAGGACTCTAAACCAAGTTTAATGCAACATGAGTGCCAATAAGTTCCTCAATGAGTTTTGTATAAGTTTCACGAACTTATGAAACATCTAACAACGCGTTTCTAGGACTCTAAACCAAGTTACATGCAACATGAGTTCTTATAAGTTCCTCAATGAGCTTTGTACAAGTTGGACGAACGTATGAAACATCTAACAACGCGTTTAAAGGACTCTAAACCAAGTTTCATGCAACATGAGTGTTTATAAGTGTCTCAATGAGCTTTGTACAAGATTGACGAACTTATGAAACATCTAACAACGCGATTCTAGGACTCTAAACCAAGTTTCATGCAACATGAGTGCTTATAAGTATCTCAATGAGCTTTGTATAAGTTTGACGAACTTATGAAACATCTAACAACTCGTTTCTAGGAATCTAAACCAAGTTTCATGCAACATGAGAGCTTATAAGTTCCTCAATGAGCTTTGTACAAGTTTGACGAACTTATGAAACATCTAACAACGCGTTTCTAGGACTCTAAACCAAGTTTCATGCAACATGAGTGCTTATAAGTTCCTCAATAAGCTTTGTACAAGTTTCACAAAATTATGAAACATCTAACAACGCGTTTCTAGGACTCTAAACCAACTTTCATGCAAGATGAGTGCTTATAAGTTCCTCAATGAGCTTTGTACAAGTTTGACAAACGTATGAAACATCTAACAACACGTTTCTAAAACTCTAAACCAAGTTTCATGCAAGATGAGTGCTTATAAGTTCCTCAATAAGCTTTGTACAAGTTTGACGAACGTATGAAACATCTAACAAATCGTTTCTAGGACTCTAAACCAAGTTTCATGCAACATGAGAGCTTATAAGTTCCTCAATGAGCTTTGTACAAGTTTGACGAACTTATGAAACATCTAACAACGCGTTTCTAGGACTCTAAACCAAGTTACATGCAACATGAGTTCTTATAAGTTCCTCAATGAGCTTTGTACAAGTTTGACGAACGTATGAAACATCTAACAAATCGTTTCTAGGACTCTACACCAAGTTTCATGCAACATGAGAGCTTATAAGTTCCTCAATGAGGTTTGTACAAGTTTGACGAACGTATGAAACATCTAACAACACGTTTCTAGGACTCTAAACCAAGTTTCATGCAACATGAGTGCTTATAAGTTCCTCAATGAGCTTTGTACAAGTTTGACGAACGTATGAAACATCTAACAACGCGTTTCTAGGACTCTAAACAAAGTTTCATGCAAGATGAGTGCTTATAAGTTCCTCAATGAGCTTTGTACAAGTTTGACAAACGTATGAAACATCTAAGAACGCGTTTCTAAAACTCTAAACCAAGTTTCATGCAAGATGAGTGCTTATAAGTTCCTCAATGAGCTTTGTACAAGTTTGACGAACGTATGAAACATCTAACAAATCGTTTCTAGGACTCTAAACCAAGTTACATGCAACATGAGAGCTTATCAGTTTTTCAATGAGCTTTGTACAAGTTTGACGAACGTATGAAACATCTAACAACGCGTTTCTAGGTATCTAAACAAAGTTTCATGCAACATGAGTGCTTATAAGTTCCTCAATGAGCTTTGTACAAGTTTGACGAACGTATGAAACATCTAACAACGCGTTTCTAGGTATCTAAACAAAGTTTCATGCAACATGAGTGCTTATAAGTTCCTCAATGAGCTTTGTACAAGTTTGACGAACGTATGAAACATCTAACAACGCGTTTCTAGGTATCTAAACAAAGTTTCATGCAACATGAGTGCTTATAAGTTCCTCAATGAGCTTTGTACAAGTTTGACGAACGTATGAAACATCTAACAACGCGTTTCTAGGTATCTAAACAAAGTTTCATGCAACATGAGTGCTTATAAGTTCCTCAATGAGCTTTGTACAAGTTTCACAAAATTATGAAACATCTAACAACGCGTTTCTAGGACTCTAAACCAAGTTTCATGCAACATGAGTGCTTATAAGTATCTCAATGAGCTTTGTATAAGTTTGACGAACTTATGAAACATCTAACAACTCGTTTCTAAGACTCTAAACCAAGTTTCATGCAACATGAGAGCTTATAAATTCCTGAATGAGTTTTGTACAAGTTTGACGAACGTATGAAACATCTAACAACACGTTTCTAGGACTCTAAACCAAGTTTCATGCAACATGAGTGCTTATAAGTTCCTCAATGAGCTTTGTACAAGATTGACGAACTTATGAAACATCTAACAACGCTTTTCTAGGACTCTAAACCAAGTTTCATGCAACATGAGTGCTTATAAGTATCTCAATGAGCTTTGTATAAGTTTGACGAACTTATGAAACATCTAACAACTCGTTTCTAGGAATCTAAACCAAGTTTCATGCAACATGAGAGCTTATAAGTTCCTCAATGAGCTTTGTACAAGTTTGACGAACGTATGAAACATCAAACAACGTGTTTTTAGGACTCTAAACCAAGTTTAATGCAACATTAGAGCTTATAAGTTCCTCAATGAGCTTTATACAAGTTTGACGAACTTATGAAACATCTAACAACGCGTTTCTAGGACTCTAAACCAAGTTTCATGCAACATGAGTGCTTATAAGTTCCTCAATGAGCTTTGTACAAGTTTCACGAACTAATGAAACATCTAACAACGCGTTTCTAGGACTCTAAACCAAGTTACATGCAACATGAGTTCTTATAAGTTCCTCAATGAGCTTTGTACAAGTTTGACGAACGTATGAAACATCTAACAACGCGTTTCTAGGACTCTAAACCAAATTTCATGCAACAAGAGTGCTTATAAGTATCTCAATGAGCTTTGTATAAGTTTAACGAACTTATGAAACATCTAACAACGCGTTTCTAGGACTCTAAATCAAGTTTCATGCAACATGAGAGCTTATAAGTTCCTCAATGAGCTTTGTAAAAGTTTGACGAACGTATGAAACATCTAACAACGCGTTTCTAGGTATCTAAACAAAGTTTCATGCAACATGAGTGCTTATAAGTTCCTCAATGAGCTTTGTACAAGTTTCACAAAATTATGAAACATCTAACAACGCGTTTCTAGGACTCTAAACCAAGTTTCATGCAAGATGAGTGCTTGTAAGTTCCTCAATGAGCTTTGTACAAGTTTGACAAACGTATGAAACATCTAACAACACGTTTCTAAAACTCTAAACCAAGTTTCATGCAAGATGAGTGCTTATAAGTTCCTCAATAAGCTTTGTACAAGTTTGACGAACGTATGAAACATCTAACATATCGTTTCTAGGACTCTAAACCAAGTTTCATGCAACATGAGAGCTTATAAGTTCCTCAATGATCTTTGTACAAGTTTGACGAACTTATGAAACATCTAACAACGCGTTTCTAGGACTCTAAACCAAGTTTCATGCAACATGAGTGCTTATAAGTATCTCAATGAGCTTTGTATAAGTATGACGAACTTATGAAACATCTAAGAACTCGTTTCTAGAACTCTAAACCAAGTTTCATGCAACATGAGAGCTTATAAGTTCCTCCATGAAACATCTAACAACGTGTTTTTAGGACTCTAAACCAAGTTTAATGCAACATGAGAGCTTAGAAGTTCCTCAATGAGGTTTATACAAGTTTGACGAACTTATGAAACATCTAACAACGCGTTTCTAGGACTCTACACCAAGTTTAATGCAACATGAGTGCTTATGTTCCTCAATGAGCTTTGTACAAGTTTCACGAACTTATGAAACATCTAACAACGCGTTTCTAGGACTCTAAACCAAGTTTCATGCAACATGAGTTCTTATAAGTTCCTCAATGAGCTTTGTACAAGTTTGACGAACTTATGAAACAACTAACAAATCGTTTATAGGACTCTACACCAAGTTTCATGCAACATGAGAGCTTATAAGGTCCTCAATGAGCTTTGTACAAGTTTGACGAACGTATGAAACATCTAACAACGCATTTCTAGGACTCTAAACCAAGTTTCATGCAACATGAGTGCTTATAAGTTCCTCAATGAGCTTTGTACAAGTTTGATGAACGTATGAAACATCTAACAACGCGTTTCTAGGACTCTAAACAAAGTTTCATGCAAGATGAGTGCTTATAAATTCCTCAATGAGCTTTGTACAAGTTTGACCAACGTATGAAACATCTAAGAACGCGTTTCTAAAACTGTAAACAAAGTTTCATGCAAGATGAGTGCTTATAAGTTCCTCAATAAGCTTTGTACAAGTTTGACGAACGTATGAAACATCTAACAAATCGTTTCTAGGACTCTAAACCAAGTTTCATGCAACATGAGAGCTTATAAGTTCCTCAATGAGCTTTGTACAAGTTTGACGAACTTATGAAACATCTAACAACGCGTTTCTAGGACACTAACCAAAGTTTCGTGCAACATGAGTGCTTATAAGTATCTCAATGAGCTTTGTATAAGTTTGACGAACTTTTGAAACATCTAAGAACTCGTTTCTAGGACTCTAAACCAAGTTTCATGCAACATGAGAGCTTATAAGTTCCTCAATGAGCTTTGTACAAGTTTGACGAACGTATGAAACATCTAACAACGTGTTTTTAGGACTCTAAACCAAGTTTCATGCAACATGAGAGCTTATAAGTTCCTCAATGAGCTTTGTACAAGTTTGACGAACGTATGAAACATCTAACAACGCGTTTCTAGGACTCTAAACCAAGTTTCATGCAACATGAGTGCTTATAAGTATCTCAATGAGCTTTGTATAAGTTTGACGAACTTATGAAACATCTAAGAACTCGTTTCTAGGACTCTAAACCAAGTTTCATGCAACATGAGAGCTTATAAGTTCCTCAATGAGCTTTGTACAAGTTTGACGAACGTATGAAACATCAAACAACGTGTTTTTAGGACTCTAAACCCATTTTAATGAAATATGAGTGCTAATAAGTTCCTCAATGAGTTTTGTATAAGTTTCACGAACTTATGAAACATCTAACAACGTGTTTCTAGGACTCTAAACCAAGTTACATGCAACATGAGTTCTTATAAGTTCCTCAATGAGCTTTGTACAAGTTTGACGAACGTATGAAACATCTAACAACGCGTTTAAAGGACTCTAAACCAAGTTTCATGCAACATGAGTATTTATAAGTGTCTCAATGAGCTTTGTACAAGATTGACGTACTTATGAAACATCTAACAATGCGTTTCTAGGACTCTAAACCAAGTTTCATGCAACATGAGTGCTTATAAGTATCTCAATGAGCTTTGTATAAGTTTGACGAACTTATGAAACATCTAACAACTCGTTTCTAGGAATCTAAACCAAGGTTCATGCAACATGAGAGCTTATAAGTTCCTCAATGAGCTTTGTACAAGTTTGACGAACTTATGAAACATCTAACAACGCGTTTCTAGGACTCTAAACCAAGTTTCATGCAACATGAGTGCTTATAAGTTCCTCAATGAGCTTTGTACAAGTTTCACAAAATTATGAAACATCTAACAACGCGTTTCTAGGACTCTAAACCAAGTTTCATGCAAGATGAGTGCTTATAAGTTCCTCAATGAGCTTTGTACAAGTTTGACAAACGTATGAAACATCTAACAACACGTTTCTAAAACTCTAAACCAAGTTTCATGCAAGATGAGTGCTTATAAGTTCCTCAATAAGCTTTGTACAAGTTTGACGAACGTATGAAACATCTAACAAATCGTTTCTAGGACTCTAAACCAAGTTTCATGCAACATGAGAGCTTATAAGTTCCTCAATGAGCTTTGTACAAGTTTCACGAACTTATGAAACATCTAACAACGCGTTTCTAGGACTCTAAACCAAGTTACAAGCAACATGAGTTCTTATAAGTTCCTCAATGAGCTTTGTACAAGTTTGACGAACGTATGAAACATCTAACAAATCGTTTCTAGGACTCTAAACCAAGTTTCATGCAACATGAGAGCTTATAAGTTCCTCAATGAGCTTTGTACAAGTTTCAGGAACTTATGAAACATCTAACAACGCGTTTCTAGGACTCTAAACCAAGTTACATGCAACATGAGTTCTTATTAGTTCCTCAATGAGCTTTGTACAAGTTTGACGAACGTATGAAACATCTAACAAATCGTTTCTAGGACTCTACACCAAGTTTCATGAAACATGAGAGCTTATAAATTCCTGAATGGGCTTTGTACAAGTTTGACGAACGTATGAAACATCTAACAACACGTTTCTAGGACTCTAAACCAAGTTTCATGCAACATGAGTGCTTATAAGTTCCTCAATGAGCTTTGTACAAGTTTGACGAACGTATGAAAAATCTAACAACGCGTTTCTAGGACTCTAAACCAAGTTTCATGCAACAAGAGTGCTTATAAGTATCTCAATGAGCTTTGTATAAGTTTCACGAACTTATGAAACATCTAACAACGCGTTTCTAGGACTCTAAATCAAGTTTCATGCAACATGAGAGCTTATAAGTTCCTCAATGAGCTTTGTACAAGTTTGACGAACGTATGAAACATCTAACAACGCGTTTCTAGGACTCTAAACCAAGTTTCATGCAACAAGAGTGCTTATAAGTATCTCAATGAGCTTTGTATAAGTTTCACGAACTTATGAAACATCTAACAACGCGTTTATAGGACTCTAAATCAAGTTTCATGCAACATGAGAGCTTATAAGCTCCTCAATGAGCTTTGTACAAGTTTGACGAACGTATGAAACATCTAACAACGCGTTTCTAGGTATCTAAACAAAGTTTCATGCAAGATGAGTTCTTATAAGTTCCTCAATGAGCTTTGTACAAGTTTCACAAAATTATGAAACATCTAACAACGCGTTTCTAGGACTCTAAACCAAGTTTCATGCAAGATGAGTGCTTATAAGTTCCTCAATGAGCTTTGTACAAGTTTGACAAACGTATGAAACATCTAACAACGCGTTTCTAAAACTCTAAACCAAGTTTCATGCAAGATGAGTGCTTATAAGTTCCTCAATAAGCTTTGTACAAGTTTGACGAACGTATGAAACATCTAACAAATCGTTTCTAGGACTCTAAACCAAGTTTCTTGCAACATGAGAGCTTATAAGTTCCTCAATGAGCTTTGTACAAGTTTGACGAACGTATGAAACATCTAACAACGCGTTTCTAGGTATCTAAACAAAGTTTCATGCAACATGAGTGCTTATAAGTTCCTCAATGAGCTTTGTACAAGTTTCACAAAATTATGAAACATCTAACAACGCGTTTCTAGGACTCTAAACCAAGTTTCATGCAACATGAGTGCTTATAAGTATCTCAATGAGCTTTGTACAAGATTGACGAACTTATGAAACATCTAACAACGCGTTTCTAGGACTCTAAACCAAAATTCATGCAACATGAGTACTTATAAGTATCTCAATGAGCTTTGTATAAGTTTGACGAACTTATGAAACATCTAACAACTCGTTTCTAGGACTCTAAACCAAGTTTCATGCAACATGAGAGCTTATTAGTTCCTCAATGAGGTTTATACAAGTTTGACGAACTTATGAAACATCTTACAACGCGTTTCTAGGACTCTAAACCAAGTTTAATGCAACATGAGTAATTATAAGTTCCTCAATGAGCTTTGTACAAGTTTCACGAACTTATGAAACATCTAACAACGCGTTTCTAGGATTCTAAACCAAGTTTCATGCAACATGAGAGCTTATAAGTTCCTCAATGAGCTTTGTACAAGTTTCACGAACTTATGAAACATCTAACATCGCGTTTCTAGGACTCTAAACCAAGTTACATGCAACATGAGAGCTTATCAGTTTTTCAATGAGCTTTGTACAAGTTTGACGAACGTATGAAAAATCTAACAACGTGTTTTTAGGGGGAAAACGACCTATTTCCCCCCCAGAACTATCGCATACCGATATTTCCCCCCAATGTTTCACGATCTTTCTATTTCCCCTTAATACTTCGATATATCTATTTCCCCTAAAACACTTTATTATATCTATTTCCACCCAATTCGAAACTTCCCTATCTATTTCCACGTCGGCGTTGATTTTAGTGGTTTGATATATCAACCAAGAAACCAAACCGAGTTGAAACTAAAACCAAACCGATATGCTACCCAATAACCCATGACCAACGACCCAATAACCCGATAAAAACCCCCAAATAGATTCTTAAATCCCTAACTTTCTTTGCTTCTTCTTCTTCATAAATTCTTCATCGAAATCTTCTTCTTCTTCTTCATAATCTTCTTCTTCGTAATCTTCAGCTACAATGTCGAGCAACATTTCTTCCAATTCAACAGGGGCATCTAATTCTCGACAATTTAAGCGGCTCAAATGGATTCCAAAAAAATGTTCTTGTGGGTCTCACATTGTAATCAAGACATCGAAAACTGATTTGGACCCGTGTCGTCGTTACTTCCGGTGTGGGTATGCTGCAGCTCACAAACTTGAGAACGATAACCACATTTTCAAGTGGGTAGATGAAGGCTTGTTCGATAATCTCCGAAATACTCCATTACTTTCTTCTTCGTATGATTGAAGTGAGAAATCAATTTTAATTTAGGGTTCTACAAGTTTTGATTTGGGGGAAAAATTAATAAAGGAGATTGATTTTTTTTTATGTTGTGTTGGGTTTTTTAATTGGGTCATAAGGGTTGTTTTTTGGTTTAACTTTTGGTTAAATGAAATGGTTTTGGTTTAACAAACAGTAAACCGTTGTTAACCTGCTAAATCATCGCCAAGGTAGAAATAGAGTGAGAAGTTTAACATTGGGTGGAAATAGATATATCGAAGTATTATTAAGGGAAAATAGAAAGAATGTGAAACATTGGGGGGAAATATCGGTATGCGATAGTTCATGGGGGGAAATAGGTCGTTTTCACGTTTTTAGGACTCTAAACCAAGTTTAATGCAACATGAGAGCTTATAAGTTCCTCAATGAGGTTTATACAAGTTTGACGAACTTATGAAACATCTTACAACGCGTTTCTAGGACTCTAAACCAAGTTTAATGCAACATGAGTGCTTATAAGTTCCTCAATGAGCTTTGTACAAGTTTCACGAACTTATGAAACATCTAACAACGCGTTTCTAGGACTCTAAACCAAGTTTCATGCAACATGAGAGCTTATAAGTTCCTCAATGAGCTTTGTACAAGTTTCACGAACTTATGAAACATCTAACATCGCGTTTCTAGGACTTTAAACCAAGCTACATGCAACATGAGAGCTTATCAGTTTTTCAATGAGCTTTGTACAAGTTTGACGAACGTATGAAACATCTAACAACGCGTTTCTAGGTATCTAAACAAAGTTTCATGCAACATGAGTGCTTATAAGTTCCTCAATGAGCTTTGTACAAGTTTGACGAACGTATGAAACATCTAACAACGCGTTTCTAGGTATCTAAACAAAGTTTCATGCAACATGAGTGCTTATAAGTTCCTCAATGAGCTTTGTACAAGTTTCACAAAATTATGAAACATCTAACAACGCGTTTCTAGGACTCTAAACCAAGTTTCATGCAACATGAGTGCTTATAAGTATCTCAATGAGCTTTGTATAAGTTTGACGAACTTATGAAACATCTAACAACTCGTTTCTAAGACTCTAAACCAAGTTTCATGCAACATGAGAGCTTATAAATTCCTGAATGAGCTTTGTACAAGTTTGACGAACGTATGAAACATCTAACAACACGTTTCTAGGACTCTAAACCAAGTTTCATGCAACATGAGTGCTTATAACTTCCTCAATGAGCTTTGTACAAGTTTGACGAACGTATGAAACATCTAACAACGCGTTTCTAGGACTCTAAACCAAGTTTCATGCAACAAGAGTGCTTATAAGTATCTCAATGAGCTTTGTATAAGTTTCACGAACTTATGAAACATCTAACAACGCGTTTCTAGGACTCTAAATCAAATTTCATGCAACATGAGAGCTTATAAGTTCCTCGATGAGCTTTGTACAAGTTTGACGAACGTATGAAACATCTAACAACGCGTTTCTAGGTATCTAAACAAAGTTTCATGCAAGATGAGTGCTTATAAGTTCCTCAATGAGCTTTGTACAAGTTTCACAAAATTATGAAACATCTAACAACGCGTTTCTAGGACTCTAGACCAAGTTTCATGCAAGATGAGTGCTTATAAGTTCCTCAATGAGCTTTGTACAAGTTTGACAAACGTATGAAACATCTAACAACGCGTTTCTAAAACTCTAAACCAAGTTTCATGCAAGATCAGTGCTTATAAGTTCCTCAATAAGCTTTGTACAAGTTTGACGAACGTATGAAACATCTAACAAATCGTTTCTAGGACTCTAAACCAAGTTTCATGCAACATGAGAGCTTATATGTTCCTCAATGAGCTTTGTACAAGTTTGATGAACGTATGAAACATCTAACAACGCGTTTCTAGGACTCTAAACCAAGTGTCATGCAACATGAGTGCTTATAAGTATCTCAATGAGCTTTGTACAAGATTGACGAACTTATGAAACATCTAACAACGCGTTTCTAGGACTCTAAACCAAGTTTCATGCATCACTTATAAGTATCTCAATGAGCTTTGTATAAGTTTGACGAACTTATGAAACATCTAACAACTCGTTTCTAGGACTCTAAACCAAGTTTCATGCAACATGAGAGCTTATAAGTTCCTCAATGAGGTTTATACAAGTTTGACGAACTTATGAAACATCTTACAACGCGTTTCTAGGACTCTAAACCAAGTTTAATGCAACATGAGTGCTTATAAGTTCCTCAATGAGCTTTGTACAAGTTTCACGAACTTATGAAACATCTAACAACGCGTTTCTAGGACTCTAAACCAAGTTTCATGCAACATGAGAGCTTATAAGTTCCTCAATGAGCTTTGTACAAGTTTCACGAACTTATGAAACATCTAACATCGCGTTTCTAGGACTCTAAACCAAGTTACATGCAACATGAGAGCTTATCGGTTTTTCAATGAGCTTTGTACAAGTTTGACGAACGTATGAAACATCTAACAACGCGTTTCTAGGACTCTAAACCAAGTTTCATGCAACAAGAGTGCTTATAAGTATCTCAATGAGCTTTGTATAAGTTTCACGAACTTATGAAACATCTAACAACGCGTTTCTAGGACTCTAAATCAAGTTTCATGCAACATGAGAGCTTATAAGTTCCTCAATGAGCTTTGTACAAGTTTGACGAACGTATGAAACATCTAACACGTTTCTAGGTATCTAAACAAAGTTTCATGCAACACGAGTGCTTATAAGTTCCTCAATGAGCTTTGTACAAGTTTCACAAAATTATGAAACATCTAACAACGCGTTTCTAGGACTCTAAACCAAGTTTCATGCAAGATGAATGCTTATAAGTTCCTCAATGAGCTTTGTACAAGTTTGACAAACGTATGAAACATCTAACAACGCGTTTCTAAAACTCTAAACCAAGTTTCATGCAAGATGAGTGCTTATAAGTTCTTCAATAAGCTTTGTACAAGTTTGACGAACGTATGAAACATCTAACAAATCGTTTCTAGGACTCTAAACCAAGTTTCATGCAACATGAGAGCTTATAAGTTCCTCAATGAGCTTTGTACAAGTTTGACGAACTTATGAAACATCTAACAACGGGTTTCTAGGACTCTAAACAAAGTTTCATGCAACATGAGTGCTTATAAGTATCTCAATGAGCTTTGTATAAGTTTGACGAACTTATGAAACATCTAAGAACTCGTTTCTAGGACTCTAAACCAAGTTTCATGCAACATGAGAGCTTATAAGTTCCTCAATGAGCTTTGTACAAGTTTGACGAACGTATGAAACATCTAACAACGTGTTTTTAGGACTATAAACCAAGTTTCATGCAACATGAGAGCTTATAAATTCCTGAATGAGCTTTGTACAAGTTTGACGAACGTATGAAACATCTAACAACACGTTTCTAGGACTCTAAACCAAGTTTCATGCAACATGAGTGCTTATAAGTTCCTCAATGAGCTTTGTACAAGTTTGACGAACGTATGAAACATCTAACAACGCGTTTCTAGGACTCTAAACCAAGTTTCATGCAACAAGAGTGCTTATAAGTATCTCAATGAGCTTTGTATAAGTTTCACGAACTTATGAAACATCTAACAACGCGTTTCTAGGACTCTAAATCAAATTTCATGCAACATGAGAGCTTATAAGTTCCTCAATGAGCTTTGTACAAGTTTGACGAACGTATGAAACATCTAACAACGCGTTTCTAGGTATCTAAACAAAGTTTCATGCAAGATGAGTGCTTATAAGTTCCTCAATGAGCTTTGTACAAGTTTCACAAAATTATGAAACATCTAACAACGCGTTTCTAGGACTCTAGACCAAGTTTCATGCAAGATGAGTGCTTATAAGTTCCTCAATGAGCTTTGTACAAGTTTGACAAACGTATGAAACATCTAACAACGCGTTTCTAAAACTCTAAACCAAGTTTCATGCAAGATCAGTGCTTATAAGTTCCTCAATAAGCTTTGTACAAGTTTGACGAACGTATGAAACATCTAACAAATCGTTTCTAGGACTCTAAACCAAGTTTCATGCAACATGAGAGCTTATAAGTTCCTCAATGAGCTTTGTACAAGTTTGATGAACGTATGAAACATCTAACAACGCGTTTCTAGGACTCTAAACCAAGTGTCATGCAACATGAGTGCTTATAAGTATCTCAATGAGCTTTGTACAAGATTGACGAACTTATGAAACATCTAACAACGCGTTTCTAGGACTCTAAACCAAGTTTCATGCATCACTTATAAGTATCTCAATGAGCTTTGTATAAGTTTGACGAACTTATGAAACATCTAACAACTCGTTTCTAGGACTCTAAACCAAGTTTCATGCAACATGAGAGCTTATAAGTTCCTCAATGAGGTTTATACAAGTTTGACGAACTTATGAAACATCTTACAACGCGTTTCTAGGACTCTAAACCAAGTTTAATGCAACATGAGTGCTTATAAGTTCCTCAATGAGCTTTGTACAAGTTTCACGAACTTATGAAACATCTAACAACGCGTTTCTAGGACTCTAAACCAAGTTTCATGCAACATGAGAGCTTATAAGTTCCTCAATGAGCTTTGTACAAGTTTCACGAACTTATGAAACATCTAACATCGCGTTTCTAGGACTCTAAACCAAGTTACATGCAACATGAGAGCTTATCAGTTTTTCAATGAGCTTTGTACAAGTTTGACGAACGTATGAAACATCTAACAACGCGTTTCTAGGACTCTAAACCAAGTTTCATGCAACAAGAGTGCTTATAAGTATCTCAATGAGCTTTGTATAAGTTTCACGAACTTATGAAACATCTAACAACGCGTTTCTAGGACTCTAAATCAAGTTTCATGCAACATGAGAGCTTATAAGTTCCTCAATGAGCTTTGTACAAGTTTGACGAACGTATGAAACATCTAACACGTTTCTAGGTATCTAAACAAAGTTTCATGCAACACGAGTGCTTATAAGTTCCTCAATGAGCTTTGTACAAGTTTCACAAAATTATGAAACATCTAACAACGCGTTTCTAGGACTCTAAACCAAGTTTCATGCAAGATGAATGCTTATAAGTTCCTCAATGAGCTTTGTACAAGTTTGACAAACGTATGAAACATCTAACAACGCGTTTCTAAAACTCTAAACCAAGTTTCATGCAAGATGAGTGCTTATAAGTTCTTCAATAAGCTTTGTACAAGTTTGACGAACGTATGAAACATCTAACAAATCGTTTCTAGGACTCTAAACCAAGTTTCATGCAACATGAGAGCTTATAAGTTCCTCAATGAGCTTTGTACAAGTTTGACGAACTTATGAAACATCTAACAACGGGTTTCTAGGACTCTAAACAAAGTTTCATGCAACATGAGTGCTTATAAGTATCTCAATGAGCTTTGTATAAGTTTGACGAACTTATGAAACATCTAAGAACTCGTTTCTAGGACTCTAAACCAAGTTTCATGCAACATGAGAGCTTATAAGTTCCTCAATGAGCTTTGTACAAGTTTGACGAACGTATGAAACATCTAACAACGTGTTTTTAGGACTATAAACCAAGTTTCATGCAACATGAGAGCTTATAAATTCCTGAATGAGCTTTGTACAAGTTTGACGAACGTATGAAACATCTAACAACACGTTTCTAGGACTCTAAACCAAGTTTCATGCAACATGAGTGCTTATAAGTTCCTCAATGAGCTTTGTACAAGTTTGACGAACGTATGAAACATCTAACAACGCGTTTCTAGGACTCTAAACCAAGTTTCATGCAACAAGAGTGCTTATAAGTATCTCAATGAGCTTTGTATAAGTTTCACGAACTTATGAAACATCTAACAACGCGTTTCTAGGACTCTAAATCAAATTTCATGCAACATGAGAGCTTATAAGTTCCTCAATGAGCTTTGTACAAGTTTGACGAACGTATGAAACATCTAACAACGCGTTTCTAGGTATCTAAACAAAGTTTCATGCAAGATGAGTGCTTATAAGTTCCTCAATGAGCTTTGTACAAGTTTCACAAAATTATGAAACATCTAACAACGCGTTTCTAGGACTCTAGACCAAGTTTCATGCAAGATGAGTGCTTATAAGTTCCTCAATGAGCTTTGTACAAGTTTGACAAACGTATGAAACATCTAACAACGCGTTTCTAAAACTCTAAACCAAGTTTCATGCAAGATCAGTGCTTATAAGTTCCTCAATAAGCTTTGTACAAGTTTGACGAACGTATGAAACATCTAACAAATCGTTTCTAGGACTCTAAACCAAGTTTCATGCAACATGAGAGCTTATAAGTTCCTCAATGAGCTTTGTACAAGTTTGATGAACGTATGAAACATCTAACAACGCGTTTCTAGGACTCTAAACCAAGTGTCATGCAACATGAGTGCTTATAAGTATCTCAATGAGCTTTGTACAAGATTGACGAACTTATGAAACATCTAACAACGCGTTTCTAGGACTCTAAACCAAGTTTCATGCATCACTTATAAGTATCTCAATGAGCTTTGTATAAGTTTGACGAACTTATGAAACATCTAACAACTCGTTTCTAGGACTCTAAACCAAGTTTCATGCAACATGAGAGCTTATAAGTTCCTCAATGAGGTTTATACAAGTTTGACGAACTTATGAAACATCTTACAACGCGTTTCTAGGACTCTAAACCAAGTTTAATGCAACATGAGTGCTTATAAGTTCCTCAATGAGCTTTGTACAAGTTTCACGAACTTATGAAACATCTAACAACGCGTTTCTAGGACTCTAAACCAAGTTTCATGCAACATGAGAGCTTATAAGTTCCTCAATGAGCTTTGTACAAGTTTCACGAACTTATGAAACATCTAACATCGCGTTTCTAGGACTCTAAACCAAGTTACATGCAACATGAGAGCTTATCAGTTTTTCAATGAGCTTTGTACAAGTTTGACGAACGTATGAAACATCTAACAACGCGTTTCTAGGACTCTAAACCAAGTTTCATGCAACAAGAGTGCTTATAAGTATCTCAATGAGCTTTGTATAAGTTTCACGAACTTATGAAACATCTAACAACGCGTTTCTAGGACTCTAAATCAAGTTTCATGCAACATGAGAGCTTATAAGTTCCTCAATGAGCTTTGTACAAGTTTGACGAACGTATGAAACATCTAACACGTTTCTAGGTATCTAAACAAAGTTTCATGCAACACGAGTGCTTATAAGTTCCTCAATGAGCTTTGTACAAGTTTCACAAAATTATGAAACATCTAACAACGCGTTTCTAGGACTCTAAACCAAGTTTCATGCAAGATGAATGCTTATAAGTTCCTCAATGAGCTTTGTACAAGTTTGACAAACGTATGAAACATCTAACAACGCGTTTCTAAAACTCTAAACCAAGTTTCATGCAAGATGAGTGCTTATAAGTTCTTCAATAAGCTTTGTACAAGTTTGACGAACGTATGAAACATCTAACAAATCGTTTCTAGGACTCTAAACCAAGTTTCATGCAACATGAGAGCTTATAAGTTCCTCAATGAGCTTTGTACAAGTTTGACGAACTTATGAAACATCTAACAACGGGTTTCTAGGACTCTAAACAAAGTTTCATGCAACATGAGTGCTTATAAGTATCTCAATGAGCTTTGTATAAGTTTGACGAACTTATGAAACATCTAAGAACTCGTTTCTAGGACTCTAAACCAAGTTTCATGCAACATGAGAGCTTATAAGTTCCTCAATGAGCTTTGTACAAGTTTGACGAACGTATGAAACATCTAACAACGTGTTTTTAGGACTATAAACCAAGTTTCATGCAACATGAGAGCTTATAAATTCCTGAATGAGCTTTGTACAAGTTTGACGAACGTATGAAACATCTAACAACACGTTTCTAGGACTCTAAACCAAGTTTCATGCAACATGAGTGCTTATAAGTTCCTCAATGAGCTTTGTACAAGTTTGACGAACGTATGAAACATCTAACAACGCGTTTCTAGGACTCTAAACCAAGTTTCATGCAACAAGAGTGCTTATAAGTATCTCAATGAGCTTTGTATAAGTTTCACGAACTTATGAAACATCTAACAACGCGTTTCTAGGACTCTAAATCAAATTTCATGCAACATGAGAGCTTATAAGTTCCTCAATGAGCTTTGTACAAGTTTGACGAACGTATGAAACATCTAACAACGCGTTTCTAGGTATCTAAACAAAGTTTCATGCAAGATGAGTGCTTATAAGTTCCTCAATGAGCTTTGTACAAGTTTCACAAAATTATGAAACATCTAACAACGCGTTTCTAGGACTCTAGACCAAGTTTCATGCAAGATGAGTGCTTATAAGTTCCTCAATGAGCTTTGTACAAGTTTGACAAACGTATGAAACATCTAACAACGCGTTTCTAAAACTCTAAACCAAGTTTCATGCAAGATCGGTGCTTATAAGTTCCTCAATAAGCTTTGTACAAGTTTGACGAACGTATGAAACATCTAACAAATCGTTTCTAGGACTCTAAACCAAGTTTCATGCAACATGAGAGCTTATAAGTTCCTCAATGAGCTTTGTACAAGTTTGATGAACGTATGAAACATCTAACAACGCGTTTCTAGGACTCTAAACCAAGTGTCATGCAACATGAGTGCTTATAAGTATCTCAATGAGCTTTGTACAAGATTGACGAACTTATGAAACATCTAACAACGCGTTTCTAGGACTCTAAACCAAGTTTCATGCATCACTTATAAGTATCTCAATGAGCTTTGTATAAGTTTGACGAACTTATGAAACATCTAACAACTCGTTTCTAGGACTCTAAACCAAGTTTCATGCAACATGAGAGCTTATAAGTTCCTCAATGAGGTTTATACAAGTTTGACGAACTTATGAAACATCTTACAACGCGTTTCTAGGACTCTAAACCAAGTTTAATGCAACATGAGTGCTTATAAGTTCCTCAATGAGCTTTGTACAAGTTTCACGAACTTATGAAACATCTAACAACGCGTTTCTAGGACTCTAAACCAAGTTTCATGCAACATGAGAGCTTATAAGTTCCTCAATGAGCTTTGTACAAGTTTCACGAACTTATGAAACATCTAACATCGCGTTTCTAGGACTCTAAACCAAGTTACATGCAACATGAGAGCTTATCAGTTTTTCAATGAGCTTTGTACAAGTTTGACGAACGTATGAAACATCTAACAACGCGTTTCTAGGACTCTAAACCAAGTTTCATGCAACAAGAGTGCTTATAAGTATCTCAATGAGCTTTGTATAAGTTTCACGAACTTATGAAACATCTAACAACGCGTTTCTAGGACTCTAAATCAAGTTTCATGCAACATGAGAGCTTATAAGTTCCTCAATGAGCTTTGTACAAGTTTGACGAACGTATGAAACATCTAACACGTTTCTAGGTATCTAAACAAAGTTTCATGCAACACGAGTGCTTATAAGTTCCTCAATGAGCTTTGTACAAGTTTCACAAAATTATGAAACATCTAACAACGCGTTTCTAGGACTCTAAACCAAGTTTCATGCAAGATGAATGCTTATAAGTTCCTCAATGAGCTTTGTACAAGTTTGACAAACGTATGAAACATCTAACAACGCGTTTCTAAAACTCTAAACCAAGTTTCATGCAAGATGAGTGCTTATAAGTTCTTCAATAAGCTTTGTACAAGTTTGACGAACGTATGAAACATCTAACAAATCGTTTCTAGGACTCTAAACCAAGTTTCATGCAACATGAGAGCTTATAAGTTCCTCAATGAGCTTTGTACAAGTTTGACGAACTTATGAAACATCTAACAACGGGTTTCTAGGACTCTAAACCAAGTTTCATGCAACATGAGTGCTTATAAGTTCCTCAATGAGCTTTGTACAAGTTTCACGAACTTATGAAACATCTAACATCGCGTTTCTAGGACTCTAAACCAAGTTACATGCAACATGAGAGCTTATCAGTTTTTCAATGAGCTTTGTACAAGTTTGACGAACGTATGAAACATCTAACAACGTGTTTTTAGGACTATAAACCAAGTTTAATGCAACATGAGAGCTTATAAGTTCCTCAATGAGGTTTATACAAGTTTGACGAACTTATGAAACATCTAACAACGCGTTTCTAGGACTCTAAACCAAGTTTAATGCAACATGAGTGCTTATAAGTTCCTCAATGAGCTTTGTACAAGTTTCACGAACTTATGAAACATCTAACATCGCGTTTCTAGGACTCTAAACCAAGTTACATGCAACATGAGAGCTTATCAGTTTTTCAATGAGCTTTGTACAAGTTTGACGAACGTATGAAAAATCTAACAACGTGTTTTTAGGGGGAAAACGACCTATTTCCCCCCAAGAACTATCGCATACCGATATTTCCCCCCAATGTTTCACAGTCTTTCTATTTCCCCTTAATACTTCGATATATCTATTTCCCTCTAAAACACTTTATTATATCTATTTCCACCCAATTCGAAACTTCCCTATCTATTTCCACGTCGGCGTTGATTTTAGTGGTTTGATATATCAACCAAGAAACCAAACCGAGTTGAAACTAAAACCAAACCGATATGCTACCCAATAACCCATGACCAACGACCCAATAACCCGATAAAAACCCCCAAATAGATTCTTAAATCCCTAACTTTCTTTGCTTCTTCTTCTTCATAAATTCTTCATCGAAATCTTCTTCTTCTTCTTCATAATCTTCTTCTTCGTAATCTTCGACTACAATGTCGAGCAACATTTCTTCCAATTCAACAGGGGCATCTAATTCTCGACAATTTAAGCGGCTCAAATGGATTCCAAAAAATGTTCTTGTGGGTCTCACATTGTAATCAAGACATCGAAAACTGATTTGGACCCGTGTCGTCGTTACTTCCGGTGTGGGTATGCTGCAGCTCACAAACTTGAGAACGATAACCACATTTTCAAGTGGGTAGATGAAGGCTTGTTCGATAATCTCCGAAATACTCCATTACTTTCTTCTTCGTATGATTGAAGTGAGAAATCGATTTTAATTTAGGGTTCTACAAGTTTTGATTTGGGGGAAAAATTAATAAAGGAGATTGATTTTTTTTTATGTTGTGTTGGGTTTTTTAATTGGGTCATAAGGGTTGTTTTTTGGTTTAACTTTTGGTTAAATGAAATGGTTTTGGTTTAACAAACAGTAAACCGTTGTTAACTTTGCTAAATCATCGCCAAGGTAGAAATAGAGTGAGAAGTTTAACATTGGGTGGAAATAGATATATCGAAGTATTATTAAGGGAAAATAGAAAGAATGTGAAACATTGGGGGGAAATATCGGTATGCGATAGTTCCTGGGGGGAAATAGGTCGTTTTCCCGTTTTTAGGACTCTAAACCAAGTTTAATGCAACATGAGAGCTTATAAGTTCCTCAATGAGGTTTATACAAGTTTGACGAACTTATGAAACATCTTACAACGCGTTTCTAGGACTCTAAACCAAGTTTAATGCAACATGAGTGCTTATAAATTCCTCAATGAGCTTTGTACAAGTTTCACGAACTTATGAAACATCTAACAACGCGTTTCTAGGACTCTAAACCAAGTTTCATGCAACATGAGAGCTTATAAGTTCCTCAATGAGCTTTGTACAAGTTTCACGAACTTATGAAACATCTAACATCGCGTTTCTAGGACTTTAAACCAAGCTACATGCAACATGAGAGCTTATCAGTTTTTCAATGAGCTTTGTACAAGTTTGACGAACGTATGAAACATCTAACAACGCGTTTCTAGGTATCTAAACAAAGTTTCATGCAACATGAGTGCTTATAAGTTCCTCAATGAGCTTTGTACAAGTTTGACGAACGTATGAAACATCTAACAACGCGTTTCTAGGTATCTAAACAAAGTTTCATGCAACATGAGTGCTTATAAGTTCCTCAATGAGCTTTGTACAAGTTTCACAAAATTATGAAACATCTAACAACGCGTTTCTAGGACTCTAAACCAAGTTTCATGCAACATGAGTGCTTATAAGTATCTCAATGAGCTTTGTATAAGTTTGACGAACTTATGAAACATCTAACAACTCGTTTCTAAGACTCTAAACCAAGTTTCATGCAACATGAGAGCTTATAAATTCTGAATGAGCTTTGTACAAGTTTGACGAACGTATGAAACATCTAACAACACGTTTCTAGGACTCTAAACCAAGTTTCATGCAACATGAGTGCTTATAAGTTCCTCAATGAGCTTTGTACAAGTTTGACGAACGTATGTAACATCTAACAACGCGTTTCTAGGACTCTAAACCAAGTTTCATGCAACAAGAGTGCTTATAAGTATCTCAATGAGCTTTGTATAAGTTTCACGAACTTATGAAACATCTAACAACGCGTTTCTAGGACTCTAAATCAAATTTCATGCAACATGAGAGCTTATAAGTTCCTCAATGAGCTTTGTACAAGTTTGACGAACGTATGAAACATCTAACAACGCGTTTCTAGGTATCTAAACAAAGTTTCATGCAAGATGAGTGCTTATAAGTTCCTCAATGAGCTTTGTACAAGTTTCACAAAATTATGAAACATCTAACAACGCGTTTCTAGGACTCTAGACCAAGTTTCATGCAAGATGAGTGCTTATAAGTTCCTCAATGAGCTTTGTACAAGTTTGACAAACGTATGAAACATCTAACAACGCGTTTCTAAAACTCTAAACCAAGTTTCATGCAAGATCGGTGCTTATAAGTTCCTCAATAAGCTTTGTACAAGTTTGACGAACGTATGAAACATCTAACAAATCGTTTCTAGGACTCTAAACCAAGTTTCATGCAACATGAGAGCTTATAAGTTCCTCAATGAGCTTTGTACAAGTTTGATGAACGTATGAAACATCTAACAACGCGTTTCTAGGACTCTAAACCAAGTGTCATGCAACATGAGTTCTTATAAGTATCTCAATGAGCTTTGTACAAGATTGACGAACTTATGAAACATCTAACAACGCGTTTCTAGGACTCTAAACCAAGTTTCATGCATCACTTATAAGTATCTCAATGAGCTTTGTATAAGTTTGACGAACTTATGAAACATCTAACAACTCGTTTCTAGGACTCTAAACCAAGTTTCATGCAACATGAGAGCTTATAAGTTCTTCAATGAGGTTTATACAAGTTTGACGAACTTATGAAACATCTTACAACGCGTTTCTAGGACTCTAAACCAAGTTTAATGCAACATGAGTGCTTATAAGTTCCTCAATGAGCTTTGTACAAGTTTCACGAACTTATGAAACATCTAACAACGCGTTTCTAGGACTCCAAACCAAGTTTCATGCAACATGAGAGCTTATAAGTTCCTCAATGAGCTTTGTACAAGTTTCACGAACTTATGAAACATCTAACATCGCGTTTCTAGGACTCTAAACCAAGTTACATGCAACATGAGAGCTTATCAGTTTTTCAATGAGCTTTGTACAAGTTTGACGAACGTATGAAACATCTAACAACGCGTTTCTAGGACTCTAAACCAAGTTTCATGCAACAAGAGTGCTTATAAGTATCTCAATGAGCTTTGTATAAGTTTCACGAACTTATGAAACATCTAACAACGCGTTTCTAGGACTCTAAATCAAGTTTCATGCAACATGAGAGCTTATAAGTTCCTCAATGAGCTTTGTACAAGTTTGACGAACGTATGAAACATCTAACACGTTTCTAGGTATCTAAACAAAGTTTCATGCAACACGAGTGCTTATAAGTTCCTCAATGAGCTTTGTACAAGTTTCACAAAATTATGAAACATCTAACAACGCGTTTCTAGGACTCTAAACCAAGTTTCATGCAAGATGAATGCTTATAAGTTCCTCAATGAGCTTTGTACAAGTTTGACAAACGTATGAAACATCTAACAACGCGTTTCTAAAACTCTAAACCAAGTTTCATGCAAGATGAGTGCTTATAAGTTCTTCAATAAGCTTTGTACAAGTTTGACGAACGTATGAAACATCTAACAAATCGTTTCTAGGACTCTAAACCAAGTTTCATGCAACATGAGAGCTTATAAGTTCCTCAATGAGCTTTGTACAAGTTTGACGAACTTATGAAACATCTAACAACGGGTTTCTAGGACTCTAAACCAAGTTTCATGCAACATGAGTGCTTATAAGTATCTCAATGAGCTTTGTATAAGTTTGACGAACTTATGAAACATCTAAGAACTCGTTTCTAGGACTCTAAACCAAGTTTCATGCAACATGAGAGCTTATAAGTTCCTCAATGAGCTTTGTACAAGTTTGACGAACGTATGAAACATCTAACAACGTGTTTTTAGGACTATAAACCAAGTTTAATGCAACATGAGAGCTTATAAGTTCCTCAATGAGGTTTATACAAGTTTGACGAACTTATGAAACATCTAACAACGCGTTTCTAGGACTCTAAACCAAGTTTAATGCAACATGAGTGCTTATAAGTTCCTCAATGAGCTTTGTACAAGTTTCACGAACTTATGAAACATCTAACAACGCGTTTCTAGGACTCTAAACCAAGTTTCATGCAACTTGAGAGCTTATAAGTTCCTCAATGAGCTTTGTACAAGTTTCACAAACTTATGAAACATCTAACAACGCGTTTCTAGGACTCTAAATCAAGTTACATGCAACATGAGAGCTTATAAGTATCTCAATGAGCTTTGTATAAGTTTGACGAACTTATGAAACATCTAACAACTCGTTTCTAGGACTCTAAACCAAGTTTCATGCAACATGAGAGCTTATAAGTTCCTCAATGAGGTTTATACAAGTTTGACGAACTTATGAAACATCTTACAACGCGTTTCTAGGACTCTAAACCAAGTTTAATGCAACATGAGTGCTTATAAGTTCCTCAATGAGCTTTGTACAAGTTTCACGAACTTATGAAACATCTAACAACGCGTTTCTAGGACTCTAAACCAAGTTTCATGCAACATGAGAGCTTATAAGTTCCTCAATGAGCTTTGTACAAGTTTCACGAACTTATGAAACATCTAACATCGCGTTTCTAGGACTCTAAACCAAGTTACATGCAACATGAGAGCTTATCGGTTTTCAATGAGCTTTGTACAAGTTTGACGAACGTATGAAACATCTAACAACGCGTTTCTAGGACTCTAAACCAAGTTTCATGCAACAAGAGTGCTTATAAGTATCTCAATGAGCTTTGTATAAGTTTCAGGAACTTATGAAACATCTAACAACACGTTTCTAGGACTCTAAATCAAGTTTCATGCAACATGAGAGCTTATAAGTTCCTCAATGAGCTTTGTACAAGTTTGACGAACGTATGAAACATCTAACAACACGTTTCTAGGTATCTAAACAAAGTTTCATGCAACACGAGTGCTTATAAGTTCCTCAATGAGCTTTGTACAAGTTTCACAAAATTATGAAACATCTAACAACGCGTTTCTAGGACTCTAAACCAAGTTTCATGCAAGATGAGTGGTTATAAGTTCCTCAATGAGCTTTGTACAAGTTTGACAAACGTATGAAACATCTAACAACGCGTTTCTAAAACTCTAAACCAAGTTTCATGCAAGATGAGTGCTTATAAGTTCTTCAATAAGCTTTGTACAAGTTTGACGAACGTATGAAACATCTAACAAATCGTTTCTAGGACTCTAAACCAAGATTCATGCAACATGAGAGCTTATAAGTTCCTCAATGAGCTTTGTACAAGTTTGACGAACTTATGAAACATCTAACAACGGGTTTCTAGGACTCTAAACCAAGTTTCATGCAACATGAGTGCTTATAAGTATCTCAATGAGCTTTGTATAAGTTTGACGAACTTATGAAACATCTAAAAACTCGTTTCTAGGACTCTAAACCAAGTTTCATGCAACATGAGAGCTTATAAGTTCCTCAATGAGCTTTGTACAAGTTTGACGAACGTATGAAACATCTAACAACGTGTTTTTAGGACTATAAACCAAGTTTAATGCAACATGAGAGCTTATAAGTTCCTCAATGAGGTTTATACAAGTTTGACGAACTTATGAAACATCTAACAACGCGTTTCTAGGACTCTAAACCAAGTTTAATGCAACATGAGTGCTTATAAGTTCCTCAATGAGCTTTGTACAAGTTTCACGAACTTATGAAACATCTAACAACGTGTTTCTAGGACTCTAAACCAAGTTTCATGCAACTTGAGAGCTGATAAGTTCCTCAATGAGCTTTGTACAAGTTTCACAAACTTATGAAACATCTAACAACGCGTTTCTAGGACTCTAAATCAAGTTACATGCAACATGAGAGCTTATAAGTTTTTCAATGAGCTTTGTACAAGTTTGACGAACGTATGAAACATCTAACAACGTGTTTCTAGGACTCTAAACCAAGTTTCATGCAACATGAGTGCTTATAAGTTCCTCAATGAGCTTTGTACAAGTTTCACAAAATTATGAAACATCTAACAACGCGTTTCTAGGACTCTAAACAAGGTTTCATGCAACATGAGAGCTTATAAGTTCCTCAATGAGCTTTGTACAAGTTTGACGAACTTATGAAACATCTAACAACGCGTTTCTAGGACTCTAAACCAAGTGACATGCAACATGAGTTCTTATAAGTTCCTCAACGAGGTTTGTACAAGTTTGACGAACGTATGAAACATCTAACAAATCGTTTCTAGGACTCTACACCAAGTTTCATGCAACATGAGAGCTTATAAGTTCCTCAATGAGCTTTGTACAAGTTTGACGAACTTATGAAACATCTAACAACGCGTTTCTAGGACTCTAAACCAAGTTTCATGCAACATGAGTGCTTAGAAGTATCTCAATGAGTTTTGTATAATTTTGACGAACTTATAAAACATCTAAGAACTCGTTTCTAGGACTCTAAACCAAGTTTCATGCAACATGAGAGCTTATAAGTTCCTCAATGAGCTTTGTACAAGTTTAACGAACGTATGAAACATCTAACAACGAGTTTTTAGGACCCTAAACCAAGTTTCATGCAACATGAGAGCTTATAAATTCCTGAATGAGCTTTGTACAAGTTTGACGAACGTATGAAACATCTAATTACAACATGTTTCTAGGACTCTAAACCAAGTTTCATGCAACATGAGTGCTTATAAGTTTCTCAATGAGCTTTGTACAAGTTTCACGAACTAATGAAACATCTAACAACGCGTTTCTAGGACTCCAAGTTTGACGAACGTATGAAACATCAACATGACGTTCTTATAAGTTCCTCAATGAGCTTTGTACAAGTTTGACGAACGTATGAAACATGCTAACAACGCGTTTCTAGGACTCTAAACCAAGTTTCATGCAACAAGAGTGCTTAGTAAGTATCTCAATGAGCTTTGTATAAGTTTCACGAACTTATGAAACATCTAACAACGCGTTTCTAGGACTCTAAATCAAGTTTCATGGAACATGAGAGCTTATAAGTTCCTCAATGAGCTTTGTACAAGTTTGACGAACGTATGAAACATCTAACAACGCGTTTCTAGGTATCTAAACAAAGTTTGATGCAACATGAGTGCTTATAAGTTCCTCAATGAGCTTTGTACAAGTTTGACGAACGTATGAAACATCTAACAACGCGTTTCTAGGTATCTAAACAAAGTTTCATGCAACATGAGTGCTTATAAGTTCCTCAATGAGCTTTGTACAAGTTTCACAAAATTATGAAACATCTAACAACGCGTTTTTAGGACTCTAAACCAAGTTTCATGCAACATGAGTGCTTATAAGTATCTCAATGAGCTTTGTATAAGTTTGACGAACTTATGAAACATCTAACAACTTGTTTCTAAGACTCTAAACCAAGTTTCATGCAACATGAGAGCTTATAAATTCCTGAATGAGCGTTGTACAAGTTTGACGAACGTATGAAACATCTAACAACACGTTTCTAGGACTCTAAACCAAGTTTCATGCAACATGAGTGCTTATAAGTTCCTCGATGAGCTTTGTACAAATTTGACGAACGTATGAAACATCTAACAACGCGTTTCTAGGACTCTAAACCAAGTTTCATGCAACAAGAGTGCTTATAAGTATCTCAATGCGCTTTGTATAAGTTTTAAGAACTTATGAAACATCTAACAACGCGTTTCTAGGACTCTAAATCAAGTTTCATGCAACATGAGAGCTTATAAGTTCCTCAATGAGCTTTGTACAAGTTTGACGAACGTATGAAACATCTAACAACGCGTTTCTAGGTATCTAAACAAAGTTTCATGCAAGATGAGTGCTTATAAGTTCCTCAATGAGCTTTGTACAAGTTTCACAAAATTATGAAACATCTAACAACGCGTTTCTAGGACTCTAAACCAAGTTTCATGCAAGATGAGTGCTTAAAAGTTCCTCAATGAGCTTTGTACAAGTTTGACAAACGTATGAAACATCTAACAACGCGTTTCTAAAACTCTAAACCAAGTTTCATGCAAGATGAGTGCTTATAAGTTCCTCAATAAGCTTTGTACAAGTTTGACGAACGTATGAAACATCTAACAAATCGTTTCTAGGACTCTAAACCAAGTTTCATGCAACATGAGAGCTTATAAGTTCCTCAATGAGCTTTGTACAAGTTTGATGAACTTATGAAACATCTAACAACGCGTTTCTAGGACTCTAAACCAAGTTTCATGCAACATGAGTGCTTATAAGTATCTCAATGAGCTTTGTATAAGTTTGACGAACTTATGAAACATCTAAGAACTTGTTTCTAGGACTCTAAACCAAGTTTCATGCAACATGAGAGCTTATAAGTTCCTCAATGAGCTTTGTACAAGTTTGACGAACGTATGAAAAATCTAACAACGTGTTTTTAGGACTCTAAACAAAGTTTAATGCAACATGAGAGCTTATAATTTCCTCAATGAGGTTTATACAAGTTTGACGAACTTATGAAACATCTTACAACGCGTTTCTAGGACTCTAAACCAAGTTTAATGCAACATGAGTGCTTATAAGTTCCTTAATGAGCTTTGTACAAGTTTCACGAACTTATGAAACATCTAACAACGCGTTTCTAGGACTCTAAACCAAGTTTCATGCAACATGAGAGCTTATAAGTTCCTCAATAAGCTTTGTACAAGTTTCACGAACTTATGAAACATCTAACATCGCGTTTCTAGGACTCTAAACCAAGTTACATGCAACATGAGAGCTTATCAGTTTTTCAATGAGCTTTGTACAAGTTTGACGAACGTATGAAACATCTAACAACGCGTTTCTAGGACTCTAAACAAAGTTTCATGCAACATGAGTGCTTATAAGTTCCTCAATGAGCTTTGTACAAGTTTCACGAACTTATGAAACATCTAACAACGCGTTTCTAGGACTCTAAACCAAGTTACATGCAACATGAGTTCTTATAAGTTCCTCAATGAGCTTTGTACAAGTTTGACGAACGTATGAAACATCTAACAACGCGTTTCTAGGACTCTAAACCAAGTTTCAATGAACATGAGTGCTTATAAGTATCTCATTGAGCTTTGTATAAGTTTCACGAACTTATGAAACATCTAACAACGCGTTTCTAGGACTCTAAATCAAGTTTCATGCAACATGAGAGCTTATAAGTTCCTCAATGAGCTTTGTACAAGTTTGACGAACGTATGAAACATCTAACAACGCGTTTCTAGGTATCTAAACAAAGTTTCATGCAACATGAGTACTTATAAGTTCCTCAATTAGCTTTGTACAAGTTTCACAAAATTATGAAACATCTAACAACGCGTTTCTAGGACTCTAAACCAAGTTTCATGCAACATGAGTGCTTATAAGTTCCTCAATGTGCTTTGTACAAGTTTGACGAACATATGAAACATCTAACAACGGGTTTCTAGGACTCTAAACCAAGTTTCATGCAACATGAGTGCTTATAAGTATCTCAATGAGCTTTGTATAAGTTTGACGAACTTATGAAACATCTAAAAACTCGTTTCTAGGACTCTAAACCAAGTTTCATGCAACATGAGAGCTTATAAGTTCCTCAATGAGCTTTGTACAAGTTTCACGAACTTATGAAACATCTAACAACGCGGTTTCTAGGACTCTAAACCAAGTTACATGCAACATGAGTTCTTATAAGTTCCTCAATGAGCTTTGTACAAGTTTGACGAATGTATGAAACATCTAACAACGCGTTTTTAGGACTCTAAACCAAGTTTCATGCAACATGAGTGCTTATAAGTTCCTCAATGTGCTTTGTACAAGTTTGACGAACATATGAAACATCTAACAACGGGTTTCTAGGACTCTAAACCAAGTTTCATGCAACATGAGTGCTTATAAGTATCTCAATGAGCTTTGTATAAGTTTGACGAACTTATGAAACATCTAAAAACTCGTTTCTAGGACTCTAAACCAAGTTTCATGCAACATGAGAGCTTATAAGTTCCTCAATGAGCTTTGTACAAGTTTGACGAACGTATGAAACATCTAACAACGTGTTTTTAGGACTATAAACCAAGTTTAATGCAACATGAGAGCTTATAAGTTCCTCAATGAGGTTTATACAAGTTTGACGAACTTATGAAACATCTAACAACGCGTTTCTAGGACTCTAAACCAAGTTTAATGCAACATGAGTGCTTATAAGTTCCTCAATGAGCTTTGTACAAGTTTCACGAACTTATGAAACATCTAACAACGCGTTTCTAGGACTCTAAACCAAGTTTCATGCAACTTGAGAGCTTATAAGTTCCTCAATGAGCTTTGTACAAGTTTCACAAACTTATGAAACATCTAACAACGCGTTTCTAGGACTCTAAATCAAGTTACATGCAACATGAGAGCTTATAAGTTTTTCAATGAGCTTTGTACAAGTTTGACGAACGTATGAAACATCTAACAACGTGTTTCTAGGACTCTAAACCAAGTTTCATGCAACATGAGTGCTTATAAGTTCCTCAATGAGCTTTGTACAAGTTTCACAAAATTATGAAACATCTAACAACGCGTTTCTAGGACTCTAAACAAGGTTTCATGCAACATGAGAGCTTATAAGTTCCTCAATGAGCTTTGTACAAGTTTGACGAACTTATGAAACATCTAACAACGCGTTTCTAGGACTCTAAACCAAGTGACATGCAACATGAGTTCTTATAAGTTCCTCAACGAGGTTTGTACAAGTTTGACGAACGTATGAAACATCTAACAAATCGTTTCTAGGACTCTACACCAAGTTTCATGCAACATGAGAGCTTATAAGTTCCTCAATGAGCTTTGTACAAGTTTGACGAACTTATGAAACATCTAACAACGCGTTTCTAGGACTCTAAACCAAGTTTCATGCAACATGAGTGCTTAGAAGTATCTCAATGAGTTTTGTATAATTTTGACGAACTTATAAAACATCTAAGAACTCGTTTCTAGGACTCTAAACCAAGTTTCATGCAACATGAGAGCTTATAAGTTCCTCAATGAGCTTTGTACAAGTTTAACGAACGTATGAAACATCTAACAACGAGTTTTTAGGACCCTAAACCAAGTTTCATGCAACATGAGAGCTTATAAATTCCTGAATGAGCTTTGTACAAGTTTGACGAACGTATGAAACATCTAATTACAACATGTTTCTAGGACTCTAAACCAAGTTTCATGCAACATGAGTGCTTATAAGTTTCTCAATGAGCTTTGTACAAGTTTCACGAACTAATGAAACATCTAACAACGCGTTTCTAGGACTCTAAACCAAGTTACATGCAACATGAGTTCTTATAAGTTCCTCAATGAGCTTTGTACAAGTTTGACGAACGTATGAAACATCTAACAACGCGTTTCTAGGACTCTAAACCAAGTTTCATGCAACAAGAGTGCTTATAAGTATCTCAATGAGCTTTGTATAAGTTTCACGAACTTATGAAACATCTAACAACGCGTTTCTAGGACTCTAAATCAAGTTTCATGGAACATGAGAGCTTATAAGTTCCTCAATGAGCTTTGTACAAGTTTGACGAACGTATGAAACATCTAACAACGCGTTTCTAGGTATCTAAACAAAGTTTGATGCAAACATGAGTGCTTATAAGTTCCTCAATGAGCTTTGTACAAGTTTGACGAACGTATGAAACATCTAACAACGCGTTTCTAGGTATCTAAACAAAGTTTCATGCAACATGAGTGCTTATAAGTTCCTCAATGAGCTTTGTACAAGTTTCACAAAATTATGAAACATCTAACAACGCGTTTTTAGGACTCTAAACCAAGTTTCATGCAACATGAGTGCTTATAAGTATCTCAATGAGCTTTGTATAAGTTTGACGAACTTATGAAACATCTAACAACTCGTTTCTAAGACTCTAAACCAAGTTTCATGCAACATGAGAGCTTATAAATTCCTGAATGAGCGTTGTACAAGTTTGACGAACGTATGAAACATCTAACAACACGTTTCTAGGACTCTAAACCAAGTTTCATGCAACATGAGTGCTTATAAGTTCCTCAATGAGCTTTGTACAAATTTGACGAACGTATGAAACATCTAACAACGCGTTTCTAGGACTCTAAACCAAGTTTCATGCAACAAGAGTGCTTATAAGTATCTCAATGCGCTTTGTATAAGTTTTAAGAACTTATGAAACATCTAACAACGCGTTTCTAGGACTCTAAATCAAGTTTCATGCAACATGAGAGCTTATAAGTTCCTCAATGAGCTTTGTACAAGTTTGACGAACGTATGAAACATCTAACAACGCGTTTCTAGGTATCTAAACAAAGTTTCATGCAAGATGAGTGCTTATAAGTTCCTCAATGAGCTTTGTACAAGTTTCACAAAATAATGAAACATCTAACAACGCGTTTCTAGGACTCTAAACCAAGTTTCATGCAAGATGAGTGCTTATAAGTTCCTCAATGAGCTTTGTACAAGTTTGACAAACGTATGAAACATCTAACAACGCGTTTCTAAAACTCTAAACCAAGTTTCATGCAAGATGAGTGCTTATAAGTTCCTCAATAAGCTTTGTACAAGTTTGACGAACGTATGAAACATCTAACAAATCGTTTCTAGGACTCTAAACCAAGTTTCATGCAACATGAGAGCTTATAAGTTCCTCAATGAGCTTTGTACAAGTTTGATGAACTTATGAAACATCTAACAACGCGTTTCTAGGACTCTAAACCAAGTTTCATGCAACATGAGTGCTTATAAGTATCTCAATGAGCTTTGTATAAGTTTGACGAACTTATGAAACATCTAAGAACTTGTTTCTAGGACTCTAAACCAAGTTTCATGCAACATGAGAGCTTATAAGTTCCTCAATGAGCTTTGTACAAGTTTGACGAACGTATGAAAAATCTAACAACGTGTTTTTAGGACTCTAAACAAAGTTTAATGCAACATGAGAGCTTATAATTTCCTCAATGAGGTTTATACAAGTTTGACGAACTTATGAAACATCTTACAACGCGTTTCTAGGACTCTAAACCAAGTTTAATGCAACATGAGTGCTTATAAGTTCCTTAATGAGCTTTGTACAAGTTTCACGAACTTATGAAACATCTAACAACGCGTTTCTAGGACTCTAAACCAAGTTACATGCAACATGAGAGCTTATCAGTTTTTCAATGAGCTTTGTACAAGTTTGACGAACGTATGAAACATCTAACAACGCGTTTCTAGGACTCTAAACAAAGTTTCATGCAACATGAGTGCTTATAAGTTCCTCAATGAGCTTTGTACAAGTTTCACGAACTTATGAAACATCTAACAACGCGTTTCTAGGACTCTAAACCAAGTTACATGCAACATGAGTTCTTATAAGTTCCTCAATGAGCTTTGTACAAGTTTGACGAACGTATGAAACATCTAACAACGCGTTTCTAGGACTCTAAACCAAGTTTCAATGAACATGAGTGCTTATAAGTATCTCAATGAGCTTTGTATAAGTTTCACGAACTTATGAAACATCTAACAACGCGTTTCTAGGACTCTAAATCAAGTTTCATGCAACATGAGAGCTTATAAGTTCCTCAATGAGCTTTGTACAAGTTTGACGAACGTATGAAACATCTAACAACGCGTTTCTAGGTATCTAAACAAAGTTTCATGCAACATGAGTACTTATAAGTTCCTCAATTAGCTTTGTACAAGTTTCACAAAATTATGAAACATCTAACAACGCGTTTCTAGGACTCTAAACCAAGTTTCATGCAAGATGAGAGCTTATAAGTTCCTCAATGAGCTTTGTACAAGTTTGACAAACGTATGAAACATCTAACAACGCGTTTCTAGGACTCTAAACAAAGTTTAATGCAACATGAGAGCTTATAAGTTCCTCAATGAGTTTTATACAAGTTTGACGAACGTATAAAACATCTAACAAATCGTTTCTAGGACTCTAAACCAAGTTTCATGCAACATGAGTTCTTATAAGTTCCTCAATGAGCTTTGTACAAGTTTCACGAACTTATGAAACATCTAACAACGCGGTTTCTAGGACTCTAAACCAAGTTACATGCAACATGAGTTCTTATAAGTTCCTCAATGAGCTTTGTACAAGTTTGACGAATGTATGAAACATCTAACAACGCGTTTTTAGGACTCTAAACCAAGTTTCATGCAACATGAGTGCTTATAAGTTCCTCAATGTGCTTTGTACAAGTTTGACGAACATATGAAACATCTAACAATGCGTTTCTAGGACTCTAAACCAAGTTTCATGCAACATGAGTGCTTATAAGTTCCTCAATGAGCTTTGTACAAGTTTCACGAACTTATGAAACATCTAACAACGCGTTTCTAGGACTCTAAACCATGTTTCATGAAAAAATGAGAGCTTATAAGTTCCTCAATGAGCTTTGTACAAGTTTGACGAACGTATGAAACATCTAACAACGCGTTTCTAGGACTCTAAACCAAGTTTCATGCAACATGAGTGTTTATAAGTGTCTCAATGAGCTTTGTACAAGATTGACGAACTTATGAAACATCTAACAACGCGTTTCTAGGACTCTAAACCAAGTTTCATGCAACATCAGTGCTTATAAGTATCTCAATGAGCTTTGTATAAGTTTGACGAACTTATGAAACATCTAACAACTCGTTTCTAGGACTCTAAACCAAGTTTCATGCAACATGAGAGCTTATAAGTTCCTCAATGAGCTTTGTACAAGTTTGACGAACGTATGAAACATCTAACAACGTGTTTTTAGGACTCTAAACCAAGTTTAATGCAACATGAGTGCTTATAGGTTCCTCAATGAGTTTTGTATAAGTTTCACGAACTTATGAAACATCTAACAACGCGTTTCTAGGACTCTAAACCAAGTTACATGCAACATGAGTTCTTATAAGTTCCTCAATGAGCTTTGTACAAGTTTGACGAACGTATGAAACATCTAACAACTCGTTTAAAGGACTCTAAACCAAGTTACATGCAACATGAGAGCTTATCAGTTTTTCAATGACATTTGTACAAGTTTGACGAACGTATGAAACATCTAACAACGCGTTTCTAGGACTCTAAACAAAGTTTCATGCAACATGAGTGCTTATAAGTTCCTCAATGAGCTTTGTACAAGGAACTTATGAAACATCTAACAACGCGTTTCTAGGACTCTAAACCAAGTTTCATGCAACATGAGAGCTTATAAGTTCCTCAATGAGCTTTGTACAAGTTTGACGAACGTATGAAACATCTAACAACGTGTTTTTAGGACTCTAAACCAAGTTTAATGCAACATGAGAGCTTATAAGTTCCTCAATGAGCTTTGTACAAGTTTGACGAACTTATGAAACATCTAACAACGCGTTTCTAGGACTCTAAACCAAGTTTCGTGCAACATGAGTGCTTATAAGTATCTCAATGAGCTTTGTATAAGTTTGACGAACTTATGAAACATCTAAGAACTCGTTTCTAGGACTCTAAACCAAGTTTCATGCAACATAAGAGCTTATAAGTTCCTCAATGAGATTTGTACAAGTTTGACGAACGTATGAAACATCTAACAACGTTTTTTAGGACTCTAAACCAAGTTTCATGCAACATGAGAGCTTATAAGTTCCTCAATGAGCTTTGTACAAGTTTGACGAACGTATGAAACATCTAACAACTTGTTTTTAGGACTCTAAACCAAGTTTAATGCAATATGAGAGCTTATAAGTTCCTCAATGAGCTTTATACAAGTTTGACGAACTTATGAAACATCTAACAACGCGTTTCTAGGACTCTAAACCAAGTTTCATGCAACATGAGTGCTTATAAGTTCCTCAATGAGCTTTGTACAAGTTTCACGAACTTATGAAACATCTAACAACGCGTTTCTAGGACTCTAAACCAAGTTACATGCAACATGAGTTCTTATAAGTTCCTCAATGAGCTTTGTACAAGTTTGACGAACGTATGAAACATCTAACAATGCGTTTAAAGGACTCTAAACCAAGTTTCATGCAACATGAGTGTTTATAAGTGTTTCAATGAGCTTTGTACAAGTTTGACGAACGTATGAAACATCTAACAACGTGTTTTTAGGACTCTAAACCAAGTTTAATGCAATATGAGAGCTTATAAGTTCCTCAATGAGCTTTATACAAGTTGGACGAACTTATGAAACATCTAACAACGCGTTTCTAGGACTCTAAACCAAGTTTCATGCAACATGAGTGCTTATAAGTTCCTCAATGAGCTTTGTACAAGTTTCACGAACTAATGAAACATCTAACAACGCGTTTCTAGGACTCTAAACCAAGTTACATGCAACATGAGTTCTTATAAGTTCCTCAATGAGCTTTGTACAAGTTTGACGAACGTATGAAACATCTAACAACGCGTTTCTAGGACTCTAAACCAAGTTACATGCAACATGAGTTCTTATAAGTTCCTCAATGAGCTTTGTACAAGTTTGACGAACGTATGAAACATCAAACAACGCATTTCGAGGACTCTAAACCAAGTTTCATGCAACATGAGTGCTTATAAGTATCTCAATGAGCTTTTTATAAGTTTAACGAACTTATGAAACATCTAACAACGCGTTTCTAGGACTCTAAATCAAGTTTCATGCAACATGAGAGCTTATAAGTTCCTCAATGAGCTTTGTACAAGTTTGACGAACGTATGAAACATCTAACAACGCGTTTCTAGGTATCTAAACAAAGTTTCATGCAACATGAGTGCTTATAAGTTCCTCAATGAGCTTTGTACAAGTTTCACAAAATTATGAAACATCTAACAACGCGTTTCTAGGACTCTAAACCAAGTTTCATGCAAGATGAGTGCTTATAAGTTCCTCAATGAGCTTTGTACAAGTTTGACAAACGTATGAAACATCTAACAACACGTTTCTAAAACTCTAAACCAAGTTTCATGCAAGATGAGTGCTTATAAGTTCCTCAATAAGCTTTGTACAAGTTTGACAAACATATGAAACATCTAACAAATCGTTTCTAGGACTCTAAACCAAGTTTCATGCAACATGAGAGCTTATAAGTTCCTCAATGAGCTTTGTACAAGTTTGACGAACTTATGAAACATCTAACAACGCGTTTCTAGGACTCTAAACCAAGTTTCATGCAACATGAGTGCTTATAAGTATCTCAATGAGCTTTGTATAAGTTTGACGAACTTATGAAACATCTAAGAACTCGTTTCTAGAACTCTAAACCAAGTTTCATGTAACATGAGAGCTTATAAGTTCCTCAATGAGCTTTGTACAAGTTTGACGAACGTATGAAACATCTAACAACTTGTTTTTAGGACTCTAAACCAAGTTTAATTCAACATGAGAGCTTATAAGTTCCTCAATGAGGTTTATACAAAGTTTGACGAACTTATGAAACATCTAACAACGCGTTTCTAGGACTCTAAACCAAGTTTAATGCAACATGAGTGCTTATAAGTTCCTCAATGAGCTTTGTACAAGTTTCACGAACTTATGAAACATCTAACAACGCGTTTCTAGGACTCTAAACCAAGTTTCATGCAACATGAGAGCTTATAAGTTCCTCAATGAGCTTTGTACAAGTTTCACGAACTTATGAAACATCTAACAACGCGTTTCTAGGACTCTAAACCAAGTTACATGCAACATGAGTACTTATAAGTTCCTCAATGAGCTTTGTACAAGTTTGACGAACGTATGAAACATCTAACAAATCGTTTCTAGGACTCTACACCAAGTTTCATGCAACATGAGAGGTTATAAGTTCCTCAATGAGCTTTGTACAAGTTTGACGAACGTATGAAACATCTAACAACGCGTTTCTAGGACTCTAAACCAAGTTTCATGCAACAAGAGTGCTTATAAGTATCTCAATGAGCTTTTTATAAGTTTAACGAACTTATGAAACATCTAACAACGCGTTTCTAGGACTCTAAATCAAGTTTCATGCAACATGAGAGCTTATAAGTTCCTCAATGAGCTTTGTACACGTTTGACGAACGTATGAAACATCTAACAACGCGTTTCTAGGTATCTAAACAAAGTTTCATGCAACATGAGTGCTTATAAGTTCCTCAATGAGCTTTGTACAAGTTTCACAAAATTATGAAACATCTAACAACGCGTTTCTAGGACTCTAAACCAAGTTTCATGCAAGATGAGTGCTTATAAGTTCCTCAATGAGCTTTGTACAAGTTTGACAAACATATGAAACATCTAACAAATCGTTTCTAGGACTCTAAACCAAGTTTCATGCAACATGAGAGCTTATAAGTTCCTCAATGAGCTTTGTACAAGTTTGACGAACTTATGAAACATCTAACAACGCGTTTCTAGGACTCTAAACCAAGTTTCATGCAACATGAGTGCTTATAAGTATCTCAATGAGCTTTGTATAAGTTTGACGAACTTATGAAACATCTAAGAACTCGTTTCTAGAACTCTAAACCAAGTTTCATGCAACATGAGAGCTTATAAGTTCCTCAATGAGCTTTGTACAAGTTTGACGAACTTATGAAACATCTAACAACGCGTTTCTAGGACTCTAAACCAATTTTAATGCAACATGAGTGCTTATAAGTTCCTCAATGAGGTTTATACAAGTTTGACGAACTTATGAAACATCTAACAACGCGTTTCTAGGACTCTAAACCAATTTTAATGCAACATGAGTGCTTATAAGTTCCTCAAGGAGCTTTGTACAAGTTTCACGAACTTATGAAACATCTAACAACGCGTTTCTAGGACTCTAAACCAAGTTTCATGCAACATGAGAGCTTATAAGTTCCTCAATGAGCTTTGTACAAGTTTCACGAACTTATGAAACATCTAACAACGCGTTTCTAGGTCTCTAAACCAAGTTACATGCAACATGAGTTCTTATAAGTTCCTCAATGAGCTTTGTACAAGTTTGACGAACGTATGAAACATCTAACAAATCGTTTCTAGGACTCTACACCAAGTTTCATGCAACATGAGAGGTTATAAGTTCCTCAATGAGCTTTGTACAAGTTTGACGAACGTATGAAACATCTAACAACGCGTTTCTAGGACTCTAAACCAAGTTTCATGCAACATGAGTGCTTATAAGTATCTCAATGAGCTTTGTATAAGTTTAACGAACTTATGAAACATCTAACAACGCGTTTCTAGGACTCTAAATCAAGTTTCATGCAACATGAGAGCTTATAAGTTCCTCAATGAGCTTTGTACAAGTTTGACGAACGTATGAAACATCTAACAACGCGTTTCTAGGTATCTAAACAAAGTTTCATGCAACATGAGTGCTTATAAGTTCCTCAATGAGCTTTGTACAAGTTTCACAAAATTATGAAACATCTAACAACGCGTTTCTAGGACTCTAAACCAAGTTTCATGCAAGATGAGTGCTTATAAGTTCCTCAATGAGCTTTGTACAAGTTTGACAAACGTATGAAACATCTAACAACACGTTTCTAAAACTCTAAACCAAGTTTCATGCAAGATGAGTGCTTATAAGTTCCTCAATAAGCTTTGTACAAGTTTGACAAACATATGAAACATCTAACAAATCGTTTCTAGGACTCTAAACCAAGTTTCATGCAACATGAGAGCTTATAAGTTCCTCAATGAGCTTTGTACAAGTTTGACGAACTTATGAAACATCTAACAACGCGTTTCTAGGACTCTAAACCAAGTTTCATGCAACATGAGTGCTTATAAGTATCTCAATGAGCTTTGTATAAGTTTGACGAACTTATGAAACATCTAAGAACTCGTTTCTAGAACTCTAAACCAAGTTTCATGCAACATGAGAGCTTATAAGTTCCTCAATGAGCTTTGTACAAGTTTGACGAACGTATGAAACATCTAACAACTTGTTTTTAGGACTCTAAACCAAGTTTAATGCAACATGAGAGCTTATAAGTTCCTCAATGAGGTTTATTCAAGTTTGACGAACTTATGAAACATCTAACAACGCGTTTCTAGGACTCTAAACCAAGTTTAATGCAACATGAGTGCTTATAAGTTCCTCAATGAGCTTTGTACAAGTTTCACGAACTTATGAAACATCTAACAACGCGTTTCTAGGACTCTAAACCAAGTTTCATGCAACAAGAGTGCTTATAAGTATCTCAATGAGCTTTTTATAAGTTTAACGAACTTATGAAACATCTAGCAACGCGTTTCTAGGACTCTAAATCAAGTTTCATGCAACATGAGAGCTTATAAGTTCCTCAATGAGCTTTGTACAAGTTTGACGAACGTATGAAACATCTAACAACGCGTTTCTAGGTATCTAAACAAAGTTTCATGCAACATGAGTGCTTATAAGTTCCTCAATGAGCTTTGTACAAGTTTCACAAAATTATGAAACATCTAACAACGCGTTTCTAGGACTCTAAACCAAGTTTCATGCAAGATGAGTGCTTATAAGTTCCTCAATGAGCTTTGTACAAGTTTGACAAACGTATGAAACATCTAACAACACGTTTCTAAAACTCTAAACCAAGTTTCATGCAAGATGAGTGCTTATAAGTTCCTCAATAAGCTTTGTACAAGTTTGACAAACATATGAAACATCTAACAAATTGTTTCTAGGACTCTAAACCAAGTTTCATGCAACATGAGAGCTTATAAGTTCCTCAATGAGCTTTGTACAAGTTTGACGAACTTATGAAACATCTAACAACGCGTTTCTAGGACTCGAAACCAAGTTTCATGCAACATGAGTGCTTATAAGTATCTCAATGAGCTTTGTATAAGTTTGACGAACTTATGAAACATCTAAGAACTCGTTTCTAGAACTCTAAACCAAGTTTCATGCAACATGAGAGCTTATAAGTTCCTCAATGAGCTTTGTACAAGTTTGACGAACGTATGAAACATCTAACAACTTGTTTTTAGGACTCTAAACCAAGTTTAATGCAACATGAGAGCTTATAAGTTCCTCAATGAGGTTTATACAAGTTTGACGAACTTATGAAACATCTAACAACGCGTTTCTAGGACTCTAAACCAAGTTTAATGCAACATGAGTGCTTATAAGTTCCTCAATGAGCTTTGTACAAGTTTCACGAACTTATGAAACATCTAACAACGCGTTTCTAGGACTCTAAACCAAGTTTCATGCAACATGAGAGCTTATAAGTTCCTCAATGAGCTTTGTACAAGTTTCACGAACTTATGAAACATCTAACAACGCGTTTCTAGGACTCTAAACCAAGTTACATGCAACATGAGTTCTTATAAGTTCCTCAATGAGCTTTGTACAAGTTTGACGAACGTATGAAACATCTAACAAATCGTTTCTAGGACTCTACACCAAGTTTCATGCAACCTGAGAGGTTATAAGTTCCTCAATGAGCTTTGTACAAGTTTGACGAACGTATGAAACATCTAACAACGCGTTTCTAGGACTCTAAACCAAGTTTCATGCAACAAGAGTGCTTATAAGTATCTCAATGAGCTTTGTATAAGTTTAACGAACTTATGAAACATCTAACAACGCGTTTCTAGGACTCTAAATCAAGTTTCATGCAACATGAGAGCTTATAAGTTCCTCAATGAGCCTTGTACAAGTTTGACGAACGTATGAAACATCTAACAACGCGTTTCTAGGTATCTAAACAAAGTTTCATGCAACATGAGTGCTTATAAGTTCCTCAATGAGCTTTGTACAAGTTTCACAAAATTATGAAACATCTAACAACGCGTTTCTAGGACTCTAAACCAAGTTTCATGCAAGATGAGTGCTTATAAGTTCCTCAATGAGCTTTGTACAAGTTTGACAAACGTATGAAACATCTAACAACACGTTTCTAAAACTCTAAACCAAGTTTCATGCAAGATGAGTGCTTATAAGTTCCTCAATAAGCTTTGTACAAGTTTGACAAACATATGAAACATCTAACAAATCGTTTCTAGGACTCTAAACCAAGTTTCATGCAACATGAGAGCTTATAAGTTCCTCAATGAGCTTTGTACAAGTTTGACGAACTTATGAAACATCTAACAACGCGTTTCTAGGACTCTAAACCAAGTTTCATGCAACATGAGTGCTTATAAGTATCTCAATGAGCTTTGTATAAGTTTGACGAACTTATGAAACATTTAAGAACTCGTTTCTAGAACTCTAAACCAAGTTTCATGCAACATGAGAGCTTATAAGTTCCTCAATGAGCTTTGTACAAGTTTGACGAACGTATGAAACATCTAACAACTTGTTTTTAGGACTCTAAACCAAGTTTAATGCAACATGAGAGCTTATAAGTTCCTCAATGAGGTTTATACAAGTTTGACGAACTTATGAAACATCTAACAACGCGTTTCTAGGACTCTAAACCAAGTTTAATGCAACATGAGTGCTTATAAGTTCCTCAATGAGCTTTGTACAAGTTTCACGAACTTATGAAACATCTAACAACGCGTTTCTAGGACTCTAAACCAAGTTTCATGCAACATGAGAGCTTATAAGTTCCTCAATGAGCTTTGTACAAGTTTAATTCACGAACTTATGAAACATCTAACAACGCGTTTCTAGGACTCTAAACCAAGTTACATGCAACATGAGTTCTTATAAGTTCCTCAATGAGCTTTGTACAAGTTTGACGAACGTATGAAACATCTAACAAATCGTTTCTAGGACTCTACACCAAGTTTCATGCAACATGAGAGGTTATAAGTTCCTCAATGAGCTTTGTACAAGTTTGACGAACGTATGAAACATCTAACAACGCGTTTCTAGGACTCTAAACCAAGTTTCATGCAACATGAGTGCTTATAAGTTCCTCAATGAGCTTTGTACAAGTTTGACGAACGTATGAAACATCTAACAACCCGTTTCTAGGACTCTAAACAAAGTTTCATGCAAGATGAGTGCTTATAAGTTCCTCAATGAGCTTTGTACAAGTTTGACAAACGTATGAAACATCTAAGAACGCGTTTCTAAAACTCTAAACCAAGTTTCATGCACGATGAGTGCTTATAAGTTCCTCAATAAGCTTTGTACAAGTTTGACGAACGTATGAAACATCTAACAAATCTTTTCTAGGACTCTAAACTAAGTTTCATGCAACATGAGAGCTTATAACTTCCTCAATGAGCTTTGTACAAGTTTGACGAACTTATGAAACATCTAACAACGCGTTTCTAGGACTCTAAACCAAGTTTCGTGCAACATGAGTGCTTATATGTATCTCAATGAGCTTTGCATAAGTTTGACGAACTTATGAAACATCTAAGAACTCGTTTCTAGGACTCTAAACCAAGTTTCATGCAACATGAGAGCTTATAAGTTCCTCAATGAGCTTTGTATAAGTTTGACGAACGTATGAAACATCTAACAACGTGTTTTTAGGACTCTAAACCAAGTTTCATGCAACATGAGAGCTTATAAGTTCCTCAATGAGCTTTGTACAAGTTTGACGAACGTATGAAACATCTAACAACGTGTTTTTAGGACTCTAAACCAAGTTTAATGCAATATGAGAGCTTATAAGTTCCTCAATGAGCTTTATACAAGTTTGACGAACTTATGAAACATCTAACAACGCGTTTCTAGGACTCTAAATGTTATGAGCATGGAACCGGATGCCTGAGCAAAACCGGCGCCCGATGCCCGAGCGAAACCGGTGCCCGATGCCCGAGCGAAACCGGAGCCCGATGCTCGAGCGAAACCGGCACCGAGCAACGATAAAGTAGAGGGAGCGATTACCCGGGCAAAAGCCAAGAAGCTAGCTTAGGATGTCCATACGATGATCATGGAGGAACTTGGAGGAGCAGCTAGGAGCTTCTTCAACATCTTTACCAAGGCCTAGACGAAAGACCAAGCTAATGAAACTAGGTAACTAAGTGTTTCGACTCGGTACTCTTTCCCTTTGCGTAGGTTTGTCCCATTGGGTTTACTACGCAAGGGTTTTAACGAGGCCAAGAAGAGCACTACGTCGGTTACTTAGGGGCATTAGCTTGAAGAGTGTACTAAGCAAGGCACTGAAAATACTTGTTGTCCTATCCGCTAAACTACATGGCGTTTCTCCTTATTTAAAATGTCATGTTGTTTTGCAATTTCCTTTTCTCTTATGTTGCGATTTCCTTTTCTAAGACGATTTCCTTTTTGTTTTAAAACGTGAAACCCTAAAGAAGAAGCGACATGTGCTCTCTCTTTATAAGGGATCACGCCTCCTTTCTTCTTCTTTAGCCAAACTTTTATCATCAACTTCTTTGTTAGACTCACCTTGATTCTTCATTGAATCCGAAGCACTTACAAGTCCTAGTTACTTCCAAGTGTTTCTGCGAATCATCAAGCAATCCTCCCATCGATTGCTTGAGTTGTCCACCATCCATCTCGCATCCCAATCACCTCCATATCCCCCCCCCCAGTTCTGTTCTTGAAGTCGCCACCATCTGCACCATCTTTCCCTATCCGCTTGCCTCTGTTTTCAGACAAACACCGCAGCCACCTCCCATCTAACCATCAATCCGCCGAGAAGAGTCCTTTGCCTTTGCCCAAGAGTTGAGATCCTAACCAAGGGTGTATCACGTGGTATCAGAGCCAACTCTGTACCAAAGGCTGAGTTTTCTCCATCCTTACATCTTTTGATTAAGATTGATTGCTTGAAACCTATTGAAGCTTTTGATTATAATGTTGAGATCTGTTGCTTTGTGTTCTAAGTTTCGTCGCTTGTTCTTGAATGATTAAGATTGATTGTTGATTGTCTAAAGCTACTGATTAGGTTGATAGATAACTCTTGTTTGTCCATTACATTGTTTGAAATCGTTGCTTGAGTTCTTTTGATTATCGAACATGGCGGTGGCTGCGCGAGTTAAGAGTTAAAACCCTAAGCAAATTTCCTTTTTTCTAAGCTTTTGATTGTGAAAGAGTTTTTCAATTTCCTTTTTTTTTATGTACTCGCAAACTGATTAGAATTGGACTACATTGCAAGTTTGTGTCATTAAGTTACTTGTGGTACACGTGAAACTTGATTTAAAACGCCTCATACTTGAACATCACGCCATAAAACTTGATACAATTTGACTTAAAGTTGTTTTACGTTTTGAGTTACTACCTTGTTCTTATTCCTAGGACTACTTACTTTGAGTTACTTGTTTGTGTACCAGGTACATGGCACTTCCTACGGAAGCAACGGAGGACTTACGAAGCTCATCGCGGACCGGATCGCCGCGGCCCTTCAACGGATGCTTCCCCAACAGATTTCTCAACACCTTACCTGGAACGCGAACGGGCGGTCCAAGAGGACCGCGGTAGTCTCGTCCGAGTCCGAGAGTGAGACTACTCCTACCCCCTCAGGAGCCATCCGGATTGCCAGGGGAAAGGGTGTCGCCGTACGTCCAAATTCCCAAGCCGTTCGCAACGTCTTTCCTATCGGTACCGGAATAACCCTGCTGGCCGAGACTACCTCAACCTTGACGCGGATGAAGAAGACCCGTCACCCAGGCGTCGAGTGCAAGGAGAACGTGACGAGGACGGACAGAATGCCCCTCGGCACCGAGGACATGCCCGACGCCGAACCCAAACCATTGCCGGTCACCGTGTTTATGAGGATTCGGATGACGGGTATTATTACAACACTCGGATCGAAGTAGGAGAAGCCGCAGACACGAGAGACGTGACCGAGATGATCCGAGAGATTCGAGAGGCAACGGTGAAAGCACATCAAGGCTAAGTTCCCTCCTTTCCAAGGCAAGAACGACCGGAAGCCTATCTAGATTGGGAGAGGAAGATGGAATCTAGTTTCTTGTGCCACGACACCTACGCAGCCAACAAGGTGAAGATAGCCATCTCAGAATCCAGTGAATATGCCTTGCTTTGGTGGGATCAACAGTGTACGTCTCGGAGCCGTCACAATGAGCAGCCCATCCAGACTTGGCCTCAACTCACCGCCCTCATGAGAAAACGGTTTGTTCCCAGCCACTACCACGGGAAGTTCTCAACAAACTCGGGAAGCTTACCCAAGGATCCAGCTCCGTCCGAGATTATTTCCAAAGAGATGGAAACCCTCTTGATTAGGGCTGGCCTAGAAGAGGATGAAGAGGTCACTTTAGCTCGGTTCATTGGTGGACTTAGCCGAGACATCCGGGACAAAGTAGAGCTTCAAACCTATGGGGATCTTGAGGAGCTTGTGCACAAGGCGAGCTAGTGGAGAGTCGAACAAGAGACGGTATGCCAAGCCTAGCTTCTCCACGCCCGAGCAAGCCCAAGGACTTCACCCCCACACGGCCACCTTTCACCAAAGACACCAAACCAACCCCTGCGGCTAAGGAAGAGACCAAGTATGATCCTAAGAGCTGAGGCAACACCTTTTCTAGTAACGTCGGGTGCTTCGGGTGTCAAGGGATGGGCCATTACTCCGGAGAATGTCCCAACAAGAAGGTGTTTATGCTTGCTTGATAGCGGTGAGGTTGTACCCCAAGACTCGATTCGAGCCGAAGCCGAAGAAGGAGAAGAAGAGACAGCCACTATTGGAGAGATGTTAGTAGCTCGGAGGACTCTAAGTGTCCAGAACCAACCGAAGGAGCTGGTGCAGCGTGATCATCTCTTCCACACCCGGTGCCTCATCAAGGGCAAGGTTTGCGGCTTGATCATCGATGGTGGTAGCTGTACCAATGCTGCTAGTGAGCTTATGGTGAAGAAGTTAAGCCTAGCCACCATCTCCCACCCCAGGCCATAAAAGTTACAATGGCTTAACGAGAGTGGAGCTCTCACGGTAACACATCAGGTCCGGTTTACTCTTGCCATTGGTAAGTATGAGGATGAAGTCCTGTGTGATGTGATACCAATGGGGTCGAGCCATGTGCTTCTTGGTAGACCTTGGCAATCAGATAGAAGGGTTATGCATGACGGGTACACCAACAAACACTCCTTTGAGTTCAAAGGCCGAAAGATTAATCTTGCTCCTCTCACACCAAGTGAAGTCTACCAAAATCAGCTTTATCTCAAGCTCAAGGAAGACAAAGAGAGGGAGCATGTTCCAGCCACCAGCCTCTACATAAACCAAAGAGAAGTTTCTCAACTCTAAGCTTCAGATTGTTCTATTCTGTTATTTGTGTACAAGGAGAGCCTTGTTAGTACTAACCCCACACATGATCTCCCTAGTGATATGTCTAAGCTATTGCAGGATTTTAGTGATGTCTTTCCCCAGGAGATACCCCCAGGCCTACCACCCATCCGAGGCATTGAGCACCAGATTGACTTGGTACCCGGTTCAGCACTACCAAACCGACCAGCTTATAGGACCAATCCGGTGGAGACCAAGGAACTTCAAAAGCAAGTAGAAGAACTTATGAGCAAGGGACACATTCGTGAGAGCATGAGTCCATGTGCCGTGCCGGTTCTTCTCGTGCCAAAGAAGGACGAATCGTGGAGGATGTGTGTTGATTGTCGAGCCATCAACAACATCACGGTTAAGTATCGCCATCCTATCCCTAGACTTGATGATATGCTTGATGAATTGTGCGGTTCTAACATTTTCTCTAAGATTGATCTTAAGAGCGGTTATCATCGATTAGGATGAAGGAAGGTGATGAATGGAAGACGGCTTTCAAGACCAAGCAAGGCCTCTATGAGTGGCTAGTCATGCCATTTGGACTTACTAATGCACCGAGTACATTTATGCGTCTAATGAACCATGTTTTGAGATCTTTTATAGGTGTATTCGTGGTGGTATACTTTGATGACATCCGATCTTCGGTAGGAGCTTAGCCGAGCACATTGACCACGTCCGAGCCGTTCTTGAAGTTCTAAGGAGGGAAAACCTGTTTGCCAACATAGACAAATGCACCTTTTGTACTAACCAGGTTGTATTCTTAGGCTTTGTTGTGAGTGCAGAAGGAGTACAGGTCGATGAGGACAAGATCAAGGCTATCCGGGATTGGCCTAAGCCGACCACCATTGGAGAAGTCCGGAGCTTTCATGGGCTTGCCGGGTTCTACTGCCGTTTTGTCCGGGACTTTAGCACCATTGCTGCACCATTGACCGAAGTGATCAAGAAGGATGTGGGATTTAAGTGGGGAGAAGCACAAGACAAGGCTTTCGAATGCCTTAAAGAGAAGCTTATCAATTCCCCTTTGCTTTTATTACCTGATTTCCTTAAGACTTTTGAGATTGAATGTGATGCGTACGGTGTAGGGATTGGGGCGGTTCTAATGCGGAACGGAGGCCTATAGCTTACTTCGGTGGTGAGAAGCTAAGTGGAGCCACGCTGAACTATCCCACATACGACAAGGAGCTCTACGCGCGGCGGTGAGAGCCTTGCGGACTTGGCAACACTACCTTTGGCCGAAGGAGTTTGTTATCCACACCGATCATGAGTCTCTCAAGCATCTTAAGGGGCCAACAGAAGCTGAACAAGAGACATGGCCGCTGGATAGAGTTCATAGAGACTTTCCCCTACGTGATCAAATACAAGAAAGGTAAGGACAATGTCGTGGCCGACGCATTGTCCCGGAGGTACACCCTTATCTCTGAATTGACTTCTAGACTTATCGGATTTGAAGTGATCAAAACCTTATGAGAATGATTCTGAATTTAGTGATTACTATGCAAAGTGCTCTAAGTTTGGTTTTGATAATTACTTTAGACAGGATGGTTATCTCTTTTACAACAACAAGCTATGTATACCCGGCGGTTCGGTAAGAGAGTTGTTGGTTAGGGAAGCACACGGAGGAGGCCTAGCTGGGCACTTTTGCCAAGCCAAGACATTGGCCAGCCTCCAAGCCTACTTCTATTGGCCTCACATGAGAAGAGACGTCGACAGGATCTGCCTTGCTTGTGTCACGTGCAAGCAAGCCAAGAGTAAGGTGCAACCTCACGGTTTGTACATGTTAGATTTAAGAAGATTAAAGTTGAGTTTAGAGATTTGTGTTCTTGAGTTCCATGAAGAACATCAAGAACAAGAGAGAGAGAGAATAGAGGGAGAGAGTTTAATCGGATATTAGTATATTAGATTAATTGTTTTGTGTTTGTTACAAGCGATTACATATACAAGGAGAAGGCTCAAAATAGATTCCTAGGAATATGCTAAATGTGTCAACGTCCATCTTGGTTAGCCGCGCCACACGTCAACATCCGTCTCGATTAGCCGCGGCTTAGGATGGTCCGTGAGTGTACGACCGAGTGCACTCCACGCTCCTTAAGGCGACCGTGATTGTACGGAATGCGTGGACTCCAAACGCCAACGGCTACTTCTCCAACGGCTATCTTCTAGATCCTTCTTCCTTGTTTACTTGTTCTCCTTGTAACGGTAACAAAAGAGATAGCTTGGGTCCTTTGCCTTTGACCACAAGCTAGGTCTTTGCCTTGGTGGACAAGCGTGTCCGGGCAAAGCCTTGGTCTCTTTTTAACACTCCCCCGCAAGCTTAGCCTAATGCAATGGCTAAGCTTGGAACCCGCATAACCTTGCCTCGTTAAAAACCTTGGTGAGAAAACCACTTGGGATAAACCTCACCTAAGGGAAAAGAGTGCAAGCCTATGCAGTTGGAGACTTAGGCTTTGGTAGCCCGTGTGAGTCCTAGTCTTGGTAGGATGGACTCACAAACCTTCAAGCTTGCTGATTTGGTGAAGATGTCCGCGAGTTGGTCTTCACTTTTGGTGTAGCACGGTAAGATGGTCCCTTTAACCATTTGCTCTCTAACTTTGTGACAATCCACCTCTATGTGCTTGGTCCGTTCATGGAAGACCGAGTTGGTTGCTATGTGGATGGCCGCTTGGTTGTCACAATGCATGGTCATTGGTGCTTCAATCTTTAAGCCCAAATCCCCTAGCAAGTTCTTTAGCCACATGAGTTCTTGAGTTAGCTTCCTCATGGCTCTATACTCGGCTTCGGCGGTTGAGCAAGACACTATCTTTTGCTTCTTTGTCTTCCATGTGACAAGGTTGCCTCCAATGAAAGTACAATACCCGGTGGTTGACCGCCTGTCTTCTAGGTTCCCGGCATAGTCCGCGTCACAATACCCAATAACCTCCGTGCTTTTGTTTTAACCCATCCATATACCCAAGCTTGAAGTTCCCTTAAGGTATCCCAAGATCCTCATGATCATGTTCCAATGATGTTGCTTCGGCCTTTGCATATGTTGGGAGACTTGATTCACGGCAAAGCATAGATCCGGTCTAGTGATGGTAAGGTAAATGAGCTTTCCCACTAGCCGTCTATATAGCATCGGGTCTTTGTATGGTTGATCGTCTTCACTACCCTCTTGAATGGTCTTGTAGCCGTCTTCAAGGGGTGTCTTGGCCACCTTGGTACCTGCCATATTGACAACACCTAAAACATCATGGGTGTACTTCCTTTGGGAGAGAAATAGACCTTCCTTTGATCTACATACTTCAATCCCAAGGAAGTACTTAAGCAAACCGAGATCTTTGATATCAAATTTAGACTTAAGAAAAGACTTGGTTTCTTGAATACCTCCCTTGTTGCTTCCGGAGATGATGATGTCATCTACGTATACAAGTACTCCTACTATACCTTCTTGGTTTTGTAGTGTGAAGAGTGTGTGTTCGGCTTGTGATCTCTTGAATCCTCTTGCCATCAATGTTGAGCTAAGCTTGTGGTACCAAGCTCTTGGTGATTGCTTGAGACCATAGATGGCCTTTCTTAATCTTAAGACTTTCCCGGGGGTAATCTCAACTCCGGGTGGTGGAGTCATGTATACCTCTTCCTCAAGTTCTCCTTGTAGGAAGGCGTTCTTCACATCCATTTGAAAGAGATCCCAAGACAAATTAGTAGCCAAGGATAGAATGACCCTAACCGTGTGAAGTTTGGCCACCGGTGCAAAGGTATCCAAGTAATCTTCTCCATAGGTTTGGGTGAAGCCTCTTGCCACAAGTCTTGCCTTATGCCTTTCAATATCCCCATTGCTTAGGTACTTGATGGTGAACACATATCTAGAGCTTACGGTCTTCTTGCCCTTGGGAAGATCAGTTTCATAGAAGGTTTCATTGTCTTCTATTGCCTTGTTCTCGGCTCTAACCGCATTGATCCACACTTCTTCCTTCATTGCTTCTTCATATGTCCTTGGTATCATATGTTGATCCATGGCGGTAAGGAAGACTCGGTGTTCCTTGGGAATTCTTGCAAGAGAGCATGTTGCTTGAGTAGGATGGGCCACCGCCTTGCTGTTGTAGTAGACCCTTGTGTTTACCCAATTAGACGGATGCTTCTTTACCCTAGTGCTTCTCCTTAGAGTCGGCTCCGGTTGAATACTAGTCGGCTCCGGTGGTACACTTCCTCCTTGACCCACTTCTTGATCATGACCCTCTTGAGCATGTCCTTGGTCTTCTTGTGATGTAGTTTGTTGATGAGCACTTGATTCTCCCCGGACTCATTAGACTCTTGAGGTTCGGAGTTTGCTTGCTCATTTATGTTCTCCCCCTCATGATCAAGAGGAGTGGGTTGTTGATTTGGTATGTCTTGGCTTGGCTCTTCTTCAAAGTTCATGCCAAGATTCTTCATTAGGTTCCTTAGGCTTGTGGCTCTATCCGTGACCTTCTCGGGTAAGTCCTTCACACTATCCCAATTTTTGTCTTCATAGAAGCTTTTGCCTTCAAGGAACTTGACATCTCTTGAGACTATGACCCTTCTTGTCTCGGGTACATAACATTTGTATCCTTTTTGTGTGTTGGAGTAGCCTATGAACATGGCCTTGATGCTCTTTGCTTCAAGTTTGTTCCTTTGTTCACTAGGCACAAAAACAAAACACACACAACCGAAAACTCTTAGATGGTTAAGAATAGGCTTACTCTTATTCAAAACTTGAAAGGGAGATTGGTTGTTTAAGATTTGAGTAGGGGTTCGGTTGATGAGATAACACGCGGTTAAAACACCATCCGACCAAAACCGTTTTGGGATGTTCATGTGGAACATCATTGACCGTGTGACTTCCATGAGATGCCTATTCTTCCTCTCGGCCACACCGTTTTGTTGCGGTGTATATGGGCAAGTGGTTTGGTGAAGAATCCCATGGTTGGCTATGTGTTCTTTGAATGCTCGGCTTGTGTACTCCCCCCCATTATCCGACCTAAAGGTTTTAATCTTAGCATTGTAATGGTTAGTCACATAGTTTTTAAAGTTTTTAAAAGCTTCTAATACCCTATCTTTAGTTTGTAAAAGTGTAACCCAAGTGTATTTAGAGCTTTCATCTATAAATGTGACAAAATAAGCTTGATTATCCCTAGATTTGCAAGGGGAGGACCAAACGTCCGAATGGATCAATTCAAAAGGTTTGTAACACATTTTGGATTTTGAAAATACGGTTCTACAATGTTTGCCTAAAATGCAAGCCTCACAAGTTTGATGATCAAAAACAACATTAGGGAAAATAGTTTTTAAAGCATTCAAATGAGGATGACCAAGTCTAAAATGCCAAATAACATTGTTAACTTCGGCTATAACCGATTTAAAAGCATGACAAAGAGAAGTAGAAGTAGAGTTTTTGAAATCAAATTCTTCAAGAACATAGAGGTCCCCTCTTGTGACCCCTTTTCCAATGACCTTCTCACTCTTAATATCCTGAAAAATCACATCATTAGGACTGAAAATAACCTTGCAATTCAAATCACAAGCAATGCGTTTAACGGATATAAGATTGGAAGTGAAACTAGGCATGTAAAGAGCTTGAGAATCACTATCAAACAACTTAAGATTTCCTAACCCTTCTATAGGAATTTCACTCCCATTTGCAATAATGACATTACCTAAAGCCGGTTTAACATTACTAATTAAATCCAAGTTACTAATCATATGATGAGAAGCACCCTAATCAACAATAATAGGCTTATATGGTTCAATGTCTATGTTTTGAGCACTAAGAGAGTAATAGGGTGAAATACCGGAGCCCTTAAGGGCTTTGATGAGTGCGTCAAGGTCCGACTTCCTCACGAACTCGTCCATGTATGGGACAATGGCCGAAGACTCCTCTTCCTTGCCATGGCTTGGTCCGCTTGTACTTGGTATGCTAGCCGAGTCATCGTGAGAGTAATTGGCCTTGGCGTCCTTGAACTTGGCCGGCTTGAGGCTAGGGTGTAGGATCCAACACTTCTCCTTGTTGTGGTCTTTCTTCTTGCAATGCTCACATGTCAAGGCTCTCCTTTCTTCATATGTCTTGGAAGAAGGTTTGAACGCCACCTTGTTTGCGGTCACAAGCTCTTTCTTGCCATCAAATAGTTCAATGGAGCCTTGCTCCCTTTGGAGTTGCGCACACACTTCTTCAAGGTTTGGTAGAGTATCGGCTCGGAGAAGATGCTTGGTGATCTCCTTGTAGCTGCCGTTGAGGGTGAGAAGCAAGCCAAAGACTTTGTCTTGCTCTCTTCGTTCGTTTAACACTTTAGGATCCACGGTGCTTGGGCGAAGCATCTCTAACTCTGCCCAAAGTGACCTAAACTTCCCAAAGTGTTTAGTGAACTCGGTGTCTTCTTGGTTTAGGTCACTAATGGCCTTCTTGACTTCATAAACTCGGCTAAGGTTTGAGATGTTGCCGTAGACGGTTTGGAGAGTGTCCCATAGCTCCTTGGCGTTTTCGCAATAGGAGTAAGCCTCCAAGATGGACGGCTCAAGGGATCCTTGGATGATTCCAAGTACCTTTTGGTCTAGTTGGAACCACTTCTCATCGTCGGTTGTGAGTTCGTTGTTGAACTCAATGGGAGCGTCTTGCCGAGTGAGTATATGGTTCCAATAGCCGCGGCCACAAAGGGCTATCTTCATGGTTCTTGCCCATAGAAGGTAGTTGATGCCTTTGAGAGTAACCGGACAAAGTGCCTTCTTGGATTCTTTGTCTTCCATGGTTGTATTAGGTGAGTTTTGAAATAACTTGGTTTTGAGATTTCAGATCTAGGAATTTGAACCGAAGGAGCCGAGAAATCGTTACCGAGAGTCGAGGATGCTCGGTGTCGAGGGAAACTTTGTCGAGGTTTGTCGAGGTTTATCGAGAGTGCACGGTAACCAGATTATCGAGAGTGCACGATGCTTCGGATTATCGAGGATTGTCGAGCACCGAGAATCGTCGGTACCGAGAGTAACCGAGAGAGTTTGAGCGGAAGAAAAGTAGGTTCAAGAGCTATTAGGCTCTGATACCATGTTAGATTTAAGAAGATTAAAGTTGAGTTTAGAGATTTGTGTTCTTGAGTTCCATGAAGAACATCAAGAACAAGAGAGAGAGAGAATAGAGGGAGAGAGTTTAATCGGATATTAGTATATTAGATTAATTGTTTTGTGTTTGTTACAAGCGATTACATATACAAGGAGAAGGCTCAAAATAGATTCCTAGGAATATGCTAAATGTGTCAACGTCCATCTTGGTTAGCCGCGCCACACGTCAACATCCGTCTCGATTAGCCGCGGCTTAGGATGGTCCGTGAGTGTACGGCCGAGTGCACTCCACGCTCCTTAAGGCGACCCGTGATTGTACGGAATGCGTGGACTCCAAACGCCAACGGCTACTTCTCCAACGGCTATCTTCTAGATCCTTCTTCCTTGTTTACTTGTTCTCCTTGTAATGGTAACAAAAGAGATAGCTTGGGTCCTTTGCCTTTGACCACAAGCTAGGTCTTTGCCTTGGTGGACAAGCGTGTCCGGGCAAAGCCTTGGTCTCTTTTTAACAGTACACACCTTTACCAATACCTTCTCATCCTTGGACAGAAATTTCTATGGATTTTGTAATAGGCTTACCTCGAACCAGGAATGGTAGAGACTCTATATTTGTGGTTGTAGATAGGTTTAGCAAGATGGCTCACTTCATAGCTTGCCACAAGACCGATGACGCGGTTAGCGTAGCTAATTTGTTTTTCGAGGAAGTGGTCGGATTGCACGGCATGCCTCGGGTGATTGTCTCGGATCGTGACACCAAGTTCTTGAGTCACTTCGGCGTACCTTGTGGGCCAAGCTAGGGACCAAACTCTCATTCTCCACCACTGCCATCCCCAAACCGATGGCCAAACCGAAGTAGTCAACAGGTCCTTATCCACACTTCTCAGGACCCTGGTAAGAAGCAATCTCAAGGCATGGGAAGAGTGTCTACCCCATGCTGAGTTTGCTTACAATCACGCTAAGCACTCTACTACTCTATACTCACCGTTTGAATTGGTTTATGGCTTTAACCCTATGTCTCCCCTTGATCTAATCGTGTTGCCTTTGAGTGAAGTGTCTAGTTTTGATGGCAACAAGAAGGCCGAGCAGGTTAAGAAGATGCACGAGAAGGCCAAAGCGAACATCGAGAAGAAGACCGAGCAATACGTTAGGCAAGCGAACAAGGGCCGCAGGGAGATGTTGTTTGAGGAAGGCGATTTGGTGTGGGTCCACTTGAGGAAGGAACGATTCCCAGCTGAGAGAAAATCCAAGCTTATGCCCCGAGTTGATGGGCCATTCAAAGTTACCAAGCGGATCAACGACAATGCATACAAGATTGATCTTCAAGGTAAGTATTCAATATTCGAGTCGTTAAACGTTATTGACTTGTCACCCTATTTTGCAGATTCAGATTTGAGGACAAATCCATTTCAAGAGGGAGGGGATGATATGAGCATGGAACCGGATGCCCGAGCAAAACCGGCGCCCGATGCCCGAGCGAAACCGGCGCCCGATGCCCGAGCGAAACCGGAGCCCGATGCTCGAGCGAAACCGGCACCGAGCAACGATAAAGTAGAGGGAGCGATTACGCGGGCAAAAGCCAAGAAGCTAGCTCAGGATGTCCATACGATGATCATGGAGGAACTTGGAGGAGCAGCTAGGAGCTTCTTCAACATCTTTACCAAGGCCTAGACGAAAGACCAAGCTAATGAAACTAGGTAACTAAGTGTTTCGACTCGGTACTCTTTCCCTTTGCGTAGGTTTGTCCCATTGGGTTTACTACGCAAGGGTTTTAACGAGGCCAAGAAGAGCACTACGTCGGTTACTTAGGGGCATTAGCTTGAAGAGTGTACTAAGCAAGGCACTGAAAATACTTGTTGTCCTATCCGCTAAACTACATGGCGTTTCTCCTTATTTAAAATGTCATGTTGTTTTGCAATTTCCTTTTCTCTTATGTTGCGATTTCCTTTTCTAAGACGATTTCCTTTTTGTTTTAAAACGTGAAACCCTAAAGAAGAAGCGACATGTGCTCTCTCTTTATAAGGGATCACGCATCCTTTCTTCTTCTTTAGTCAAACTTTTATCATCAACTTCTTTGTTAGACTCACCTTGATTCTTCATTGAATCCGAAGCACTTACAAGTTCTAGTTACTTCCAAGTGTTTCTGCGAATCATCAAGCAATCCTCCCATCGATTCCTTGAGTTGTCCACCATCCATCTCGCATCCCAATCACCTCCATATCCCCCCCCCAGTTCTGTTCTTGAAGTCGCCACCATCTGCACCATCTTTCCCTATCCGCTTGCCTCTGTTTTCAGACAAACACCGCAGCCACCTCCCATCTAACCATCAATCCGCCGAGAAGAGTCCTTTGCCTTTGCCCAAGAGTTGAGATCCTAACCAAGGGTGTATCACTAAACCAAGTTTCATGCAACATGAGTGCTTATAAGTTCCTCAATGAGCTTTGTACAAGTTTCACGAACTTATGAAACATCTAACAACGCGTTTCTAGGACTCTTAACCAAGTTACATGCAACATGAGTTCTTATAAGTTCCTCAATGAGCTTTGTACAAGTTTGACGAACGTATGAAACATCTAACAACGCGTTTCTAGGACTCTAAACCAAGTTACATGCAACATGTGTTCTTATAAGTTCCTCAATGAGCTTTGTACAAGTTTGACGAACGTATGAAACATCAAACAACGCATTTCGAGGACTCTAAACCAAGTTTCATGCAACATGAGTGCTTATAAGTATCTCAATGAGCTTTGTATAAGTTTGACGAACTTATGAAACATCTAAGAACTCGTTTCTAGGACTCTAAACAAAGTTTCATGCAACATGAGAGCTTATAAGTTCCTCAATGAGCTTTGTACAAGTTTGACGAACGTATGAAACATCTAACAACGTGTTTTTAGGACTCTAAACCAAGTTTAATGCAACATGAGTGCTTATAAGTTCCTCAATGAGCTTTATACAAGTTTCACGAACTTATGAAACATCTAACAACGCGTTTCTAGGACTCTAAACCAAGTTACATGCAACATGAGTTCTTATAAGTTCCTCAATGAGCTTTGTACAAGTTTGACGAACGTATGAAACATCTAACAACGCGTTTATAGGACTCTAAACCAAGTTTATAAGTGTCTCAATGAGCTTTGTACAAGATTGACGAACTTATGAAACATCTAACAACGCGTTTCTAGGACTCTAAACCAAGTTTCATGCAACATAAGTACTTATAAATATCTCAATGAGCTTTGTATAAGTTTGACGAACTTATGAAACATCTAACAACTCGTTTCTAGGACTCTAAACCAAGTTTCATGCAACATGAGAGCTTATAATTTCCTCAATGAGCTTTGTACAAGTTTGACGAACGTATGAAACATCTAACAACGCGTTTCTAGGACTCTAAACCAAGTTACATGCAACATGTGTTCTTATAAGTTCCTCAATGAGCTTTGTACAAGTTTGACGAACGTATGAAACATCAAACAACGCATTTCGAGGACTCTAAACCAAGTTTCATGCAACATGAGTGCTTATAAGTATCTCAATGAGCTTTGTATAAGTTTGACGAACTTATGAAACATCTAAGAACTCGTTTCTAGGACTCTAAACAAAGTTTCATGCAACATGAGAGCTTATAAGTTCCTCAATGAGCTTTGTACAAGTTTGACGAACGTATGAAACATCTAACAACGTGTTTTTAGGACTCTAAACCAAGTTTAATGCAACATGAGTGCTTATAAGTTCCTCAATGAGCTTTATACAAGTTTCACGAACTTATGAAACATCTAACAACGCGTTTCTAGGACTCTAAACCAAGTTACATGCAACATGAGTTCTTATAAGTTCCTCAATGAGCTTTGTACAAGTTTGACGAACGTATGAAACATCTAACAACGCGTTTATAGGACTCTAAACCAAGTTTATAAGTGTCTCAATGAGCTTTGTACAAGATTGACGAACTTATGAAACATCTAACAACGCGTTTCTAGGACTCTAAACCAAGTTTCATGCAACATAAGTACTTATAAATATCTCAATGAGCTTTGTATAAGTTTGACGAACTTATGAAACATCTAACAACTCGTTTCTAGGACTCTAAACCAAGTTTCATGCAACATGAGAGCTTATAATTTCCTCAATGAGCTTTGTACAAGTTTGACGAACGTATGAAACATCTAACAACGTGTTTTTAGGACTCTAAACCAAGTTTAATGCAACATTAGAGCTTATAAGTTCCTCAATGAGCTTTATACAAGTTTGACGAAATTATGAAACATCTAACAACACATTTCTAGGACTCTAAACCAAGTTTCATGCAACATGAGTGCTTATAAGTATTTTAATGAGCTTTGTATAATTTTGACGAACTTATGAAACATCTAAGAACTCGTTTCTAGGACTCTAAACCAAGTTTCATGCAACATGAGAGCTTATAAGTTCCTCAATGAGCTTTGTACAAGTTTGACGAACGTATGAAACATCTAACAACGCGTTTATAGGACTCTAAACCAAGTTTCATGCAACATGAGTGTTTATAAGTGTCTCAATGAGCTTTGTACAAGATTGACGAACGTATCAAACATCTAACAACGCGTTTCTAGGACTCTAAACCTAGTTTCATCCAACAAGAGTGCTTATAAGTATCTCAATGAGCTTTGTATAAGTTTTACGAACTTATGAAACATCTAACAACGCGTTTCTAGGACTCTAAATCAAGTTTCATGCAACATGAGAGCTTATAAGTTCCTCAATGAGCTTTGTACAAGTTTGACGAACGTATGAAACATCTAACAACGCGTTTCTAGGTATCTAAACAAAGTTTCATGCAACACGAGTGCTTATAAGTTCCTCAATGAGCTTTGTACAAGTTTCACAAAATTATGAAACATCTAACAACGCGTTTCTAGGACTTTAAACCAAGTTTCATGCAAGATGAGTTCTTATAAGTTCCTCAATGAGCTTTGTACAAGTTTGACAAACGTATGAAACATCTAACAACGCGTTTCTAAAACTCTAAACCAAGTTTCATGCAAGATGAGTGCTTATAAGTTTTTCAATAAGCTTTGTACAAGTTTGACGAACGTATGAAACATCTAACAAATCGTTTCTAGGACTCTAAACCAAGTTTCATGCAACATGAGAGCTTATAAGTTCCTCAATGACCTTTGTACAAGTTTGACGAACTTATGAAACATCTAACAACGCGTTTCTAGGACTCTAAACCAAATTTCATGCAACATGAGTGCTTATAAGTATCTCAATGAGCTTTGTATAAGTTTGACGAACTTATGAAACATCTAAGAACTCGTTTCTAGGACTCTAAACCAAGTTTCATGCAACATGAGAGCTTATAAGTTCCTCAATGAGCTTTGTACAAGTTTGACGAACGTATGAAACATCTAACAACGCGTTTCTAGGAATCCAAACCAAGTTTAATGCAACATGAGAGCTTATAAGTTCCTCAATGAGGTTTATACAAGTTTGACGAACTTATGAAACATCTAACAACGCGTTTCTAGGACTCTAAACCAAGTTTAATGCAACATGAGTGCTTATAAGTTCCTCAATGAGCTTTGTACAAGTTTCACGAACTTATGAAACATCTAACAACGCGTTTCTAGGACTCTAAACCAAGTTTCATGCAACATGAGAGCTTATAAGTATTGAAGTGACTATACCAAGGTAGTTGATACACATAGTCGACTACATAGCCGAAGCCAATAGTGTCATTTGGCATTATAGGCTTGGTCACCCTCATTTAAATGCTTTAAAAACTTTATTACCAAATGTTGTGTTTAATCATGAAACATGTGAGTCTTGCATCTTAGGCAAGCATTGTCGAACCGTGTTTCCCAAATCTATTATGCTTTATAAATGCTTTGATCTTGTGCATTCGGATGTTTGGTCTTCTCCAAGCAAGTCTAGAGATAATCACTTATATTTTGTTACATTCATTGATGAAAAGTCTAAGTACACTTGGATAACTCTTTTACCTTCAAAGGATAGGGTGTTAGATGCTTTTAAAACTTTTCAAAATTATGTGACTAATCAATTCAATGCTAAAATTAAGGTCTTTAGGTCCGATAATGGAGGTGAATACACGAGTAATGCATTCAAAGAACACATGGCAAAGCATGGGATTCTCCATCAAACAACATGCCCATACACTCCACAACAAAATGGAGTAGCCGAAAGAAAGAATCGACAATTGATGGAAGTCACAAGATCGATGATGTTCCACATGAATCTACCAAAGAGGTTTTGGTCCGATAGTGTTCTTACGGCATGCTATCTTATCAATCGGACACCAACACAAGTCTTGGGAAACCGATCTCCCTTTGAGGTATTGAATAAAAAATAAACCTCGTATTGATCATCTAAGGGTTTTTGGTTGTGTATGCTATGTGTTTGTACCTAGTGAACAAAGGACCAAGTTGGATGCTAAAAGCACCAAGGCTATGTTCATCGGCTATTCAAACACCCAAAAGGGGTACAAGTGCTATGTACCCGAAACAAGAAGAGTTCTTATATCAAGAGAGGTCAAGTTTCTAGAAGGACAAAGCTACTACAAATACAACAATTGGGAAAGCATCAAGGACTTACCCGAAGTCGTCTCGGATAGAGCTACAAGTCTTAGAAACCTAATGAAGAATCTTGGTATGGACTTTAACAAAGACGCAAGAAATGAAGGACCAACTCAAAACACCCATCTTAATCATGCGGGGGAGAACAACGACGAGCAAGTGGGTCCTCAAGAACCAAACACGTCCGGGGAGAGTCACCAAATGTTCAAGAAGAACATCAAGACCAAACCGCCGAGACTCATACGTCCGGGGAGAGTCACCAAATGTTCAAGAAGAACATCAAGACCAAACCGCCGAGACTCATACTCAACAAGAAGCTCCAAGTCATGATCAAGATGTGTCTTAAGAAGAAGGACCGCCGGTTCTAAGAAGAAGTACTAGAATCAAGAAGCATCCGTCTAATTGGGTAAACACAAGGGTGTATTACAATGATGTGGCCGTAGCTCACCCTATTCAAGCCGTGTGTTCTCTAGCAAGGATTCCCGAGGAACATCAAGCTTTTATCACCTCTATGGATCAACAAGTGATTCCGAGAACTTATGAAGAAGCAATGAGGGAAAAGGTTTGGGCAAAAGCTGTGGAAGCCGAGAACAAGGCAATAGAAGACAATGACACCTTCTATGAAACCGAGCTACCAAAAGGGAAGAAAGCCGTGAGTTCTAGGTATGTCTTCACCATCAAGTATCTAAGCAATGGAGATATAGAAAGACACAAGGCAAGACTAGTGGCAAGAGGATTCACACAAACATATGGGGAAGATTACTTAGATACTTTTGCTCCGGTTGCAAAGCTTCACACGGTTCGAGTAATCTTGTCACTCGCCACCAATCTATCTTGGGATCTATTTCAAATGGATGTGAAGAATGCCTTTCTACAAGGAGAGCTTGAAGAAGAGGTGTACATGACTCCTCCACCCGGCTTAGAGATCACTCCCGGGAAGGTTCTAAGGTTAAAGAAAGCCATCTATGGTCTTAAACAATCACCAAGAGCTTGGTATCACAAGCTTAGCTCGACCTTGATGGAGAGGGGGTTCAAAAGGTCACAATCCGAGCATACACTTTTCACTCAACAAACCCAAGAAGGCATTGTGGTAGTTCTTGTGTATGTGGATGACATAATCATTTCCGGGAACAATAAGGGAGGTATTCGAGAAACTAAAACCTTTCTACAATCTAAGTTTGATATAAAGGATCTTGGTAAGCTCAAGTACTTCCTTGGGATAGAAGTGTGTAGATCCGAAGAGGGTCTATTTCTTTCCCAAAGGAAGTACACACATGATCTTTTAAGTGTTGTGAATATGATAGGTGCAAAGGTGGCTAAAACTCCTCTTGAAGATGGATACAAGATCATTCAAGAAGGAAGTGAAGAGGACCAACCTTACAAGGATCCACAACTCTATAGGCGACTTGTGGGAAAGCTTATTTACTTGACCATTACAAGACCGGACTTATGCTTTGCCGTAAACCAAGTATCTCAACATATGCAAGGGCCGAAACAACACCATTGGAACATGCTAATGAGGATCTTGAAATATCTCAAGGGAACATCTAGCTTGGGAATATGGATGGGATGTAACAAGAACACCGAGATTGTGGGATATTGTGATGCCGACTATGCTGGAGACTTGAAGGATAGAAGATCAACCACAGGGTATTGTACTTTCATCGGTGGCAACCTTGTCACTTGGAAGACAAAGAAGCAAAAGATTGTGTCATGCTCGACCGCCGAAGACGAGTATAGAGCCATGAGGAAACTTACACAAGAACTCATGTGGCTTAAGAATCTTCTAGGAGACTTGGGAATAAAAACCGAATCACCAATGACTATGCATTGTGACAATGAAGCAGCAATTCACATAGCATCCAATTCGGTCTTCCACGAGAGAACCAAGCACATAGAGATTGATTGCCACAAGGTTCGGGAGCAAATGATCCAAGGCACAATCCTACCATGTTACACCAAGAGCCAAGACCAACTCGCGGACATCTTCACCAAATCCGCAAGCTTGAAAGTGTGTGAGTCAATTCTACCAAGGCTTGGACTCACAAGGGCTCCTAAAGCCTAAGTCTCGAACCGCATATCTTTGTACTCTTTTCCCTTAGGTGAGTTTTGTCCCAATGGGTTTTCTCACCAAGGTTTTTAATGAGGCAAGGGTATGCGGGTTCCAAGCTTAGCCATTGCATTAGGCTAAGCTTGCGGGGGAGTATTGAAGTGACTATACCAAGGTAGTTGATACACATAGTCGACTACATCGCAATGTAGTTGATCAATGTAGTCGATTCATGTAGTCGACTATGTCAACCAACTATATAGCCGTTAGAGCTATGGACCAAAGGACAAAGGAGTGGTCTTATTTTGAATTATAGCCGTTAGGCTTCTTTGGCTTTCCTTGTTTTTGATATATGTCTTCTCCTTGTGTAATAGAACTTCTTAACACAATTATGAATCAATGAAATCTTTTTACACTACTCTCTCTCCTTGTTCTTAGTGTTCTTCAAGAACACCAAGAACATCATACAAACAAAACACTTAAATCACTCTAAAACTAACAATAAGTTCCTCAATGAGCTTTGTACAAGTTTCACAAACTTATGAAACATCTAACAACGCGTTTCTAGGACTCTAAATCAAGTTACATGCAACATGAGAGCTTATAAGTTTTTCAATGAGCTTTGTACAAGTTTGACGAACGTATGAAACATCTAACAACGCGTTTCTAGGACTCTAAACCAAGTTTCATGCAACATGAGTGCTTATAAGTTCCTCAATGAGCTTTGTACAAGTTTCACGAACTTATGAAACATCTAACAACGCGTTTCTAGGACTCTAAACAAAGTTACATGCAACATGAGTTCTTATAAGTTCCTCAATGAGCTTTGTACAAGTTTGACGAACGTATGAAACATCTAACAACGCGTTTCTAGGACTCTAAACCAAGTTTCAATAAACATGAGTGCTTATAAGTATCTCAATGAGCTTTGTATAAGTTTCACGAACTTATGAAACATCTAACAACGCGTTTCTAGGACTCTAAATCAAGTTTCATGCAACATGAGAGCTTATAAGTTCCTCAATGACCTTTGTACAAGTTTGACGAACGTATGAAACATCTAACAACGCGTTTCTAGGTATCTAAACAAAGTTTCATGCAACATGAGTACTTATAAGTTCCTCAATTAGCTTTGTACAAGTTTCACAAAATTATGAAACATCTAACAACGCGTTTCTAGGACTCTAAACCAAGTTTCATGCAAGATGAGAGCTTATAAGTTCCTCAATGAGCTTTGTACAAGTTTGACGAACGTATGAAACATCTAACAACGTGTTTCTAGGACTCTAAACCAAGTTTAATGCAACATGAGTGCTTATAAGTTCCTCAATGAGCTTTGTACAAGTTTCACGAACTTATGAAACATCTAACAACGCGTTTCTAGGACTCTAAACCAAGTTTCATGCAACATGAGTGCTTATAAGTATCTCAATGAGCTTTGTATAATTTTGACGAATTTATGAAACATCTAAGAACTCGTTTCTAGGACTCTAAACCAAGTTTCATGCAACATGAGAGCTTATAAGTTCCTCAATGAGCTTTGTACAAGTTTGAAGAACGTATGAAACATCTAACAACGTGTTTTTAGGACTCCAAACCAAGTTTAATGCAACATGAGAGCTTATAAGTTCCTCAATGAGGTTTATACAAGTTTGACGAAATTATGAAACATCTAACAACACGTTTCTAGGACTCTAAACCAAGTTTCATGCAACATGAGTGCTTATAAGTTCCTCAATGAGCTTTGTACAAGTTTCACGAACTAATGAAACATCTAACAACGCGTTTCTAGGACTCCAAACCAAGTTTAATGCAACATGAGAGCTTATAAGTTCCTCAATGAGGTTTATACAAGTTTGACGAACTTATGAAACATCTAACAACGCGTTTCTAGGACTCTAAACCAAGTTTAATGCAACATGAGTGCTTATAAGTTCCTCAATGAGCTTTGTACAAGTTTCACGAACTTATGAAACATCTAACAACGCGTTTCTAGGACTCTAAACCAAGTTTCATGCAACATGAGAGCTTATAAGTTCCTCAATGAGCTTTGTACAAGTTTCACAAACTTATGAAACATCTAACAACGCGTTTCTAGGACTCTAAATCAAGTTACATGCAACATGAGAGCTTATAAGTTTTTCAATGAGCTTTGTACAAGTTTGACGAACGTATGAAACATCTAACAACGCGTTTCTAGGACTCTAAACCAAGTTTCATGCAACATGAGTGCTTATAAGTTCCTCAATGAGTTTTGTACAAGTTTCACGAACTTATGAAACATCTAACAACGCGTTTCTAGGACTCTAAACCAAGTTACATGCAACATGAGTTCTTATAAGTTCCTCAATGAGCTTTGTACAAGTTTGACGAACGTATGAAACATCTAACAACGCGTTTCTAGGACTCTAAACCAAGTTTCAATAAACATGAGTGCTTATAAGTATCTCAATGAGCTTTGTATAAGTTTCACGAACTTATGAAACATCTAACAACGCGTTTCTAGGACTCTAAATCAAGTTTCATGCAACATGAGAGCTTATAAGTTCCTCAATGAGCTTTGTACAAGTTTCACGAACTTATGAAACATCTAACAACGCGGTTTTTAGGACTCTAAACCAAGTTACATGCAACATGAGTTCTTATAAGTTCCTCAATGAGCTTTGTACAAGTTTGACGAATGTATGAAACATCTAACAACACGTTTCTAGGACTCTAAACCAAGTTTCATGCAACATGAATGCTTATAAGTATCTCAATGAGCTTTGTATAAGTTTCACGAACTTATGAAACATCTAACAACGCGTTTCTAGGACTCTAAATCAAGTTTCATGCAACATGAGAGCTTATAAGTTTTTCAATGAGCTTTGTACAAGTTTGACGAACGTATGAAACATCTAACAACGCGTTTCTAGGACTCTAAACCAAGTTTAATGCAACATGAGTGCTTATAAGTTCCTCAATGAGCTTTGTACAAGTTTCACGAACTTATGAAACATCTAACAACGCGTTTCTAGGACTCTAAACAAGGTTTCATGCAACATGAGAGCTTATAAGTTCCTCAATGAGCTTTGTACAAGTTTGACGAACTTATGAAACATCTAACAACGCGTTTCTAGGACTCTAAACCAAGTTACATGCAACATGAGTTCTTATAAGTTCCTCAATGAGCTTTGTACAAGTTTGAGGAACGTATGAAACATCTAACAAATCGTTTCTAGGACTCTACACCAAGTTTCATGCAACATGAGAGCTTATAAGTTCCTCAATGAGCTTTGTTGATATGATCGTAGAACCGGAACCGGAAACGGATATCGGCATCGACCCCATCGATACCGACCACATCGATACCGACCACATAGGCGCCCGACCACTGCTAATCGAGGAATCAAAAGGAGCAATCACGCGATCGAGAGCCAAGGAACTGGCCAAAGAAGCTCAGGCGATGATCATGGAAAGGGGACGTGGAGGAGCAGCTGGAAGCTTCTTCAACGTACACATCATGGCCTAAAGCAAAGACGAAGGTAATGCAGCTAAGTGACTCGGTGTTTCGACTTAGTACTCTTTCCCACTGGGTTTTAACGAGGCTAAGAAGATCACCACGTCGGTTGCTTAGCAACATTACCTTGAAGAGTGTAAGAGACGAGGCACTTCAGCTACTCGTCGTTTTTATCTTGTGAAACGCCGCGTTGTCTTAGGCGTTTTCCTTTTCTTGTGTTTTTCCTTTTTACCAAGGATTTCCTTTTCTTTCTTGTTGCGCAACCCTAAAGAGAAAGCGCATGTGCTAACTCTATATAAAGGGGATGCGCCTCCTCTCTTGTTCTTCGGTCAAGTTATAACGAAAATCCCTTTTGCTTAGACTCATTCTTGCTCGGCGATTGAGCTTGTGTATCCATTGGTTCGAGAGATTCGAATCCGAGACCTTTACAAGAGAAATCCTCTTCCAAAGGTTTCTACAAACATCTAGCAATCTCCCCATCGATTGCTTGAGAAGTTCCCCTCCATCTCGCACCTCTTCCACCTCCATATTCGCCTGTTTTCGTATCATCACCATCCTCACCTTCACGTCCGCCATCAATCCACCGTAAAAGTGAGCTTGCCTTTGCCATAGAGTTGAGATCCTAACCAAGGGTGTATCACGTGGTATCAGAGCCAAACTCTGTACCAAACGCTGAGTTTCTCTATCCCTTAAACTCATTGATTCAATCCTGCGTTGATGAGCACTCCTAGATCATGTTTTGAACTTGTTATTGAATCTGTATGTTCTTGTGCTTGTTGCGGATTGATCTATTGATATCAAGTTGTTGTTAGGTTGATAGATAACTTGTGATTGTCCATTGCGTTGTTTGAAATCGTTACTTGAGTTCTTTCGATCGTAGAACTTGGCGGCTGCGCAAGTTAAGAGATAAGAACCCTAAGGCGATTTCCTTTTTTTTGTCTTGCCTGAATTTCCTTTTCTTTGACGAGTTACCTTTTTGCTGAAACTGTGTTTGGACTAGAGGCTTTTGATTACCTTTTCTGTTTTGCGTTTGGTCTAGTGTTAAATCTTCTGTTTTGCTTCACGTTTCCTAAGAACTACTTACTGCGAGTTCTTGTTTGTGTCTCAGGTACATGGCACTCCCCACGGAAGTCACGGATGATCTACAAAAGCTCATCGCGGATCAGATTACCGCCACTCTGCAACAACTTCTTCCCCAGCAAATCTCCCAACACTTGACTTTGGAACGTGAACAACAAGCCAAGGAGGCCGCGGTTGAGTTGTCCGAATCGACGGGGAACCTACCCCTACTCCTTCGAAAGCTAACCGGATTGCTAAAGGGAAGGGGGTTGTCGGTACGTCACGGCTTCAGGCCATCCGCAACATCTTCCCGGCCGGTGCCGGGAAGAGCCAAACGGTCCGAGACTTCCTCCACCTTGATGCGAATGAAGAAGACCCGTTACCCAGGCGACGAGTGTACAGAGAGCCCGAGGAGCACGAGCAGTATGCTCCTAGGCACCGAGGATACGATGATCCTCCCCGCCGAGCTGGAACCAATGCCAGACACCGTTTCGATGAGGTTGCCGAAGACGAGTACTATCATCACTCGGATCGTAGTAGACGAAACCATAGACCCGAGAGACGCGGTAGGGATGACCCGATAGATTATGAAAGGCAACAGCTGAAGCATATCAAAGCTAAGTTCCCTCCCTTCCAAGGCAAGAACGACCCGAAAGCCTATTTGGATTGGGAACGAAAAATGGAGTCTAGCTTTCTATGCCATGACACTTATGCATCCAACAAGGTGAAGATAGCCATTTCAGAATTTAGTGACTACGCTTTGCTTTGGTGGGATCAGCTATGCACTACTAGGGACCGCCACAATGAGCCGCCTATCCACACTTGGCCTCAGCTCATCACGCACATGAGGAAGCGGTTTGTCCCTAGCCACTATCACCGAGAGGTTCTCAACAAACTCCGGAAGCTTACCCAGGGATCAAGCTCGGTACGTGACTACTTCCAGGAGATGGAAACACTCTTAATTAGGGCTGGCCTAGAAGAGGATAATGAGGTCATGATGGCTCGGTTTGTTGGTGGACTTAGCCGAGACATCCAGGATAAAGTAGAACTTCAAACTTATGAGGATCTTGAGGAGCTTGTACACAAAGTTGAGCTAGTAGAAAGTCAGAACAAGAGACGGTATGCTAAGCCTAGCTTCTCCACACCAAGCAAGCCCAAGGACTTCACACCCACCCGGCCACCCTTCACCAAAGACATCAAACCCACGACAGCGGTTAAGGAAGAGGCTAAATATGATCCTAAGAGCCGAGGCAACACCTCCTCTAGCAATGTCAGGTGCTTTAGATGTCAAGGTATGGGTCATTATGCGAGAGACTGTCCCAACAAGAAGGTATTCATGTTACTTGATAATGGTGACGTGGTACCACAAGAATTTGATTCTGAGCCAGACGAAGGGGAGGAAGAAGAGACAGCTGCTGTTGGAGACATGTTGGTAGCTCGGAGGTCTTTGAGTGTTCAGAACCAACCCGAGGAGCTTGTGCAACGAGACCATCTCTTCCACACTCGATGCCTCGTCAAAGGCAAGGTATGCAGCTTGATTATAGATGGTGGTAGTTGCACCAATGCTGCTAGTGAGCTCATGGTGAAGAAGTTGAGCCTAGAGACTATCTCGCATCCTCGGCCATATAAGCTACAATGGCTTAATGAGAGTGGAGCTCTCACGGTGACACATCAGGTCCGGTTTACTTTCGCCATTGGTAAGTATGAGGATGAGGTTCTATGTGATGTGATACCAATGGGATCAAGTCATGTGCTTCTTGGTAGACCGTGGCAATCAGACCGGAGGGTTATGCACGATGGCTACACCAACAAGCACTCCTTTGAGTTCAACGGCCGAAAGATTACTCTTGCTCCTCTCACACCAAGTGAAGTTTATCAAGATCAACTCCATCTCAAGCTCAAAGAAGAGAACGAGAAGGTGTCAGCTCCATCCACCAGCCTATACATGACAAAAAGAGAAGTTTCTCAACTCTTAACTTCAGATTCTTCTATCTTATTGTTTGTGTATAAGGAGAGTCTTGTTAGCACTAACCCCACACAGGATCTTCCTAGTGACATGTCTGAGCTATTGCAGGATTTTAGTGATGTTTTTCCTCAGGAAATACCCCCAGGACTCCCACCTATTCGAGGCATTGAGCACCAGATTGATCTAGTACCAGTTTCAGCACTTCCAAACCGACCAGCCTACAGGACCAATCCGGTAGAGACTAAGGAGCTTCAGAAGCAGGTTGAGGAGCTGATGAGCAAGGGGCATATCCGCGAAAGCATGAGCCCGTGTGCCGTACCTGTTCTTCTCGTGCCAAAGAAAGACGGTTCATGGAGAATGTGTGTTGATTGCCGAGCCATCAACAACATCACGGTGAAGTATCGCCACCCTATCCCTAGACTTGATGATATGCTTGATGAATTGTGTGGTTCTAACATTTTCTCTAAGATTGATCTTAAGAGTGGTTACCATCGGATTAGGATGAAGGAGGGTGACGAGTGGAAGACAGCTTTCAAGACTAAACAAGGCCTCTACGAGTGGCTTGTTATGCCTTTTGGTCTTACTAATGCACCTAGTACCTTTATGAGACTAATGAACCATGTTTTGAGATCTTTTATAGGTGTGTTTGTGGTGGTGTACTTTGATGATATCCTGATCTTCAGCGGGAGTTTAGCCGAGCACATTGACCATGTCCGAGCCGTTCTTGAAGTTCTAAGGAGGGAGAACCTGTTTGCTAACATTGATAAATGCACCTTTTGTACTAATCGAGGTTGTTTTCTTAGGCTTTGTTGTGAGTGCGAGATGGAGTACGGAGGTCGATGAAGAGAAGATCAAGGCTATCGAGAGATTGGCCGAAGCCGACAACCATTGGAGAAGTCAGGAGCTTTCATGGTCTTGCAGGCTTCTACAGGCGCTTTGTCAGGGACTTTAGCACCATTGCTGCACCATTGACTGAAGTGATCAAGAAGGATGTGGGATTCAAGTGGGGAGAAGCACAAGACAAGGCTTTCGAAAGCCTTAAAGAGAAGCTTATCAATTCTCCTTTACTTATGCTGCCTGATTTCCTTAAAACTTTCGAGATTGAATGTGATGCTTCAGGTGTAGGTATTGGGGCTGTTTTGATGCAGGATAGGAAGCCTATAGCATACTTCGGTGAGAAGCTAGGGGAGCCACGCTAAACTATCCTACATACGACAAGGAGCTTTATGCGTTGGTGAGAGCCTTGCAGACTTGGCAACACTACCTTTGGCCAAAGGAGTTTGTCATCCACACCGATCATGAGTCCCTCAAGCATCTCAAAGGCCAACAGAAGTTGAACAAGAGACATGGTCGTTGGATAGAGTTCATCGAGACCTTTCCCTATGTGATCAAGTATAAGAAAGGTAAGGACAATGTCGTAGCCGACGCATTGTCCAGGAGGTACACTCTAATCTATGAATTAACTTCTAGGCTTATCGGATTTGAATTGATTAAGACATTGTATGAGGCTGATTCTGAGTTTAGTGAACATTATGCGAAGTGTGCTAAGTTTGCCTTTGAGAATTTCTTTAGACGGGATGGCTATTTGTTCTTCAACAATAGGCTATGTATACCGGCGGTTCAATGAGAGAGCTATTGGTTAGAGAAGCCCATGGAGGAGGCCTAGCTGGACACTTTGGTCAGGCCAAGACACTTGCTAGCCTCCAAGCCTACTTCTACTGGCCGCAGATGAGAAGGGATGTTGAGAGAGTATGTCTGAGATGCATCACATGCAAACATGCAAAGAGTAAGGTTCAACCCCACGGTTTGTACACTCCTTTACCTATACCTTCTCATCCTTGGACAGATATCTCTATGGACTTTGTGATTGGCTTACCTCGTGATACGATTCTAAGGAGCAACAAACAAAGGGATGTGAAAACACCTCAGCTAGCCATTGAACCATTTACAATATCGCAAGACAAGAAGATCAAAGACGGATTTGATGAGCTGTTTCAAGACATTTTGGACAAAGAGAGCATGAAGAAGCCTACGGGGAATGATGAGGACATCCAAAGCAGCAAGGATGATCATGAGGATGCTTTGCAAGTACCCATTGGACCAATGACAAGAGCAAGAGCAAAGAAGGTCAAGGAGGTACTTAACGGGCTGATTCAAGAGCTTATTGACAAGGAGAACATTCACAAGACCATTCGGTATGATGTACATCAAGTCCAACCACTTCTAAACATGATTGAGGCCCAAGAAAGCCCAAAATGAAGCACATATAAATTGGTCAATAAAGAGTGACGAAAATGAAAGATCAAGAGTCATATTTGGAGTTCAAGAGTCATTCAACACATCTTTTAATTCTATCTTTAATTATGTTTACTACATCCTTTGAACTTCTTTCTTTCTCTACAAGTTTTATTTCCCTTTAAATACATGTAATCTCCATTGGAGAAAGACATCCAACTTTTTAATCAAATATATTTTCTATCTTTTTGTGAGAGTGATTCTCATTTAGTTCCTTGTGAACTTTTCGATCTTCGGTGTGATTCTGAGTGATCAATCGGCTTATCAAACAGATTTCCATCCCTGTTTGTGGCACCCATCATTGCCAAAGTTAGTTCTTTCTTGTTGAGAGTATTGGGTCTTAGGTTTAATATACCTAAGGTTTGTACTTACCAAGTTCTTCGAACTAAGGTCCACCGCCTTGTTTTGTTGAAGCGTTTTAAGAGAGTATTGGGTCTAAGGTCCACCGCCTTGTTTTGTTGAAGCGAGTTCATCGAAGTCGAGGATTATCCCTTCAACCACCTTAGAGATCCAATCCTTGGTCTTTTCCGCATCATTTGGTATCAGAGCCATCTCTAAGCTTGGTTTTATCTTTTTATCATTCATCTTCTTTCTATCATTTTCAAATCTTTTCATCTTCTTTCTATCATCTTCTATTTCTGTTTTTGTTTTATTAATTTTCTGAAAATCCAGATTTGAAAAAAAAAAAAAAAAAAAAAAAAAACGAAAATCAAAAAAAAAGAAAAAAAGAGATCATAAAAGTTCTGGATTACTCTTTCTTTGTTCTTAAATTTCTTTCATTTTTCTTTTGTTATAATCCTTATAATCCTTATAACCCTTATAACCCTTATAACTCTTATAACCCTTATAACCCTTATAACTCTTATAACATTTATAACCTTCGTTATTCCCATTGCCCATACTCCCTTTGAGATTTTCGATTTCTTTGGTATCTTCTATTTGATTACTATGGGGATAATGAAGAAGAATCATCAACCGAGTTTCTCAAAACTTCAAATTAAAGATTTGATGGAAGAGTTTCAAAAGTTATTGAGAGGTGAAGTGCAAGTTTTAAACAAAAGGTTGGATCAAATTCAAGAGAGAACACAAGAAAGGAAACAACAACGTGTTTCTCATATTTTTAGAAGAGAAAGTATTCAACCGAGAGAAAGAAACAAAGAAGATACACCATCATCTACAAGGCATGATACTTCTTCTTACAAGTTAAAGTATCATCATAATTTCTGTTATGAAGAGAAGACAACCCCAAAACCAAAGGTCGAAACAAAGCCATCCACTACCAGCCATGAAATCAAAGGAAGAACAGAGTCTTCTAATACGCATAACCGCGATGTGCAATGCTTTAAGTGTCATGGCAGAGGTCATTATGCTAATGAGTGTCCAAACAAAAGGACAATGGTGATTAGAGATAATGGTGATGTAGAAACTGAAGAAGAAGAAGGGGATTATGATTCTATGCCATCATTAATAGAAGATAGTGAAGAGGTTGTTGCCAAGGGAGACTTATTGGTTACAAGGAGATCATTGAGTGTGCAAGCTAAAGAAGAACAAGAGGTACAATGTGAGAATCTATTTCACACAAGGTGTCACATTCAGAACAAGGTGTGTAGCTTGATTATTGATGGTGGGAGTTGTACAAACATGGCAAAAACTACTCTTGTGGAGAAACTGAGTTTGAAAACCACAATGCATTCAAAACCTTACAGGTTGCAATGGTTAAATGATAGTGGAGAAGTGAAGGTGACAAGTCAAGTTCTGGTTCCATTTTCCATTGGAAGGTATGAAGAAGAAGTTGAAGAGGTTGTCGAAGAATCTGATTTTGAAGATGTGCATAAGGTTTTTTCATATTTTGATCCTATGGTAGAAGTGCAACATGAGATGATATTTCAACCTCAAAGCATAATTCAAAGAAAGGCTGAAAGTGAAGTTTGTGCACTTTCAAGAAGGTATCCTCTGTTTCTTGATCCTGATCCATATATTCTATCCTTTGAATTGTTGGAAAAGATAGATTTTTGGGATAAGAGGGAGCTATGTGCATTACAAGACGAATTTCAAGGATCACATCTCGAGGGTATCAAGTTAGGGGATTTTGAGATTTGTGCGGCGAATCAAAGGCACACGTGGTTAGGTGAGAGCTTGAAGTTCGTGGACCTTGATTCGATTTTCAATTCGCTATCTTACAAGGAGAAACCCGAAGATGTTGATTTTGTCTTTCGAGATTCAACATTTTGGCAAGCAAAGAACAAGACTAGGTCTGTTTTACTTCAGATTTTGAGCCTTAGTCCGAATGAGAGAGTTGTGAACTATAAGCAAGCAAAAGGAATGAACTTTCTATGCAAAAGAAAAGGCCACATTGAGTTCCAGTTGTTTGGAGAGAATGGAGTTGCAAAAACATTTCGTACTCGAAAAGGAGCTCAAAAACTTGATCCTTTGGTTGATAAGGTAAAAAGTGGACGAGGTGTGACAAAAAAGAAGCGATTTTACAAGCTGCAACGTTTGAATAATGGTGGTGAAGTAAAGGTGTCGAGGCAAGTTAGAGTTTACTTTGGTTCAAAACATCCATTGTTTCCATTTGATGTAGGGGACAAGCATGATTTGAGGACAAATCATTTTCAAGTGGAGGAGTATGATACGATTCTAAGGAGCAACAAACAAAGGGATGTGAAAACACCTCGGCTAGCCATTGAACCATTTACAATATCGCAAGACAAGAAGATCAAAGACGGATTTGATGAGCTGTTTCAAGACATTTTGGACAAAGAGAGCATGAAGAAGCCTACGGGGAATGATGAGGACATCCAAAGCAGCAAGGATGATCATGAGGATGCTTTGCAAGTACCCATTGGACCAATGACAAGAGCAAGAGCAAAGAAGGTCAAGGAGGTACTTAACGGGCTGATTCAAGAGCTTATTGACAAGGAGAACATTCACAAGACCATTGGGTATGATGTACATCAAGTCCAACCACTTCTAAACATGATTGAGGCCCAAGAAAGCCCAAAATGAAGCACTTATAATTTGGTCAATAAAGAGTGACGAAAATGAAAGATCAAGAGTCATATTTGGAGTTCAAGAGTCATTCAACACATCTTTTAATTCTATCTTTAATTATGTTTACTACATCCTTTGAACTTCTTTCTTTCTCTACAAGTTTTATTTCCCTTTAAATACATGTAATCTCCATTGGAGAAAGACATCCAACTTTTTAATCAAATATATTTTCTATCTTTTTGTGAGAGTGATTCTCATTTAGTTCCTTGTGAACTTTTCGATCTTCGGTGTGATTCCGAGTGATCAATCGGCTTATCAAACAGATTTCCATCCCTGTTTGTGGCGCCCATCATTGCCAAAGTTAGTTGTTTCTTGTTGAGAGTATTGGGTCTTAGGTTTAATATACCTAAGATTTGTACTTACCAAGTTCTTCGAACTAAGGTCCACCGCCTTGTTTTGTTGAAGCGTTTTAAGAGAGTATTGGGTCTAAGGTTTAATATACCTTAGGTTTGTGCTTCGCGAGTTCATCGAAGTCGAGGATTATCCCTTCAACCACCTTAGAGATCCAATCCTTGGTCTTTTCCGCATCACCTCGAACCAGGAATGGTAGAGATTCTATATTTGTTGTTGTGGACAGGTTTAGCAAGATGGCCCACTTCATAGCTTGCCATAAGACCGATGATGCGGTAAGTGTAGCTAACTTGTTTTTCAGGGAAGTGGTTAGGTTGCACGGGATGCCTCGAGTTATTGTTTCTGATCGTGACACCAAGTTCCTTAGTCACTTTTGGCGTACCTTGTGGGCTAAACTAGGAACCAAGCTATCATTCTCTACCACTTGCCATCCGCAGACCGACGGCCAGACCGAGGTAGTCAACAGGTCCTTGTCCACTCTTCTCAGGACCCTGGTAAGAAGCAATCTCAAGTCATGGGAGGATTGTCTACCCCATGTTGAGTTTGCTTACAATCACGCTAAGCACTCTACTACCCTTTTATCTCCTTTTGAATTGGTTTATGGATTTAATCCTATGTCTCCACTTGATCTAATTGCAATACCTTTGAGTGAAGTGTCTAGTTTTGATGGGAGAAAGAAGGCAGAACAGGTTAAGAAAATGCACGAGAAGGCGAAGGAAAACATAGAAAAGAAGACGGAGCAATACCGCAAGCATGCAAACCGGGGCCGCAAGGAGATACTCTTTGAGGAAGGCGACTTGGTGTGGATCCACTTGAGGAAGGAAAGGTTTCCAGCTGAGAGGAAGTCCAAACTTATGCCGCGAGTCGACGGACCATTCAAAGTTACCAAGCGGATCAACAACAATGCCTACAAGATCGATCTCCAAGGTAAGTATTCGATATCCGATTCCTTCAATGTTATTGACTTGTCTCCTTATTTTGCGGACTCGGATTTGAGGACAAATCCTTTTCAAGAGGGAGGGGATGATATGATCGTAGAACCGGAACCGGAAACGGATATCGGCATCGACCCCATCGATACCGACCACATCGATACCGACCACATAGGCGCCCGACCACCGCTAACCGAGGAATCAAAAGGAGCAATCACGCGATCGAGAGCCAAGGAACGGCCAAAGAAGCTCGGGCGATGATCATGGAAAGGGGACGTGGAGGAGCAGCTGGAAGCTTCTTCAACGTACACATCATGGCCTAAAGCAAAGACCAAGGTAATGCAGCTAAGTGACTCGGTGTTTCGACTTAGTACTCTTTCCCACTGGGTTTTAACGAGGCTAAGAAGATCACCACGTCGGTTGCTTAGCAACATTACCTTGAAGAGTGTAAGAGACGAGGCACTTCAGCTACTCGTCGTTTTTATCTTGTGAAACGCCGCGTTGTCTTAGGCGTTTTCCTTTTCTTGTGTTTTTCCTTTTTACCGAAGTTTCCTTTTTACCAAGGATTTCCTTTTCTTTCTTGTTGCGCAACCCTAAAGAGAAAGCGCATGTGCTAACTCTATATAAAGGGGATGCGCCTCCTCTCTTGTTCTTCAGTCAAGTTATAACGAAAATCCCTTTTGCTTAGACTCATTCTTGCTCAGCGATTGAGCTTGTGTATCCATTGGTTCGAGAGATTCGAATCCGAGACCTTTACAAGAGAAATCCTCTTCCAAAGGTTTCTACAAACATCTAGCAATCTCCCCATCGATTGCTTGAGAAGTTCCCCTCCATCTCGCACCTCTTCCACCTCCATATTCGCTGGTTTCTGTATCATCACCATCCTCACCTTCACGTCCGCCTCAATCCACCGTAAAAGTGAGCTTGCCTTTGCCATAGAGTTGAGATCCTAACCAAGGGTGTATCATTTGTACAAGTTTGACGAACTTATGAAACATCTAACAACGCGTTTCTAGGACTCTAAACCAAGTTTCATGCAACATGAGTGCTTATAAGTATCTCAATGAGCTTTGTATAATTTTGACGAACTTATGAAACATCTAAGAACTCGTTTCTAGGACTCTAAACCAAGTTTCATGCAACATGAGAGCTTATAAGTTCCTCAATGAGCTTTGTACAAGTTTGACGAACGTATGAAACATCTAACAACGTGTTTTTAGGACTCTAAACCAAGTTTCATGCAACATGAGAGCTTATAAATTCCTGAATGAGCTTTGTACAAGTTTGACGAACGTATGAAACATCTAACAACACGTTTCTAGGACTCTAAACCAAGTTTCATGCAACATGAGTGCTTATAAGTTCCTCAATGAGCTTTGTACAAGTTTGACGAACGTATGAAAATTTAACAACGCGTTTCTAGGTATCTAAACAAAGTTTCATGCAACATGAGTACTTATAAGTTCCTCAATTAGCTTTGTACAAGTTTCACAAAATTATGAAACATCTAACAACGTGTTTCTAGGACTCTAAACCAAGTTTCATGCAAGATGAGAGCTTATAAGTTCCTCAATGAGCTTTGTACAAGTTTGACGAACGTATGAAACATCTAACAACGTGTTTCTAAAACTCTAAACAAAGTTTAATGCAACATGAGAGCTTACAAGTTCCTCAATGAGCTTTATACAAGTTTGACGAACGTAAGAAACATCTAACAAATTGTTTCTAGGACTCTAAACCAAGTTTCATGCAACATGAGTGCTTATAAGTTCCTCAATGAGCTTTGTACAAGTTTCACGAACTTATGAAACATCTAACAACGCGGTTTCTAGGACTCTAAACCAAGTTACATGCAACATGAGTTCTTATAAGTTCCTCAATGAGCTTTGTACAAGTTTGACGAATGTATGAAACATCTAACAACACGTTTCTAGGACTCTAAACCAAGTTTCATGCAACATGAATGCTTATAAGTATCTCAATGAGCTTTGTATAAGTTTCACGTACTTATGAAACATCTAACAACGCGTTTCTAGGACTCTAAATCAAGTTTCATGCAACATGAGAGCTTATAAGTTTTTCAATGAGCTTTGTACAAGTTTGACGAACGTATGAAACATCTAACAACACGTTTCTAGGACTCTAAACCAAGTTTCATGCAACATGAGTGCTTATAAGTTCCTCAATGAGCTTTGTACAAGTTTCACGAACTTATGAAACATCTAACAACGCGTTTCTAGGACTCTAAACAAAGTTACATGCAACATGAGTTCTTATAAGTTCCTCAATGAGCTTTGTACAAGTTTGACGAACGTATGAAACATCTAACAACGCGTTTCTAGGACTCTAAACCAAGTTTCAATAAACATGAGTGCTTATAAGTATCTCAATGAGCTTTGTATAAGTTTCACGAACTTATGAAACATCTAACAACGCGTTTCTAGGACTCTAAATCAAGTTTCATGCAACATGAGAGCTTATAAGTTCCTCAATGAGCTTTGTACAAGTTTGACGAACGTATGAAACATCTAACAACGCGTTTCTAGGTATCTAAACAAAGTTTCATGCAACATGAGTACTTATAAGTTCCTCAATTAGCTTTGTACAAGTTTCACAAAATTATGAAACATCTAACAACGCGTTTCTAGGACTCTAAACCAAGTTTCATGCAAGATGAGAGCTTATAAGTTCCTCAATGAGCTTTGTACAAGTTTGACGAACGTATGAAACATCTAACAACGTGTTTCTAAAACTCTAAACAAAGTTTAATGCAACATGAGAGCTTACAAGTTCCTCAATGAGCTTTATACAAGTTTGACGAACGTAAGAAACATCTAACAAATTGTTTCTAGGACTCTAAACCAAGTTTCATGCAACATGAGGGCTTATAAGTTCCTCAATGAGCTTTGTACAAGTTTCACGAACTTATGAAACATCTAACAACGCGGTTTCTAGGACTCTAAACCAAGTTACATGCAACATGAGTTCTTATAAGTTCCTCAAAGAGCTTTGTACAAGTTTGAGGAATGTATGAAACATCTAACAACACGTTTCTAGGACTCTAATTCAAGTTTCATGCAACATGAATGCTTATAAGTATCTCAATGAGCTTTGTATAAGTTTCACGAACTTATGAAACATCTAACAACGCGTTTCTAGGACTCTAAATCAAGTTTCATGCAACATGAGAGCTTATAAGTTTTTCAATGAGCTTTGTACAAATTTGACGAACGTATGAAACATCTAACAACGCGTTTCTAGGACTCTAAACCAAGTTTAATGCAACATGAGTGCTTATAAGTTCCTCAATGAGCTTTGTACAAGTTTCACGAACTTATGAAACATCTAACAACGCGTTTCTAGGACTCTAAACAAGGTTTCATGCAACATGAGAGCTTATAAGTTCCTCAATGAGCTTTGTACAAGTTTGACGAACTTATGAAACATCTAACAACGCGTTTCTAGGACTCTAAACCAAGTTACATGCAACATGAGTTCTTATAAGTTCCGCAATGAGCTTTGTACAAGTTTGACGAACGTATGAAACATCTAACAAATCGTTTCTAGGACTCTACACCAAGTTTCATGCAACATGAGAGCTTATAAGTTCCTCAATGAGCTTTGTACAAGTTTGACGAACTTATGAAACATCTAACAACGCGTTTCTAAGACTCTAAACCAAGTTTCATGCAACATGAGTGCTTATAAGTATCTCAATGAGCTTTGTATAATTTTGACGAACTTATGAAACATCTAAGAACTCGTTTCTAGGACTCTAAACCAAGTTTCATGCAACATGAGAGCTTATAAGTTCCTCAATGAGCTTTGTACAAGTTTGACGAACGTATGAAACATCTAACAACGTGTTTTTAGGACTCTAAACCAAGTTTCATGCAACATGAGAGCTTATAAATTCCTGAATGAGCTTTGTACAAGTTTGACGAACGTATGAAACATCTAACAACACGTTTCTAGGACTCTAAACCAAGTTTCATGCAACATGAGTGCTTATAAGTTCCTCAATGAGCTTTGTACAAGTTTCACGAACTAATGAAACATCTAACAACGCGTTTCTAGGACTCTAAACCAAGTTACATGCAACATGAGTTCTTATAAGTTCCTCAATGAGCTTTGTACAAGTTTGACGAACGTATGAAACATCTAACAACGCGTTTCTAGGACTCTAAACCAAGTTTCATGCAAGATGAGAGCTTATAAGTTCCTCAAGCTTTGTACAAGTTTGACGAAAGTATGAAACATCTAACAACGTGTTTCTAAAACTCTAAACAAAGATTAATGCAACATGAGAGCTTACAAGTTCCTCAATGAGCTTTATACAAGTTTGACGAACGTAAGAAACATCTAACAAATTGTTTCTAGGACTCTAAACCAAGTTTCATGCAACATGAGTGCTTATAAGTTCCTCAATGAGCTTTGTACAAGTTTCACGAACTTCTGAAACATCTAACAACGCGGTTTCTAGGACTCTAAACCAAGTTACATGCAACATGAGTTCTTATAAGTTCCTCAATGAGCTTTGTACAAGTTTGACGAATGTATGAAACATCTAACAACACGTTTCTAGGACTCTAAACCAAGTTTCATGCAACATGAATGCTTATAAGTATCTCAATGAGCTTTGTATAAGTTTCACGAACTTATGAAACATCTAACAACGCGTTTCTAGGACTCTAAATCAAGTTTCATGCAACATGAGAGCTTATAAGTTTTTCAATGAGCTTTGTACAAGTTTGACGAACGTATGAAACATCTAACAACGCGTTTCTAGGACTCTAAACCAAGTTTAATGCAACATGAGTGCTTATAAGTTCCTCAATGAGCTTTGTACAAGTTTCACGAACTTATGAAACATCTAACAACGCGTTTCTAGGACTCTAAACAAGGTTTCATGCAACATGAGAGCTTATAAGTTCCTCAATGAGCTTTGTACAAGTTTGACGAACTTATGAAACATCTAACAACGCGTTTCTAGGACTCTAAACCAAGTTACATGCAACATGAGTTCTTATAAGTTCCTCAATGAGCTTTGTACAAGTTTGACGAACGTATGAAACATCTAACAAATCGTTTCTAGGACTCTACACCAAGTTTCATGCAACATGAGAGCTTATAAGTTCCTCAATGAGCTTTGTACAAGTTTGACGAACTTATGAAACATCTAACAACGCGTTTCTAAGACTCTAAACCAAGTTTCATGCAACATGAGTGCTTATAAGTATCTCAATGAGCTTTGTATAATTTTGACGAACTTATGAAACATCTAAGAACTCGTTTCTAGGACTCTAAACCAAGTTTCATGCAACATGAGAGCTTATAAGTTCCTCAATGAGCTTTGTACAAGTTTGACGAACGTATGAAACATCTAACAACGTGTTTTTAGGACTCTAAACCAAGTTTCATGCAACATGAGAGCTTATAAATTCCTGAATGAGCTTTGTACAAGTTTGACGAACGTATGAAACATCTAACAACACGTTTCTAGGACTCTAAACCAAGTTTCATGCAACATGAGTGCTTATAAGTTCCTCAATGAGCTTTGTACAAGTTTCACGAACTAATGAAACATCTAACAACGCGTTTCTAGGACTCTAAACCAAGTTACATGCAACATGAGTTCTTATAAGTTCCTCAATGAGCTTTGTACAAGTTTGACGAACGTATGAAACATCTAACAACGCGTTTCTAGGACTCTAAACCAAGTTTCATGCAACAAGAGTGCTTATAAGTATCTCAATGAGCTTTGTATAAGTTTCACGAACTTATGAAACATCTAACAACGCGTTTCTAGGACTCTAAATCAAGTTTCATGGAACTTGAGAGCTTATAAGTTCCTCAATGAGCTTTGTACAAGTTTGACGAACGTATGAAACATCTAACAACGCGTTTCTAGGTATCTAAACAAAGTTTCATGCAACATGAGTGCTTATAAGTTCCTCAATGAGCTTTGTACAAGTTTGACGAACGTATGAAACATCTAACAACGCGTTTCTAGGTATCTAAACAAAGTTTCATGCAACATGAGTGCTTATAAGTTCCTCAATGAGCTTTGTACAAGTTTCACAAAATTATGAAACATCTAACAACGCGTTTCTAGGATTCTAAACCAAGTTTCATGCAACATGAGTGCTTATAAGTATCTCAATGAGCTTTGTATAAGTTTGACGAACTTATGAAACATCTAACAACTCGTTTCTAAGACTCTAAACCAAGTTTCATGCAACATGAGAGCTTATAAATTCTGAATGAGCTTTGTACAAGTTTGACGAACGTATGAAACATCTAACAACACGTTTCTAGGACTCTAAAACAAGTTTCATGCAACATGAGTGCTTATAAGTTCCTCAATGAGCTTTGTACAAGTTTGACGAACGTATGAAACATCTAACAACGCGTTTCTAGGACTCTAAACCAAGTTTCATGCAACAAGAGTGCTTATAAGTATCTCAATGAGCTTTGTATAAGTTTTACGAACTTATGAAACATCTAACAACGCGTTTCTAGGACTCTAAATCAAGTTTCATGCAACATGAGAGCTTATAAGTTCCTCAATGAGCTTTGTACAAGTTTGACGAACGTATGAAACATCTAACAACGCGTTTCTAGGTATCTAAACAAAGTTTCATGCAAGATGAGTGCTTCTAAGTTCCTCAATGAGCTTTGTACAAGTTTCACAAAATTATGAAACATCTAACAACGCGTTTCTAGGACTCTAAACTAAGTTTCATGCAAGATGAGTGCTTATAAGTTCCTCAATGAGCTTTGTACAAGTTTGACAAACGTATGAAACATCTAATAACGCGTTTCTAAAACTCTAAACCAAGTTTCATGCAAGATGAGTGCTTATAAGTTCCTCAATAAGCTTTGTACAAATTTGACGAACGTATGAAACATCTAACAAATCGTTTCTAGGACTCTAAACCAAGTTTCATGCAACATGAGAGCTTATAAGTTCCTCAATGAGCTTTGTACAAATTTGATGAACTTATGAAACATCTAACAACGCGTTTCTAGGACTCTAAACCAAGTTTCATGCAACATGAGTGCTTATAAGTATCTCAATGAGCTTTGTATAAGTTTGACGAACTTATGAAACATCTAAGAACTCGTTTCTAGGACTCTAAACCAAGTTTCATGCAACATGAGAGCTTATAAGTTCCTCAATGAGCTTTGTACAAGTTTGACGAACGTATGAAAAATCTAACAACGTGTTTTTAGGACTCTAAACCAAGTTTAATGCAACATGAGAGCTTATAAGTTCCTCAATGAGGTTTATACAAGTTTGACGAACTTATGAAACATCTTACAACGCGTTTCTAGGACTCTAAACCAAGTTTAATGCAACATGAGTGCTTATAAGTTCCTCAATGAGCTTTGTACAAATTTCACGAACTTATGAAACATCTAACAACGCGTTTCTAGGACTCTAAACCAAGTTACATGCAACATGAGTTCTTATAAGTTCCTCAATGAGCTTTGTACAAGTTTGACGAACGTATGAAACATCTAACAACGCGTTTCTAGGACTCTAAACAACGTTTCATGCAACATGAGTGCTTATAAGTTCCTCAATGAGCTTTGTACAAGTTTCACGAACTTATGAAACATCTAACAACGCGTTTCTAGGACTCTAAACCAAGTTACATGCAACATGAGTTCTTATAAGTTCCTCAATGAGCTTTGTACAAGTTTGACGAACGTATGAAACATCTAACAACGCGTTTCTAGGACTCTAAACCAAGTTTCAATGAACATGAGTGCTTATAAGTATCTCAATGAGCTTTGTATAAGTTTCACGAACTTATGAAACATCTAACAACGCGTTTCTAGGACTCTAAATCAAGTTTCATGCAACATGAGAGCTTATAAGTTCCTCAATGAGCTTTGTACAAGTTTGACGAATGTATGAAACATCTAACAACGCGTTTCTAGGTATCTAAACAAAGTTTCATGCAACATGAGTACTTATAAGTTCCTCAATTAGCTTTGTACAAGTTTCACAAAATTATGAAACATCTAACAACGCGTTTCTAGGACTCTAAACCAAGTTTCATGCAAGATGAGAGCTTATAAGTTCCTCAATGAGCTTTGTACAAGTTTGACGAACGTATGAAACATCTAACAACGCGTTTCTAGGACTCTAAACAAAGTTTAATGCAACATGAGAGCTTATAAGTTCCTCAATGAGCTTTATACAAGTTTGATGAACCTATAAAACATCTAACAAATCGTTTCTAGGACTCTAAACCAAGTTTCATGCAACATGAGTGCTTATAAGTTCCTCAATGAGCTTTGTACAAGTTTCACGAACTTATGAAACATCTAACAACGCGGTTTCTAGGACTCTAAACCATGCTTCATGCAAAATGAGAGCTTATAAGTTCCTCAATGAGCTTTGTACAAGTTTGACGAACGTATGAAACATCTAACAACACGTTTTTAGAACTCTAAACCAAGTTTCATGCAACATGAGTGCTTATAAGTTCCTCAATGTGCTTTGTACAAGTTTGACGAACATATGAAACATCTAACAACGCGTTTCTAGGACTCTAAACCAAGTTTCATGCAACATGAGTGCTTATAAGTTCCTCAATGAGCTTTGTACAAGTTTCACGAACTTATGAAACATCTAACAACGCGTTTCTAGGACTCTAAACCAAGTTACATGCAACATGAGTTCTTATAAGTTCCTCAATGAGCTTTGTACAAGTTTGACGAACGTATGAAACATCTAAAAACGCGTTTCTAGGACTCTAAACCAAGTTTCATGCAACATGAGAGCTTATAAGTTCCTCAATGAGCTTTATACAAGTTTGACGAACTTATGAAACATCTAACAACGCGTTTCTAGGACTCTAAACCAAGTTTCATGCAACATGAGTGCTTATAAGTTCCTCAATGAGCTTTGTACAAGTTTCACGAACTTATGAAACATCTAACAACGCGTTTCTAGGACTCTAAACCAAGTTTCATACAACATGGGAACTTATAATTTCCTCAATGAGTTTTGTACAAGTTTTATGAACGTATGAAACATCTAACAACGCGTTTCTAGGACTCTAAACCAAGTTTCATGCAACATGAGTGCTTATAACTATCTCAATGAGCTTTGTATAAGTTTGACGAACTTATGAAACATCTAACAACTCGTTTCTAGGACTCTAAACCAAGTTTCATGCAACATGAGAGCTTATAAGTTCCTCAATGAGCTTTGTACAAGTTTGACGAACGTATGAAACATCTAACAACGTGTTTTTAGGACTCTAAACCAAGTTTAATGCAACATGAGAGCTTATAAGTTCCTCAATGAGCTTTATACAAGTTTGACGAACGTATGAAACATCTAACAACGCGTTTCTAGGACTCTAAACCAAGTTTAATGCAACATGAGTGCTTAAAAGTTCCTCAATGAGCTTTGTACAAGTTTCACGAACTTATGAAACATCTAACAACGCGTTTCTAGGACTCTAAACAAGGTTTCATGCAACATGAGAGCTTATAAGTTCCTCAATGAGCTTTGTACAAGTTTGACGAACTTATGAAACATCTAACAACGCGTTTCTAGGACTCTAAACCAAGTTACATGCAACATGAGTTCTTATAAGTTCCTCAATGAGCTTTGTACAAGTTTGACGAACGTATGAAACATCTAACAAATCGTTTCTAGGACTCTACACCAAGTTTCATGCAACATGAGAGCTTATAAGTTCCTCAATGAGCTTTGTACAAGTTTGACGAACTTATGAAACATCTAACAACGCGTTTCTAAGACTCTAAACCAAGTTTCATGCAACATGAGTGCTTATAAGTATCTCAATGAGCTTTGTATAATTTTGACGAACTTATGAAACATCTAAGAACTCGTTTCTAGGACTCTAAACCAAGTTTCATGCAAGATGAGAGCTTATAAGTTCCTCAATGAGCTTTGTACAAGTTTGACGAACGTATGAAACATCTAACAACGTGTTTTTAGGACTCTAAACCAAGTTTCATGCAACATGAGAGCTTATAAATTCCTGAATGAGCTTTGTACAAGTTTGACGAACGTATGAAACATCTAACAACACGTTTCTAGGACTCTAAACCAAGTTTCATGCAACATGAGTGCTTATAAGTTCCTCAATGAGCTTTGTACAAGTTTCACGAACTAATGAAACATCTAACAACGCGTTTCTAGGACTCTAAACCAAGTTACATGCAACATGAGTTCTTATAAGTTCCTCAATGAGCTTTGTACAAGTTTGACGAACGTATGAAACATCTAACAACGCGTTTCTAGGACTCTAAACCAAGTTTCATGCAACAAGAGTGCTTATAAGTATCTTAATGAGCTTTGTATAAGTTTCACGAACTTATGAAACATCTAACAACGCGTTTCTAGGACTCTAAATCAAGTTTCATGGAACTTGAGAGCTTATAAGTTCCTCAATGAGCTTTGTACAAGTTTGACGAACGTATGAAACATCTAACTACGCGTTTCTAGGTATCTAAACAAAGTTTCATGCAACATGAGTGCTTATAAGTTCCTCAATGAGCTTTGTACAAGTTTGACGAACGTATGAAACATCTAACAACGCGTTTCTAGGTATCTAAACAAAGTTTCATGCAACATGAGTGCTTATAAGTTCCTCAATGAGCTTTGTACAAGTTTCACAAAATTATGAAACATCTAACAACGCGTTTCTAGGATTCTAAACCAAGTTTCATGCAACATGAGTGCTTATAAGTATCTCAATGAGCTTTGTATAAGTTTGACGAACTTATGAAACATCTAACAACTCGTTTCTAAGACTCTAAACCAAGTTTCATGCAACATGAGAGCTTATAAATTCCTGAATGAGCTTTGTACAAGTTTGACGAACGTATGAAACATCTAACAACACGTTTCTAGGACTCTAAAACAAGTTTCATGCAACATGAGTGCTTATAAGTTCCTCAATGAGCTTTGTACAAGTTTGACGAACGTATGAAACATCTAACAACGCGTTTCTAGGACTCTAAACCAAGTTTCATGCAACAAGAGTGCTTATAAGTATCTCAATGAGCTTTGTATAAGTTTCACGAACTTATGAAACATCTAACAACGCGTTTCTAGGACTCTAAATCAAGTTTCATGCAACATGAGAGCTTATAAGTTCCTCAATGAGCTTTGTACAAGTTTGACGAACGTATGAAACATCTAACAACGCGTTTCTAGGTATCTAAACAAAGTTTCATGCAAGATGAGTGCTTATAAGTTCCTCAATGAGCTTTGTACAAGTTTCACAAAATTATGAAACATCTAACAACGCGTTTCTAGGACTCTAAACTAAGTTTCATGCAAGATGAGTGCTTATAAGTTCCTCAATGAGCTTTGTACAAGTTTGACAAACGTATGAAACATCTAATAACGCGTTTCTAAAACTCTAAACCAAGTTTCATGCAAGATGAGTGCTTATAAGTTCCTCAATAAGCTTTGTACAAATTTGACGAACGTATGAAACATCTAACAAATCGTTTCTAGGACTCTAAACCAAGTTTCATGCAACATGAGAGCTTATAAGTTCCTCAATGAGCTTTGTACAAATTTGATGAACTTATGAAACATCTAACAACGCGTTTCTAGGACTCTAAACCAAGTTTCATGCAACATGAGTGCTTATAAGTATCTCAATGAGCTTTGTATAAGTTTGACGAACTTATGAAACATCTAAGAACTCGTTTCTAGGACTCTAAACCAAGTTTCATGCAACATGAGAGCTTATAAGTTCCTCAATGAGCTTTGTACAAGTTTGACGAACGTATGAAAAATCTAACAACGTGTTTTTAGGACTCTAAACCAAGTTTAATGCAACATGAGAGCTTATAAGTTCCTCAATGAGGTTTATACAAGTTTGACGAACTTATGAAACATCTTACAACGCGTTTCTAGGACTCTAAACCAAGTTTAATGCAACATGAGTGCTTATAAGTTCCTCAATGAGCTTTGTACAAATTTCACGAACTTATGAAACATCTAACAACGCGTTTCTAGGACTCTAAACCAAGTTTCATGCAACATGAGAGCTTATAAGTTCCTCAATGAGCTTTGTACAAGTTTCACGAACTTATGAAACATCTAACATCGCGTTTCTAGGACTCTAAACCAAGTTACATGCAACATGAGTTCTTATAAGTTCCTCAATGAGCTTTGTACAAGTTTGACGAACGTATGAAACATCTAACAACGCGTTTCTAGGACTCTAAACAAAGTTTCATGCAACATGAGTGCTTATAAGTTCCTCAATGAGCTTTGTACAAGTTTCACGAACTTATGAAACATCTAACAACGCGTTTCTAGGACTCTAAACCAAGTTACATGCAACATGAGTTCTTATAAGTTCCTCAATGAGCTTTGTACAAGTTTGACGAACGTATGAAACATCTAACAACGCGTTTCTAGGACTCTAAACCAAGTTTCAATGAACATGAGTGCTTATAAGTATCTCAATGAGCTTTGTATAAGTTTCACGAACTTATGAAACATCTAACAACGCGTTTCTAGGACTCTAAATCAAGTTTCATGCAACATGAGAGCTTATAAGTTCCTCAATGAGCTTTGTACAAGTTTGACGAATGTATGAAACATCTAACAACGCGTTTCTAGGTATCTAAACAAAGTTTCATGCAACATGAGTACTTATAAGTTCCTCAATTAGCTTTGTACAAGTTTCACAAAATTATGAAACATCTAACAACGCGTTTCTAGGACTCTAAACCAAGTTTCATGCAAGATGAGAGCTTATAAGTTCCTCAATGAGCTTTGTACAAGTTTGACGAACGTATGAAACATCTAACAACGCGTTTCTAGGACTCTAAACAAAGTTTAATGCAACATGAGAGCTTATAAGTTCCTCAATGAGCTTTATAGAAGTTTGATGAACCTATAAAACATCTAACAAATCGTTTCTAGGACTCTAAACCAAGTTTCATGCAACATGAGTGCTTATAAGTTCCTCAATGAGCTTTGTACAAGTTTCACGAACTTATGAAACATCTAACAACGCGGTTTCTAGGACTCTAAACCATGCTTCATGCAAAATGAGAGCTTATAAGTTCCTCAATGAGCTTTGTACAAGTTTGACGAACGTATGAAACATCTAACAACGCGTTTTTAGAATTCTAAACCAAGTTTCATGCAACATGAGTGCTTATAAGTTCCTCAATGTGCTTTGTACAAGTTTGACGAACATATGAAACATCTAACAACGCGTTTCTAGGACTCTAAACCAAGTTTCATGCAACATGAGTGCTTATAAGTTCCTCAATGAGCTTTGTACAAGTTTCACGAACTTATGAAACATCTAACAACGCGTTTCTAGGACTCTAAACCAAGTTACATGCAACATGAGTTCTTATAAGTTCCTCAATGAGCTTTGTACAAGTTTGACGAACGTGTGAAACATCTAAAAACGCGTTTCTAGGACTCTAAACCAAGTTTCATGCAACATGAGAGCTTATAAGTTCCTCAATGAGCTTTATACAAGTTTGACGAACTTATGAAACATCTAACAACGCGTTTCTAGGACTCTAAACCAAGTTTCATGCAACATGAGTGCTTATAAGTTCCTCAATGAGCTTTGTACAGGTTTCACGAACTTATGAAACATCTAACAACGCGTTTCTAGGACTCTAAACCAAGTTTCATACAACATGGGAACTTATAATTTCCTCAATGAGTTTTGTACATGTTTTATGAACGTATGAAACATCTAACAACGCGTTTCTAGGACTCTAAACCAAGTTTCATGCAACATGAGTGCTTATAACTATCTCAATGAGCTTTGTATAAGTTTGACGAACTTATGAAACATCTAACAACTCGTTTCTAGGACTCTAAACCAAGTTTCATGCAACATGAGAGCTTATAAGTTCCTCAATGAGCTTTGTACAAGTTTGACGAACGTATGAAACATCTAACAACGTGTTTTTAGGACTCTAAACCAAGTTTAATGCAACATGAGAGCTTATAAGTTCCTCAATGAGCTTTATACAAGTTTGACGAACTTATGAAACATCTAACAACGCGTTTCTAGGACTCTAAACCAAGTTTCATGCAACATGGGTGCTTATAAGTTCCTCAATGAGCTTTGTACAAGTTTCACGAACGTAAGAAACATCTAACAACGCGTTTCTAGGACCCTAAACCATGTTACATGCAACATGAGTTCTTATAAGTTCCTTAATGAGCTTTGTACAAGTTTGACGAACGTATGAAACATCTAACAACGCGTTTCTAGGACTCTAAACTAAGTTTCATGCAACATGGGTGCTTATAAGTATCTCAATGAGCTTTGTATAAGTTTCACGAACTTATGAAACTCTAACAACGCGTTTCTAGGACTCTAAATCAAGTTTCATGCAACATGAGAGCTTATAAGTTCCTCAATGAGCTTTGTACAAGTTTGACGAACGTATGAAACATCTAACAACGCGTTTCTAGGACTCTAAACCAAGTTTCATGCAACATGAGTGCTTATAAGTTCCTCAATTAGCTTTGTACAAGTTTGAAGAACGTATGAAACATCTAACAACGCGTTTCCAGGACTCTAAACCAAGTTACATGCAACATGAGTTCTTATAAGTTCCTCAATGAGCTTTGTACAAGTTTGACGAACGTATGAAACATCTAACAACGCGTTTCTAGGATTCTAAACTAAGTTTCATGCAACATGAGTGCTTATAAGTATCTCAATGAGCTTTGTATACGTTTCACGAACTTATGAAACATCTAACAACGCGTTTCTAGGACTCTAAATCAAGTTTCATGCAACATGAGAGCTTATAAGTTCCTCAATGAGCTTTGTACAAGTTTGACGAACGTATGAAACATCTAACAACGCGTTTCTAGGACTCTAAACCAAGTTTCATGCAACATGAGTGCTTATAAGTTCCTCAATGAGCTTTGTACAAGTTTGAAGAACGTATGAAACATCTAACAACGCGTTTCTAAGACTCTAAACCAAGTTATATGCAACATGAGTTCTTATAAGTTCCTCAATGAGCTTTGTACAAGTTTGACGAACATATGAAACATCTAACAACGCGTTTCTTGGACTCTAAACCAAGTTCCATGCAACATGAGTGTTTATAAGTGTCTCAATGAGCTTTGTACAAGATTGACGAACTTATGAAACATCTAACAACGCGTTTCTAGGACTCTAAACCAAATTTCATGCAACATGAGAGCTTATAAGTTTCTCAATGAGCTTTGTACAAGTTTGACGAACTTATGAAACATCTAACAACGTGTTTCTAGGACTCTAAACTAAGTTTCATGCAACATGAGTGCTTATAAGTATCTCAATGATCTTTGTATAAGTTTCACAAACTTATGAAACATCTAACAACGCGTTTCTAGGACTCTAAATCAAGTTTCATGCAACATGAGAGCTTATAAGTTCCTCAATGAGCTTTGTACAAGTTTGACGAACGTATGAAACATCTAACAACGCGTTTCTAGGACTCTAAACCAAGTTTCATGCAACATGAGTGCTTATAAGTTCCTCAATGAGCTTTGTACAAGTTTGACGAACGTATGAAACATCTAACAACGCGTTTATAGGACTCAAAACCAAGTTTCATGCAACATGAGTGTTTATAAGTGTCTCAATGAGCTTTGTACAAGATTGACGAACTTATGAAACATCTAACAACGCGTTTCTTGGACTCTAAACCAAGTTTCATGCAACATGAGTGCTTATAAGTATCTCAATGAGCTTTGTATAAGTTTGACGAACTTATGAAACATCTAACAACTCGTTTCTAGGACTCTAAACCAAGTTTCATGCAACATGAGAGCTTATAAGTTCCTCAATGAGATTTGTACAAGTTTGACGAACGTATGAAACATCTAACAACGTGTTTTTAGGACTCTAAACCAAGTTTAATGCAACATTAGAGCTTATAAGTTCCTCAATGAGCTTTATACAAGTTTGACGAACTTATGAAACATCTAACAACGCGTTTCTAGGACTCTAAACCAAGTTTCATGCAACATGAGTGCTTATAAGTATTGAAGTGGCTATACCAAGGTAGTTAATTCATATAGTTGACTACATCACAATGTAGTTGAGTCATGTAGTCAACTATATCTCAAGGCTGTTAATACATATTGTCGACTACATCAGAATGTAGTTGATGCATATAGTAGACTATATCTGAAGACTAAAGAGCCGTTAGAGCTATGGACCGAAGGACAAAGGAGTGGTCCCTTTTGAAATCTAGCCGTTGGGGATTTCTTCCAATAGGCTTATTTTTGATATATGTAATCTCCTTGTGTACTTTGAGTTTAATTAACTTTGTGAAATGGATATCTTTTATTCTCTCTTACTCTCTCTCTTGTTCTTGTGTTCTTCATGAACTCAAGAACACAATCTTCATAAACACACACTAAACTAGCTTAATCTCCTCTTAAAATCAACATGGTATCAGAGCAATAAGCTCTTGAACCGTTTCGCTTCCGCCAAATCTCTTTTAATCTCTTTTTCATTCTTGTTCTTATTCTAGTCTCAATCTCAATCTCATTTCACTTCACAAAGATTTAATCTTGTTCGGTCTCAAATCCACTCTCGGCAACACTCAACACTCGATTCATTCGGCAAAGTTTGAATCTTGTTTAAAGGTTTGAACTTTATCTTTCTCCAAGACAATAAAGGTTCAAGCTTTAAGTTCAATCTCAAATCTCTACCATGGAAGACAAAGAAGCCAAAATCAACAACTCCAAGCTTCTTTGTCCGGTTACTGAAGGGTATAAACTACCTACTTTGGGCAAGGACGGTAAGAACCGCGCTTGGTGGCCGAGGACTATGGAAGCATATCCTCAAGAAGCCACTTGCCTTAACCGATTCAAGCTTTGAAGAAGAGGACGAAGTGGTGTCCGAGGAAGCCAAGAGGTTCCAAGAAGATCAAAAGGTCCTTGGAATCCTTCAAGGGTCACTCGATCCCACCATCCTAGAAGCCTATTCCTATTGTGAAAGCTCTAAAGAGCTTTGGGATACTCTCCAAACCGTCTATGGCAATGTCTCCAACCTTAGCCGGGTCTATGAAGTCAAGAAGGCCATAAATGACCTTAACCAAGAGGATACCGAGTTCACCAAACACTTTGGGAGGTTTAGGTCTCTTTGGGCTGAACTAGAGATGCTTTGGCCGAGATCCATTGATCCAAAAGTTCTTAATGAAAGAAGAGAGCAAGACAAGGTCTTTGGCTTACTTCTCACCCTTAATGGAAGCTACAAGGATGTCATCAAGCATCTACTAAGGTCGGATACTCTACCAAACCTTGATGATGTGTGTGCTCAACTCCAAAGGGAACAAGGGTCCATTGATCTTTTTGATAGCAAGAAGGAGCTAGTAACCGCCAACAAGGTTACCTTCAAGCCCTCTACCAAGACGTATGAAGAAAGGAGATCATGGACATGTGACCATTGCAAGAAGAAAGGCCACCTCAAGGACAAGTGTTGGAACTTACATCCACACCTCAAGCCGGCCAAGTTCAAAGACGCCAAGGCACATTTCATCAACGATGAGACCACAAGCATTCCGAGCACAAGTGGATCAAACCGAGGAAAGGATGAAGAGTCCACGACCATTGTACCTTACGCCGACGAGTTTGTAAGGAAATCCGATCTTGAGGCACTCATCAAAGCCCTTAAGGGTTCCGGTATGGATTTCTTTTACTCCCTTAGTTCTCAAATATATGACAAAGAACCTAGTAAGCCTATTATAATCGATTCGGGAGCTTCTCATCACATGATTAGCAACTTAGACTTGATTAGTAATGTTAAACCGGCTTTAGGTAATGTCATTATTGCAAATGGGAGTAAAATTCCTATAGAAGGCTTAGGGAACCTTAAGTTGTTTGATAGAGATTCCCAAGCTCTTTATATGCCAAGTTTTACCTCTAATCTTATATCCGTTAAACGCATTGCTTGTGACTTGAATTGCCATGTTATCTTTGGGCCTAATGAAGTTATTTTTCATGATATTAAGAGCAAAGAGGTCATTGGAAAGGGGATCACAAGAGGCAATCTTTATGTTCTTGAAGAGAATGACTCTAGTTCTTTATTTTGTCATGCCTTTAAATCAGTTTTAATCGAAACAAACAATGTTATTTGGCATTTTAGACTTGGTCATCCTCATTTGAATGCTTTAAAAACCCTTTTACCAAATATTTCTTTTGATCATCAAACTTGTGAGGCTTGCATTTTAGGCAAGCATTGCCGAACCGTTTTCTCAAAATCAACTATGTGTTACAAACCTTTTGAATTAATCCACTCGGATGTTTGGTCCTCACCTTGTAAATCTAGGGATAATCATGCTTATTTTGTCACATTCATAGATGAAAGCTCTAAGTATACTTGGGTAACTCTTTTACAATCTAAGGATAGGGTGCTAGAAGCTTTTAAGAAATTTCAAAACTATGTGACTAACCAATATAACACCAAGATCAAGATTTTTAGGTCGGACAATGGTGGGGAATATACTAGCCGAGCATTCAAAGAGCACATAGCCAACCATGGGATCATCCATCAAACTACTTGCCCATACACACCTCAACAAAATGGTGTAGCCGAGAGGAAGAATAGACATCTCATGGAGGTCACGCGGTCAATGATGTTCCATATGAACATCCCAAAACGGTTTTGGTCAGATGGGGTCTTAACCGCAACTTATCTAATCAACCGAACCCCACTCAAATCTTAAACAAACAATCTCCTTATGAAGTTTTAAATAAAAGTAAGCCTTTTATTAATCATCTAAGAGTTTTTGGTTGTGTTTGCTATGTGTTTGTGCCTAGTGAGCAAAGGAACAAGCTTGAAGCCAAGAGCATCAAAGCTATGTTTATAGGCTATTCAAACACCCAAAAAGGATACAAATGCTATGTACCCGAGACAAGAAGGGTTTTAGTATCAAGAGATGTGAAGTTTCTAGAGGGCAAAAGCTTCTATGAAGACAAGAATTGGGAAAGTGTCAAGGACTTACCCGAGAATGTCATGGATAGAGCAACAAGCCTAAGGAACCTAATGAAGAACCTTGGTATAAGTGTTGAAGAGGAACCAACTCAACAATCCACCCATATTGATCATGCGGGGGAGAGTAGCAATGAGCAAGCCGGTTTCGAACCTCAAGAGTCTAATGGGTCCGGGGGAGAATCAAATGTTCAAAACGAACATCAAGCTTCACCCGAGACTCATGGGTCCGGGGAGAATCAAATGTTCAAAAAGAACATCAAGCGTCACCCGAGACTCATGTTCAAGAAGACCAAAGTCATGCTCAACAAGAAGTTCATGACCAAGATGTGACTCAACCACAAGAAGAACCGCCGGTTCTAAGGAGAAGTGCAAGGGTAAAGAAGCATCCATCCAATTGGGTAAACACAAGAGTTTACTACAATAGTAAGGCGGTTGCTCATCCCACACAAGCTATATGCTCTCTAGCAAGCATTCCCGAGGAACACCAAGCCTTCACAACATCATTGGATCAACAAGTGATACCAAGAACATATGAAGAGGCAATGAAACAAAAGGTATGGTGTGATGCGGTGAAGGCCGAGAATAAGGCTATGGATGACAATGAGACATACTATGAAGCCGACTTACCACAAGGAAAGAGAGCGGTTAGCTCAAGATACATCTTCACTATCAAGTACCATAGCAATGGGGAGATAGAAAGACACAAGGCAAGGTTAGTGGCAAGAGGGTTCACCCAAACATATGGAGAAGACTACTTGGATACTTTTGTTCCGGTTGCAAAGCTTCATACCGTGAGAGTCATCCTTTCTTTAGCCACAAACCTCTCATGGGACTTGTTCCAAATGGATGTGAAGAATGCTTTCCTTCAAGGAGAGCTTGAGGAGGAAGTATACATGACACCTCCACCCGGATTAGAAGAGTCCATTACACCCGGAAAGGTTCTAAGACTAAGGAAGGCTATCTATGGGCTTAAGAAATCACCAAGAGCTTGGTACCACAAGCTTAGCTCAACATTGATGGAAAAGGGCTTCAAAAGATCTCAATCCGAACACACCCTCTTTACCCGGCAAAGCCAAGAAGGTATAGTGGTTATCCTCGTCTATCCTCGTCTACGTGGATGATATTATCATCTCCGGGGATAACAAGGTAGGTGTTCAAGAAGCTAAAGACTATCTTAGATCTAAATTTGACATTAAGGATCTTGGTAAACTCAAATACTTTCTTGGGATTGAGATTTGTAGGTCCGAAGAGGGTCTCTTTCTTTCTCAAAGAAAATATACTCATGACCTTCTAAGTGATGTAGGTATGCTAGGTACTAAGGCGGCTAAGACACCTCTTGAAGATGGATACAAGGTCATTGAAGAAGGCGGAGAGGAGGACCAACCTTACAAAGATCCAAAGCTCTATAGAAAGATGGTTGGGAAACTCATCTACCTAACTATCACTAGACCGGATCTATGCTTCGCCGTGAATCAAGTAGCCCAACATATGCAAGCGCCAAAGCAACACCATTGGAGCATGCTTAAGAGAATCTTGAGATATCTCAAAGGAACTTGTGACTTGGGAATTTGGATGGGTTGCAACAAGAACACCGAGGTAGTTGGGTATTGTGACGCGGATTATGCCGGGGATCTAAAGGATAGAAGATCAACAACCGGCTATTGTACTTTCATTGGAGGCAATCTTGTCACATGGAAGACAAAGAAGCAAAAGATAGTGTCTTGTTCAAACCGCCGAAGCCGAATATCGAGCAATGAGGAAACTTACTCAAGAACTTATGTGGTTAAAGAACTTACTTCAAGACTTGGGTATTGAGATCAAATCGCCAATGACCATGCATTGTGGCAACGAAGCCGCGATTCATATAGCCTCTAACTCGGTCTTTCATGAGAGAACCAAGCACATCGAGATCGATTGTCACAAGGTTAGAGAGCAAATGATCAAAGGCACCATTCTACCCGTGTTACACCAAGAGCCAAGACCAACTCGCGGACATCTTCACCAAATCCGCAAGCTTGAAAGTGTGTGAGTAAATTCTACCAATACTTGGACTCACGAAGGCTCCTTAGGCCTAAGTTTCTAACCGCATATCTTTGTACTCTTTTTCCTTAGGTGAGTTTTGTCCCATTGGGTTTTCTCACCAAGGTTTTAATGAGGCAAGGGTATGCAGGTTCTAAGCTTAGCCATTGCATTAGGCTAAGCTTGCGGGGGAGTATTAAAGTGGCTATACCAAGGTAGTTAATTCATATAGTTGACTACATCACAATGTAGTTGAGTCATGTAGTCAACTATATCTCAAGGCTGTTAATACATATAGTCGACTACATCAGAATGTAGTTGATCCATATAGTCGACTATATCTGAAGACTAAAGAGCCGTTAGAGCTATGGACCAAAGGACAAAGGAGTGGTCCCTTTTGAAATCTAGCCTTGGGGATTTCTTCCAATAGGCTTATTTTTGATATATGTAATCTCCTTGTTTATTTTGAGTTTAATTAACTTTGTGAAATGAATATCTTTTAATCTCTCTTACTCTCTCTCTTGTTCTTGTGTTCTTCATGAACTCAAGAACACAATCTTCATAAACACACACTAAACTAGCTTAATCTCCTCTTAAAATCAACAATAAGTTCCTCAATGAGCTTTGTACAAGTTTCACGAACTTATGAAACATCTAACAACGCGTTTCTAGGACTCTAAACCAAGTTACATGTAACATGAGTTCTTATAAGTTCCTCAATGAGCTTTGTACAAGTTTGACGAACGTATGAAACATCTAACAACGCGTTTCTAGGACTCTAAACCAAGTTTCATGCAACATGAGAGCTTATAAGTTTCTCAATGAGCTTTGTACAAGTTTGACGAACTTATGAAACATCTAACAACGTGTTTCTAGGACTCTAAACTAAGTTTCATGCAACATGAGTGCTTATAAGTATCTCAATGATCTTTGTATAAGTTTCACAAACTTATGAAACATCTAACAACGCGTTTCTAGGACTCTAAACCAAGTTTAATGCAACATGAGTGCTTATAAGTTCCTCAATGAGCTTTGTACAAATTTCACGAACTTATGAAACATCTAACAACGCGTTTCTAGGACTCTAAACCAAGTTTCATGCAACATGAGTGCTTATAAGTTCCTCAATGAGCTTTGTAAAAGTTTCACGAACTTATGAAACATCTAACATCGCGTTTCTAGGACTCTAAACCAAGTTACATGCAACATGAGTTCTTATAAGTTCCTCAATGAGCTTTGTACAAGTTTGACGAACGTATGAAACATCTAACAACGCGTTTCTAGGACTCTAAACAAAGTTTCATGCAACATGAGTGCTTATAAGTTCCTCAATGAGCTTTGTACAAGTTTCACGAACTTATGAAACATCTAACAACGCGTTTCTAGGACTCTCTAACCCAAGTTACATGCAACATGAGTTCTTATAAGTTCCTCAATGAGCTTTGTACAAGTTTGACGAACGTATGAAACATCTAACAACGCGTTTCTAGGACTCTAAACCAAGTTTCAATGAACATGAGTGCTTATAAGTATCTCAATGAGCTTTGTATAAGTTTCACGAACTTATGAAACATCTAACAACGCGTTTCTAGGACTCTAAATCAAGTTTCATGCAACATGAGAGCTTATAAGTTCCTCAATGAGCTTTGTACAAGTTTGACGAATGTATGAAACATCTAACAACGCGTTTCTAGGTATCTAAACAAAGTTTCATGCAACATGAGTACTTATAAGTTCCTCAATTAGCTTTGTACAAGTTTCACAAAATTATGAAACATCTAACAACGCGTTTCTAGGACTCTAAACCAAGTTTCATGCAAGATGAGAGCTTATAAGTTCCTCAATGAGCTTTGTACAAGTTTGACGAACGTATGAAACATCTAACAACGCGTTTCTAGGTTTCTACACAAAGTTTAATGCAACATGAGAGCTTATAAGTTCCTCAATGAGCTTTATACAAGTTTGATGAACCTATAAAACATCTAACAAATCGTTTCTAGGACTCTAAACCAAGTTTCATGCAACATGAGTGCTTATAAGTTCCTCAATGAGCTTTGTACAAGTTTCACGAACTTATGAAACATCTAACAACGCGGTTTCTAGGACTCTAAACCATGCTTCATGCAAAATGAGAGCTTATAAGTTCCTCAATGAGCTTTGTACAAGTTTGACGAACGTATGAAACATCTAACAACGCGTTTTTAGAACTCTAAACCAAGTTTCATGCAACATGAGTGCTTATAAGTTCCTCAATGTGATTTGTACAAGTTTGACGAACATATGAAACATCTAACAACGCGTTTCTAGGACTCTAAACCAAGTTTCATGCAACATGAGTGCTTATAAGTTCCTCAATGAGCTTTGTACAAGTTTCACGAACTTATGAAACATCTAACAACGCGTTTCTAGGACTCTAAACCAAGTTACATGCAACATGAGTTCTTATAAGTTCCTCAATGAGCTTTGTACAAGTTTGACGAACGTATGAAACATCTAAAAACGCGTTTCTAGGACTCTAAACCAAGTTTCATGCAACATGAGAGCTTATAAGTTCCTCAATGAGCTTTATACAAGTTTGACGAACTTATGAAACATCTAACAACGCGTTTCTAGGACTCTAAACCAAGTTTCATGCAACATGAGTGCTTATAAGTTCCTCAATGAGCTTTGTACAAGTTTCACGAACTTATGAAACATCTAACAACGCGTTTCTAGGACTCTAAACCAAGTTTCATACAACATGGGAACTTATAATTTCCTCAATGAGTTTTGTACAAGTTTTATGAACGTATGAAACATCTAACAACGCGTTTCTAGGACTCTAAACCAAGTTTCATGCAACATGAGTGCTTATAACTATCTCAATGAGCTTTGTATAAGTTTGACGAACTTATGAAACATCTAACAACTCGTTTCTAGGACTCTAAACCAAGTTTCATGCAACATGAGAGCTTATAAGTTCCTCAATGAGCTTTGTACAAGTTTGACGAACGTATGAAACATCTAACAACGTGTTTTTAGGACTCTAAACCAAGTTTAATGCAACATGAGAGCTTATAAGTTCCTCAATGAGCTTTATACAAGTTTGACGAACTTATGAAACATCTAACAACGCGTTTCTAGGACTCTAAACCAAGTTTCATGCAACATGGGTGCTTATAAGTTCCTCAATGAGCTTTGTACAAGTTTCACGAACGTAAGAAACATCTAACAACGCGTTTCTAGGACCCTAAACCATGTTACATGCAACATGAGTTCTTATAAGTTCCTTAATGAGCTTTGTACAAGTTTGACGAACGTATGAAACATCTAACAACGCGTTTCTAGGACTCTAAACTAAGTTTCATGCAACATGGGTGCTTATAAGTATCTCAATGAGCTTTGTATAAGTTTCACGAACTTATGAAACATCTAACAACGCGTTTCTAGGACTCTAAATCAAGTTTCATGCAACATGAGAGCTTATAAGTTCCTCAATGAGCTTTGTACAAGTTTGACGAACGTATGAAACATCTAACAACGCGTTTCTAGGACTCTAAACCAAGTTTCATGCAACATGAGTGCTTATAAGTTCCTCAATTAGCTTTGTACAAGTTTGAAGAACGTATGAAACATCTAACAACGCGTTTCCAGGACTCTAAACCAAGTTACATGCAACATGAGTTCTTATAAGTTCCTGAATGAGCTTTGTACAAGTTTGACGAACGTATGAAACATCTAACAACGCGTTTCTAGGATTCTAAACTAAGTTTCATGCAACATGAGTGCTTATAAGTATCTCAATGAGCTTTGTATAAGTTTCACGAACTTATGAAACATCTAACAACGCGTTTCTAGGACTCTAAATCAAGTTTCATGCAACATGAGAGCTTATAAGTTCCTCAATGAGCTTTGTACAAGTTTGACGAACGTATGAAACATCTAACAACGCGTTTCTAGGACTCTAAACCAAGTTTCATGCAACATGAGTGCTTATAAGTTCCTCAATGAGCTTTGTACAAGTTTGAAGAACGTATGAAACATCTAACAACGCGTTTCTAAGACTCTAAACCAAGTTATATGCAACATGAGTTCTTATAAGTTCCTCAATGAGCTTTGTACAAGTTTGACGAACATATGAAACATCTAACAACGCGTTTCTTGGACTCTAAACCAAGTTCCATGCAACATGAGTGTTTATAAGTGTCTCAATGAGCTTTGTACAAGATTGACGAACTTATGAAACATCTAACAACGCGTTTCTAGGACTCTAAACCAAATTTCATGCAACATGAGAGCTTATAAGTTTCTCAATGAGCTTTGTACAAGTTTGACGAACTTATGAAACATCTAACAACGTGTTTCTAGGACTCTAAACTAAGTTTCATGCAACATGAGTGCTTATAAGTATCTCAATGATCTTTGTATAAGTTTCACAAACTTATGAAACATCTAACAACGCGTTTCTAGGACTCTAAATCAAGTTTCATGCAACATGAGAGCTTATAAGTTCCTCAATGAGCTTTGTACAAGTTCGACGAACGTATGAAACATCTAACAACGCGTTTCTAGGACTCTAAACCAAGTTTCATGCAACATGAGTGCTTATAAGTTCCTCAATGAGCTTTGTACAAGTTTGACGAACGTATGAAACATCTAACAACGCGTTTCTAAGACTCTAAACCAAGTTATATGCAACATGAGTTCTTATAAGTTCCTCAATGAGCTTTGTACAAGTTTGACGAACATATGAAACATCTAACAACGCGTTTCTTGGACTCTAAACCAAGTTCCATGCAACATGAGTGTTTATAAGTGTCTCAATGAGCTTTGTACAAGATTGACGAACTTATGAAACATCTAACAACGCGTTTCTAGGACTCTATGCCAAATTTCATGCAACATGAGAGCTTATAAGTTTCTCAATGAGCTTTGTACAAGTTTGACGAACTTATGAAACATCTAACAACGTGTTTCTAGGACTCTAAACTAAGTTTCATGCAACATGAGTGCTTATAAGTATCTCAATGATCTTTGTATAAGTTTCACAAACTTATGAAACATCTAACAACGCGTTTCTAGGACTCTAAATCAAGTTTCATGCAACACGAGAGCTTATAAGTTCCTCAATGAGCTTTGTACAAGTTTGACGAACGTATGAAACATCTAACAACGCGTTTCTAGGACTCTAAACCAAGTTTCATGCAACATGAGTGCTTATAAGTTCCTCAATGAGCTTTGTACAAGTTTGACGAACGTATGAAACATCTAACAACGCGTTTATAGGACTCAAAACCAAGTTTCATGCAACATGAGTGTTTATAAGTGTCTCAATGAGCTTTGTACAAGATTGACGAACTTATGAAACATCTAACAACGCGTTTCTAGGACTCTAAACCAAGTTTCATGCAACATGAGTGCTTATAAGTATCTCAATGAGCTTTGTATAAGTTTGACGAACTTATGAAACATCTAACAACTCGTTTCTAGGACTCTAAACCAAGTTTCATGCAACATGAGAGCTTATAAGTTCCTCAATGAGATTTGTACAAGTTTGACGAACGTATGAAACATCTAACAACGTGTTTTTAGGACTCTAAACCAAGTTTAATGCAACATTAGAGCTTATAAATTCCTCAATGAGCTTTATACAAGTTTGACGAACTTATGAAACATCTAACAACGCGTTTCTAGGACTCTAAACCAAGTTTCATGCAACATGAGTGCTTATAAATATTGAAGTGGCTATACCAAGGTAGTTAATTCATATAGTTGACTACATCACAATGTAGTTGAGTCATGTAGTCAACTATATCTCAAGGCTGTTAATACATATTGTCGACTACATCAGAATGTAGTTGATGCATATAGTCAACTATATCTGAAGACTAAAGAGCCGTTAGAGCTATGGACCGAAGGACAAAGGAGTGGTCCCTTTTGAAATCTAGCCGTTGGGGATTTCTTCCAATAGGCTTATTTTTGGTATATGTAATCTCCTTGTGTACTTTGAGTTTAATTAACTTTGTGAAATGGATATCTTTTATTCTCTCTTACTCTCTCTCTTGTTCTTGTGTTCTTCATGAATTCAAGAACACAATCTTCATAAACACACACTAAACTAGCTTAATCTCCTCTTAAAATCAACATGGTATCAGAGCAATAAGCTCTTGAACCGTTTCGCTTCCGCCAAATCTCTTTTAATCTCTTTTTCATTCTTGTTCTTATTCTAGTCTCAATCTCAATCTCATTTCACTTCACAAAGATTTAATCTTGTTCAGTCTCAAATCCACTCTCGGCAACACTCAACACTCGATTCATTCGGCAAAGTTTGAATCTTGTTTAAAGGTTTGAACTTTATCTTTCTCCAAGACAATAAAGGTTCAAGCTTTAAGTTCAATCTCAAATCTCTACCATGGAAGACAATGAAGCCAAAATCAACAACTCCAAGCTTCTTTGTCCGGTTACTTTGAAGGGTATAAACTACCTACTTTGGGCAAGGACGGTAAGAACCGCGCTTGGTGGCCGAGGACTATGGAAGCATATCCTCAAGAAGCCACTTGCCTTAACCGATTCAAGCTTTGAAGAAGAGGACGAAGTGGTGTCCGAGGAAGCCAAGAGGTTCCAAGAAGATCAAAAGGTCCTTGGAATCCTTCAAGGGTCACTCGATCCCACCATCCTAGAAGCCTATTCCTATTGTGAAAGCTCTAAAGAGCTTTGGGATACTCTCCAAACCGTCTATGGCAAAGTCTCCAACCTTAGCCGGGTCTATGAAGTCAAGAAGGCCATAAATGACCTTAACCAAGAGGATACCGAGTTCACCAAACACTTTGGGAGGTTTAGGTCTCTTTGGGCTAAACTAGAGATGCTTCGGCCGAGATCCATTGATCCAAAAGTTCTTAATGAAAGAAGAGAGCAAGACAAGGTATTTGGCTTACTTCTCACCCTTAATGGAAGCTACAAGGATGTCATCAAGCATCTACTAAGGTCGGATACTCTACCAAACCTTGATGATGTGTGTGCTCAACTCCAAAGGGAACAAGGGTCCATTGATCTTTTTGATAGCAAGAAGGAGCTAGTAACCGCCAACAAGGTTACCTTCAAGCCCTCTACCAAGACGTATGAAGAAAGGAGATCATGGACATGTGACCATTGCAAGAAGAAAGGCCACCTCAAGGACAAGTGTTGGAACTTACATCCACACCTCAAGCCGGCCAAGTTCAAAGACGCCAAGGCACATTTCATCAACGATGAGACCACAAGCATTCCGAGCACAAGTGGATCAAACCGAGGAAAGGATGAAGAGTCCACGGCCATTGTACCTTACGCCGACGAGTTTGCAACTTAGACTTGATTAGTAATGTTAAACCGGCTTTAGGTAATGTCATTATTGCAAATGGGAGTAAAATTCCTATAGAAGGCTTAGGGAACCTTAAGTTGTTTGATAGAGATTCCCAAGCTCTTTATATGCCAAGTTTTACCTCTAATCTTATATCCGTTAAACGCATTGCTTGTGACTTGAATTGCCATGTTATCTTTGGGCCTAATGAAGTTATTTTTCAGGATATTAAGAGCAAAGAGGTCATTGGAAAGGGGATCACAAGAGGCAATCTTTATGTTCTTGAAGAGAATGACTCTAGTTCTTTATTTTGTCATGCCTTTAAAACAGTTTTAATCGAAACAAACAATGTTATTTGGCATTTTAGACTTGGTCATCCTCATTTGAATGCTTTAAAAACCCTTTTACCAAATGTTTCTTTTGATCATCAAACTTGTGAGGCTTGCATTTTAGGCAAGCATTGCCGAACCGTTTTCTCAAAATCAACTATGTGTTACAAACCTTTTGAATTAATCCACTCGGATGTTTGGTCCTCACCTTGTAAATCTAGGGATAATCATGCTTATTTTGTCACATTCATAGATGAAAGCTCTAAGTATACTTGGGTAACTCTTTTACAATCTAAGGATAGGGTGCTAGAAGCTTTTAAGAACTTTCAAAACTATGTGACTAACCAATATAACACCAAGATCAAGATTTTTAGGTCGGACAATGGTGGGGAATATACTAGTCGAGCATTCAAAGAGCACATAGCCAACCATGGGATCATCCATCAAACTACTTGCCCATACACACCTCAACAAAATAGTGTAGCCGAGAGGAAGAATAGACATCTCATGGAGGTCACGCGGTCAATGATGTTCCATATGAACATCCCAAAGCGGTTTTGGTCAGATGGGGTCTTAACCGCAACTTATCTAATCAACCGAACCCCACACAAATCTTAAACAAACAATCTCCTTATGAAGTTTTAAATAAAAGTAAGCCTTTTATTAATCATCTAAGAGTTTTTGGTTGTGTTTGCTATGTGTTTGTGCCTAGTGAGCAAAGGAACAAGCTTGAAGCCAAGAGCATCAAAGCTATGTTTATAGGCTATTCAAACACCCAAAAAGGATACAAATGCTATGTACCCGAGACAAGAAGGGTTTTAGTATCAAGAGATATGAAGTTTCTAGAGGGCAAAAGCTTCTATGAAGACAAGAATTGGGAAAGTGTCAAGGACTTACCCGAGAATGTCATGGATAGAGCAACAAGCCTAAGGAACCTAATGAAGAACCTTGGTATAAGTGTTGAAGAGGAACCAACTCAACAATCCACCCATCTTGATCATGCGGGGGAGAGTAGCAATGAGCAAGCCGGTTTCGAACCTCAAGAGTCTAATGGGTCCGGGGGAGAATCAAATGTTCAAAACGAACATCAAGCTTCACCCGAGACTCATGGGTCCGGGGGAGAATCAAATGTTCAAAAAGAACATCAAGCGTCACCCGAGACTCATGTTCAAGAAGACCAAAGTCATGCTCAACAAGAAGTTCATGACCAAGATGTGACTCAACCACAAGAAGAACCGCCGGTTCTAAGGAGAAGTGCAAGGGTAAAGAAGCATCCATCCAATTGGGTAAACACAAGAGTTTACTACAATAGTAAGGCGGTTGCTCATCCCACACAAGCTATATGCTCTCTAGCAAGCATTCCCGAGGAACACCAAGCCTTCACAACATCATTGGATCAACAAGTGATACCAAGAACATATGAAGAGGCAATGAAACAAAAGGTATGGTGTGATGCGGTGAAGGCCGAGAATAAGGCTATGGATGACAATGAGACATACTATGAAGCCGACTTACCACAAGGAAAGAGAGCGGTTAGCTCAAGATACATCTTCACTATCAAGTACCATAGCAATGGGGAGATAGAAAGACACAAGGCAAGGTTAGTGGCAAGAGGGTTCACCCAAACATATGGAGAAGACTACTTGGATACTTTTGCTCCGGTTGCAAAGCTTCATACCGTGAGAGTCATCCTTTCTTTAGCCACAAACCTCTCATGGGACTTGTTCCAAATGGATGTGAAGAATGCTTTCCTTCAAGGAGAGCTTGAGGAGGAAGTATACATGACACCTCCACCCGGATTAGAAGAGTCCATTACACCCGGAAAGGTTCTAAGACTAAGGAAGGCTATCTATGGGCTTAAGCAATCACCAAGAGCTTGGTACCACAAGCTTAGCTCAACATTGATGGAAAAGGGCTTCAAAAGATCTCAATCCGAACACACCCTCTTTACCCGGCAAAGCCAAGAAGGTATAGTGGTTATCCTCGTCTACGTGGATGATATTATCATCTCCGGGGATAACAAGGTAGGTGTTCAAGAAGCTAAAGACTATCTTAGATCTAAATTTGACATTAAGGATCTTGGTAAACTCAAATACTTTCTTGGGATTGAGATTTGTAGGTCCGAAGAGGGTCTCTTTCTTTTCTCAAAGAAAATATACTCATGACCTTCTAAGTGATGTAGGTATGCTAGGTACTAAGGCGGCTAAGACACCTCTTGAAGATGGATATAAGGTCATTGAAGAAGGCGGAGAGGAGGACCAACCTTACAAAGATCCAAAGCTCTATAGAAAGATGGTTGGGAAACTCATCTACCTAACTATCACTAGACCGGATATATGCTTCGCTGTGAATCAAGTAGCCCAACATATGCAAGCGCCAAAGCAACACCATTGGAGCATGCTTGAGAGAATCTTGAGATATCTCAAAGGAACTTGTGACTTGGGAATTTGGATGGGTTGCAACAAGAACACCGAGGTAGTTGGGTATTGTGACGCGGATTATGTCGGGGATCTAAAGGATAGAAGATCAACAACCGGCTATTGTACTTTCATTGGAGGCAATCTTGTCACATGGAAGACAAAGAAGCAAAAGATAGTGTCTTGTTCAACCGCCGAAGCCGAATATCGAGCAATGAGGAAACTTACTCAAGAACTTATGTGGTTAAAGAACTTACTTCAAGACTTGGGTATTGAGATCAAATCACCAATGACCATGCATTGTGGCAACGAAGCCGCGATTCATATAGCCTCTAACTCGGTCTTTCATGAGAGAACCAAGCACATCGAGATCGATTGTCACAAGGTTAGAGAGCAAATGATCAAAGGCACCATTCTACCGTGTTACACCAAGAGCCAAGACCAACTCGCGGACATCTTCACCAAATCCGCAAGCTTGAAAGTGTGTGAGTAAATTCTACCAATACTTGGACTCACAAAGGCTCCTTAGGCCTAAGTTTCTAACCGCATATCTTTGTACTCTTTTTCCTTAGGTGAGTTTTGTCCCATTGGGTTTTCTCACCAAGGTTTTAATGAGGCAAGGGTATGCGAGGTTCTAAGCTTAGCCATTGCATTAGGCTAAGCTTGCGGGGAGTATTGAAGTGGCTATACCAAGGTAGTTAATTCATATAGTTGACTACATCACAATGTAGTTGAGTCATGTAGTCAACTATATCTCAAGGCTGTTAATACATATAGTCGACTACATCAGAATGTAGTTGATCCATATAGTCGACTATATCGAAGACTAAAGAGCCGTTAGAGCTATGGACCAAAGGACAAAGGGAGTGGGTCCCTTTTGAAATCTAGCCTTGGGGATTTCTTCCAATAGGCTTATTATTGATATATGTAATCTCCTTGTGTATTTTGAGTTTAATTAACTTTGTGAAATGGATATCTTTTAATCTCTCTTACTCTCTCTCTTGTTCTTGTGTTCTTCATGAACTCAAGAACACAATCTTCATAAACACACACTAAACTAGCTTAATCTCCTCTTAAAATCAACAATAAGTTCCTCAATGAGCTTTGTACAAGTTTCACGAACTTATGAAACATCTAACAACGCGTTTCTAGGACTCTAAACCAAGTTACATGTAACATGAGTTCTTATAAGTTCCTCAATGAGCTTTGTACAAGTTTGACGAACGTATGAAACATCTAACAACGCGTTTCTAGGACTCTAAACCAAGTTTCATGTAACATGAGTGCTTATAAGTATCTCAATGAGCTTTGTATAAGTTTCACGAACTTATAAAACATATAACAACGCGTTTCTAGGACTCTAAATCAAGTTTCATGCAACATGAGAGCTTATAAGTTCCTCAATGAGCTTTGTACAAGTTTGACGAACGTATGAAACATCCAACAACGCGTTTCTAGGACTCTAAATCAAGTTTCATGCAACATGAGAGCTTATAAGTTCCTCAATGAGCTTTGTACAAGTTTGACGAACGTATGAAACATCTAACAACGCGTTTCTAGGACTCTAACCCAAGTTTCATGCAAGATGAGTGCTTATAAGTTCCTCAATGAGCTTTGTACAAGTTTGACAAACGTATGAAACATCTAACAACGCGTTTCTAAAACTCTAAACCAAGTTTCATGCAAGATGAGTGCTTATAAGTTCCTCAATAAGCTTTGTACAAGTTTGACGAACGTATGAAGCATCTAACAAATCGTTTCTAGGACTCTAAACCAAGTTTCATGCAACATGAGAGCTTATAAGTTCCTCAATGAGCTTTGTACAAGTTTGACGAACTTATGAAACATCTAACAACGCGTTTCTAGGACTCTAAATCAAGTTTCATGCAACATGAGTGCTTATAAATATCTCAATGAGCTTTGTATAAGTTTGACGAACTTATGAAACATCTAAGAACTCGTTTCTAGGACTCTAAACCAAGTTTCATGCAACATGAGAGCTTATAAGTTCCTCAATGAGCTTTGTACAAGTTTGACGAACGTATGAAACATCTAACAACGTGCTTTTAGGACTCTAAACCAAGTTTAATGCAACATGAGAGCTTATAAGTTCCTCAATGAGCTTTATACAAGTTTGACGAACTTATGAAACATCTAACAACGCGTTTCTAGGACTCTAAACCAAGTTTCATGCAACATGAGTGCTTCTAAGTTCCTCAATGAGCTTTGTACAAGTTTCACGAACTTATGAAACATCTAACAACGCGTTTCTAGGACTCTAAACAAAGTTTCATGCAACATGAGAGCTTATAAGTTCCTCAATGAGTTTTGTACAAGTTTCACGAACTTATGAAACATCTAACAACGCGTTTCTAGGACTCTAAACCAAGTTACATGCAACATGAGTTCTTATAAGTTCCTCAATGAGCTTTGTACAAGTTTGACGAACGTATGAAACTTCTAACAACGTGCTTTTAGGACTCTAAACCAAGTTTAATGCAACATGAGAGCTTCTAAGTTCCTCAATGAGCTTTATACAAGTTTGACGAACTTATGAAACATCTAACAACGCGTTTCTAGGACTCTAAACCAAGTTTCATGCAACATGAGTGCTTATAAGTTCCTCAATGAGCTTTGTACAAGTTTCACGAACTTATGAAACATCTATCAACGCGTTTCTAGGACTCTAAACCAAGTTACATGCAACATGAGTTCTTATAAGTTCCTCAACGAGCTTTGTACAAGTTTGACGAACGTATGAAACATCTAACAACGCGGTTTCTAGGATTCTAAACCAAGTTACATGCAACATGAGTTCTTATAAGTTCCTCAATGAGCTTTGTATATTGAAGAGACTAAGGCGCTTATCCGGATACATTGTCCAATCAAGATAAGTGCCCATACTTGTGGACCAAGCATTGGCCAAAGTATTCTCTTAACATAGTTACCGTTACAAAGGGAAGGTTACAAAGAAAAGGATCTAGAAACAATAAGACCGTTGCCAAGTAGAGCCGTTGGACAAAGTCACATGTGCGCCATAAGGGCGCGTGTATCCAACTCGGCCGTACACTCACGGGTTAACTTAAGAAGGCGCGGCCACAAGTGTGATAGTGACGGGTGGCGCGGCTAAACGTGTAGATGTGGACTGATTTGGAATATTCCCATGATACCATTTCTAGGCGACATTGTTTTGTTTATTTATACTCCTCTCTTTGTAAACAACAATCTTTATCCAATCTCAATGAAACTTATCCGATTCAATCTCTCTCTCTCATTACTCTCTCTCTCTTGTTCTTGAGGTTCTTCATAGAACTCAAGAACACAAACACTTAAACACTTCTAATTCTTATCAAAAACTATGAAGAAACAAGAAGTGAGGAACCAACTCAAGAAACCCACCTTGATCATGAGGGGGAGAACAATGAGCAAGCCGGTACTCAAGAACCAACTACGTCCGGGGGAGAGTCAAATGGTCAAGAAGAACCACAAGCCTCAACCGAGACTAATACTCAACAACAAAGTGATCAAGAAGTTCATGACCAAGGTGTGTCCCAAGAAGAAGAGCCGCTGGTTCTAAGAAGGAGCACTAGAGTCAAGAGACATCCATCCAATTGGGTCAACACTAGGGTGTACTTTAACAACAAAGCCGAGGCACATCCGACTCAAGCCGTGTGTTCTCTTGCAAGATTTCCAAAGGAACATCAAGCCTTTACCACCTCCATGGATCAACAAGTTATTCCAAGGACTTATGAAGAGGCAATGAAGGAGGAAGTTTGGGTTAAAGCGGTTGAAGCCGAGAACAAGGCCATGGAAGACAATGAAACTTTCTATGAAACCAACCTACCAAAAGGGAAGAAGGCCGTGAGCTCAAGATATGTCTTCACCATCAAATATCTAAGTAATGGAGAGATAGAGAGACACAAGGCAAGATTGGTAGCAAGAGGCTTCACTCAAACTTATGGAGAGGACTACCTAGACACATTTGCCCCCGGTTGCAAAACTCCACACGGTTCGGGTAATCTTATCACTTGCCACTAACCTATCATGGGATCTCTTCCAAATGGATGTGAAGAATGCCTTCCTACAAGGAGAGCTTGAAGAGGAAGTCTACATGACTCCACCACCTGGCCTAGAAATCACTCCCGGAAAGTCCTACGGTTAAGAAAAGCCATCTACGGCCTCAAGCAATCACCTAGAGCTTGGTATCACAAGCTTAGCTCAACATTGATGGCAAAAGGATTCAAGAGATCACAAGCCGAGCATACCCTCTTCACCCTACAAAACCAAGAAGGTATAGTAGTGGTACTAGTGTATGTAGACGACATCATCATCTCCGGAAACAACAAGGGAGGTATTCAAGAAACTAAATCTTTCCTTAAATCTAAATTTGATATTAAGGACTTAGGTACTCTTAAGTACTTCCTTGGGATTGAAGTGTGTAGATCTAGAGAAGGTCTATTTCTTTCCCAAAGGAAGTACACCCATGATCTTTTAAGTGTTGTCAATATGATAGGTACAAAGGTGGCTAAGACTCCCCTTGAAGACGGCTACAAGAACATTCAAGAAGGTAGTGAGGATGATCAACCGTACCGAGACCCAATGCTCTATAGACGGCTAGTGGGTAAGCTCATCTACTTGACGATCACTAGACCGGACCTATGCTTTGCCGTGAACCAAGTCTCCCAACACATGCAAAAGCCGAAGCAACACCATTGGAACATGATCATGAGGATCTTGGGCTATCTCAAAGGAACCTCAAGTTTGGGTATTTGGATGGGTTGCAACAAGAACACGGAGGTCATTGGATATTGTGACGCGGAATATGCCGGGGATCTAGAGAGTAGACGGTCAACCACCGGCTATTGCACTTTCATTGGTGGCAACCTTGTCACACGGAAGACAAAGAAACAAAAGATAGTATCTTTCTCAACCGTCGAAGCCGAGTATAGAGCCATGAGGAAGTTGACTCAAGAACTCATGTGGCTAAAGAGCTTGCTAGGGGATTTGGGACTCAAGATTGAAGCGCCAATGACCATGCATTGTGACAATCAAGCGGCTATCCACATAGCAACTAACTCGGTCTACTATGAGAGGACTAAACACATAGAGGTGGATTGTCACAAGGTTAGAGAGCAAATGGTCAAGGGCACTATCCTACCTTGCTACACGAAGAGTCAAGATCAACTCGCGGACATCTTCACCAAGTCCGCAAGCTTGAAAGTTTGTGAGTCCATTCTACCAAGACTTGGACTCATCCGGGCTCTCAACGCCTAAGTCCCTAACCGTATGGTCTTGTACTCTTTTCCCTTAGGTGAGTTTTATCCCAAGTGGTTTTCTCACCAAGGTTTTTAACGAGGCAAGGTCATACGGGTTCCAAGCTTAGCCATTCCACTAGGCTAAGCTTGCGGGGGAGTATTGAAGAGACTAAGGCGCTTATCCGGATACATTGTCCAATCAAGATAAGTGCCCATACTTGTGGACCAAGCATTGGCCAAAGTATTCTCTTAACATAGTTACCGTTACAAAGGGAAGGATACAAAGAGAAGGATCTAGAAACAATAAGACCGTTGCCAAATAGAGCCGTTGGACAAAGTCACATGTGCGCCATAAGGGCGCGTGTATCCAACTCGGCCGTACACTCACGGGTTAACTTAAGAAGGCGCGGCCACAAGTGTGATAGTGACGGGTGGCGCGGCTAAACGTGTAGATGTGGACTGATTTGGAATATTCCCATGATACCATTTCTAGGCGACATTGTTTTGTTTATTTATACTCCTCTCTTTGTAAACAACAATCTTTATCCAATCTCAATGAAACTTATCCGATTCAATCTCTCTCTCTCATTACTCTCTCTCTCTTGTTCTTGAGGTTCTTCATAGAACTCAAGAACACAAACACTTAAACACTTCTAATTCTTATCAAAAACTAACATTGTACAAGTTTGACGAACGTATGAAACATCTAACAACGCGTTTCTAGGACTCTAAACCAAGTTTCATGCAACATGAGTGCTTATAAGTATCTCAATGAGATTTGTATAAGTTTCATGAACTTATGAAACATCTAACAACGCGTTTCAAGGACTCTAAATCAAGTTTCATGCAACATGAGAGCTTATAAGTTCCTCAATGAGCTTTGTACAAGTTTGACGAACGTATGAAACATCTAACAACACTTTTCTAGGACTCTAAACCAAGTTTCATGCAACATGAGTGCTTATAAGTTCCTCAATGAGCTTTGTACAAGTTTCACGAACTTATGAAACATCTAACAACGCGTTTCTAAGACTCTAAACCAAGTTATATGCAGCATGAGTTCTTATAAGTTCCTCAATGAGCGTTGTACAAGTTTGACGAACATATGAAACATCTAACAACGCGTTTCTAGGACTCTAAACCAAGTTCCATGCAACATGAGTGTTTATAATTGTCTCAATGAGCTTTGTACAAGATTGACGAACTTATGAAACATCTAACAACGCGTTTCTAGGACTCTAAACCAAATTTCATGCAACATGAGAGCTTATAAGTTTCTCAATGAGCTTTGTACAAGTTTGACGAACTTATGAAACATCTAACTGTTAGATTTTAAGAGAATAGACCGAGAGTATGTGAGATTTAGAAGAGAATTGATTTCGGTGTTCTTCATGTTCTTGAAGAACATAAAGAGAGATTAGAGAGAGAATAGTGGATAAACATGTTTATTAATCTCATAAAGGTTAAATTCAAAGATTACAAGGTAAAGCAAGATATATACAAAGTTAATATGACCGTTAGAAGATAAGGTCGCCAAAAGAGAGTTTGACCGGGAGAAACCGCGCGCGTCCGCGGGGAAGCGCATGTTACCGAGCGCTGACCGTACCGCGGTAAGGAAACTATCGGGCGCCGGATAAGTTTTACCGAGCTCCCACTGTACCGCGGTACGGTAAAATGGTAAGTTTTGGTTTAGACCAAAACCAGCCTCCGTCTCCACTCGTCTACCTTTCCTCCTTCATGGTTACCTCTTAAATCATCCTTCTTAGTCAATACTTTGCCTTTACGAGCTAGACTTGCACTCCAAGTCTTGTAATCTTTGAACCGGACTAAATGCCTTGGTGGATAGGCATTAGTCTTAACACTCCCCTCAAGCTTAGCCCAATGCAATGGCTAAGCTTGGAACCGCATACTTCACCTCGTTAAAACCCTCAAAGAGAAAACCACTTGGGATAAAACTCCTTGAAGGAAAAAGAGTATGAAGCATACGGTTAGGGTCTTCTAGTTTCTGGTCAAGGTAGTGAGTCCTAGCTTGGGTAGCACGTACTCACATACTTTCAGACTTGCTGACTTGGTGAAGACATCAGCTAGTTGGTCTTGGCTCTTTGTGTAGCGAGGGAAGGATAGTTCCCTTTACCATTTGTTCCCGGACTTTGTGGCAATCCATCTCTATGTGCTTTGTCCTCTCATGAAACACATAATTGGAGGCAATATGGATGGCTGCCTTGTTGTCACAGTGCATGGTGATTGGCTTCCTGATGTCTATGCCAAGATCCCCAAGGAGATTCTTCAACCACATAAGCTCTTGAGTAAGTTTCCTCATGGCTCTGTATTCGGATTCTGCACTTGAACATGACACAATCTTTTGCTTCTTGGTCTTCCAATTAACCAGATTCCCTCCAATGAAAGTGCAGTATCCTGTAGTGGATCTCCTATCATCCACATCCCCTGCATAGTCAGCATCACAATAGCCTACCACTTCTGTGTTCTGATTCCTTCCCATCCAAATGCCTTGGCTTGATGTACCTTTGAGATACTTGAGTATCCTTTGCACCATGTTCCAGTGATAAAATCTTTGGCCTTTGCATGTGTTGGCTAACCTGGTTCACAGCAAAACATATGTCAGGCCTGGTTATGGTCAAGTAGATAAACTTACCCACAATGCGCCTATAGAGCTTCTGGTCTTTGAAGGGTTGGTCTTCAAGCTCCCCTCTCTAATGACTTTGTAGGCATCCTCCAATGGTGTTCTTGCAGCCTTGGAATCCATGTGACCTGTTTCATTAAGAAGATCCAAGGTATATTTCCTTTGGGAGAGAAAGAGACCCTCTTCGGATCTACTTATCTCAATTCCAAGGAAGTATTTCATCTTCCCCAAATCTTTAATATCAAACATAGTCTTTAGATAGTTTTTAGTTTCGGCAATTCCTACCTTGTTATCCCCGAGATGACTATGTCATCCACGTAGATGAGGATAACCACCATACCTTCCTTTGATTGGAGGGTGAATAGAGTGTGATCGGCTTGACTCATCTTGAATCCCCTTGTCACTAGAGTGGTGCTGAGTTTGTGGTACCATGCTCTTGCAGATTGCTTGAGCCCATAGATGGCCTTTCTCAATCTCAACACTTTCCCTGGTGTTATAGAGTCTTCTAATCCGGGAGGTGGGGTCATGTAGACTTCTTCTTCTAACTCTCCTTGAAGGAAAGCATTCTTGACATCCATTTTCCAAAGTTCCCAATCCAGGTTCACGGCTAGAGATAGGATTACTCTTACCGTGTGGAGTTTAGCAACTGGGGCAAAAGTATCCAAATAGTCTTCACCATACGTCTGAGTAAATCCTCTTGCTACCAGTCTTGCCTTGTGCCTCTCAATGTCACCGTTGCTCGGGTACTTGATTGTGAACACATATCTTGAGCTTACTTGCCTTCTTGCCTTTAGGTAGATCAGCCTCATCCCAAGTGTGGTTACGTTCCATTGCTTGATTTTCAGCTTTTACCGCATTAACCCATACTTCATGCTCAATAGCCTCTTCATAGGTTCTTGGAACCCAATGTTGTTCTATTTTGGTGATGAAAGCTTGATGATCATGTGGGAAAGAAGCCATGGAGCATACTGCTTGGATAGGATGGGCTACGGCATTCTGTTGAAGTAGACTCGGTGTTTTTCCGGTTTGAACTTGGCTGCTTGATCCTAGTACTTCTTCTTGGTACCATAGGAGCGACTTGATCATGTACTTCTTGATGAACCGTTTCTTCGGTGGCTTGAGTATCCTCTGGTTCTCCTTGATACTCTTCTTGAGTATCAGGTTCTTCCCTTTGATCCTCATGACCTCTTTGATCATCATAAGTTTTAGGTTCAGGTTCTTGTGTATCTTCATTGTTCCCCCCTTCATGATCAAGGTGGGAGTCTTGATGCACAGGTTGTTGAGTAGATTCTGTTCTTGTTACTTCATTGATGTCCATTCCCAAATTCCTCATTAGGTTCTTAAGACTAGTTGCTCTATCTGTGGCAGATTCAGGAATATCCTTAACACTTTCCCAAGTGTTGTCCTGATAGCAACTCTGTCCTTCAATGAACTTAACATCTCTTGAGACAAGGACTCTTCTTGTTTCAGGGACATAACATTTGTATCCCTTCTGTGTGCTTGAGTAGCCTATGAACATAGCTTTTGTGCTCTTTGCATCTAGCTTGTTCCGTTGCTCTCCTGGCACAAAGACAAAGCACACACAACCAAACACTCTTAGGTGGTTTATAAAGGGTTTAGCTTTATTCAATACCTGATATGGTGATTGGTTTTCCAATATTTGTGTTGGTGTTCTGTTGATAAGGTAGCAAGCTGTGGATACAGCATCCGACCAAAAACGTCTAGGTACATTCATGTGGAACATCATGGATCTTGTGACTTCCATCAAGTGCCTATTCTTCCTCTCGGCAACGCCATTTTGTTGAGGAGTGTAGGGGCAGCTTGTTTGGTGCAAGATCCCATGTTTTTCCATATGTTCTTTGAAGGCATTGCTTGTGTATTCCCCACCATTATCTGATCTAAAACACTTAATCTTTGCATTATATTGGTTAGTGATATAGTTTTGAAAGTTTTTGAAAGCGTCTAACACCCTATCTTTTGAAGGAAGCAAAGTTAGCCAAGTATATTTTGATTTCTCATCAATAAAAGTCACAAAATATGCTTGGTTTTCTCTAGATTTGCAAGGTGAAGACCATACATCAGAATGCACAAGGTCAAAACATTTTTCATAAACCATTTTAGAGTTTGAAAAGACAGACTTATGGTGCTTGCCTAAAATGCAAGACTCACAAGTGTTATGATCAAAAGAAACATTTGGCAAAAGAGTTTTTAAAGCTTTGACATGCGGATGACCTAATCTATAGTGCCATAAAACATTGTTAGCCTCAGCCAAAACAGAATTAAAAGCAGAATGAAAAACAGAGCTTGACACATCTTTGTCAAGGATGTAGAGAGATCTCCCCTGGTGATCCCCTTCCCAATCACTTCTTTACTTTCAATATCCTGAAATATGACTTCATTAGGACTAAAAATAACATTACAATTGAGATCACAAGCAATTCTTTTAACCGAGATAAGATTGGATGTAAAGCTGGGCATGTACAAGGCTAGAGAATCTCTATTGAACAACCTAAGATTACCTAATCCTGTCACAGGGATTCTACTACCATTAGCAATAATCACATTCCCTAGGGCAGGTTTAACATCAGTAATCAAGTTCTTATTGCTAATCATATGGTGAGATGCTCAAGAGTCAATAATGATAGGTTTTATAGGTTTCTCAATTACTTGAGCACTAAGAGAGTAAAGAGAATCCATACCGAACCCTTAAGGGCTTTGATGAGTGCCTCCAAGTCAGATTTCCTTACGTACTCATCTGTGTAAGGCACAATCGCCGTGGATTCCTCTTCCTTATCTTTGGAGCTCATGGTACTAGTGCTAGGACCGGTTGCATCTTCACTTGAGAGATTTGCCTTGGCATCCTTGAATTTGGCCGGCTTGAGATGGGGGTTTAAGATCCAGCATTTGTCCTTGGAGTGCCCTTTCTTCTTGCAATGATCACATAGAGTGGCTCTTCTTTCCTAATACGTCTTGGAGCTTGACTTGTATGCTACTTTGTTGGCGGTGACCAGCTCTTTCTTGTTGCCGAATAGCTCAATAGATCCTTGCTCTCTTTGTAACGAGCACACACTTCCTCAAGGTTGGGCGAGTATCCGAACGGAGTAAGTGCTTGATCACATCTTTGTAGCTACTATTGAGTGTTAGGAGAAGACCAAAGACTTTGTCTTGCTCTCTACGCTCATTAAGGGTCTTGGGATCAACACTACTCGGACGTAACATCTCTAGTTCTGCCCATAGACTTCTAAACCTTCCAAAATGTTTAGTGAACTCCATATCATCCTGGTTTAGATCGTTAATCGCCTTCTTGACCTCATATACCCGGCTAAGATTGGAAATATTACCATAAACCGTTTGGAGGGTATCCCAAAGATCCTTAGCACTCTCACAGTATGAGTAAGCTTCAAGGATAGACGAATCCAGAGATCCTTGTATGATTCCTAACACCTTTTGGTCCTCTTGGAAACATTTGTTTTCTTCGGTGAGGGATTCACTCTCCGTGAGAGTGATATCCGAGATTGTTGCTTGTGATTTGAGAATGTGGTTCCAGAGACCACGACCACATAGAGCAATCTTCACGGTCCTTGCCCATAAGAGATAGTTAATCCCTTTAAGAGTTACCGGACAAGAGATCTTCTTATGTTCCTTGTCCTCCATGAAGAAAGATGATGACTTTTGGTTTTGAATCGAGTAAAGATTGAAACTTTAGAGAGAAAACAGAGTCGAGATCTAGAAAGCTTGTGTTTTGGATAGAGACTGAGAGGAAAATATATAAAGTTTGGATCTTTATATGTTTTTCAAGTCACAAAAGGCACAAAGCTAGAAACTTTGAACTAGATCTGGGAAAAACAGAGAATTTTATGAATCCGAAGTCTAGATCTTAAGGAATCCGACTTCTTTTGGATGAAAGCTTTTGTGTATAGGATAGAAACAAGCTTCACAATGAAAAAGTTTGAATCTTTGACACAAAAACGAGAAGAACAAGAGAAAGATTAGACCTTTATGAACACGGAGAATGAAAAACAGAGAGTATAAGGATGCGGAAGCTAGATTAATGGTTCAAGAGCAAGTTTGCTCTGATACCATGTTAGATTTTAAGAGAATAAACCGAGAGTATGTGAGATTTAGAAGAGAATTGATTTCGGTGTTCTTCATGTTCTTGAAGAACATAAAGAGAGATTAGAGAGAGAATAGTGGATAAACATGTTTATTAATCTCATAAAGGTTAAATTCAAAGATTACAAGGTAAAGCAAGATATATACAAAGTTAATATGACCGTTAGAAGATAAGGTCGCCAAAAGAGAGTTTGACCGGGAGAAACCGCGCGCGTCCGCGGGGAAGCGCATGTTACCGAGCGCTGACCGTACCGCGGTAAGGAAACTATCGGGCGCCGGATAAGTTTTACCGAGCTCCCAATGTACCGCGGTACGGTAAAATGGTAAGTTTTGGTTTAGACCAAAACCAGCCTCCGTCTCCACTCGTCTACCTTTCCTCCTTCATGGTTACCTCTTAAATCATCCTTCTTAGTCAATACTTTGCCTTTACGAGCTAGACTTGCACTCCAAGTCTTGTAATCTTTGAACCGGACTAAATGCCTTGGTGGATAGGCATTAGTCTTAACACTAACAACGCGTTTCTAGGACTCTAAACCAAGTTTCATGCAACATGAGTGCTGATAAGTATCTCAATCAGCTTTGTATAAGTTTCACAAACTTATGAAACATCTAACAACGCGTTTCTAGGACTCTAAATCAAGTTTCATGCAACATGAGAGCTTATAAGTTCCTCAATGAGCTTTGTACAAGTTTGACGAACGTATGAAACATCTAACAACGTGTTTCTAGGAATCTAAACCAAGTCTCATGCAACATGAGTGCTTATAAGTTCCTCAATGAGCATTGTACAAATTTGGCGAACGTATGAAACATCTAACAACGCGTTTATAGGACTCTAAACCAAGTTTCATGCAACATGAGTGTTTATAAGTGTCTCAATGAGCTTTGTACAAGATTGACGAACTTATGAAACATCTAACAACACGTTTCTAGGACTCTAAACCAAGTTTCATGCAACATGAGGTCTTATAAGTATCTCAATGAGCTTTGTATAAGTTTGACGAACTTATAAAACATCTAACAACTCGTTTCTAGGACTCTAAACCAAGTTTCATGCAACATGAGAGCTTATAAGTTCCTCAATGAGATTTGTACAAGTTTGACGAACGTATGAAACATCTAAAAACGTGTTTTTAGGACTCTAAACCAAGTTTAATGCAACATTAGAGCTTATAAGTTCCTCAATGAGCTTTATACAAGTTTGACGAACTTATGAAACATCTAACAACGCGTTTCTAGGACTCTAAACAAAGTTTCATGCAACATGAGTGCTTATAAGTTCCTCAATGAGCTTTGTACAAGTTTCACGGACTTATGAAACATCTAACAACGCGTTTCTAGGACTCTAAACCAAGTTACATGTACCATGAGTTCTTATAAGATCCTCAATGAGCTTTGTACAAGTTTGACGAACGTATGAAACATCTAACAACGCGTTTCTAGTACTCTAAACCAAGTTTCATGCAACATGAGTGCTTATAAGTATCTCAATGAGCTTTGTATAAGTTTCACGAACTTATGAAACATCTAACAACGAGTTTCTAGGACTCTAAATCAAGTTTCATGCAACATGAGAGGTTATAAGTTCCTCAATGAGCTTTGTACAAGTTTGACGAACGTATGAAACATCTAACAACGCGTTTCTAGGACTCTAAACCAAGTTTCATGCAAGATGAGTGCTTATAAGTTCCTCAATGAGCTTTGTACAAGTTTGACAAACGTATGAAACATCTAACAACGCGTTTCTAAAACTCTAAACCAAGTTTCATGCAAGATGAGTGCTTATAATTTCCTCAATAAGCTTTGTACAAGTTTGACGAACGTATGAAACATCTAACAAATCGTTTCTAGGACTCTAAACCAAGTTTCATGCAAAATGAGAGCTTATAAGTTCCTCAATGAGCTTTGTACAAGTTTGACGAACTTATGAAACATCTAACAACGCGTTTCTAGGACTCTAAACCAAGTTTCATGCAACATGAGTGCTTATAAGTATCTCAATGAGCTTTGTATAAGTTTGACGAACTTATGAAACATCTAAGAACTCGTTTCTAGGACTCTAAACCAAGTTTAATGCAACATGAGAGCTTATAAGTTCCTCAATGAGCTTTATACAAGTTTGACGAACTTATGAAACATCTAACAACGCGTTTCTAGGACTCTAAACCAAGTTTCATGCAACATGAGTGCTTATAAGTTCCTCAATGAGCTTTGTACAAGTTTCACGAACTTATGAAACATCTAACAACGCATTTCTAGGACTCTAAACCAAGTTACATGCAACATGAGTTCTTATAAGTTCCTCAATGAGCTTTGTACAAGTTTCACGAACTTATGAAACATCTAACAACGCGTTTCTAGGACTCTTAACCAAGTTACATGCAACATGAGTTCTTATAAGTTCCTCAATGAGCTTTTTACAAGTTTGACGAACGTATGAAACATCTAACAAATCGTTTCTAGGACTCTACACCAAGTTTCATGCAACATGAGAGCTTATAAGTTCCTCAATGAGCTTTGTACAAGTTTGACGAACGTATGAAACATCTAACAACGTGTTTCTAGGACTCTAAACCAAGTTTCATGCAACATGAGTGCTTATAAGTTACTCAATAAGCTTTGTACAAATTTCAAGAACTTATGAAACATCTAACAACGCGTTTCTAGGACTCTAAACAAAGTTTCATGCAAGATGAGTGCTTATAAGTTCCTCAATGAGCTTTGTACAAGTTTGACAAACGTATGAAACATCTAACAACGCGTTTCTAAAACTCTTAACCAAGTTTCATGCAAGATGATTGCTTATAAGTTCCTCAATAAGCTTTGTACAAGTTTGACGAACGTATGAAACATCTAACAAATCGTTTCTAGAACTCTAAACCAAGTTTCATGCAACATGAGAGCTTATAAGTTCCTCAATGAGCTTTGTACAAGTTTGACGAACTTATGAAACATCTAACAACGCGTTTCTAGGACTCTAAACCAAGTTTCATGCAACATGAGTGCTTATAAGTATCTCAATGAGCTTTGTATAAGTTTGACGAACTTATGAAACATCTAACAACGCGTTTCTAGGACTCTAAACCAAGAATTATGCAACATGAGTGCTTATAAGTTCCTCAATGAGCTTTGTACAAGTTTCACGAACTTATGAAACATCTAATAACGCGTTTCTAGGACTCTAAACCAAGTTACATGCAACATGAGTTCTTATAAGTTCCTCAACGAGCTTTGTACAAGTTTGACGAACGTATGAAACATCTAACAACGCGGTTTCTAGGACTCTAAACCAAGTTACATGCAACATGAGTTCTTATAAGTTCCTCAATGAGCTTTGTACAAGTTTGACAAACGTATGAAACATCTAACAACGGATTTCTAGGACTCGAAACCAAGTTTCATGCAACATGAGTGCTTAAAAGTATCTCAATGAGCTTTGTATAAGTTTGACGAACTTATAAAACATCTAACAACTCGTTTCTAGGACTCTAAACCAAGTTTCATGCAACATGAGAGCTTATAAGTTCCTCAATGAGATTTGTACAAGTTTGACGAACGTATGAAACATCTAAAAACGTGTTTTTAGGACTCTAAACCAAGTTTAATGCAACATTAGAGCTTATAAGTTCCTCAATGAGCTTTATACAAGTTTGACGAACTTATGAAACATCTAACAACGCGTTTCTAGGACTCTAAACAAAGTTTCATGCAACATGAGTGCTTATAAGTTCCTCAATGAGCTTGGTACAAGTTTCACGGACTTATGAAACATCTAACAACGCGTTTCTAGGACTCTAAACCAAGTTACATGTACCATGAGTTCTTATAAGATCCTCAATGAGCTTTGTACAAGTTTGACGAACGTATGAAACATCTAACAACGCGTTTCTAGGACTCTAAACCAAGTTTCATGCAACATGAGTGCTTATAAGTATCTCAATGAGCTTTGTATAAGTTTCACGAACTTATGAAACATCTAACAACGAGTTTCTAGGACTCTAAATCAAGTTTCATGCAACATGAGAGGTTATAAGTTCCTCAATGAGCTTTGTACAAGTTTGACGAACGTATGAAACATCTAACAACGCGTTTCTAGGACTCTAAACCAAGTTTCATGCAAGATGAGTGCTTATAAGTTCCTCAATGAGCTTTGTACAAGTTTGACAAACGTATGAAACATCTAACAACGCGTTTCTAAAACTCTAAACCAAGTTTCATGCAAGATGAGTGCTTATAAGTTCCTCAATAAGCTTTGTACAAGTTTGACGAACGTATGAAACATCTAACAAATCGTTTCTAGGACTCTAAACCAAGTTTCATGCAAAATGAGAGCTTATAAGTTCCTCAATGAGCTTTGTACAAGTTTGACGAACTTATGAAACATCTAACAACGCGTTTCTAGGACTCTAAACCAAGTTTCATGCAACATGAGTGCTTATAAGTATCTCAATGAGCTTTGTATAAGTTTGACGAACTTATGAAACATCTAAGAACTCGTTTCTAGGACTCTAAACCAAGTTTAATGCAACATGAGAGCTTATAAGTTCCTCAATGAGCTTTATACAAGTTTGACGAACTTATGAAACATCTAACAACGCGTTTCTAGGACTCTAAACCAAGTTTCATGCAACATGAGTGCTTATAAGTTCCTCAATGAGCTTTGTACAAGTTTCACGAACTTATGAAACATCTAACAACGCATTTCTAGGACTCTAAACCAAGTTACATGCAACATGAGTTCTTATAAGTTCCTCAATGAGCTTTGTACAAGTTTCACGAACTTATGAAACATCTAACAACGCGTTTCTAGGACTCTTAACCAAGTTACATGCAACATGAGTTCTTATAAGTTCCTCAATGAGCTTTTTACAAGTTTGACGAACGTATGAAACATCTAACAAATCGTTTCTAGGACTCTACACCAAGTTTCATGCAACATGAGAGCTTATAAGTTCCTCAATGAGCTTTGTACAAGTTTGACGAACGTATGAAACATCTAACAACGTGTTTCTAGGACTCTAAACCAAGTTTCATGCAACATGAGTGCTTATAAGTTACTCAATAAGCTTTGTACAAATTTCAAGAACTTATGAAACATCTAACAACGCGTTTCTAGGACTCTAAACAAAGTTTCATGCAAGATGAGTGCTTATAAGTTCCTCAATGAGCTTTGTACAAGTTTGACAAACGTATGAAACATCTAACAACGCGTTTCTAAAACTCTTAACCAAGTTTCATGCAAGATGATTGCTTATAAGTTCCTCAATAAGCTTTGTACAAGTTTGACGAACGTATGAAACATCTAACAAATCGTTTCTAGAACTCTAAACCAAGTTTCATGCAACATGAGAGCTTATAAGTTCCTCAATGAGCTTTGTACAAGTTTGACGAACTTATGAAACATCTAACAACGCGTTTCTAGGACTCTAAACAAAGTTTCATGCAACATGAGTGCTTATAAGTATCTCAATGAGCTTTGTATAAGTTTGACGAACTTATGAAACATCTAACAACGCGTTTCTAGGACTCTAAACCAAGAATTATGCAACATGAGTGCTTATAAGTTCCTCAATGAGCTTTGTACAAGTTTCACGAACTTATGAAACATCTAATAACGCGTTTCTAGGACTCTAAACCAAGTTACATGCAACATGAGTTCTTATAAGTTCGTCAACGAGCTTTGTACAAGTTTGACGAACGTATGAAACATCTAACAACGCGGTTTCTAGGACTCTAAACCAAGTTACATGCAACATGAGTTCTTATAAGTTCCTCAATGAGCTTTGTACAAGTTTGACAAACGTATGAAACATCTAACAACGGATTTCTAGGACTCGAAACCAAGTTTCATGCAACATGAGTGCTTAAAAGTATCTCAATGAGCTTTGTACAAGTTTGACGAACGTATGACACATCTAACAACGTGTTTCTAGGACTCTAAACAAAGTTTAATGCAACATGAGAGCTTATAAGTTCCTCAATGAGCTTTATACAAGTTTGACGAACTTATGAAACATCTAACAACGCGTTTCTAGGACTCTAAACCAAGTTTCATGCAACATGAGTGCTTATAAGTTCCTGAATGAGCTTTGTACAAGTTTCACGAACTTATGAAACATCTAACAACGCGTTTCTAGGACTCTAAACCAAGTTACATGCAACATGAGTTCTTATAAGTTCCTCAATGAGCTTTGTACAAGTTTGACGAACGTATGAAACATCTAACAACACGTTTCTAGGACTCTAAACCAAGTTTCATGCAACATGAGTGCTTATAAGTATCTCAATGAGCTTTGTATAAGTTTCACGAACTTATGAAACATCTAACAACGCGTTTCTAGGACTATAAATCAAGTTTCATGCAACATGAGAGCTTATAAGTTTTTCAATGAGCTTTGTACAAGTTTCACAAAATTATTAAACATCTAACAACGCGTTTCTAGGACTCTAAACCAAGTTTCATGCAACATGAGTGCTTATAAGTTCATCAATGAGCTTTGTACAAGTTTGACAAACGTATGAAACATCTAACAACGCGTTTCTAAAACTCTAAACCAAGTTTCATGCAAGATGAATGCTTATAAGTTCCTCAATAAGCTTTGTACAAGTTTGACGAACGTATGAAACATCTAACAAATCGTTTCTAGGACTTTAAACCAAGTTTCATGCAACATGAGAGCTTATAAGTATCTCAATGAACTTTGTATAAGTTTGACGAACTTATGAAACATCTAAGAACTCGTTTCTAGGACTCTAAACCAAGTTTCATGCAAGATGAATGCTTATAAGTTCCTCAATAAGCTTTGTACAAGTTTGACGAACGTATGAAACATCTAACAAATCGTTTCTAGGACTCTAAACTAAGTCTCATGCAACATGAGAGCTTATAAGTTCCTCAATGAGCTTTGTACAAGTTTGACGAAGATATGAAACATCTAACAACGCGTTTCTAGGACTCTAAACAAAGTTTCATGCAACATGAGTGCTTTTAAGTTCCTCAATGAGCTTTGTACAAATTTCAAGAACTTATGAAACATCTAACAACGCGTTTCTAGGACTCTAAACAAAGTTTCATGCAAGATGAGTGCTTATAAGTTCCTCCATGAGCTTTGTACAAGTTTGACAAACGTATGAAACATCTAACAACGCGTTTCTAAAACTCTAAACCAAGTTTAATGCAAGATGAGTGCTTATAAGTTCCTCAATAAGCTTTGTACAAGTTTGACGAACGTATGAAACATCTAACAAATCATTTCTAGGACTCTAAACCAAGTTTCATGCAACATGAGAGCTTATAAATTCCTCAATGAGCTTTGTACAAGTTCGACGAACTTATGAAATATCTAACAACACGTTTCTAGGACTCTATACCAAGTTTCATGCAACATGAGTGCTTATAAGTATCTCAATGAGCTTTGTATAAGTTTGACGAACTTATGAAACATCAAAGAACTCGTTTCTAGGACTCTAAACCAAGTTTCATGTAACATGAGAGCTTATAAGTTCCTCAATGAGCTTTGTACAAGTTTGACGAACGTATGAAACATCTAACAACGTGTTTTTAGGACTCTAAACCAAGTTTAATGAAACATGAGAGCTTATAAGTTCCTCAATGAGCTTTATACAAGTTTCACGAACTTATGAAACATCTAACAACGCGTTTCTAGGACTCTAAACCAAGTTACATGCAACATGAGTTCTTATAAGTTCCTCAATGAGCTTTGTACAAGTTTGACGAACGTATGAAACACCTAACAAATCGTTTCTAGGATTCTAAACCAAGTTTCATGCAACATGAGTTCTTATAAGTTCCTCAATGAGCTTTGTACAAGTTTGACGAACTTATGAAACATCTAACAACGCGTTGCTAGGACTCTAAACCAAGTTTCATGCAACATGAGTGCTTATAAGTATCTCAATGAGCTTTGTATAAGTTTGGCGAACTTATGAAACATCTAAGAACTCGTTTCTAGGACTCTAAACCAAGTTTCATGCAACATGAGAGCTTATAAGTTCCTCAATGAGCTTTGTACAAGTTTGACGAACGTATGAAACATCTAACAACGTGTTTTTAGGACTCTAAACCAAGTTTAATGCAACATGAGTGCTTATAAGTTCCTCAATGAGCTTTGTACAAGTTTGACGAACGTATGAAACATCTAACAACGTGTTTTTAGGACTCTAAACCAAGTTTAATGCAACATGAGTGCTTATAAGTTCCTCAATGAGTTTTGTATAAGTTTCACGAACTTATGAAACATCTAACAACGCGTTTCTAGGACTCTAAACCAAGTTACATGCAACATGAGTTCTTATAAGTTCCTCAATGAGCTTTGTACAAGTTTGAGGAACGTATGAAACATCTAAAAACGCGGTTAAAGGACTCTAAACCAAGTTTCATGCAACATGAGTGTTTATAAGTGTCTCAATGAGCTTTGTACAAGATTGACGAACTTATGAAACATCTAACAACGCGTTTCTAGGACTCTAAACCAAGTTTCATGCAACATGAGTGCTTATAAGTATCTCAATGAGCTTTGTATAAGTTTGACGAACTTATGAAACATCTAACAACTCGTTTCTAGGAATCTAAACCAAGTTTCATGCAACATGAGAGCTTATAAGTTCCTCAATGAGCTTTGTACAAGTTTGACGAACGTATGAAACATCTAACAACGTGTTTTTAGGCGTCTAAACCAAGTTTAATGCAACATTAGAGCTTATAAGTTCCTCAATGAGCTTTATACTGTTGAGGATAAATTGTCAAGGATCAAGATACATCAAGAGAGGGAAAATATAGTTGAGGCGTGTAGTCGACTAATATAGTTGAGTCATGTAGTCGACTACATCGCAAGACTAAAGAGCCGTTAGAGCTATGGACCAATGGACAAAGGAGTGTTCAAATTTGAATTCTAGCCGTTGGAGACTTCTCTTGTTGCTCTTTTCTTCATATACTCTTGATAGACTCTTGTAAACTCTCTAAGGAATTAATTCCTCCTATTATCAATAAAGGCTGAAACTTTTCCCATTAATTCTCTTAATTCTTCTTAATCTCTTCTTAATCCAATCTAGACTTTCACAAATCATCATGGTATCGAGCGTAATAGCTCCTAATCTCTCTATTCCGCAAATCTTTTCTTGTTTTTGAGCACTCACAAAGCTCAAAAGCATTTGGTGTTCTTCCTTTAAGCATCACAAAGCTTAAAGTTTCCACCTTTCTTCTTAAATCTCTTGACTTGAAGCATCACAAAGCTTAAAGTCATCATCTTTGAATCTCAAACATACTCAAGACATCATGGAAGACACTCAAGTTTCGATCTATCAAGGCTCAAAGTTTGGTTTGCCCTCGGTGATTCTCAAAGGAAGCAATTATCTCCTTTGGACTCGGACCATCAAGACCGTTCTTGGAGGCCGAGGACTTTTGAAGCACATCACCAAGACCCAAGACCCAATCAACCCGGATAGATCTCTTGGTGATGAAGACTTGACCGAGGAGGAAGAGAAATGGTTCCAAGAAGTTCAACGAGTGCTAGGAATCATACAACACACTCTAGATCCGGCGATCCTTGAGGCTTACTCTTATTGTGAGACGGCTAAGGAGCTTTGGGATACACTCAAGAACATCTATGGGAATGTATCCAATCTAAGCCGAGTGTATGAGGTAAAGAAAGCTCTCAACAATCTCTCTCAAGAAGATACCGAACTCACCGCCCACTATGGAAAGTTCCGAGCTTTATGGGCGGAGCTAGAGATGCTAAGGCCGAGCTCTATAGATGTGAAGGTGATTAACGAGAGGAAGGAGCAAGACAAAGTCTTCGGACTTCTCTTGACTCTTAACTCGAATTATAAGGACCTAATCAAACATCTCTTAAGAGCCGACACTCTCCCATCTCTAGACTCCGTTGTCTCTCAACTCCAAAGAGAACAAGGAGGTGATGAGCTATTCGGTAAGAAGGAGATTGTCTTAGCCAACCAAGCCATTCTCAAGCCGCGTGAAGGAAGAAGGTCAATGGTGATGTGCCCCAGTACGTGGAGCCAAGCCGGCTTGAAGATCGGGAACCAGGCGTGGAACCAAGCCGATATGAAGATCGGGAACCAGACCGATATGAGGATCAGGAACCAGGCCGATATGAAGAACAGGACGCCCCGAACATGTCAGCCAATGTGCACTCCTCGGATCATACCTCACAATCTAACCGAGCTGTGTACCGGATCGACCCGCGGACGTCCGGATCAAAACTTCAACAAGATTCTCGATCAAACGACCGAGCTGACCAAACTGGAAGTTATCCGCGACGATCAACTCGATCTTCTAAGACTAATGGATCCGAGGCCGACCGAGGTTTCTCCCTTCTGAACCATTTGGCCCGTACCGCATGTGCTGATGGCCGTGTTGATGAACTGACCGGGCCCTTTGATCAGATTTCGCACTTTGATCGTCTTGATTTCTCCAAGGCCAGGATTCTCAAGCTTTCAAGGGACTTAGGCCGCACTTGGACTGAATCAGTCCGTGAAGAACTTCCAGCCGATCGTACTTACCGTCCCGTGTGCGTACTACTCCTGACCGCGGCGCATGACACATCGAGCATGGACTAAGGAGCCGAAAAGTCATAAGGCAGCCGAAGGGTCATTCTTGGCCAAGTCAAACAATAATTTCCGCGCCATCATAAATTTTAGTCAAAGACCTCTTTTTCGATGCATTGTTTTCCACATTCCCTATTTATGTCTTTGACTAGAAAACTCTATAAATATGTAATCCTTTCATAGGAATAAGATATCGAATTTTGTATCAACTTTTAGAGTTTCACTCTTTGTTCTTTGAAAGAACTTTTCTTGTTTCTTGGTGAGTCATATCCAAGCAAACACTCCTCAAATCGTTGGACTTGTGCGTCATATCAAGCAACGACGAGAGAACCTTCACGTGGCACTACTAAAAAAAATTCATATAGCCACGGTCGTATCGGTGGCTATAGCATTAAATCCGTGGCTATACGTTCGTGGCTAAAAAATTTCGTGGCAAATCGTGACTAAATAGCCACAGATTTTTGCTATAGCCACCAATACGGCTGTGGCTATATGACTTTTTTTTAGTAGTGTGGTCTTGTGCGTCATATCAAGCACCATTTGAAGTCGGGAATATCAAAGGCCTTTCCGCATCCTTTGTGCGACCCTTCAATCCATCTAGTTCTCCTTCCGGAGTCCATATCCAAAACCGTACCATTAGAGTGATCCCGTTCCTAGGGTCCTTCAAGTGGTATCGAGCCACTCTTACGGTATTTTCTAATTCATTTCATCTTCTCATCTTTTCATCTTCTTCTTTCTTCAATAAACACTTCTTATTCTACCTATCTTAAATCCGGGCCCCTCATTACCATCCGATTATAAAAAAAAAAAAAAAAAAAAAAGAAAAGACAAAAGAAAAGAAAAAGTTTCAAATTCATATTTACGGATTGGTGGTGGAAGAGAAAGCCTGCTTGGTGAGGAGAAATCCAGCCTTTGAGGTGGTTAAAACGGATTCCAAACACAAAATCTCTTATCTTTCTATCTTAAAGAAAATTCCCTTTTTGTTTGCTTAGACTTGTCCATTGGGATTCCTAGATTCGTTCTTCTTAGAACCTTGAGTGGAAACTCGTTTGTGAGATCACCAAAAATCTGAGGGAAACACTTGAGTGGGCGAGGATCAAACACTTGAGAGAGTGAGAATTTTTATCTAACGTTTGTTGTTTAAGAACTTTCAGGAACCATGAGTAGTGACGAAGAAAGAAACCGACCCGAAAACTCTAACCATGGATTATCTAATTTTCAAATGCGTGTTTTAAATGATTCTATGGCTAACATGATGAATGCAGGTTTAGAACAGATTCACCAACGACTTGATGAGCTTCAAACCAGCCGACAAACTCATAATAGGACCGAAGCAAGAAGAGGTCGCCCAAGTAGGCGCTACCGGTCCAACGATGAGATCAACGAGGAAGACGTCCAAGAGGATGAAGACCGATCAACCAACCGGCCCAGGAGAGGTCAACGAAACCGAGAGCAAGGTGATTTCAATCCATTTGCTAGGAACGATAACGTTAATAATCACCTAGGAGGATTAAAACTGAAAATCCCAACTTTTAGTGGTAAAAATGATCCGGATGCCTTCCTTGAGTGGGAAAGAAAAATTGAATTGGTTTTTGATTGCCAAAACTTGTCTGAAATTAAAAAGGTTAGATTGGCTGCCACTGAATTCACGGGCTATGCTATTAACTGGTATGATCAAGTTGTGACTCATAGGAGGAGAGCAGGTGAGAGACCAATTGAGACATGGGCCGAGCTTTCCATGCTGATGAGGAAGCGATTTGTTCCTACTCACTACCACCGTGAACTACACCAGAAGCTGAGGCGTTTGCTTCAAGGTACCAAGTCCGTAGAAGACTACTACCAAGATATGGAAGTCTTGATGATCAAAGCGGATGTAGAAGAGCCATTGGAAGCCACTATGGCACGGTTTCTTTCAGGACTCAACCGTGACATCCAAGATCGAATGGAGCTTCAAGAGTATGTTACTATTGAGCAGATGCTACACAAGGCCATCTTGATCGAACAACAAGTCAAAAGAAAAGGCTACTCAAAACCGACCTTTACTCCTAAACCAAGCTATCAAGACAAGGGTAAGTCGTCTACCACAACAAATAACGCTTTTAAAACTGATGCTCCTGCTCGTTTTGACAAAGGAAAGGCGATAGAGACTTCCGGCCGAGCAAGAGACATTAGGTGTTTCAAATGTCAGGGCCTAGGACATTATGCCAAGGATTGCCCAAACCAACGTGTGATGATTCTCATGGAGAATGGTGACATTGAGTCTGAGGAGGAAGAGGAAAGTAAGGAAGATTTGGGTCTTATCTTTGATGAGGAGGAAGACGCTTTCGATTATCCCCATCACGGACCGCTTCTTGTTACTCGAAGATCATTAAGTGTACAACCCAAAACCAACGACAAAGAACAAAGGGAGAATCTCTTTCACTCTCGTTGTTTAATCTCTGAAAAAGTTTGTTCTTTGATCATTGATGGAGGTAGTTGCACTAACGTGGCTAGTGACACCCTTGTAAAGAAACTTGGGCTCGCTACTCGGCCTCTTTCTCATCCTTTCAGGTTGGAATGGCTCAATGAGACCGGAGAACAATATGTCAAGGAACAAGTCACAATCCCCCTTACCATTGGACGATATGAAGATGAGGTCGTCTGCAATGTTCTGCCCATGGACGCCTGCCATATCCTTTTGGGACGCCCGTGGCAATTTGATAAGAAAGTTGTTCATGATGGTTTCACCAACCGACACTCCTTTGACCATAAAGGGAAAAAGATCACACCGGTACCGTTGACACCTTCGGAAGTTCACCAAGACCAGATCCAACTCAAAAAGAACCGGACAAAGAGACCAAATCAATTTGAACCAGAATCTTCTAAAAGAAACTCCAATTTCTTTATCAAAGAAAACCAGGTCAGGAAATCTCTTTACTCTCAAAAGCCATTTCTTTTACTTGTGTATAAGGAATCCTTGATGGCTTCATCTTCTGACCTTGCACCGGAGGTTCCGAGTGAACTTTTAGATATTTTGCAGAATTTTTCTGATGTTTTTCCAGATGAAAATCCTAAGGGATTGCCACCAATACGAGGCATTGAGCATCAGATAGATTTTGTTCCAGGCGCATCTTTGCCGAACCGGCCAGCCTATCGTACCAATCCGGTGGAGACCAAGGAGCTTCAAAAACAGATTGGAGACCTTCTTGAGAAAGGCTATATCCGAGAAAGCCTCAGTCCTTGTGTCGTGCCCGTACTACTTGTGCCCAAAAAGGATGGGACTTGGCGCATGTGTGTGGATTGCCGCGCCATCAACAACATCACGGTAAAGTATAGGCATCCCATTCCTAGACTAGACGATATGCTAGATGAGTTGCATGGTTCATGTGTTTTCTCTAAGATTGATTTGAAAAGTGGTTATCATCAGATAAGAATGAAAGAGGGTGATGAATGGAAAACGGCATTTAAAACCAAACTAGGATTATATGAATGGCTTGTGATGCCATTTGGACTTACTAATGCACCTAGTACTTTCATGCGGTTGATGAACCACGTTTTGAGATCTTTTATAGGTCATTTTGTTGTAGTTTACTTTGATGACATTCTTATTTATAGCAAAAACCTTGAAGATCATAGGAAACACTTGAAATTTGTTCTTGAAATTCTTAGGAAAGAAAGACTCTTTGCAAATCTTGGTAAATGCTCTTTTGGAACAGATCACGTGGTGTTCTTAGGTTTTGTGGTAGGTACTGATGGACTTAGGGTGGACGAGGAAAAGGTCAAGGCCATCCGTGATTGGCCAAGTCCAACAACCGTGAGTGAAGTAAGAAGTTTCCATGGACTTGCTGGATTCTATAGGCGGTTTGTCCCAAACTTCAGTACCATTGCAGCCCCATTGACTGAAGTAATCAAGAAGAATGTCGGATTCAAATGGGAACAAGTTCAAGAAGAGGCATTCCAGATTCTCAAAGGGAAGTTGACCCAAGCTCCTTTACTTGTACTTCCTGATTTTTCTAAAGCTTTTGAGATTGAATGTGATGCCTCAGGCGTGGGTATTGGTGCTGTTTTGATGCAGGAAAAGAAGCCCATTGCCTACTTCAGTGAAAAGCTTGGAGGAGCCACGCTTAACTACCCCACTTATGACCAAGAGTTGTATGCTTTGGTGAGAGCTCTTCAAACGTGGCAACACTATCTTTGGCCGAAGGAATTCATTATTCACACCGACCACCAGTCTCTAAAACATCTCAAAGGTCAGCAAAAGTTGAACAAAAGGCATGCCCGTTGGGTAGAGTTCATTGAGACCTTTCCATATGTCATAAAGTACAAGCAAGGTAAGGAAAATGTTGTGGCTGATGCCTTGTCTCGGAGGTACACTCTTCTCTCAGCTCTTGAAACTAAATTGCTTGGTTTTGAATTTATCAAGGATTTGTATGCAACCGACCATGATTTCAAGGAGATTTTTCAAAAATGTTCCAAAACGGCTTATGGAAAATATTTTCAAAATTCTGGATTTTTATTCTTTGATAACCGTTTGTGTGTGCCCCAATGTTCTTTGAGGGAGTTGTTTCTTAGGGAAGCTCATGGCGGAGGACTCATGGGACACTTTGGAATAAAGAAAACATACAAGGCGGTTTATGACCATTTCTATTGGCCAAGCTTGAAAAAGGATGTAGAAAGGATTTGTGATCGTTGTGTGGTTTGTAAGAAATCAAAGACTAAAGCATCAAATCACGGTTTGTACTCGGCCCTACCTATTCCTTCTCATCCATGGGTAGACATTTCTATGGATTTTGTGCTTGGTTTGCCTAGATCAAAAGCTGGACGAGATTCTATCTTTGTGGTTGTAGATAGATTTTCGAAAATGGCTCATTTCATTCCATGCCATAAAATTGATGATCTTTGTTCAAGTTGCTGATTTATTCTTTAGAGAAATAGTTAGGTTGCATGGAATGCCTAGGACCATTGTTTCGATCGTGATGCTAAGTTCCTTAGTTATTTTTGGAAAACTTTATGGTCTAAGTTAGGAACGAGATTGATGTTCTCAACAACTTGTCATCCTCAAACTGATGGTCAAGCGAGGTTGTGAATCGGACTTTATCCGCATTACTCGGATCATTGGTTAAAAATAATCTTAGACTTTGGGAAGAATGTTTGCCTCATGTGGAATTTGCTTATAATCATGCTATGCATTCGCTACCAAGTTCTCTCCATTTGAGGTTGTTTACGGGTTTAATCCTTTATCTCCACTTGATTTTTTACCTTTGCCTTTGAGTGAAAGAGTTAGCACAGATGGTAAAAGGAAGGCTGATACTATCAAGAAGCTGCATGAGCGAGTTCATGCCAACATTAAAACCAGGACCGAAAGCTACAAGAAATATGCCGACAAGAAAAGAAAGGAGGTGGTTTTCAAGGAGGGTGATCTTGTTTGGGTCCACCTACGGAAAGAACGGTTTCCAGAAGAAAGAAAGTCAAAACTCATGCCTAGGGTTGACGGACCATTTCAGATCCTTAGGAAGATCAACGACAACGCTTATCAACTTGATTTACAAGGTAAGTATGACATTTCTTCAAGATTTAATGTTGCTGATCTTTCTCCGTTTCATGTAGATGATCCGGATTTGTGGGCAAATCCTTTTAAAGAAGGAGGGAATGATGTGCCCCAGTACGTGGAGCCAAGCCGGCTTGAAGATCGGGAACCAGGCGTGGAACCAAGCCGATATGAAGATCGGGAACCAGACCGATATGAGGATCAGGAACCAGGCCGATATGAAGAACAGGACGCCCCGAACATATCAGCCAATGTGCACTCCTCGGATCATACCTCACAATCTAACCGAGCTGTGTACCGGATCGACCCGCGGACGTCCGGATCAAAACTTCAACAAGATTCTCGATCAAACGACCGAGCTGACCAAACTGGAAGTTATCCGCGACGATCAACTCGATCTTCTAAGACTAATGGATCCGAGGCCGACCGAGGTTTCTCCCTTCTGAACCATTTGGCCCGTACCGCATGTGCTGATGGCCGTGTTGATGAACTGACCGGGCCCTTTGATCAGATTTCGCACTTTGATCCTCTTGATTTCTCCAAGGCCAGGATTCTCAAGCGTTCAAGGGACTTAGGCCGCACTTGGACTGAATCAGTCCGTGAAGAACTTCCAGCCGATCGTACTTACCGTCCCGTGTGCGTACTACTCCTGACCGCGGCGCATGACACATCGAGCATGGACTAAGGAGCCGAAAAGTCATAAGGCAGCCGAAGGATCATTCTTGGCCAAGTCAAACAATAATTTCCGCGCCATCATAAATTTTAGTCAAAGACCTCTTTTTCGATGCATTGTTTTCCACATTCCCTATTTATGTCTTTGACTAGAAAACTCTATAAATATGTAATCCTTTCATAGGAATAAGATATCGAATTTTGTATCAACTTTTAGAGTTTCACTCTTTGTTCTTTGAAAAAACTTTTCTTGTTTCTTGGTGAGTCATATCCAAGCAAACACTCCTCAAATCGTTGGACTTGTGCGTCATATCAAGCAACGACGAGAGAACCTTCACGTGGTGGTCTTGTGCGTCATATCAAGCACCATTTGAAGTCGGGAATATCAAAGGCCTTTCCGCATCCTTTGTGCGACCCTTCAATCCATCTAGTTCTCCTTCCGGAGTCCATATCCAAAACCGTACCATTAGAGTGATCCCGTTCCTAGGGTCCTTCAAATGGTGTGTGAACATTGCAAGAAGAGAGGGCACGCGAAGGACAAGTGCTGGATCCTTCATCCCCATCTCAAACCAAGCAAGTTCTCGGAGTCCAAGGCCAATCTCACTCAAGAAGACTCGGCTAATGGAGCAAGCACTTCTAGCCAAGGCAAAGATGAAGAAGCATTAGCCGTGGCTCCTTTCACCGATGAGTATGTCCGGAAGTCGGATATTGAAGCACTCATAAAGGCCCGAAAGGGGTCCGGTATTGCTTCCTATTCCCTAAATGCTATTAAGATAGACAATGATCGTAGGATAGTCAAGCCAATAGTAGTAGATTCGGGTGCCTCTCACCATATGATTAGTAATGAGAATCTTATGAGAAATGTTAAACCGGCCTTAGGTAATGTCATTGTTGCTAATGGAAGTAAAGTACCGATAAAAGGACTAGGAGATCTTAGGTTGTTTGATAGAGATATGAAAGCCCTTTATATGCCTAGTTTCACTTCTAATCTTTTATCGGTAAAACGGATAGCTAATGAATTGAATTGCAACGTTGTGTTTGGACCTAATGGTGTAACATTTCAGGATATTGACTCAAAGAAGATCATTGGTAGAGGGAGCACCAAGGGAGATCTATATGTGCTTGATACAAATCCGACAAGCTCTCATCTATCTTTTGCTTTTAAAACCGTTTTATCCGAGGCTAATAATGTTATTTGGCATGCTAGATTAGGCCACCCTAACTCTAGAGCTCTTAAGCTTATGTTGCCTCTTGTTTCTTTTGATAATAATCTTTGTGAATCTTGCATCCTTGGTAAACATTGTAGAACCGTTTTCTCAAAGTCTTTAAAAGTTTATGAACATTGTTTTGAGTTAATCCATTCGGATGTATGGACTTCTCCGTGCGTTTCTAGAGAAAACCACAAGTACTTTGTTACTTTCATAGATGAGAAGTCCAAATTCACATGGTTAACTCTTATTTCCTCTAATGATAGAGTCTTAGACGCTTTTAAAAACTTTCAAACCTATATATCTAACCAATAAAATGCCAAGATAAAATGTTTTAGGTCGGACAATGGGGGAGAATACATGGGCCAAATGTTCAAAGATCACTTAGCAAAGCATGGGATACTTCATCAAACAAGTTGCCCATACACACCACAACAAAACGGAGTAGCCGAGAGGAAGAATAGGCACCTTATGGAAGTAGCAAGATCAATGATGTTTCATACCAATGTCCCAAAGAGATTTTGGGGAGACGCGGTGACATCGGCTTGCTACCTCATTAATAGAACTCCTACTCAAATTCTCAATAACTTATCTCCATTTGAAGTTCTAAACAATTCTAAACCTTTTATCTCTCACTTACGCGTGTTTGGGTGTGTTTGATTTGTATTGATTCCAGGGACACAAAGGAGTAAGCTAGATGCAAAGAGCCTAAAAGGAATGTTCATCGGCTACTCCACAACTCAAAAGGGTTATAAGTGCTATATACCCGAAAGAAGAAGGGTAATGGTCTCTAGAGATGTGAAGTTTCCTTGAAGGAAAAGGCTACTATGAAGAGAAGAATTGGGAGAGCATCAAGAACCTATCCACTCCTTCTCAAGATAGAGCCACCAACCTCAAGAGACTTATGGATGATCTCGGATTAAACCTCGGTGATGATAATGATGGTGAAGTACCATCAAATCCCCAAGAAACTCATCTTGATCATGAGGGGGAGAATGAAGAAGAATCGGCTATGAATGATCAAGAGGATCATGTAGTACAAGATTCATCTCAAACTCAAGCTCAAGCTGATCCGGTTCATGATCAAGATGATCATAGAGAAGATACGGTTCAAGAGAATCAACAAGAAGATGTAAATGAAGAAGTAGTGCAACATCCTCTACGGAGAAGCACTAGAATCAAGCATCCCCCATCCAATTGGGTCAATACTCGAGTCTACTTCAACAATAAAGTCGTAGCACATCCAATCCAAGCCGTATGCAATATGGTATCCTTTCCTCAAGAGCATCAAGTCTTTATGGCTAGCATTGATGAGAATTGGATACCTAAGACGTATGAAGAAGCTATGGAACATGAAGTATGGGTTCAAGCCATAGACCAAGAAGACAAAGTCATGGAGATTAATGACACTTGGTATGAGACCGACTTACCCAAAGGCAAGAGGACGGTTAGCTCTCGGTATGTCTTTACTATCAAGTACAAGAGTAACGGAGAGATAGAAAGACACAAGGCTCGGCTAGTGGCAAGGGGTTTTACTCAAACCTATGGTGAGGATTATCTTGAGACCTTTGCTCCGGTTGCTAAGCTTCACACGGTGAGAGTTATCTTTTCAATTGCCAGAAACCTTGAATGGGATCTATGGCAAATGGATGTCAAGAATGCATTCTTACAAGGTGAATTAGAGGATGAAGTGTACATGACTCCTCCTCCGGGTATCAAAGACAAGATCACTTCGGGTAAAGTGCTTAGATTGAAGAAGGCTATCTATGGTTTAAAGCAATCACCACGGGCTTGGTACCACAAGCTTAGTACCACTCTTCTCAACAAAGGATTCAAGAAATCCGAATCCGACCATACTCTCTTCACAAGCAAACGCCGAACGGGTATAGTAGTCATCCTCGTGTATGTTGATGATATCATCATCACCGGGAATGACAAGGTAAGGATTGAGGCTACCAAAACTCATCTCAAATCTGTTTTTGACATTAAAGATCTCGGAGAGCTTAAGTACTTCCTTGGTATTGAAGTGTGTAGGTCTAAAGAAGGCCTATTCCTATCCCAAAGGAAGTATACTCTTGATTTACTTGTTGAAACAGGAAAGCTTGGAGCGAAACCCGCAAAGACACCCTTGGAGGAGAACTACAAAGATATCCGCAAGGGGGAGCTTGAAGACAAGCCATACAAGGATCCAAAGCAATATAGGAGACTTGTTGGTAAGCTCATATACTTGACTATAACTCGGCACGACATTTGTTTTGCCGTGAACCAGGTCTCACAACACATGCAATCACCTAAGAATCACCATTGGAACTTGGTGGATAGAGTGCTAAGGTATCTCAAAGGAGCTCCCGGACAAGGCATTTGGATGGGATGCAACAAGAACACAGAGATATTAGGCTATTGTGATGCGGACTGGGCTGGTGATAGAGGGGATAGAAGATCCACAACTGGCTATTGTACTTTTATTGGAGGCAATCTTGTCACTTGGAAGAGCAAGAAGCAAAAGGTCGTCTCATGCTCCACAACCGAGTCCGAGTACCGAGCCATGAGGAAGTTGACTCAAGAGCTCATTTGGCTTAGAGGATTGGTCACGGATCTTGGTATTCAAGTCAATGGACCAATGACTATGCACGCCGACAACAAGTCCGCAATCAACTTAGCATCAAACTCCGTGTTTCATGAGAGGACAAAGCACATTGAGGTAGATTGACATAAAGTCCGAGAAGCAATAGTCAAGAGAATCATCCTTCCGTGTTTCACCAAGAGTGAAGACCAATTGGCGGACATTTTTACAAAGGCAGCAAGCACCAAGGTTTGTGAGTTCATCCACTCAAAGATGGGACTCACGAACCTCATCAAACAATGAGAAGACCCCTAACCGAAGAGACTAGTACTCTTTTCCCTTAGCAATTTTTTATCCCAAGAGGTTTTACTTGCAAGGTTTTTAATGAGGCTAGTCACGAGGTTCCAAGTCTAGCCATTCCATTCGGCTAGACTTGAGGGGGAGTGTTGAGGATAAATTGTCAAGGATCAAGATACATCAAGAGAGGGAAAATATAGTTGAGGCGTGTAGTCGACTAATATAGTTGAGTCATGTAGTCGACTACATCGCAAGACTTAAGAGCCGTTAGAGCTATGGACCAATGGACAAAGGAGTGTTCAAATTTGAATTCTAGCCGTTGGAGACTTCTCTCGTTGCTCTTTTCTTCATATACTCTTGATAGACTCTTGTAAACTCTCTAAGGAATTAATTCCTCCTATACTTATCAATAAAGGCTGAAACTTTTCCCATTAATTCTCTTAATTCTTCTTAATCTCTTCTTAATCCAATCTAGACTTTCACAAATCATCATATACAAGTTTGACGAACTTATGAAACATCTAACAACGCGTTTCTAGGACTCCAAACCAAGTTTCATGCAACATGAGTGCTTATAAGTTCCTCAAAGAGCTTTGTACAAGTTTCACGAACTAATGAAACATCTAACAACGCGTTTCTAGGACTCTAAACCAAGTTACATGCAACATGAGTTCTTATAAGTTCCTCAATGAGCTTTGTAAAAGTTTAACGAACGTATGAAACATCTAACAACGCGTTTCTAGGACTCTAAACCAAGTTTCATGCAACAAGAGTGCTTATAAGTATCTCAATGAGCTTTGTATAAGTTTCACGAACTTATGAAACATCTAACAACGCGTTTCTAGGACTCTAAATCAAGTTTCATGCAACATGAGAGCTTATAAGTTCCTCAATGAGCTTTGTACAAGTTTGACGAACGTATGAAACATCTAACAACGCGTTTCTAGGTATCTAAACAAAGTTTCATGCAACATGAGTGCTTATAAGTTCCTCAATGAGCTTTGTACAAGTTTCACAAAATTATGAAACATCTAACAACGCGTTTCTAGGACTCTAAACCAAGTTTCATGCAAGATGAGTGCTTATAAGTTCCTCAATGAGCTTTGTACAAGTTTGACAAACGTATGAAACATCTAACAAATCGTTTCTAGGACTCTAAACCAAGTTTCATGCAACATGAGAGCTTATAAGTTCCTCAAAGAGCTTTGTACAAGTTTGACGAACTTATGAAACATCTAACAAAGCGTTTCTAGGACTCTAAACCAAGTTTCATGCAACATGAGTGCTTATAAGTATCTCAATGAGCTTTGTATAAGTTTGACGAACTTATGAAACATCTAAGAACTCGTTTCTAGAACTCTAAACCAAGTTTCATGCAAAATGAGAGCTTATAAGTTCCTCAATGAGCTATGTACAAGTTTAACGAACGTATGAAACATCTAACAACGTGTTTTTAGGACTCTAAACCAAGTTTAATGCAGCATGAGAGCTTATAAGTTCCTCAATGAGGTTTATACAAGTTTGACGAACTTATGAAACATCTAACAACGCGTTTCTAGGACTCTAAACCAAGTTTAATGCAACATGAGTGCTTATAAGTTCCTCAATGAGCTTTGTACAAGTTTCACGAACTTATGAAACATCTAACAACGCGTTTCTAGGACTCTAAACCAAGTTTCATGCAATATGAGAGCTTATAAGTTCCTCAATGAGCTTTGTACTAGTTTCACGAACTTATGAAACATCTAACAACGCGTTTCTAGGACTCTAAACCAAGTTACATGCAACATGAGTTCTTATAAGTTCCTCAATGAGCTTTGTACAAGTTTGACGAATGTATGAAACATCTAACAAATCGTTTCTAGGACTCTACACCAAGTTTCATGCAACATGAGAGCTTATAAGTTCCTCAATGAGCTTTGTACAAGTTTGACGAACGTATGAAACATTTAACAACGCGTTTCTAGGACTCTAAACCAAGTTTCATGCAACATGAGTGCTTATAAGTTCCTCAATGAGCTTTGTACAAGTTTGACGAACGTATGAAACATCTAACAACGCGTTTCTAGGACTCTAAACAAAGTTTCATGCAAGATGAGTGCTTATAAGTTCCTCAATGAGCTTTGTACAAGTTTGACAAACGTATGAAACATCTAACAACGCGTTTCTATAACTCTAAACCAAGTTTCATGCAAGATGAGTGCTTATAAGTCCCTCAATAATCTTTGTACAAGTTTGACGAACGTATGAAACATCTAACAAATCGTTTTTAGGACTCTAAACCAAGTTTCATGCAACATGAGAGCTTATAATTTCCTCAATGAGCTTTGTACAAGTTTGACTAACTTATGAAACATCTAACAACGCGTTTCTAGGACTCTAAACCAAGTTTCATGCAACATGAGTGCTTATAAGTATCTCAATGAGCTTTGTATAAGTTTGACGAACTTATGAAACATCTAAGAACTCGTTTCTAGGACTCTAAACCAAGTTTCATGCAACATGAGAGCTTATAAGTGTTGAGATTAATGTTAACCCTAAAAGGGCATTAAGTCGAAACATGAAGAGACATGATACAAGGGGAAATTCAAAAAGAGATAGTGTGCACAACAAGGAAAGGACAAGATGTATTAGGCGCCAAGGCATTTGGCGCCAAAGACATCCAAAAGAAAACTTGAGAGCCAAGGAGAAAAGAAGGCACCAAAGATTGGTCAAAGATGCCTTCTCCGTACGCTGCGCGTGGTGTCTACTCTCCGCCAGCTCACGATCAAGGACGGCGCGTGTTGACCAGTCTCCGCCAGCTCATCCACGCTCCAAGACAAGAAATGATGCGTTAAACTCGGAAGCGAACGGAGTGAATGATAAAACGAAACAGGATAGAAGTGGCTAAGGAAGAAACGGGATAGATCACCACGATTCGTAAAGCCGAAGCACCAGAATCGATAAAGAAACCCGCTGAGCTAACACCACACTTGCACCACAACAAGTGATAAAGACGCTCAAAGAACACCACCAATGGCTCTCCCAAAACCAAAGGATAAAGTAATATGATCTAAACAGATCCAAGGGGTCACAAAGACTCTCCAAATTCTTATACTCAATAATCGATTTATTCAATGGAAGAGAGCCTCCTTATATAGAGGAATTACATAGAAACTTGAAATAAATGCAACCAAAGGTATACAAGACCTTTGGGATCCCTAGAAGACTTTCAAACTTCTAAAATGAGTAATTAAAACACTTAGATAATTGTAGTCTTTAAATGTGACGAAAATGACTCTTTGACTCCATTCAGCCCCCTTAGTCTTCATTTAATCTTATGCAATTGATTGGACTTGGACCAGCATAGTGAGAAAAAGCCCACTTTCCTTTTCGCCTTTTGTTATAACCCTTATAACATCTGCTCCCTCTTTTGTTATAACCCTTATAACATCTCGCTCCCTCTTCATTTATAACATTTATAACATTTGCTCCCGCATCATTCTCTCCGGGTTCAAAAGGATTTGACCTCAAATCCAGCAACTCTTCATCCTCAACATATGGAGAAAGATCCCCCACGTTGAAAGTAGCTGAAACTCCATATTCACCTGGAAGTTCAAGTTTGTAAGCATTCTGTCCATACTTCTCAAGTACCTTGAATGGACCATCGATCTTGGCATGAGCTTTGACTTGCGCTTAGTTGGAAACCTCTCCTTTCTCAAGTGCAACCAAACCAGATCACCAGGTTGAAAAGACTTAACTCGTCGGTGCTTGTTGGCTTTGTTTTTGTACTTCTCATTAGCCTTCTCAATCTCAGCTCGAACATATTCGTGCAGCTTCTTCATTGTCTTAACTCTCTCGGCTGCTTCATTGTTTGCTTGAAAGTCGCAGGGTAAAGGAACTAGATCAATGGGAGAGAGAGGATTCACGCCATACACTACCTCAAAAGGTGACCGTTTTGTAGTGTAGCTCGTTGATCTATTGTAAGCAAACTCAGCTTGAGCCAACTTCAAATCCCATTCCTTCAAGTTCTTCTTGATTAAACCCCTCAAAAGCATAGTCAAAGTTCTGTTTGTTACCTCCGTTTGGCCATCGGTTTGTGGATGACAAGAAGTACTAAAAAGAACCTTAGTACCAAGTAATCTCCACAAAGTCTTCCAAAAGTAGCTTAGAAACTTTGAATCACGATCAGAAACAATGGTCTTTGGAACTCCATGAAGACGCACAACCTCCTTAAAGTACAAATCAACAACATTACTTGCATTATCCGTCTTGTGACAAGGTATAAAGTGTGCCATCTTGCTGAACCGATCAACAACCACCATGATTGAATCATTTCCCCTCTGAGTTCTTGGCAATCCCACAATGAAATCCATGCTCACATCATCCCAAGGTTGCATAGGAACTGGTAAAGGAGTGTAAAGTCCCGATTGGAAATGACTTTTCATCCTTTGACAAGTTGCACACCTCTCCACTATAGTATGAACATCCTTCGCCATCTTCGGCCAAAAGAAATGCTCTTGCAGCATGTCTAGCGTCTTATTGATTCCAAAATGACCAGCTAAGCCACCACCATGTGCCTCACGAATCAATAACTCCCTCATAGAACTCTTAGGAACACACAGCTTGTTTCCTTTGAAAAGAAACCCATCTTGTAGAAGAAACTGATTTGAAACTCCCTTTTTACACTCATTGTAGACTTGTGTAAAGTCTAGATCTTCATCATAGAGTTCTTTCAACATCTCAAAACCCATAATCCGAGAATCAAGGATAGAGATCAAAGCATACCTCCTTGAGAGTGCATCTGCTACTACATTCACTTTTCCAGCTTTGTACTTAGACACAAATGAGAAAGATTGTAGTAACTCCACCCATTTAGCATGTCTTGAGTTGAGTTTGTGCTGATTGTTAATGAACTTCAACGCCTCATGATCAGAATGTAGAACAAATTGTCCTGGCCTCAAATAGTGTTCCCAATGATCAAGAGCTCTCACAATCGCATAAAACTCCTTATCATAGGTTGAGTAGTTCTTTCTAGCTCCCGTGAGCTTCTCGCGAAATAAGCAATAGGCCGTTGTCCTTGAACAAGAACAGCTCCTATTCCAACTCCACTAGCATCACATTCCACTTCAAACACTTGATTGAAATCAGGAAGTGCTAGAATAGGTACTTCACAAAGCTTCTTTTTCACCACTTCAAACGCCTTTTGTGCGGCGGCTATACTCCACTCAAACTTGTCTTTCTTTAAGCATTCGTTATTGGAGCCATGATAGTACTGAAACTTTGCACAAATCTTCTATAGAAAGAAGCAAGACCATGAAAGCTTCTTACATCCGATTGTGTAGTTGGGGGACTGGCCAACTTCTCATCGCTTTCCACTTTGCTTTCATCCACTGAAATCCCATCTTCGGAAACCACATATCCAAGAAACACTACACTAGAAGTGAAGAATGTACACTTCTCGGGCTTAGCATAGAGTTGGTTTCTTCGTAGAACCTCAAAGACCTCCTTTAGGTGTTGTGAATGATCCTCTTCGTTCTTACTATAAACCAGGATGTCATCAAAGTATACCACCACAAACTTCCCAATAAAGTTGCGTAGTACCTGATTCATAAGCCTCATGAAGGTGCTAGGTGCATTAGATAGACCAAAGGGCATAACAAGCCATTCAAACAACCCATTCTTTGTCTTGAATGTTGTTTTCCACTCATCTCCTTCCTTCATTCTGATTTGATGATATCCACTTCTTAGATCAATCTTTGAAAACACCTTTGATCCATTAAGCTCATCCAGCATATCATCCAATCTTGGTATAGGATAACGATACTTAACGGTAATCTTGTTGATAGCTCGGCTGTCCACACACATCCTCATTGAGCCATCCTTCTTGGGAACAAGTAGAGCAGGCACAAAACATGGACTCATGCTCTCCCTTACATAGCCTCTTGTAATCAGCTCTTCAACTTGTCTCTGCAACTCTTTAGCTTCCTTCGGGTTACATCTATAAGCTGGTCGGTTTGGAAGAGGTGCACCAGGTAACAAATCAATTTGATGCTCAATACCCCTTAGAGGAGGCAAACCGGGTGGTAAATCTTCGGGAAACACATCAATGAACTCAAGAACTCTTTTTCCTCATGTGTGCTTACCCGACTTTTATAACATCATTCTTCTAAGAAAAGACTTTCTCTACTCTTCTTTTCTTCACAACCCGAGATTCTCCTAAGAAAATTTCTTCTCTGTTTCATCACGTAGAGTAGGTACCAATGGAGCCAATGTGATCTGCTTCTTATCCTTGTGGAAATAATAAGTATTCTTGTACCCATCATGCATAGCTCTCCTATCAAACTCCCAAGGCCTACCAAGTAACAAGTGACAAGCATCCATTGGAATAACATCACAAAGCACCTTATCTTGGTAGTTCTTTCCAATAGAGAATGAAACCAGAACTTGCTTAGACACCTGAAGTTTACTTCCATCATTCAACCACTTCAGCTTGTATGGTTGCTTATGCATTGTAGTATGCAAGTTTAGCTTCTCCACAAGTGTACTAGACGCCACATTAGTACAACTCCCACTATCAATGATCACGCTGCATACTTTTCCCAAAATCGTGCAACGAGTTTCAAAAATGTTCTCTCGTTGTGCTTCTTCTCTTATAGGAACAGAATGCAAAGCTCTTCTAATCACCAATAAGTCTCCATGATCAGGGTGTTCAATGACTTCATCACCATCATCTTGAACTTTCTAATCCACAGCATCCAAATTTAGAGACTCCTTCTTCAATTCTTCCTCAATCTCTTGGATTTCTTGTATTGTCATAATCCTTCGATTGGGACAATCAGCTTGAAAATGCCCAAACCCTTGACACTTAAAGCACTTCTTCCTCGTAGCAAGATCAGTAGGTGTGGTAGTGACCTTTGAATCAACCTTCTTGGTGCTGCTGCTAGCTTCACTCTTAACACCCACCTTTGGAGTAAAAGAAGAACCAGAGTTGAAAGGTCTAGTGTATGGCTTCTTTCCCCATTTAACCTGCTTCTCCACCTTGATAGCAAGCTTCTTCACGTCATCAAGAGTCCAGAAAGATTGTAGCTGCACCTTAGATGCAATATCTTCATTCAATCCATGTACAAAACGTGCCATGGTCCTCTCTTGTGGCTCTTGAACATCACACCTTAGTTGTAGAAGATCAAACTCTCTTGTATACTCCTCAACGGTGCTCTTCTCTTGCTGCAAGTGTGTAAGCTTCAAGTACAAATCTTGCTTGTAATCATCGGGTAAGAATCTTCTCTTCATAAGTCGCTTCAGCTTCTCCCAAGACCTAATACGGGTCTTTCCTTCTCTAACACGCGTGACTTAAGAGTATCCCACCAAAGGCTAGCATAACCCTTGAACCTCAAAGTTGCTACCTTAAACTTCTTCTCATCGTCATATGTGCTATATTCAAAGGCTCTATCCATGGATCTAAGCCAATCAAGGAAATCGTCTGGATTTAGATTACCTTGAAAATCTGGATATTCCACCTTAAGTTCTTTCTCATAATGACGTTGATGATGTTCTGGACGGTTGTCCCTTCTTCTTCTCCCACGTTCCATGACAATATCTGGATCAAGATCAGAACCATGAGAAGAAAATTCACTTTCATCCGAAGATGAACGGTCTTGTGCTACCCTTTGTCTCCTTGGCTGCCCTTGCACGTTCATGTTATTGAAAGCTTGAACCATCTGTTGCACTTGCTCTCGTAGATCCGCCATTTCTCTGGTCATACGCTCAGCTTGTGCTTGCTCAAGAGTCAATCCTCTAGGAAAATCCATGATGACTTCACTCCAACAACCTGGATTAGCTCTGATACCACTTTGATGCGTTAAACTCGGAAGCGAACGGAGTGAATGATAAAACGAAACAGGATAGAAGTGGCTAAGGAAGAAACGGGATAGATCACCACGATTCGTAAAGCCGAAGCACCAGAATCGATAAAGAAACCCGCTGAGCTAACACCACACTTGCACCACAACAAGTGATAAAGACGCTCAAAGAACACCACCAATGGCTCTCCCAAAACCAAAGGATAAAGTAATATGATCTAAACAGATCCAAGGGGTCACAAAGACTCTCCAAATTCTTATACTCAATAATCTGATTTATTCAATGGAAGAGAGCCTCCTTATATAGAGGAATTACATAGAAACTTGAAATAAATGCAACCAAAGGTATACAAGACCTTTGGGATCCGTAGAAGACTTTCAAACTTCTTAAATGAGTAATTAAAACACTTAGATAATTGTAGTCTTTAAATGTGACGAAAATGACTCTTTGACTCCATTCAGCCCCCTTAGTCTTCATTTAATCTTATGCAATTGATTGGACTTGGACCAGCATAGTGAGAAAAAGCCCACTTTCCTTTTCGCCTTTTGTTATAACCCTTATAACATATGCTCCCTCTTTTGTTATAACCCTTATAACATCTGCTCCCTCTTCATTTATAACATTTATAACATTTGCTCCCGCATCAAGAAATGTGCTGTCCACAATTCAAAATAAAGGAGTCAATGATTATCTTGAACCTTATCTCCTATCTCTCTATATATGTATCTCTTAACCTTGTAAAGAAACTTAAGGAGCTTATGCTCTCTTCAATAAACACAAAATAAACTCTCTCCACCGAAACTATTTCCTAAACTCTCCCAAATCTCTCTAAACACATCGAATCTCTCTTAATCTCTCTCAAAATTACAGCATGGTATCAGAGCATTTATGCTCCTAATCTTGTTATTTCCGCAAAATCTCTTCTTTTTCCTTGTTCTTTGATTCTCAAGAACACCAAAGTTCTTTGCTTTATCATAAATCTCTTGTCTTTTATCATAAAGCTTAGTTAGAACTTATGGCTATGAACAAGAACAACCAAGATAGCTTGGTAATTGTGAGCCATGGAGGATGAGAACCTTGTCTCTTAGCTCTTATGAGTGAGAGAGGCTTTTTGAATCCAAGATCCTCCCTTTTCTTTTGTTTAGGCACAAAGATCCAAGGATAGGAACCATGATTCGCCATCCTCTCTTGAGTGATAAGAATATGTTGAATCCAAATCCAAAAGTAATCATCCCAAATCCAAATCGACACTTGTATGCTCGGTCTTTTAAGATCTAAAAAGCTACTTGATGCTTCCAAGGTTTGTTTGAGATGATACTTTATAAGATCTTTGGTAGGCCAAGAGTTAAAGGTAGAGAACCATGGATTCCTCACTCTTATGAGTTTAAAGGAACCTTGATGAATCCGAAAATCATTTAACTTAGGCTTTAGACAATGACCAAGTATTCAAGAACAAAACTTGAATCTTGATAGTTAAAAGAGAAGAGAACCTTGTGTATTGTTTCTTTTTGAGAACAATAACATGTTGAATCCGGAATCTCTTCTTCCTTTTTATAAAATAGACCCATAGATCTCAGGGAAGAGAACCAAGAATCTCCTTACTCTTATGAGATAAAGAGAACTTGTTGAATCCGAATCCTATCTAAGATCACACTAAATAAAATCGGTTCATGGAAAGGTTGGATCTTTAAGATCTAGCTTCATGTTAAAACCATGATTTTGAATGTGTGAAAAGATCTATGGGTAGGCAAAAGTTAAAGATTGAGAACCATGGTTTCCTACTCTTATGAGCTTAAGGAACCTTGATGAATCCAAGATCTCTTTAACATAGGCATTAGACTATGAACAAGTATTCAAGATCAAAGCTTGAAACTTGTGAGTCAATAGGGTAAAGAGAACCTTGTTCACTAACTATTATGAAGTTAAACAACTTGATGAATCCAAAAATCCTAGCTTTATGCAATGAACAAGTACTTAAAGCATCAAAGCTTGAAACTTGTGAGCTAAATGAGTAAGGAACTATGCATAGCATCTCTTATGAGAATAAATGTATGGTAAATCCAAAACTCTAAGCTTTATTTAGGCAAGGACCAAGTTATTAAGTTAAAATCTTGACATCTTGAGAGCTAAAAGAGTGTGATCCTTGTGAAATAAGTATTATGTACTTAATTGACTTGTTGAATCCAAATATCTTTGCAATAATTATGAGCATGTACTAGTCGGGTTTTCATGTTTAAAGGTTTTGACAATGAAGAGATTTGATGAAGTAAGACTATGTCTTTATAAGGGAAATATCTAATTTTTCATCTTAAAGCTTCAATCTTTATAATCTCCAAGTCAATACATGCTCTTGTGTGAATTTCAAAATCTCTAAGGACAATGAAAAGATAAGTTAATGGCGGTTTGTTGTTAAAAAGAGAAATAAGGTTCTTAGTAGTTGCCTCATTAGATAACTAATGAATGATCTCTTTGGAGACATTGAATCCAATGATCTTTAGATCACTTTGGATTTGGCTAATCACTCTATATTCCTTATCTCTTTTATATCCCATTAACAAATCCGAGTCCTTCTTTGAGTTCATTCGAATGGTGCCTAACTAGATTCCTAGTGAATGATAGTTTTATATGCATCTTGTTAATGAATTCACTAATATTCAAAGCTCTAATCGCCGGTTCTTAATTGAAACGATTTGATGCTTAGCGTTTTTAAGTAGGTCATAAGATACAAGACTTTCATAAGCCTTTGGTTAATCTAATTGATCTAGTTTTAAAAGGAGTAGGGAACCAAGTAATCTTTTGAGGAAATCTTGGTGAATTCCAAAACTCTCTTAGAGGATCGAGAACCGAGTATCGTCAAGTGTTAATACACATTTGAACTCGTTGAATCCATGTTATCATCGGCTAACATAAGCCTAAAGAGGTGAACCATGATTTTATAAAAGGTGAAACCTTCAAAAGTCATGATGAATCCAATTTAGACATGGAGAAATGATTCAAAAACATTTTTATCTAAATAAGATAATGTATAATGATGATCTATATTGTTATCATAAACCGCCTTTGTGCATCTAAGCTTATGATAAAAGATGAGTAACTTGCTATGACAGCATTCAAAGTTACAAGGATTCTTGTTTTTGTGTTTTTCTAAGATCATGGTCCGCCTAGTGCATCTAAGACCATGGTCCCCTTGTTAAGTCTAAAGGCAAGAAGCCATATAAGACTCTTGTTGCTAAACCTTTACTTATGTGTAGGTATCAAGCAATGGAGAACCCACATAAGAGAAGTCATAAACTCTAGTATATACTAATCGGTTAAGATGCTCTGAAGAGCATAATGACTTCTCCTTATGATCATTTCTCAAGGAGCTAAACCTAGAAAAGGCTATCTCTAAAAACTCTCTACTCTTATTTGTATTCTTAGATACTTGTTTATGTGGTCATATGTGCTTGAAAGGGTTATATGCTTTGATCACTTTTGTTCACAATTCATAGAACTATAGCTAACTCTTGAACTTGTGTTGAGATTCAATTCTATACTCGGGCTTAAGTATTGTCCTAGGGAAATTAAGTGAACTAAGAATTAAGCTCTTCTTTGCATCCTTCCTTGTGATAGTTGTTAGTAGTTAAATGGTTGTAACTAAAATATTGTCAACACCTTGCCGTTTCCATTGTACTTAAATCAAAACTTGTCTTTGTAATGGTGTAGGATCACTATGTCTAAAGACAAGAAGAGATCCGCAATGATTAACCTTAAGCATGGGTAGTAGACTAAAAGAGAAAGAAAGAAAGAAGAAATAAAGAGGAGGAAGAGATGGCTAAAGAAAAGGTATCCAAAGAGAAGATGAGAAACCTCTTTCTCAAAGAAGCTTGTGAAGGACAAAGCCGAGAAAGGAGGAAAGTTCATATACTTCCATGTTAATCATGAAGGGGGGAGAAGAAGTGTTAGATCACACACCTCATCATGATCAAATGGAAGCCAATTACCATCATCATGTTGGCCAAATGCATCTATCAAGAGCCAAAGCCATCAAGTCACATCTCGGCCAAGTATTCACAAGACAAAGCCGAGTCAACCCATCACCAACCGGCTCAAGTCTCTAGCAAAGACAAAGGCCATCACTTGACACTTGATCAAAGTCCCTGGAAAAGCTTGCTCAAGATGTCAAAGAGCTTGTTCATCATTCACTTAGCCTAGCCTCCACAAAGAAGCAAGGTACTCTATTCAACCATCACCAAAACCGAGTCCTTGAAGAGAGGAACTCATCATTATGTAGTCTCGGCCAAGTATCTAGAAAAGTCTCGGCCAAATCTCGTCCATGTATCCATCAAGGAACCAAGCCGAGTCCAATGATCTTGTGTCCATGCATCTACCAAGAGCAAACCATTCATCACAATCCGGCTCTCGGAAACCGGCGCCTGGGCACCGAGCACCAAAGGCGCCCGGGCACCGAGCACCAAAAACGCCTAGGCACCGAGTACGCCCGGGCACCGAGCACCAAAAGCGCCCGGGCACCGAGCACCAAAAGCGCCCGGGCACCGAGTACCTAAGATGCCCGATCATCGTGCGCCTATCAAATTCTCAATCAACAATTCGGCTAAAGCATCCTCGAAAGAGTAAAGCCGAACCAATTCTATCAACTTGTTCCAATTACACAAAGGAGGAAGTCAAGAGTACTCGTGAAGAAGTCAAAGACAAATCCAAAGTGTAACTACAAGAGATTACCAAAACCACTACGAACTAAAGGCTGTCCCTAAACCTTACTCTTCATTAAGTTTTAAATTATAAGAACTAAAGCCGCTCCATAATCTTGCTTAGTTCTTGTTTGTCTAGATAGCCTAAATTGAATCATTTGAAATTTGCTAAAAGAACTTAGGTTTAAATATGGCAAAATTACTCATTGTTTCATTATTGGTTTATGGACATAAGAAGTTTTGTGAGCATCTCTATCTAGTTATATCAAGTTAATCTTGCACTAAACTCTTTGTATCTCTTGAATCTTTTGAAGGTTCAAAGGAGAGGAGGTAAAAGTGATCACCTCGGTTACTTGAGCAACAAGAAAAGAGCCACTAAGGAACATGAAGAAAGAAGGGTAAAGGGAGTCAAACGTGTTCGGTCAAGTCCACCCACACTCAAGCTTGTAAAGCACCAAGCCGTGAGGAGGAAGTTGCTAATCTCTGTGCTGAAACATGAAGAAAGCTTATAAGAAACTTCATCATCTAATTGCGAAGAGCATAATCAAGATGAGAAGTTTGAAGAACCCTTTAAGAAGAAATGACATAATGCAAGAAGCAATGATTGGTTCTGTCTTAAGGGGGAGCTTTTGAAGTGAAGCTAGTCCATCTCAAAGAGATCTTAAGCTCACTCAAGAAGACCTCTTATCACACTAACTTACACTCTTTTTCCTTCGGTGTAGTTTTATCCCATTGGGTTTTCTCACCAAGGTTTTAATGAGGTTTGTTGGTATGATATCCAAGCTTAGCCATTTCATTAGGCTAAGCTTGAGGGGGAGTGTTGAGATTAATTTTAACCCTAAAAGGGCATTAAGTCGAAACATGAAGAGACATGATACAAGGCGAAATTCAAAAAGAGATAGTGTGCACAACAAGGAAAGGACAAGATGTATTAGGCGCCAAGGCATTTGGCGCCAAAGACATCCAAAAGAAAACTTGAGAGCCAAGGAGAAAAGAAGGCACCAAAGATTGGTCAAAGATGCCTTTTCCGTACGGCTGCGCGTGGTGTCTACACTCCGCCAGCTCACGATCAAGGACGGCGCGTGTTGACCAGTCTCCGCCAGCTCATCCACGCTCCAAGACAAGAAATGTGCTGTCCACAATTCAAAATAAAGGAGTCAATAAAGGAGTCAATAAAGGAGTCAATGATTATCTTGAACCTTATCTCCTATCTCTCTATATATGTATCTCTTAACCTTGTAAAGAAACTTAAGGAGCTTATGCTCTGTTCAATAAACACAAAATAAACTCTCTCCACCGAAACTATTTCCTAAACTCTCCCAAATCTCTCTAAACACATCGAATCTCTCTTAATCTCTCTCAAAATTACAACAATAAGTTCCTCAATGAGCTTTTGACGAACGTATGAAACATCTAACAACGTGTTTTTAGGACTCTAAACCAAGTTTAATGCAACATGAGAACTTATAAGTTCCTCAATGAGCTTTATACAAGTTTGACGAACTTATGAAACATCTAACAACGCGTTTCTAGGACTCTAAACCAAGTTTCATGCAACATGAGTGCTTATAAGTTCCTCAATGAGCTTTGTACAAGTTTCACGAACTTATGAAACATATATCAACGCGTTTCTAGGACTCTAAACCAAGTTACATGCAACATGAGTTCTTATAAGTTCCTCAATGAGCTTTGTACAAGTTTGACGAACGTATGAAACATCTAACAACGCGGTTTCTAGGACTCTAAACCAAGTTACATGCAACATGAGTTCTTATAAGTTCCTCAATGAGCTTTGTACAAGTTTGACGAACGTATGAAACATCTAACAACGCGTTTCTAGGACTCTAAACCAAGTTTCATGCAACATGAGTGCTTATAAGTATCTCAATGAACTTTGTATAAGTTTGACGAACTTATGAAACATCTAAGAACTCGTTTCTAGGACTCTAAACCAAGTTTCATGCAACATGAGAGCTTATAAGTTCCTCAATGAGCTTTGTACAAGTTTGACGAACGTATGAAACATCTAACAACGTGCTTTTAGGACTCTAAACCAAGTTTAATGCAACATGAGTGCTTATAAGTTCCTCAATGAGTTTTGTATAAGTTTCACGAACTTATGAAACATCTAACAACGCGTTTCTAGGACTCTAAACCAAGTTACATGCAACATGAGTTCTTATAAGTTCCTCAATGAGCTTTGTATAAGTTTGACGAACGTATGAAACATCTAACAACGCGTTTAAAGGACTCTAAACCAAGTTTCATGCAACATGAGTGTTTATAAGTGTTTCAATGAGCTTTGTACAAGATTGACGAACTTATGAAACATCTAAAAACGCGTTTCTAGGACTCTAAACCAAGTTTCATGCAACATGAGTGCTTATAAATATCTCAATGAGCTTTGTATAAGTTTGACGAACTTATGAAACATCTAACAACTCGTTTCTAGGAATCTAAACCAAGTTTCATGCAACATGAGAGCTTATAAGTTCCTCAATGAGCTTTGTACAAGTTTGACGAACGTATGAAACATCTAACAACGTGTTTTTAGGACTCTAAACCAAGTTTAATGCAACATTAGAGCTTATAAGTTCCTCAATGAGCTTTATACAAGTTTGACGAACTTATGAAACATCTAACAACGCGTTTCTAGGACTCTAAACCAAGTTTCATGCAACATGAGTGCTTATAAGTTCCTCAATGAGCTTTGTACAAGTTTCACGAACTAATGAAACATCTAACAACGCGTTTCTAGGACTCTAAACCAAGTTTCATGCAACAAGAGTGCTTATAAGTATCTCAATGAGCTTTGTATAAGTTTAACGAACTTATGAAACATCTAACAACGCGTTTCTAGGACTCTAAATCAAGTTTCATGCAACATGAGAGCTTATAAGTTCCTCAATGAGCTTTGTACAAGTTTGACGAACGTATGAAACATCTAACAACGCGTTTCTAGGTATCTAAACAAAGTTTCATGCAACATGAGTGCTTATAAGTTCCTCAATGAGCTTTGTACAAGTTTCACAAAATTATGAAACATCTAACAACGCGTTTCTAGGACTCTAAACCAAGTTTCATGCAAGATGAGTGCTTATAAGTTCCTCAATGAGCTTTGTACAAGTTTGACAAACGTATGAAACATCTAACAACACGTTTCTAAAACTCTAAACCAAGTTTCATGCAAGATGAGTGCTTATAAGTTCCTCATTAAGCTTTGTACAAGTTTGACGAACGTATGAAACATCTAACAAATCGTTTCTAGGACTCTAAACCAAGTTTCATGCAACATGAGAGCTTATAAGTTCCTCAATGAGCTTTGTACAAGTTTGACGAACTTATGAAACATCTAACAACGCGTTTCTAGGACTCTAAACCAAGTTTCATGCAACATGAGTGCTTATAAGTATCTCAATGAGCTTTGTATAAGTTTGACGAACTTATGAAACATCTAAGAACTCGTTTCTAGAACTCTAAACCAAGTTTCATGCAACATGAGAGCTTATAAGTTCCTCAATGAGCTTTGTACAAGTTTGACGAACGTATGAAACATCTAACAACGTGTTTTTAGGACTCTAAACCAAGTTTAATGCAACATGAGAGCTTAGAAGTTCATCAATGAGGTTTATACAAGTTTGACGAACTTATGAAACATCTAACAACGCGTTTCTAGGACTCTAAACCAAGTTTAATGCAACATGAGTGCTTATAAGTTCCTCAATGAGCTTTGTACAAGTTTCACGAACTTATGAAACATCTAACAACGCGTTTCTATGACTCTAAACCAATTTCATGCAACATGAGAGCTTATAAGTTCCTCAATGAGCTTTGTACAAGTTTCACGAACTTATGAAACATCTAACAACGCGTTTCTAGGACTCTAAACCAAGTTACATGCAACATGAGTTCTTATAAGTTCCTCAATGAGCTTGTTACAAGTTTGACGAACATATGAAACATCTAACAAATCGTTTCTAGGACTCTACACCAAGTTTCATGCAACATGAGAGCTTATAAGGTCCTCAATGAGCTTTGTACAAGTTTGACGACCGTATGAAACATCTAACAACGCGTTTCTAGGACTCTAAACCAAGTATCATGCAACATGAGTGCTTATAAGTTCCTCAATGAGCTTTGTACAAGTTTGACGAACGTATGAAACATCTAACAACGCGTTTCTAGGACTCTAAACAAAGTTTCATGCAAGATGAGTGCTTATAAGTTCCTCAATGAGCTTTGTACAAGTTTGACAAACGTATGAAACATCTAAGAACGCGTTTCTAAAACTCTAAACCAAGTTTCATGCAAGATGAGTGCTTATAAGTTCCTCAATAAGCTTTGTACAAGTTTGACGAACTTATGAAACATCTAACAACGCGTTTCTAGGACTCTAAACCAAGTTTCGTGCAACATGAGTGCTTATAAGTATCTCAATGAGCTTTGTATAAGTTTGACGAACTTATGAAACATCTAAGAACTCGTTTCTAGGACTCTAAACCAAATTTCATGCAACATGAGAGCTTATAAGTTCCTCAATGAGCTTTGGACAAGTTTGACGAACGTATGAAACATCTAACAACGTGTTTTTAGGACTCTAAACCAAGTTTCATGCAACATGAGAGCTTATAAGTTCCTCAATGAGCTTTGTACAAGTTTGACGAACGTATGAAACATCTAACAACGTGTTTTTAGGACTCTAAACCAAGTTTAATGCAATATGAGAGCTTATAAGTTCCTCAATGAGCTTTATACAAGTTTGACGAACTTATGAAACATCTAACAACACGTTTCTAGGACTCTAAACCAAGTTTCATGCAACATGAGTGCTTATAAGTTCCTCAATGAGCTTTGTACAAGTTTCACGAACTTATGAAACATCTAACAACGCGTTTCTAGGACTCTAAACCAAGTTACATGCAACATGAGTTCTTATAAGTTCCTCAATGAGCTTTGTACAAGTTTGACGAACGTATGAAACATCTAACAACGCGTTTCTAGGACTCTAAACCAAGTTACATGCAACATGAGTTCTTATAAGTTCCTCAATGAGCTTTGTACAAGTTTGACGAACGAATGAAACATCAAACAACGCATTTCGAGGACTCTAAACCAAGTTTCATGCAACATGAGTGCTTATAAGTATCTCAATGAGCTTTGTATAAGTTTGACGAACTTATGAAACATCTAAGAACTCGTTTCTAGGACTCTAAACCAAGTTTCATGCAACATGAGAGCTTATAAGTTCCTCAATGAGCTTTGTACAACTTTGACGAACGTATGAAACATCTAACAACGTGTTTTTAGGACTCTAAACCAAGTTTCATGCAACATGAGAGCTTATAAGTTCCTCAATGAGCTTTGTACAAGTTTGACGAACGTATGAAACATCTAACAACGTGTTTTTAGGACTCTAAACCAAGTTTAATGCAATATGAGAGCTTATAAGTTCCTCAATGAGCTTTATACAAGTTTGACGAACTTATGAAACATCTAACAACACGTTTCTAGGACTCTAAACCAAGTTTCATGCAACATGAGTGCTTATAAGTTCCTCAATGAGCTTTGTACAAATTTCACGAACTTATGAAATATCTAACAACGCGTTTCTAGGACTCTAAACCAAGTTACATGCAACATGAGTTCTTATAAGTTCCTCAATGAGCTTTGTACAAGTTTGACGAACGTATGAAACATCTAACAACGCGTTTCTAGGACTCTAAACCAAGTTACATGCAACATGAGTTCTTATAAGTTCCTCAATGAGCTTTGAACAAGTTTGACGAACGAATGAAACATCAAACAACGCATTTCGAGGACTCTAAACCAAGTTTCATGCAACATGAGTGCTTATAAGTATCTCAATGAGCTTTGTATAAGTTTGACGAACTTATGAAACATCTAAGAACTCGTTTCTAGGACTCTAAACCAAGTTTCATGCAACATGAGAGCTTATAAGTTCCTCAATGAGCTTTGTACAAGTTTGACGAACGTATGAAACATCTAACAACGTGTTTTTAGGACTCTAAACCAAGTTTAATGCAACATGAGTGCTTATAAGTTCCTCAATGAGCTTTATACAAGTTTCACGAACTTATGAAACATCTAACAACGCGTTTCTAGGACTCTTAACCAAGTTACATGCAACATGAGTTCTTATAAGTTCCTCAATGAGCTTTGTACAAGTTTGACGAACGTATGAAACATCTAACAACGCGTTTATAGGACTCTAAACCAAGTTTCATGCAACATGAGTGTTTATAAGTGTCTCAATGAGCTTTGTACAAGATTGACGAACTTATGAAACATCTAACAACGCGTTTCTAGGACTCTAAACCAAGTTTCATGCAACATGAGTGCTTATAAGTATCTCAATGAGCTTTGTATAAGTTTGACGAACTTATGAAACATCTAACAACTCGTTTCTAGGACTCTAAACCAAGTTTCATGCAACATGAGAGCTTATAAGTTCCTCAATGAGCTTTGTACAAGTTTGACGAACGTATGAAACATCTAACAACGTGTTTTTAGGACTCTAAACCAAGTTTAATGCAACATGAGTGCTTATAAGTTCCTCAATGAGTTTTGTATAAGTTTCACGAACTTATGAAACATCTAACAACGCGTTTCTAGGACTCTAAACCAAGTTACATGCAACATGAGTTCTTATAAGTTCCTCAATGAGCTTTGTACAAGTTTGACGAACGTATGAAACATCTAACAACGCGTTTAAAGGACTCTAAACCAAGTTTCATGCAACATGAGTGTTTATAAGTGTTTCAATGAGCTTTGTACAAGATTGACGAACTTATGAAACATCTAACAACGCGTTTCTAGGACTCTAAACCAAGTTTCATGCAACATGAGTGCTTATAAGTATCTCAATGAGCTTTGTATAAGTTTGACGAACTTATGAAACATCTAACAACTCGTTTCTAGGAATCTAAACCAAGTTTCATGCAACATGAGAGCTTATAAGTTCCTCAATGAGCTTTGTACAAGTTTGACGAACGTATGAAACATCTAACAACGTGTTTTTAGGACTCTAAACCAAGTTTAATGCAACATTAGAGCTTATAAGTTCCTCAATGAGCTTTATACAAGTTTGACGAACTTATGAAACATCTAACAACGCGTTTTTAGGACTCTAAACCAAGTTTCATGCAACATGAGTGCTTATAAGTTCCTCAATGAGCTTTGTACAAGTTTCACAAAATTATGAAACATCTAACAACGCGTTTCTAGGACTCTAAACCAAGTTTCATGCAAGATGAGTGCTTATAAGTTCCTCAATGAGCTTTGTAAAAGTTTGACAAACGTATGAAACATCTAACAACACGTTTCTAAAACTCTAAACCACGTTTCATGCAAGATGAGTGCTTATAAGTTCCTCAATAAGCTTTGTACAAGTTTGACGAACGTATGAAACATCTAACAAATCGTTTCTAGGACTCTAAACCAAGTTTCATGCAACATGACAGCTTATAAGTTCCTCAATGAGCTTTGTACAAGTTTGACGAACTTATTGTTAGATTTTAAGAGAATAGACCGAGAGTATGTGAGATTTAGAAGAGAATTGATTTCGGTGTTCTTCATGTTCTTGAAGAACATAAAGAGAGATTAGAGAGAGAATAGTGGATAAACATGTTTATTAATCTCATAAAGGTTAAATTCAAAGATTACAAGGTAAAGCAAGATATATACAAAGTTAATATGACCGTTAGAAGATAAGGTCGCCAAAAGAGAGTTTGACCGGGAGAAACCGCGCGCGTCCGCGGGGAAGCGCATGTTACCGAGCGCTGACCGTATCGCGGTAAGGAAACTATCGGGCGCCGGATAAGTTTACCGAGCTCCCAATGTACCGCGGTACGGTAAAATGGTAAGTTTTGGTTTAGACCAAAACCAGCCTCCGTCTCCACTCGTCTACCTTTCCTCCTTCATGGTTACCTCTTAAATCATCCTTCTTAGTCAATACTTTGCCTTTACGAGCTAGACTTGCACTCCAAGTCTTGTAATCTTTGAACCGGACTAAATGCCTTGGTGGATAGGCATTAGTCTTAACACTCCCCCTCAAGCTTAGCCCAATGCAATGGCTAAGCTTGGAACCGCATACTTCACCTCGTTAAAACCCTCAAAGAGAAAACCACTTGGGATAAAACTCCTTGAAGGAAAAAGAGTATGAAGCATACGGTTAGGGTCTTCTAGTTTCTGGTCAAGGTAGTGAGTCCTAGCTTGGGTAGCACGTACTCACATACTTTCAGACTTGCTGACTTGGTGAAGACATCAGCTAGTTGGTCTTGGCTCTTTGTGTAGCAGGGAAGGATAGTTCCCTTTACCATTTGTTCCCGGACTTTGTGGCAATCCATCTCTATGTGCTTTGTCCTCTCATGAAACACATAATTGGAGGCAATATGGATGGCTGCCTTGTTGTCACAGTGCATGGTGATTGGCTTCCCGATGTCTATGCCAAGATCCCCAAGGAGATTCTTCAACCACATAAGCTCTTGAGTAAGTTTCCTCATGGCTCGTATTCGGATTCGCACTTGAACATGACACAATCTTTTGCTTCTTGGTCTTCCAAGTAACCAGATTCCCTCCAATGAAAGTGCAGTATCTTGTAGTGGATCTCCTATCATCCACATCCCCTGCATAGTCAGCATCACAATAGCCTACCACTTCTGTGTTCTGATTCCTTCCCATCCAAATGCCTTGGCTTGATGTACCTTTGAGATACTTGAGTATCCTTTGCACCATGTTCCAGTGATGAATCTTTGGCCTTTGCATGTGTTGGCTAACCCGGTTCACACAAAACATATGTCGTGCCTGGTTATGGTCAAGTAGATAAACTTACCCACAATGCGCCTATAGAGCTTCTGGTCTTTGAAGGGTTGGTCTTCAAGCTCCCCCTCTCTAATGACTTTGTAGCCATCCTCCAATGGTGTTCTTGCAGCCTTGGAATCCATGTGACCTGTTTCATTAAGAAGATCCAAGGTATATTTCCTTTGGGAGAGAAAGAGACCCTCTTCGGATCTACTTATCTCAATTCCAAGGAAGTATTTCATCTTCCCCAAATCTTTAATATCAAACATAGTCTTTAGATAGTTTTTAGTTTCAGCAATTCCTACCTTGTTATCCCCAGAGATGACTATGTCATCCACGTAGATGAGGATAACCACCATACCTTCCTTTGATTGGAGGGTGAATAGAGTGTGATCGGCTTGACTCATCTTGAATCCCCTTGTCACTAGAGTGGTGATGAGTTTGTGGTACCATGCTCTTGGAGATTGCTTGAGCCCATAGATGGCCTTTCTCAATCTCAACACTTTCCCTGGTGTTATAGAGTCTTCTAATCCGGGAGGTGGGGTCATGTAGACTTCTTCTTCTAACTCTCCTTGAAGGAAAGCATTCTTGACATCCATTTGCCAAAGTTCCCAATCCAGGTTCACGGCTAGAGATAGGATTACTCTTACCGTGTGGAGTTTAGCAACTGGGGCAAAAGTATCCAAATAGTCTTCACCATACGTCTGAGTAAATCCTCTTGCTACCAGTCTTGCCTTGTGCCTCTCAATGTCACCGTTGCTCAGGTACTTGATTGTGAACACATATCTTGAGCTTACTGCCTTCTTGCCTTTAGGTAGATCAGCCTCATCCCAAGTGTGGTTACGTTCCATTGCTTGATTTTCAGCTTTTACCGCATTAACCCATACTTCATGCTCAATAGCCTCTTCATAGGTTCTTGGAACCCAATGTTGTTCTATTTTGGCGATGAAAGCTTGATGATCATGTGGGAAAGAAGCCATGGAGCATACTGCTTGGATAGGATGGGCTACAGCATTGCTTGTTGAAGTAGACTCGGTGTTTTTCCAGTTTGAACTTGGCTGCTTGATCCTAGTACTTCTTCTTGGTACCATAGGAGCAGCTTGATCATGTACTTCTTGATGAACCGTTTCTTCAATGGCTTGAGTATCCTCTGGTTCTCCTTGATACTCTTCTTGAGTATCAGGTTCTTCCCTTTGATCCTCATGACCTCTTTGATCATCATAAGTTTCAGGTTCAGGTTCTTGTGTATCTTCATTGTTCCCCCTTCATGATCAAGGTGGGAGTCTTGATGCACAGGTTGTTGAGTAGATTCTGTTCTTGTTACTTCATTGATGTCCATTCCCAAATTCCTCATTAGGTTCTTAAGACTAGTTGCTTTATCGTGCGATTCAGGAATATCCTTAACACTTTCCCAAGTGTTGTCCCGATAGCAACTCGTCCTTCAATGAACTTAACATCTCTTGAGACAAGGACTCTTCTTGTTTCAGGGACATAACATTTGTATCCCTTCGTGTGCTTGAGTAGCCTATGAACATAGCTTTTGTGCTCTTTGCATCTAGCTTGTTCCGTTGCTCTCTGGCACAAAGACAAAGCACACACAATCAAACACTCTTAGGTGGTTTATAAAGGGTTTAGCTTTATTCAATACCGATATGGTGATTGGTTTTCCAATATTTGTGTTGGTGTTCTGTTGATGAGGTAGCAAGCTGTGGATACAGCATCCGACCAAAAACGTCTAGGTACATTCATGTGGAACATCATGGATCTTGTGACTTCCATCAAGTGCCTATTCTTCCTCTCGGCAACACCATTTTGTTGAGGAGTGTAGGGGCAGCTTGTTTGGTGCAAGATCCCATGTTTTGCCATATGTTCTTTGAAGGCATTGCTTGTGTATTCCCCACCATTATCTGATCTAAAACACTTAATCTTTGCATTATATTGGTTAGTGATATAGTTTTGAAAGTTTTTGAAAGCGTCTAACACCCTATCTTTTGAAGGAAGCAAAGTTAGCCAAGTATATTTTGATTTCTCATCAATAAAAGTCACAAAATATGCTTGGTTTTCTCTAGATTTGAAAGGTGAAGACCATACATCAGAATGCACAAGGTCAAAACATTTTTCATAAACCATTTTAGAGTTTGAAAAGACAGATTTATGGTGCTTGCCTAAAATGCAAGACTCACAAGTGTTATGATCAAAAGAAACATTTGGCAAAAGAGTTTTTAAAGCTTTGACATGCGGATGGCCTAATCTATAGTGCCATAAAACATTGTTAGCCTCAGCCAAAACAGAATTAAAAGCAGAATGAAAAACAGAGCTTGACACTTCTTTGTCAAGGATGTAGAGATCTCCCCTGGTGATCCCCTTCCCAATCACTTCTTTACTTTCAATATCCTGAAATATGACTTCATTAGGACTAAAAATAACATTACAATTGAGATCACAAGCAATTCTTTTAACCGAGATAAGATTGGATGTAAAGTGGGCATGTACAAGGCTAGAGAATCTCTATTGAACAACCTAAGATTACCTAATCCTGTCACAAGGATTCTACTACCATTAGCAATAATCACATTCCCTAGGGCAGGTTTAACATCAGTAATCAAGTTCTTATTGCTAATCATATGGTGAGATGCTCCAGAGTCAATAATGATAGGTTTTATAGGTTTCTCAATTACTTGAGCACTAAGAGAGTAAAGAGAATCCATACCAGAACCCTTAAGGGCTTTGATGAGTGCCTCCAAGTCAGATTTCCTTACGTACTCATCTGTGTAAGGCACCATCGCCGTGGATTCCTCTTCCTTATCTTTGGAGCTCATGGTACTAGTGCTAGGACCGGTTGCATCTTCACTTGAGAGATTTGCCTTGGCATCCTTGAATTTGGCCGGCTTGAGATGGGGGTTTAAGATCCAGCATTTGTCCTTGGAGTGCCCTTTCTTCTAGCAATGATCACATAGAGTGGCTCTTCTTTCCTCATACGTCTTGGAGCTTGACTTGTATGCTACTTTGTTGGCGGTGACCAGCTCTTTCTTGTTGCCAAATAGCTCAATAGATCCTTGCTCTCTTTGTAACTGAGCACACACTTCCTCAAGGTTGGGCAGAGTATCCGAACGGAGTAAGTGCTTGATCACATCTTTGTAGCTACTATTGAGTGTTAGGAGAAGACCAAAGACTTTGTCTTGCTCTCTACGCTCATTAAGGGTCTTGGGATCAACACTACTCGGACGTAACATCTCTAGTTCTGCCCATAGACTTCTAAACCTTCCAAAATGTTTAGTGAACTCCATATCATCCTGGTTTAGATCGTTAATCGCCTTCTTGACCTCATATACCCGGCTAAGATTGGAAATATTACCATAAACCGTTTGGAGGGTATCCCAAAGATCCTTAGCACTCTCACAGTATGAGTAAGCTTCAAGGATAGACGAATCCAGAGATCCTTGTATGATTCCTAACACCTTTTGGTCCTCTTGGAACCATTTGTTTTCTTCGGTGAGGGATTCACTCTCCTTGAGAGTGATATCCGAGATTGTTGCTTGTGATTTGAGAATGTGGTTCCAAGAGACCACGGCCACATAGAGCAATCTTCACGGTCCTTGCCCATAAGAGATAGTTAATCCCTTTAAGAGTTACGGACAAGAGATCTTCTTATGTTCCTTGTCCTCCATGAAGAAAGATGATGACTTTTGGTTTTGAATCGAGTAAAGATTGAAACTTTAGAGAGAAAACAGAGTCTAGATCTAGAAAGCTTGTGTTTTGGATAGAGACTGAGAGGAAAAGATATAAAGTTTGGATCTTTATATGTTTTTCAAGTCACAAAAGGCACAAAGCTAGAAACTTTGAACTAGATCTGGGAAAAACAGAGAATTTTATGAATCCGAAGTCTAGATCTTAAGGAATCCGACTTCTTTTGGATGAAAGCTTTTGTGTATAGGATAGAAACAAGCTTCACAATGAAAAAGTTTGAATCTTTGACACAAAAACGAGAAGAACAAGAGAAAGATTAGACCTTTATGAACACGGAGAATGAAAAACAGAGAGTATAAGGATGCGGAAGCTAGGTTAATGGTTCAAGAGCAAGTTTGCTCTGATACCATGTTAGATTTTAAGAGAATAGACCGAGAGTATGTGAGATTTAGAAGAGAATTGATTTCGGTGTTCTTCATGTTCTTGAAGAACATAAAGAGAGATTAGAGAGAGAATAGTGGATAAACATGTTTATTAATCTCATAAAGGTTAAATTCAAAGATTACAATGTAAAGCAAGATATATACAAAGTTAATATGACCGTTAGAAGATAAGGTCGCCAAAAGAGAGTTTGACGGGAGAAACCGCGCGCGTCCGCGGGGAAGCGCATGTTACCGAGCGCTGACCGTACCGCGGTAAGGAAACTATCGGGCGCCGGATAAGTTTACCGAGCTCCCAATGTACCGCGGTACGGTAAAATGGTAAGTTTTGGTTTAGACCAAAACTAGCCTCCGTCTCCACTCGTCTACCTTTCCTCCTTCATGGTTACCTCTTAAATCATCCTTCTTAGTCAATACTTTGCCTTTACGAGCTAGACTTGCACTCCAAGTCTTGTAATCTTTGAACCGGACTAAATGCCTTGGTGGATAGGCATTAGTCTTAACACTTATGAAACATCTAACAACGCGTTTCTAGGACTCTAAACCAAGTTTCATGCAACATGAGTGCTTATAAGTATGTCAATGAGCTTTGTATAAGTTTGACGAATTTATGAAACATCTAAGAACTCGTTTCTAGAACTCTAAACCAAGTTTCATACAACATGAGAGCTTATAAGTTCCTCAATGAGCTTTGTACAAGTTTGACGAACGTATGAAACATCTAACAACGTGTTTTTAGGACTCTAAACCAAGTTTAATGCAACATGAGAGCTTATAAGTTCCTCAATGAGGTTTATACAAGTTTGACAAAATTATGAAACATCTAACGCGTTTCTAGGACTCTAAACCAAGTTTAATGCAACATGAGTGCTTATAAGTTCCTCAATGAGTTTTGTACAAGTTTCACGAACTTATGAAACATCTAACAACGCGTTTGTAGGACTCTAAACCAAGTTTCATGCAACATGAGTGCTTATAAGTATCTCAATGAGCTTTGTATAAGTTTGACGAATTTATGAAACATCTAAGAACTCGTTTCTAGAACTCTAAACCAAGTTTCATGCAACATGAGAGCTTATAAGTTCCTCAATGAGCTTTGTACAAGTTTGACGAACGTATGAAACATCTAACAACGCGTTTCTAGGACTCTAAACCAAGTTTCATGCAACATGAGTGCTTATAAGTTCCTCAATGAGCTTTGTACAAGTTTGACGAACGTATGAAACATCTAACAACGCGTTTCTAGGACTCTAAACAACGTTTCATGCAAGATGAGTGCTTATAAGTTCCTCAATGAGCTTTGTACAAGTTTGACAAACGTATGAAACATCTAAGAACGCGTTTCTAAACCTCTAAACCAAGTTTCATGCAAGATGAGTGCTTATAAGTTCCTCAATAAGCTTTGTACAAGTTTGACGAACGTATGAAACATCTAACAAATCGTTTCTAGGACTCTAAACCAAGTTTCATGCAACATGAGAGCTTATAAGTTCCTCAATGAGCTTTGTACAAGTTTGACGAACTTATGAAACATCTAACAACGCGTTTCTAGGACTCTAAACCAAGTTTCGTGCAACATGAGTGCTTATAAGTATCTCAATGAGCTTTGTATAAGTTTGACGAACTTATGAAACATCTAAGAACTCGTTTCTAGGACTCTAAACCAAGTTTCATGCAACATGAGAGATAATAAGTTCCTCAATGAGCTTTGTACAAGTTTGACGAACGTATGAAACATCTAACAACATGTTTTTAGGACTCTAAACCAAGTTTCATGCAACATGAGAGCTTATAAGTTTCTCAATGAGCTTTGTACAAGTTTGACGAACGTATGAAACATCTAACAACGTGTTTTTAGGACTCTAAACCAAGTTTAATGCAATATGAGAGCTTATAAGTTCCTCAATGAGCTTTATACAAGTTTGACGAACTTATGAAACATCTAACAACGCGTTTCTAGGACTCTAAACCAAGTTTCATGCAACATGAGTGCTTATAAGTTCCTCAATGAGCTTTGTACAAGTTTCACGAACTTATGAAACATCTAACAACGCGTTTCTAGGACTCTAAACCAAGTTTCATGCAACATGAGTGCTTATAAGTATCTCAATGAGCTTTGTATAAGTTTGACGAACTTATGAAACATCTAACAACTCGTTTCTAGGAATCTAAACCAAGTTTCATGCAACATGAGAGCTTTTAAGTTCCTCAATGAGCTTTGTACAAGTTTAACGAACGTATGAAACATCTAACAACGTGTTTTTAGGACTCTAAACCAAGTTTAATGCAACATTAGAGCTTATAAGTTCCTCAATGAGCTTTATACAAGTTTGACGAACTTATGAAACATCTAACAACGCGTTTCTAGGACTCTAAACCAAGTTTCATGCAACATGAGTGCTTATAAGTTCCTCAATGAGCTTTGTACAAGTTTCACGAACTAATGAAACATCTAACAACGCGTTTCTAGGACTCTAAACCATGTTACATGCAACATGAGTTCTTATAAGTTCCTCAATGAGCTTTGTACAAGTTTGACGAACGTATGAAACATCTAACAACGCGTTTCTAGGACTCTAAACCAAGTTTCATGCAACAAGAGTGCTTATAAGTATCTCAATGAGCTTTGTATAAGTTTAACGAACTTATGAAACATCAAACAAGGCGTTTCTAGGACTCTAAATCAAGTTTCATGCAACATGAGAGCTTATAAGTTCCTCAATGAGCTTTGTACAAGTTTGACGAACTTATGAAACATCTAACAACGCGTTTCTAGGTATCTAAACAAAGTTTCATGCAACATGAGTGCTTATAAGTTCCTCAATGAGCTTTGTACAAGTTTCACAAAATTATGAAACATCTAACAACGCGTTTCTAGGATTCTAAACCAAGTTTCATGCAATATGAGTGCTTATAATTTCCTCAATGAGCTTTGTACAAGTTTGACAAACGTATGAAACATCTAACAACACGTTTCTAAAACTCTAAACCAAGTTTCATGCAAGATGAGTGCTTATAAGTTCCTCAATAAGCTTTGTACAAGTTTGACGAACGTATGAAACATCTAACAAATCGTTTCTAGGACTCTAAACCAAGTTTCATGCAACATGAGAGCTTATAAGTTCCTCAATGAACTTTGTACAAGTTTGACGAACTTATGAAACATCTAACAACGCGTTTCTAGGACTCTAAACCAAGTTTCATGCAACATGAGTGCTTATAAGTATCTCAATGAGCTTTGTATAAGTTTGACGAACTTATGAAACATCTAAGAACTCGTTTCTAGAACTCTAAACCAAGTTTCATGCAACATGAGAGCTTATAAGTTCCTCAATGAGCTTTGTACAAGTTTGACGAACGTATGAAACATCTAACAACGTGTTTTGAGGACTCTAAACCAAGTTTAATGCAACATGAGAGCATATAAGTTCCTCAATGAGGTTTATACAAGTTTGACGAACTTATGAAACATCTAACAACGCGTTTCTAGGACTCTAAACCAAGTTTAATGCAACATGAGTGCTTATAAGTTCCTCAATGAGCTTTGTACAAGTTTCACGAACTTATGAAACATCTAACAACGCGTTTCTAGGACTCTAAACCAAGTTTCATGCAACATGAGAGCTTATAAGTTCCTCAATGAGCTTTGTACAAGTTTCACGAACTTATGAAACATCTAATAACGCGTTTCTAGGACTCTAAACCAAGTTACATGCAACATGAGTTCTTATAAGTTCCTCAATGAGCTTTGTACAAGTTTGACGAACGTATGAAACATCTAACAAATCGTTTCTAGGACTCTACACCAAGTTTCATGCAACATGAGAGCTTATAAGTTCCTCAATGAGCTTTGTACAAGTTTGACGAACGTATGAAACATCTAACAACGCGTTTCTAGGACTCTAAACCAAGTTTCATGCAACATGAGTGCTTATAAGTTCCTCAATGAGCTTTGTACAAGTTTGACGAACGTATGAAACATCTAACAACGCGTTTCTAGGACTCTAAACAAAGTTTCATGCAAGATGAGTGCTTATAAGTTCCTCAATGAGCTTTGTACAAGTTTGACAAACGTATGAAACATCTAAGAACGCGTTTCTAAAACTCTAAACCAAGTTTCATGCAAGATGAGTGCTTATAAGTTCCTCAATAAGCTTTGTACAAGTTTGAGAACGTATGAAACATCTAACAAATCGTTTCTTGGACTCTAAACCAAGTTTCATGCGACATGAGAGCTTATAAGTTCCTCAATGAGCTTTGTACAAGTTTGAAGAACTTATGAAACATCTAACAACGCGTTTCTAGGACTCTAAACCAAGTTTCGTGCAACATGAGTGCTTATAAGTATCTCAATGAGCTTTGTATAAGTTTGACGAACTTATGAAACATCTAAGAACTCGTTTCTAGGACTCTAAACCAAGTTTCATGCAACATGAGAGCTTATAAGTTCCTCAATGAGCTTTGTACAAGTTTGACGGACGTATGAAACATCTAACAACGTGTTTTTAGGACTCTAAACCAAGTTTCATGCAACATGAGAGCTTATAAGTTCCTCAATGAGCTTTGTACAAGTTTGACGAACGTATGAAACATCTAACAACGTGTTTTTAGGACTCTAAACCAAGTTTAATGCAATATGAGAGCTTATAAGTTCCTCAATGAGCTTTATACAAGTTTGACGACCTTATGAAACATCTAACAACGCGTTTATAGGACTCTAAACCAAGTTTCATGCAATATGAGTGCTTATAAGTTCCTCAATGAGCTTTGTACAAGTTTCACGAACTTATGAAACATCTAACAACGCGTTTCTAGGACTCTAAACCAAGTTTCATGCAACATGAGTGCTAATAAGTATCTCAATGAGCTTTGTATAAGTTTGACGAACTTATGAAACATCTAACAACTCGTTTCTAGGAATCTAAACCAAGTTTCATGCAACATGAGAGCTTTTAACTTCCTCAATAAGCTTTGTACAAGTTTGACGAACGTATGAAACATCTAACAACGTGTTTTTAGGACTCCAAACCAAGTTTAATGCAACATTAGAGCTTATAAGTTCCTCAATGAGCTTTATACAAGTTTTACGAACTTATGAAACATCTAACAACGCGTTTCTAGGACTCTAAACCAAGTTTCATGCAACATGAGTGCTTATAAGTTCCTCAATGAGCTTTGTACAAGTTTCACGAACTAATGAAACATCTAACAACGCGTTTCTAGGACTCTAAACCAAGTTACATGCAACATGAGTTCTTATAAGTTCCTCAATGAGCTTTGTACAAGTTTGACGAACGTATGAAACATCTAACAACGCGTTTCTAGGACTCTAAACCAAGTTTCATGCAACAAGAGTGCTTATAAGTATCTCAATGAGCTCTGTATAAGTTTAACGAACTTATGAAACATCTAACAACGCGTTTCTAGGACTCTAAATCAAGTTTCATGCAACATGAGAGCTTATAAGTTCCTCAATGAGCTTTGTACAAGTTTCACAAAATTATGAAACATCTAACAACGCGTTTCTAGGATTCTAAACCAAGTTTCATGCAAGATGAGTGCTTATAAGTTCCTCAATGAGCTTTGTACAAGTTTGACAAACGTATGAAACATCTAACAACACGTTTCTAAAACTCTAAACCAAGTTTCATGCAAGATGAGTGCTTATAAGTTCCTCAATAAACTTTTTACAAGTTTGACGAACGTATGAAACATCTAACAAATCGTTTCTAGGACTCTAAACCAAGTTTCATGCAACATGAGTGCTTATAAGTTCCTCAATGAGCTTTGTACAAGTTTCACGAACTTATGAAACATCTAACAACGCGTTTCTAGGACTCTAAACCAAGTTTCATGTAACATGAGTGCTTATAAGTATCTCAATGAGCTTTGTATAAGTTTGACGAACTTATGAAACATCTAACAACTCGTTTCTAGGAATCTAAACCAAGTTTCATGCAACATGAGAGCTTTTAAGTTCCTCAATGAGCTTTGTACAAGTTTGACGAACGTATGAAACATCTAACAACGTGTTTTTAGGACTCTAAACCAAGTTTAATGCAACATTAGAGCTTATAAGTTCCTCAACGAGCTTTATACAAGTTTGACAAACTTATGAAACATCTAACAACGCGTTTCTAGGACTCTAAACCAAGTTTCATGCAACATGAGTGCTTATAAGTTCCTCAATGAGCTTTGTACAAGTTTCACGAACTAATGAAACATCTAACAACGCGTTTCTAGGACTCTAAACCAAGTTACATGCAACATGAGTTCTTATAAGTTCCTCAATGAGCTTTGTACATGTTTGACGAACGTATGAAACATCTAACAACGCGTTTCTAGGACTCTAAACCAAGTTTCATGCAACAAGAGTGCTTATAAGTATCTCAATGAGCTTTGTATAAGTTTAACGAACTTATGAAACATCTAACAACGCGTTTCTAGGACTCTAAATCAATTTTCATGCAACATGAGAGCTTATAAGTTCCTCAATGAGCTTTGTACAAGTTTGACGAACGTATGAAACATCTAACAACGCGTTTCTAGGTATCTAAACAAAGTTTCATGCAACATGAGTGCTTATAAGTTCCTCAATGAGCTTTGTACAAGTTTCACAAAATTATGAAACATCTAACAACGCGTTTCTAGGACTCTAAACCAAGTTTCATGCAAGATGAGTGCTTATAAGTTCCTCAATGAGCTTTGTACAAGTTTGACAAACGTATGAAACATCTAACAACACGTTTCTAAAACTCTAAACCAAGTTTCATGCAAGATGAGTGCTTATAAGTTCCTCAATAAGCTTTGTACAAGTTTGACGAACGTATGAAACATCTAACAAATCGTTTCTAGGACTCTAAACCAAGTTTCATGCAACATGAGAGCTTATAAGTTCCTCAATGAGCTTTGTACAAGTTTGACGAACTTATGAAACATCTAACAACGCGTTTCTAGGACTCTAAACCAAGTTTCATGCAACATGAGTGCTTATAAGTATCTCAATGAGCTTTGTATAAGTTTGACGAACTTATGAAACATCTAAGAACTCGTTTCTAGAACTCTAAACCAAGTTCCATGCAACATGAGAGCTTATAAGTTCCTCAATAAGCTTTGTACAAGTTTGACGAACGTATGAAACATCTAACAACGTGTTTTTAGGACTCTAAACCAAGTTTAATGCAACATGAGAGCTTATAAGTTCCTCAATGAGGTTTATACAAGTTTGACGAACTTATGAAACATCTAACAACGCGTTTCTAGGACTCTAAACCAAGTTTAATGCAACATGAGAGCTTATAAGTTCCTCAATGAGCTTTGTACAAGTTTCACGAACTTATGAAACATTTAACAACGGGTTTCTAGGACTCTAAACCAAGTTACATGCAACATGAGTTCTTATAAGTTCCTCAATGAGCTTTGTACAAGTTTGACGAACGTATGAAACATCTAACAAATCGTTTCTAGGACTCTACACCAAGTTTCATGCAACATGAGAGCTTATAAGTATTGAAACCAATGCCCATTTCACTAAGGCATTGTGTGGTATCTTGGAATACAAGCTGAGGCAAAGTCTTGTGATCACGTTCAAATAAGGTTCACTAAGTCAGAGAGAAAGTGGTCGAGGAAAATAAGAGAAGGAGATTTACCGAGCAAAGTTACCGAGCATTCTTACCGGGCAGTACATGGCGCCCGATAAGCGGTACATGGCGCCCGATAGCAGACCAGGCTCCGTACGGTCGGCGCTCGATAGTTTCTCCTTCCCCGCGGACGCGCGCGATTCCTCTCGGTGTTGACCGCACACTTTTCCTTGACCGGCCTTATCCACAAACGGTCACAAGGAAAAGTTAGCCTCCTTTATATTCTTATATTGGCTTTATTTGTAAAAACAGCAAGATACAAGTTTGATATTATGAAAGTCGATTAAACCCACCTTTTCTCTATTCTCTCTAAATCTCACCAAGAACACCAAGAACACCGAATGTTATATTCTCCTAAAATCTCTCATAACATTCGGTTTACTCTCTTAAATTCTAACATGGTATCGAGTGAAATCGCTCCCGAACCTATTCTAAGCTTCCGCTCACTCTTTCTCATCAATCTCCTTTCATAAAATTCTAGATCTTGTCTTGTTCTTCACGTTTTTCTTCTAAAGTTTCAAACTTTTTCCTTTTCTTTGTTCTTAGCTTAGATCTTGTGAAGTTCCTAAGCTATCCTCTTTTCAAATCTCGATCCGTCTCTAAAGTTTCAATCTTTTCTCTTTTCCGCAAAGGTTTCCCAAAGATCCAACCTTTTTCCCCTTTTTCAAGCCTAAAATACCAAAGTTTGAAACTTTTGTGTCTTTTAAGCTTTGGATTCGAAAAAGATTCAAGCTTTCTTTGTGTTTATCCTCGGATCTAAGTAAAGTTACTAACTTTCTCGGATTTAAGATCAAATCTCTCTTTTCACCATGGAAGACAAAGAATACTCTAAGAAAGTTCTATGTCCGGTGATTCTCAAAGGTATAAACTACCTCCTTTGGGCCAGAACTGTCAAGATTGCTTTGTGTGGCCGTGGTCTCTGGAATCACATCCTCAAGTCACAAATAACAATCTCCGAAGACACGCTTGTTGAAGATGACACTTCCACAGAGAGTAAATGGTTCCAAGAGGACCAAAAGGTGCTCGGAATCATTCAAGGTTCTCTTGATCCTCCTATCCTAGAGGCTTACTCGTATTGTGATTCTGCCAAAGAACTTTGGGACACTCTTCAAACGGTATACGGCAATGTGTCCAATCTAAGCCGCGTCTATGAAGTCAAGAAGGCTATTAATGATTTGAACCAAGAAGACATGGAATTTACAAAGCATTTTGGCAGATTTAGATCTCTTTGGGCGAAATTAGAAATGCTCCGCCCTAGTACCGTGGATCCCAAGGTTCTTAATGAAAGAAGGGAACAAGATAAGGTATTTGGCTTGCTCCTCACGCTAAACGGTAGTTACAAGGATGTGATCAAGCATCTCTTGCGCTCTGACGCTTTACCAAACCTTGAAGAAGTTTGTGCTCAGCTCCAAAGAGAACAAGGTTCTATTGAGCTATTTGGTAACAAAAAGGAGTTGGTAACCGCCAACAAAGTCGCTTACAAGCCAAATCCTAGAACTTATGAAGAAAGGCGTTCTCTTGTGTGTGACCATTGCAAGAAGAAGGGACACTCCAAGGAGAAATGCTGGATTCTAAGCCCACACCTCAAGCCAGCCAAATTCAAAGATGCAAAGGCAAATTTCTCAAATGATGATGCAACCGGGGCAAGTAGTAGCACAATGAGCACACAAGGAAAGGATGATGAATCCACGACGATTGTCCCCTACAATGATGAGTACGTGAGGAAATCAGACTTGGATGCCCTCATCAAAGCCCTTAAGGGCTCCGGTATTAAAACTTTCTACTCCCTTAGTGCAAATATCATGAATAAACCTATAAAACCTATCATAATTGATTCTGGGGCTTCTCACCATATGATTAGCAATAAGAACTTGATTAACAATGTTAAACCGGCTCTAGGAAATGTTGTTATTGCTAATGGGAGTAGAATCCCTGTTAAAGGTTTAGGTAATCTTAGGTTATTCAATAAGGATACTCAAGCTCTATATATGCCTAGTTTCACCTCTAATCTTATATCGGTTAAAAGAGTTGCTTGTGATTTGAATTGCAATGTGATTTTTAGTCCTAATGAAGTGATTTTTCAGGATATTAAGAGTAAGGAAGTTATCGGCAAAGGGGTAACAAGAGGCGACCTTTACATCCTTGACAAAGAAGTGTCAAGTTCTTATCATCATTCTGCATTTAGTTCTGTTTTAAATGAAGCTAACAATGTGTTATGGCACTATAGACTAGGCCATCCTCATGTTAAAGCTTTAAAGACTATTTTGCCGAAAGTTTCTTTTGATCATAACAATTGTGAGTCTTGCATTTTGGGCAAGCACCATAAAACTGTTTTTCCAAACTCTAAAATGACTTATGAAAACTGTTTTGATCTTGTTCACTCTGATGTTTGGACATTACCTTGCAAATCTAGAGAAAACCAGTCTTATTTTGTGACTTTTATAGATGAGAAATCAAAATATACTTGGCTTACTCTTTTACCTTCAAAAGATAGGGTTTTAGATGCATTTAAAAACTTTCAAAACTACATTACTAACCAATTCAATGCTAAGATCAAATGTTTCAGATCGGATAATGGTGGTGAATACACAAGTAATGCATTCAAAGAGCACATAGCCAAACATGGAATCCTACATCAAACAAGCTGTCCTTACACTCCACAACAGAATGGTGTAACCGAGAGGAAAAACAGACATTTGATGGAAGTAACAAGATCAATGATGTTTCATATGAGTGTGCCTAAAAGATTTTGGGCAGATGCAGTCCTAACTGCATGTTACCTTATCAACGAACCCCAACACAAGTTTTGGAGAATCGGTCTCCATATCGGGTATTGAATAAAACCAAACCATTTATCAATCATCTAAGGGTATTTGGTTGCTTGTGTTTTGTGTTTGTGCCAGGAGAGCAAAGGAACAAACTTGATGCAAAAAGCACAAGAGCCATGTTCATTGGGTACTCAAGCACGCATAAGTGATACAAGTGTTATGTCCCTGAAACAAGAAGGGTCCTTATTTCAAGAGAAGTCAAGTTTATTGAAGGGAGAAGCTACTATGAAGACAATACATGGGAAAGTATCAAAGATCTACCTAGAAGTGTCACAGATAGAGCCACCAGCCTTAAAAACTTGATGAAGAACTTGGGTATGGATATTAATGAGGAACCAAGTGGAGAAGTACCTCATCAAAACTCCCACCTTGATCCTGAGGGGGGGAACAATGATACTCCTCAAGACACTCATGAGTCCAATGAAGACCAAAGGGAAGAACCTGAAGTTCAAGAAGAACATCATCGAGAACCTGAAGATCATCAAGAGTCTCATGATCAAGCTGCTCCATTCCCTAATCAAGCGGCTCCATCCCCTAATCAAGCTGCTCCATCCCCTAATCAAGCTGCTCCATCTCCTAATCAAGCTGCTCCATCTCCCATTCCTCTAAGGAGAAGTACAAGGATAAAAAGGCCAACCTCAAACTGGAAAAACACTAGGGTTTACTTCAATAGCAATGTTGTTGCTCATCCAATTCAGGCCATGTGTACTCTTGCATCTTGTCCTGAAGAGCATCAAGTGTTTGTTGCAAAGATTGATCAACACTGGATACCAAGTACTTATGCTGAGGCTATGGAGCATAATGAGTGGAAAGAGGCAGTAGGTGCAGAGAACAAAGCTATGGAGCTGAATCATACATGGGATGTGACTGACTTGCCAAAAGGAAAAAGGACAGTGAGTTCTAGATATATATTCACCATCAAGTACCATAGCAATGGAGAAGTGGAGAGACACAAAGCTAGGCTAGTAGCAAGGGGATTCACACAAACTTATGGAGAAGACTACCTTGATACTTTTGCACCAGTAGCTAAGCTACACACGGTAAGAGTAATATTGTCTTTAGCTACTAATCTGGATTGGGACTTGTTTCAGATGGACGTCAAGAATGCCTTCTTACAATGAGAACTTGAAGAAGAAGTATACATGACACCACCACATGGGCTAGAAAAGACCATTGCTCCAGGAAAGGTACTAAAGCTAAGGAAGGCTATTTATGGGCTGAAACAGTCCCCAAGAGCCTGGTATAAGAAGTTGAGCACAACCTTGACTGAAAAGGGATTCAAAATGTCTCAATCAGAACACACACTCTTCACTTGTCAAAGCCAAGAAGGTATCATTGTCATTCTCATATATGTTGATGACATAATCATATCAGGTAGTGATAAGAAAGGTATACAAAATACTAAGGATTACTTGAAATCTGTTTTTGATATAAAAGATCTTGGTATTTTGAAATACTTTCTAGGCATAGAGGTGTGTAGGTCTAATGAGGGATTATTCTTATCCCAAAGAAAGTATGTACTTGACCTTTTGAATGAGACATGTTTTCTAGATGCTAAGGCAGCAAAGACACCCCTGGAAGAAGGATACAAAACCATCCAACCAGGAGGAAGAGAAGATCAACCTCATGATGATCCAAAGCAATACGGCGCATAGTGGGTAAGCTAATCTAATTAACCATTACACGGCCTGACTTGTGTTTTGCTGTGAATCAGGTAGCTCAACACATGCAAAAGCCAAAACTCCATCATTGGAATATGCTGGAAAGAATACTAAGGTATCTCAAAGGCACTTCTAGCTTGGGCATATGGATGGGCTGCAACAAAAACACCGAGGTGGTGGGATACTGTGATGCTGATTATGCCGGGGATGTTGAGGACAGAAGATCAACCACAGGCTATTGCACATTCATAGGTGGTAACTTGGTAACTTGGAAGACTAAGAAACAGAAGATTGTGTCATGCTCCACTGCTGAAGCTGAGTACCGGGCCATGAGGAAGCTGACACAAGAACTTATGTGGCTGAAGAATCTCCTCAAGGATTTGGGAATAGAGTTCCAAACACCAATGACCATGCATTGTGACAATGAGTCGGCAATCCACATTGCATCCAATTCGTGTTCCATGAAAGAACCAAGCACATAGAGATTGACTGCCACAAAGTGAGGGAACAAATGGTTAAAGGCACCATTCTCCCATGCTATACAAAGAGCTCGGATCAACTAGCGACATCTTCACCAAATCTGCAAGTTTGAAAGTGTGTGAGTCAATCTTACCAAGACTTGGACTCACCAAAGCTATCCAACACTAGAAGACCCTAACCGTATGCTTCATACTCTTTTTCCCTTGATGAGTTTTGTCCCAAAAGGGTTTTCTTGTCAAGGTTTTTAATGAGGTGGAGTATACGGGTTCCAAGCTTACCCAATTCCATCCGGCTAAGCTTGCGGGGGAGTATTGAAACCAATGCCCATTTCACTAAGGCATTGTGTGGTATCTTGGAATACAAGCTGAGGCAAAGTCTTGTGATCACGTTCAAATAAGGTTCACTAAGTCAGGAGAGAAAGTGGTCGAGGAAAATAAGAGAAGGAGATTTACCGAGCAAAGTTACCGAGCATTCTTACCGGGCAGTACATGGCGCCCGATAAGCGGTACATGGCGCCCGATAGCAGACCAGGCTCCGTACGGTCGGCGCTCGATAGTTTCTCCTTCCCCCGCGGACGCGCGCGATTCCTCTCGGTGTTGACCGTACACTTTTCCTTGACCGACCTTATCCACAAACGGTCACAAGGAAAAGTTAGCCTCCTTTATATTCTTATATTGGCTTTACTTGTAAAAACAACAAGATACAAGTTTGATATTATGAAAGTCGATTAAACCCACCTTTTCTCTATTCTCTCTAAATCTCACCAAGAACACCAAGAACACCGAATGTTATATTCTCCTAAAATCTCTCATAACATTCGGTTTACTCTCTTAAATTCAAACAATAAGTTCCTCAATGAGCTTTGTACAAGTTTGACGAATGTATGAAACATCTAACAACGCGTTTCTAGGACTCTAAACCAAGTTTCATGCAACATGAGTGCTTATAAGTATCTCAATGAGCTTTGTATAAGTTTCACGAACTTATGAAACATCTAACAACGTGTTTCTAGGACTCTAAATCAAGTTTCATGCAACATGAGAGCTTATAAGTTCCTCAATGAGCTTTGTACAAGTTTGACGAACGTATGAAACATCTAACAACGCGTTTCTAGGACTCTAAACCAAGTTTCATGCAACATGAGTGCTTATAAGTTCCTCAATGAGCTTTGTACAAGTTTGACAAACGTATGAAACATCTAACAACGCGTTTCTAGGACTCTAAACAAAGTTTCATGCAAGATGAGTGCTTATAAGTTCCTCAATGAGCTTTGTACAAGTTTGACAAACGTATGAAACATCTAAGAACGCGTTTCTAAAACTCTAAACCAAGTTTCATGCAAGATGAGTGCTTATAAGTTCCTCAATAAGCTTTGTACAAGTTTGACGAACGTATGAAACATCTAACAAATCGTTTCTAGGACTCTAAACCAAGTTTCATGCAACATGACAGCTTATAAGTTCCTCAATGAGCTTTGTACAAGTTTGACGAACTTATGAAACATCTAACAACGCGTTTCTAGGACTCTAAACCAAGTTTCGTGCGGCATGAGTGCTTATAAGTATCTCAATGAGCTTTGCATAAGTTTGACGAACTTATGAAACATCTAAGAACTCGTTTCTAGGACTCTAAACCAAGTTTCATGCAACATGAGAGCTTATAAGTTCCTCAATGAGCTTTGTACAAGTTTGACGAACGTATGAAACATCTAACAACGTGTTTTTAGGACTCTAAACCAAGTTTCATGCAACATGAGAGCTTATAAGTTCCTCAATGAGCTTTGTACAAATTTGACGAACGTACGAAACATCTAACAACGTGTTTTTAGGACTCTAAACCAAGTTTAATGCAATATGAGAGCTTATAAGTTCCTCAATGAGCTTTATACAAGATTGACGAACTTAGGAAACATCTAACAACGCGTTTCAAGGACTCTAAACTAAGTTTCATGCAACATGAGTGCTTATAAGTTCCTCAATGAGCTTTGTACAAGTTTCACGAACTTATGAAACATCTAACAACGCGTTTCTAGGACTCTAAACCAAGTTACATGCAACATGAGTTCTTATAAGTTCCTCAATGAGCTTTGTACAAGGTTGACGAACGTATGAAACATCTAACAACGCGTTTCTAGGACTCTAAACCAAGTTACATGCAACATGAGTTCTTATAAGTTCCTCAATGAACTTTGTACAAGTTTGACGAACGTATGAAACATCAAACAACGCATTTCGAGGACTCTAAACCAAGTTTCATGCAACATGAGTGCTTATAAGTATCTCAATGAGCTTTGTATAAGTTTGACGAACTTATGAAACATCTAAGAACTCGTTTCTAGGACTCTAAACCAAGTTTCATGCAACATGAGAGGTTATAAGTTCCTCAATGAGCTTTGTACAAGTTTGACGAACGTATGAAACATCTAACAACGCGTTTCTAGGTATCTAAACAAAAATTCATGCAACATGAGTGCTTATAAGTTCCTCAATGAGCTTTGTACAAGTTTCACAAAATTATGAAACATCTAACAACCCGTTTCTAGGACTCTAAACCAAGTTTCATGCAAGATGATTGCTTATAAGTTCCTCAATGAGCTTTGTACAAGTTTGACAAACGTATGAAACATCTAACAACACGTTTCTAAAACTCTAAACCAAGTTTCATGCAAGATGAGTGCTTATAAGTTCCTCAATAAGCTTTGTACAAGTTTGACGAACGTATGAAACATCTAACAAATCGTTTCTAGGACTCTAAACCAAGTTTCATGCAACATGAGAGCTTATAAGTTCCTCAATGAGCTTTGTACAAGTTTGACGAACTTATGAAACATCTAACAACGCGTTTCTAGGACTCTAAACCAAGTTTCATGCAACATGAGTGCTTATAAGTATCTCAATGAGCTTTGTATAAGTTTGACGAACTTATGAAACATCTAAGAACTCGTTTCTAGAACTCTAAACCAAGTTTCATGCAACATGAGAGCTTATAAGTTCCTCAATGAGCTTTGTACAAGTTTGACGAACGTATGAAACATCTAACAACGTGTTTTTAGGACTCTAAACCAAGTTTAATGCAACATGAGAGCTTATAAGTTCCTCAATGAGGTTTATACAAGTTTGACGAACTTATGAAACATCTAACAACGCGTTTCTAGGACTCTAAACCAAGTTTAATGCAACATGAGAGCTTATAAGTTCCTCAATGAGTTTTGTACAAGTTTCACGAACTTATGAAACATCTAACAACGCGTTTCTAGGACTCTAAACTAAGTTACATGCAACATGAGTTCTTATAAGTTCCTCAATGAGCTTTGTACAAGTTTGACGAACGTATGAAACATCTAACAAATCGTTTCTAGGACTCCACACCAAGTTTCATGCAACATGAGAGCTTATAAGTTCCTCAATGAGCTTTGTACAAGTTTGACGAACGTATGAAACATCTAACAACGCGTTTCTAGGACTCTAAACCAAGTTTCATGCAAGATGAGTGCTTATAAGTTCCTCAATGAGCTTTGTACAAGTTTGACGAACGTATGAAACATCTAACAACGCGTTTCTAGGACTCTAAACAAAGTTTCATGCAAGATGAGTGCTTATAAATTCCTCAATGAGGTTTGTACAAGTTTGACAAACGTATGAAACATCTAAGAACGCGTTTCTAAAACTCTAAACCAAGTTTCATGCAAGATGAGTGCTTATAAGTTCCTCAATAAGCTTTGTACAAGTTTGACGAACGTATGAAACATCTAACAAATCGTTTCTAGGACTCTAAACCAAGTTTCATGCAACATGAGAGCTTATAAGTTCCTCAATGAGCTTTGTACAAGTTTGACGAACTTATGAAACATCTAACAACGCGTTTCTAGGACTCTAAACCAAGTTTCGTGCAACATGAGTGCTTATAAGTATCTCAATGAGCTTTGCATAAGTTTGAAGAACTTATGAAACATCTAAGAACTCGTTTCTAGGATTCTAAACCATGTTTCATGCAACATGAGAGCTTACAAGTTCCTCAATGAGCTTTGTACAAGTTTGACGAACGTATGAAACATCTAACAACGTGTTTTTAGGACTCTAAACCAAATTTCATGCAACATGAGAGCTTATAAGTTCCTCAATGAGCTTTGTACAAGTTTTACGAACGTATGAAACATCTAACAACGTGTTTTTAGGACTCTAAACCAAGTTTTATTCAATATGAGAGCTTATAAGTTCCTCAATGAGCTTTATACAAGTTTGACGAACTTATGAAACATCTAACAACGCGTTTCTAGGACTCTAAACCAAGTTTCATGCAACATGAATGCTTATAAGTTCCTCAATGAGCTTTGTACAAGTTTCACGAACTTATGAAACATCTAACAACGCGTTTCTAGGACTCTAAACCAAGTTACATGCAACATGAGTTCTTATAAGTTCCTCAATGAGCTTTGTACAAGTTTGACGAACGTATGAAACATCTAACAACGCGTTTCTAGGACTCTAAACCAAGTTACATGCAACATGAGTTCTTATAAGTTCCTCAATGAGCTTTGTACAAGTTTGACGAACGTATGAAACATCAAACAACGCATTTCGAGGACTCTAAACCAAGTTTCATGCAACATGAGTGCTTATAAGTATCTCAATGAGCTTTGTATAAGTTTGACGAACTTATGAAACATCTAAGAACTCGTTTCTAGGACTCTAAACCAAGTTTCATGCAACATGAGAGCTTATAAGTTCCTCAATGAGTTTTGTACAAGTTTGACGAACGTATGAAACATCTAACAACGCGTTTCTAGGTATCTAAACAAAGTTTCATGCAACATGAGTGCTTATAATTTCCTCTATGAGCTTTGTACAAGTTTCACAAAATTATGAAACATCTAACAACGCGTTTCTAGGACTCTAAACCAAGTTTCATGCAAGATGAGTGCTTATAAGTTCCTCAATGAGCTTTGTACAAGTTTGACAAACGTATGAAACATCTAACAACACGTTTCTAAAACTCTAAACCAAGTTTCATGCAAGATGAGTGATTATAAGTTCCTCAATAAGCTTTGTACAAGTTTGACGAACGTATGAAACATCTAACAAATCGTTTCTAGGACTCTAAACCAAGTTTCATGCAACATGAGAGCTTATAAGTTCCTCAATGAGCTTTGTACAAGTTTGACGAACTTATGAAACATCTAACAACGCGTTTCTAGGACTCTAAACCAAGTTTCATGCAACATGAGTGCTTATAAGTATCTCAATGAGCTTTGTATAAGTTTGACGAACTTATGAAACATCTAAGAACTCGTTTCTAGAACTCTAAACCAAGTTTCATGCAACATGAGAGCTTATAAATTCCTCAATGAGCTTTATACAAGTTTGACGAACGTATGAAACATCTAACAACGTGTTTTTAGGACTCTAAACCAAGTTTAATGCAACATGAGAGCTTATAAGTTCCTCAATGAGGTTTATACAAGTTTGACGAACTTATGAAACATCTAACAACGCGTTTCTAGGACTCTAAACCAAGTTTAATGCAACATGAGAGCTTATAAGTTCCTCAATGAGCTTTGTACAAGTTTCACGAACTTATGAAACATCTAACAACGCGTTTCTAGGACTCTAAACCAAGTTGCATACAACATGAGTTCTTATAAGTTCCTCAATGAGCTTTGTACAAGTTTGACGAACGTATGAAACATCTAACAAATCGTTTCTAGGACTCTACACCAAGTTTCATGCAACATGAGAGCTTATAAGTTCCTCAATGAGCTTTGTACAAGTTTGACGAACGTATGAAACATCTAACAACGCGTTTCTAGGACTCTAAACCAAGTTTCATGCAACATGAGTGCTTATAAGTTCCTCAATGAGCTTTGTACAAGTTTGACGAACGTATGAAACATCTAACAACGCGTTTCTAGGACTCTAAACAAAGTTTCATGCAAGATGAGTGCTTATAAGTTCCTCAATGAGCTTTGTACAAGTTTGACAAACGTATGAAACATCTAAGAACGCGTTTCTAAAACTCTAAACCAAGTTTAATGCAAGATGAATGCTTATAAGTTCCTCAATAAGCTTTGTACAAGTTTGACGAACTTATGAAATATCTAACAACGCGTTTCTAGGACTCTAAACCAAGTTACATGCAACATGAGTTCTTATAAGTTCCTCAATGAGCTTTGTACAAGTTTGACGAACGTATGAAACATCTAACAACGCGTTTCTAGGACTCTAAACCAAGTTACATGCAACATGAGTTCTTATAAGTTCCTCAATGAGCTTTGAACAAGTTTGACGAACGAATGAAACATCAAACAACGCATTTCGAGGACTCTAAACCAAGTTTCATGCAACATGAGTGCTTATAAGTATCTCAATGAGCTTTGTATAAGTTTGACGAACTTATGAAACATCTAAGAACTCGTTTCTAGGACTCTAAACCAAGTTTCATGCAACATGAGAGCTTATAAGTTCCTCAATGAGCTTTGTACAAGTTTGACGAACGTATGAAACATCTAACAACGTGTTTTTAGGACTCTAAACCAAGTTTAATGCAACATGAGTGCTTATAAGTTCCTCAATGAGCTTTATACAAGTTTCACGAACTTATGAAACATCTAACAACGCGTTTCTAGGACTCTTAACCAAGTTACATGCAACATGAGTTCTTATAAGTTCCTCAATGAGCTTTGTACAAGTTTGACGAACGTATGAAACATCTAACAACGCGTTTATAGGACTCTAAACCAAGTTTCATGCAACATGAGTGTTTATAAGTGTCTCAATGAGCTTTGTACAAGATTGACGAACTTATGAAACATCTAACAACGCGTTTCTAGGACTCTAAACCAAGTTTCATGCAACATGAGTGCTTATAAGTATCTCAATGAGCTTTGTATAAGTTTGACGAACTTATGAAACATCTAACAACTCGTTTCTAGGACTCTAAACCAAGTTTCATGCAACATGAGAGCTTATAAGTTCCTCAATGAGCTTTGTACAAGTTTGACGAACGTATGAAACATCTAACAACGTGTTTTTAGGACTCTAAACCAAGTTTAATGCAACATGAGTGCTTATAAGTTCCTCAATGAGTTTTGTATAAGTTTCACGAACTTATGAAACATCTAACAACGCGTTTCTAGGACTCTAAACCAAGTTACATGCAACATGAGTTCTTATAAGTTCCTCAATGAGCTTTGTACAAGTTTGACGAACGTATGAAACATCTAACAACGCGTTTAAAGGACTCTAAACCAAGTTTCATGCAACATGAGTGTTTATAAGTGTTTCAATGAGCTTTGTACAAGATTGACGAACTTATGAAACATCTAACAACGCGTTTCTAGGACTCTAAACCAAGTTTCATGCAACATGAGTGCTTATAAGTATCTCAATGAGCTTTGTATAAGTTTGACGAACTTATGAAACATCTAACAACTCGTTTCTAGGAATCTAAACCAAGTTTCATGCAACATGAGAGCTTATAAGTTCCTCAATGAGCTTTGTACAAGTTTGACGAACGTATGAAACATCTAACAACGTGTTTTTAGGACTCTAAACCAAGTTTAATGCAACATTAGAGCTTATAAGTTCCTCAATGAGCTTTATACAAGTTTGACGAACTTATGAAACATCTAACAACGCGTTTTTAGGACTCTAAACCAAGTTTCATGCAACATGAGTGCTTATAAGTTCCTCAATGAGCTTTGTACAAGTTTCACAAAATTATGAAACATCTAACAACGCGTTTCTAGGACTCTAAACCAAGTTTCATGCAAGATGAGTGCTTATAAGTTCCTCAATGAGCTTTGTAAAAGTTTGACAAACGTATGAAACATCTAACAACACGTTTCTAAAACTCTAAACCACGTTTCATGCAAGATGAGTGCTTATAAGTTCCTCAATAAGCTTTGTACAAGTTTGACGAACGTATGAAACATCTAACAAATCGTTTCTAGGACTCTAAACCAAGTTTCATGCAACATGACAGCTTATAAGTTCCTCAATGAGCTTTGTACAAGTTTGACGAACTTATTGTTAGATTTTAAGAGAATAGACCGAGAGTATGTGAGATTTAGAAGAGAATTGATTTCGGTGTTCTTCATGTTCTTGAAGAACATAAAGAGAGATTAGAGAGAGAATAGTGGATAAACATGTTTATTAATCTCATAAAGGTTAAATTCAAAGATTACAAGGTAAAGCAAGATATATACAAAGTTAATATGACCGTTAGAAGATAAGGTCGCCAAAAGAGAGTTTGACCGGGAGAAACCGCGCGCGTCCGCGGGGAAGCGCATGTTACCGAGCGCTGACCGTATCGCGGTAAGGAAACTATCGGGCGCCGGATAAGTTTACCGAGCTCCCAATGTACCGCGGTACGGTAAAATGGTAAGTTTTGGTTTAGACCAAAACCAGCCTCCGTCTCCACTCGTCTACCTTTCCTCCTTCATGGTTACCTCTTAAATCATCCTTCTTAGTCAATACTTTGCCTTTACGAGCTAGACTTGCACTCCAAGTCTTGTAATCTTTGAACCGGACTAAATGCCTTGGTGGATAGGCATTAGTCTTAACACTCCCCCTCAAGCTTAGCCCAATGCAATGGCTAAGCTTGGAACCGCATACTTCACCTCGTTAAAACCCTCAAAGAGAAAACCACTTGGGATAAAACTCCTTGAAGGAAAAAGAGTATGAAGCATACGGTTAGGGTCTTCTAGTTTCTGGTCAAGGTAGTGAGTCCTAGCTTGGGTAGCACGTACTCACATACTTTCAGACTTGCTGACTTGGTGAAGACATCAGCTAGTTGGTCTTGGCTCTTTGTGTAGCAGGGAAGGATAGTTCCCTTTACCATTTGTTCCCGGACTTTGTGGCAATCCATCTCTATGTGCTTTGTCCTCTCATGAAACACATAATTGGAGGCAATATGGATGGCTGCCTTGTTGTCACAGTGCATGGTGATTGGCTTCCTGATGTCTATGCCAAGATCCCCAAGGAGATTCTTCAACCACATAAGCTCTTGAGTAAGTTTCCTCATGGCTCGTATTCGGATTCGCACTTGAACATGACACAATCTTTTGCTTCTTGGTCTTCCAAGTAACCAGATTCCCTCCAATGAAAGTGCAGTATCTTGTAGTGGATCTCCTATCATCCACATCCCCTGCATAGTCAGCATCACAATAGCCTACCACTTCTGTGTTCTGATTCCTTCCCATCCAAATGCCTTGGCTTGATGTACCTTTGAGATACTTGAGTATCCTTTGCACCATGTTCCGGTGATGAATCTTTGGCCTTTGCATGTGTTGGCTAACCCGGTTCACAAGAAAACATATGTCGTGCCTGGTTATGGTCAAGTAGATAAACTTACCCACAATGCGCCTATAGAGCTTCTGGTCTTTGAAGGGTTGGTCTTCAAGCTCCCCTCTCTAATGACTTTGTAGCCATCCTCCAATGGTGTTCTTGCAGCCTTGGAATCCATGTGACCTGTTTCATTAAGAAGATCCAAGGTATATTTCCTTTGGGAGAGAAAGAGACCCTCTTCGGATCTACTTATCTCAATTCCAAGGAAGTATTTCATCTTCCCCAAATCTTTAATATCAAACATAGTCTTTAGATAGTTTTTAGTTTCAGCAATTCCTACCTTGTTATCCCCAGAGATGACTATGTCATCCACGTAGATGAGGATAACCACCATACCTTCCTTTGATTGGAGGGTGAATAGAGTGTGATCGGCTTGACTCATCTTGAATCCCCTTGTCACTAGAGTGGTGATGAGTTTGTGGTACCATGCTCTTGGAGATTGCTTGAGCCCATAGATGGCCTTTCTCAATCTCAACACTTTCCCTGGTGTTATAGAGTCTTCTAATCCGGGAGGTGGGGTCATGTAGACTTCTTCTTCTAACTCTCCTTGAAGGAAAGCATTCTTGACATCCATTTGCCAAAGTTCCCAATCCAGGTTCACGGCTAGAGATAGGATTACTCTTACCGTGTGGAGTTTAGCAACTGGGGCAAAAGTATCCAAATAGTCTTCACCATACGTATGAGTAAATCCTCTTGCTACCAGTCTTGCCTTGTGCCTCTCAATGTCACCGTTGCTCAGGTACTTGATTGTGAACACATATCTTGAGCTTACTGCCTTCTTGCCTTTAGGTAGATCAGCCTCATCCCAAGTGTGGTTACGTTCCATTGCTTGATTTTCAGCTTTTACCGCATTAACCCATACTTCATGCTCAATAGCCTCTTCATAGGTTCTTGGAACCCAATGTTGTTCTATTTTGGCGATGAAAGCTTGATGATCATGTGGGAAAGAAGCCATGGAGCATACTGCTTGGATAGGATGGGCTACAGCATTGCTGTTGAAGTAGACTCTGGTGTTTTTCCAGTTTGAACTTGGCTGCTTGATCCTAGTACTTCTTCTTGGTACCATAGGAGCAGCTTGATCATGTACTTCTTGATGAACCGTTTCTTCAATGGCTTGAGTATCCTCTGGTTCTCCTTGATACTCTTCTTGAGTATCAGGTTCTTCCCTTTGATCCTCATGACCTCTTTGATCATCATAAGTTTCAGGTTCAGGTTCTTGTGTATCTTCATTGTTCCCCCCTTCATGATCAAGGTGGGAGTCTTGATGCACAGGTTGTTGAGTAGATTCTGTTCTTGTTACTTCATTGATGTCCATTCCCAAATTCCTCATTAGGTTCTTAAGACTAGTTGCTTTATCGTGCGATTCAGGAATATCCTTAACACTTTCCCAAGTGTTGTCCCGATAGCAACTCGTCCTTCAATGAACTTAACATCTCTTGAGACAAGGACTCTTCTTGTTTCAGGGACATAACATTTGTATCCCTTCTGTGTGCTTGAGTAGCCTATGAACATAGCTTTTGTGCTCTTTGCATCTAGCTTGTTCCGTTGCTCTCCTGGCACAAAGACAAAGCACACACAATCAAACACTCTTAGGTGGTTTATAAAGGGTTTAGCTTTATTCAATACCTGATATGGTGATTGGTTTTCCAATATTTGTGTTGGTGTTCTGTTGATGAGGTAGCAAGCTGTGGATACAGCATCCGACCAAAAACGTCTAGGTACATTCATGTGGAACATCATGGATCTTGTGACTTCCATCAAGTGCCTATTCTTCCTCTCGGCAACACCATTTTGTTGAGGAGTGTAGGGGCAGCTTGTTTGGTGCAAGATCCCATGTTTTGCCATATGTTCTTTGAAGGCATTGCTTGTGTATTCCCCACCATTATCTGATCTAAAACACTTAATCTTTGCATTATATTGGTTAGTGATATAGTTTTGAAAGTTTTTGAAAGCGTCTAACACCCTATCTTTTGAAGGAAGCAAAGTTAGCCAAGTATATTTTGATTTCTCATCAATAAAAGTCACAAAATATGCTTGGTTTTCTCTAGATTTGAAAGGTGAAGACCATACATCAGAATGCACAAGGTCAAAACATTTTTCATAAACCATTTTAGAGTTTGAAAAGACAGATTTATGGTGCTTGCCTAAAATGCAAGACTCACAAGTGTTATGATCAAAAGAAACATTTGGCAAAAGAGTTTTTAAAGCTTTGACATGCGGATGGCCTAATCTATAGTGCCATAAAACATTGTTAGCCTCAGCCAAAACAGAATTAAAAGCAGAATGAAAAACAGAGCTTGACACTTCTTTGTCAAGGATGTAGAGATCTCCCCTGGTGATCCCCTTCCCAATCACTTCTTTACTTTCAATATCCTGAAATATGACTTCATTAGGACTAAAAATAACATTACAATTGAGATCACAAGCAATTCTTTTAACCGAGATAAGATTGGATGTAAAGCTGGGCATGTACAAGGCTAGAGAATCTCTATTGAACAACCTAAGATTACCTAATCCTGTCACAAGGATTCTACTACCATTAGCAATAATCACATTCCCTAGGGCAGGTTTAACATCAGTAATCAAGTTCTTATTGCTAATCATATGGTGAGATGCTCCAGAGTCAATAATGATAGGTTTTATAGGTTTCTCAATTACTTGAGCACTAAGAGAGTAAAGAGAATCCATACCAGAACCCTTAAGGGCTTTGATGAGTGCCTCCAAGTCAGATTTCCTTACGTACTCATCTGTGTAAGGCACCATCGCCGTGGATTCCTCTTCCTTATCTTTGGAGCTCATGGTACTAGTGCTAGGACCGGTTGCATCTTCACTTGAGAGATTTGCCTTGGCATCCTTGAATTTGGCCGGCTTGAGATGGGGGTTTAAGATCCAGCATTTGTCCTTGGAGTGCCCTTTCTTCTAGCAATGATCACATAGAGTGGCTCTTCTTTCCTCATACGTCTTGGAGCTTGACTTGTATGCTACTTTGTTGGCGGTGACCAGCTCTTTCTTGTTGCCAAATAGCTCAATAGATCCTTGCTCTCTTTGTAACCGAGCACACACTTCCTCAAGGTTGGGCAGAGTATCCGAACGGAGTAAGTGCTTGATCACATCTTTGTAGCTACTATTGAGTGTTAGGAGAAGACCAAAGACTTTGTCTTGCTCTCTACGCTCATTAAGGGTCTTGGGATCAACACTACTCGGACGTAACATCTCTAGTTCTGCCCATAGACTTCTAAACCTTCCAAAATGTTTAGTGAACTCCATATCATCCTGGTTTAGATCGTTAATCGCCTTCTTGACCTCATATACCCGGCTAAGATTGGAAATATTACCATAAACCGTTTGGAGGGTATCCCAAAGATCCTTAGCACTCTCACAGTATGAGTAAGCTTCAAGGATAGACGAATCCAGAGATCCTTGTATGATTCCTAACACCTTTTGGTCCTCTTGGAACCATTTGTTTTCTTCGGTGAGGGATTCACTCTCCTTGAGAGTGATATCCGAGATTGTTGCTTGTGATTTGAGAATGTGGTTCCAGAGACCACGGCCACATAGAGCAATCTTCACGGTCCTTGCCCATAAGAGATAGTTAATCCCTTTAAGAGTTACTGGACAAGAGATCTTCTTATGTTCCTTGTCCTCCATGAAGAAAGATGATGACTTTTGGTTTTGAATCGAGTAAAGATTGAAACTTTAGAGAGAAAACAGAGTCTAGATCTAGAAAGCTTGTGTTTTGGATAGAGACTGAGAGGAAAAGATATAAAGTTTGGATCTTTATATGTTTTTCAAGTCACAAAAGGCACAAAGCTAGAAACTTTGAACTAGATCTGGGAAAAACAGAGAATTTTATGAATCCGAAGTCTAGATCTTAAGGAATCCGACTTCTTTTGGATGAAAGCTTTTGTGTATAGGATAGAAACAAGCTTCACAATGAAAAAGTTTGAATCTTTGACACAAAAACGAGAAGAACAAGAGAAAGATTAGACCTTTATGAACACGGAGAATGAAAAACAGAGTATAAGGATGCGGAAGCTAGGTTAATGGTTCAAGAGCAAGTTTGCTCTGATACCATGTTAGATTTTAAGAGAATAGACCGAGAGTATGTGAGATTTAGAAGAGAATTGATTTCGGTGTTCTTCATGTTCTTGAAGAACATAAAGAGAGATTAGAGAGAGAATAGTGGATAAACATGTTTATTAATCTCATAAAGGTTAAATTCAAAGATTACAATGTAAAGCAAGATATATACAAAGTTAATATGACCGTTAGAAGATAAGGTCGCCAAAAGAGAGTTTGACCGGGAGAAACCGCGCGCGTCCGCGGGGAAGCGCATGTTACCGAGCGCTGACCGTACCGCGGTAAGGAAACTATCGGGCGCCGGATAAGTTTACCGAGCTCCCAATGTACCGCGGTACGGTAAAATGGTAAGTTTTGGTTTAGACCAAAACTAGCCTCCGTCTCCACTCGTCTACCTTTCCTCCTTCATGGTTACCTCTTAAATCATCCTTCTTAGTCAATACTTTGCCTTTACGAGCTAGACTTGCACTCCAAGTCTTGTAATCTTTGAACCGGACTAAATGCCTTGGTGGATAGGCATTAGTCTTAACACTTATGAAACATCTAACAACGCGTTTCTAGGACTCTAAACCAAGTTTCATGCAACATGAGTGCTTATAAGTATGTCAATGAGCTTTGTATAAGTTTGACGAATTTATGAAACATCTAAGAACTCGTTTCTAGAACTCTAAACCAAGTTTCATACAACATGAGAGCTTATAAGTTCCTCAATGAGCTTTGTACAAGTTTGACGAACGTATGAAACATCTAACAACGTGTTTTTAGGACTCTAAACCAAGTTTAATGCAACATGAGAGCTTATAAGTTCCTCAATGAGGTTTATACAAGTTTGACAAAATTATGAAACATCTAACGCGTTTCTAGGACTCTAAACCAAGTTTAATGCAACATGAGTGCTTATAAGTTCCTCAATGAGTTTTGTACAAGTTTCACGAACTTATGAAACATCTAACAACGCGTTTGTAGGACTCTAAACCAAGTTTCATGCAACATGAGTGCTTATAAGTATCTCAATGAGCTTTGTATAAGTTTGACGAATTTATGAAACATCTAAGAACTCGTTTCTAGAACTCTAAACCAAGTTTCATGCAACATGAGAGCTTATAAGTTCCTCAATGAGCTTTGTACAAGTTTGACGAACGTATGAAACATCTAACAACGCGTTTCTAGGACTCTAAACCAAGTTTCATGCAACATGAGTGCTTATAAGTTCCTCAATGAGCTTTGTACAAGTTTGACGAACGTATGAAACATCTAACAACGCGTTTCTAGGACTCTAAACAACGTTTCATGCAAGATGAGTGCTTATAAGTTCCTCAATGAGCTTTGTACAAGTTTGACAAACGTATGAAACATCTAAGAACGCGTTTCTAAACCTCTAAACCAAGTTTCATGCAAGATGAGTGCTTATAAGTTCCTCAATAAGCTTTGTACAAGTTTGACGAACGTATGAAACATCTAACAAATCGTTTCTAGGACTCTAAACCAAGTTTCATGCAACATGAGAGCTTATAAGTTCCTCAATGAGCTTTGTACAAGTTTGACGAACTTATGAAACATCTAACAACGCGTTTCTAGGACTCTAAACCAAGTTTCATGCAAGATGAGTGCTTATAAGTCCTCAATGAGCTTTGTACAAGTTTGACGAACGTATGAAACAGCTAACAACGCGTTTCTAGGACTCTAAACAACGTTTCATGCAAGATGAGTGCTTATAAGTTGACAATGAGCTTTGTACAAGTTTGACAAACGTATATGAAACATCTAAGAACGCGTTTCTAAACCTCTAAACCAAGTTTCATGCAAGATGAGTGCTTATAAGTTCCTCAATAAGCTTTGTACAAGTTTGACGAACGTATGAAACATCTAACAAATCGTTTCTAGGACTCTAAACCAAGTTTCATGCAACATGAGAGCTTATAAGTTCCTCAATGAGCTTTGTACAAGTTTGACGAACTTATGAAACATCTAACAACGCGTTTCTAGGACTCTAAACCAAGTTTCGTGCAACATGAGTGCTTATAAGTATCTCAATGAGCTTTGTATAAGTTTGACGAACTTATGAAACATCTAAGAACTCGTTTCTAGGACTCTAAACCAAGTTTCATGCAACATGAGAGATAATAAGTTCCTCAATGAGCTTTGTACAAGTTTGACGAACGTATGAAACATCTAACAACATGTTTTTAGGACTCTAAACCAAGTTTCATGCAACATGAGAGCTTATAAGTTTCTCAATGAGCTTTGTACAAGTTTGACGAACGTATGAAACATCTAACAACGTGTTTTTAGGACTCTAAACCAAGTTTAATGCAATATGAGAGCTTATAAGTTCCTCAATGAGCTTTATACAAGTTTGACGAACTTATGAAACATCTAACAACGCGTTTCTAGGACTCTAAACCAAGTTTCATGCAACATGAGTGCTTATAAGTTCCTCAATGAGCTTTGTACAAGTTTCACGAACTTATGAAACATCTAACAACGCGTTTCTAGGACTCTAAACCAAGTTTCATGCAACATGAGTGCTTATAAGTATCTCAAATGAGCTTTGTATAAGTTTGACGAACTTATGAAACATCTAACAACTCGTTTCTAGGAATCTAAACCAAGTTTCATGCAACATGAGAGCTTTTAAGTTCCTCAATGAGCTTTGTACAAGTTTAACGAACGTATGAAACATCTAACAACGTGTTTTTAGGACTCTAAACCAAGTTTAATGCAACATTAGAGCTTATAAGTTCCTCAATGAGCTTTATACAAGTTTGACGAACTTATGAAACATCTAACAACGCGTTTCTAGGACTCTAAACCAAGTTTCATGCAACATGAGTGCTTATAAGTTCCTCAATGAGCTTTGTACAAGTTTCACGAACTAATGAAACATCTAACAACGCGTTTCTAGGACTCTAAACCATGTTACATGCAACATGAGTTCTTATAAGTTCCTCAATGAGCTTTGTACAAGTTTGACGAACGTATGAAACATCTAACAACGCGTTTCTAGGACTCTAAACCAAGTTTCATGCAACAAGAGTGCTTATAAGTATCTCAATGAGCTTTGTATAAGTTTAACGAACTTATGAAACATCAAACAAGGCGTTTCTAGGACTCTAAATCAAGTTTCATGCAACATGAGAGCTTATAAGTTCCTCAATGAGCTTTGTACAAGTTTGACGAACTTATGAAACATCTAACAACGCGTTTCTAGGTATCTAAACAAAGTTTCATGCAACATGAGTGCTTATAAGTTCCTCAATGAGCTTTGTACAAGTTTCACAAAATTATGAAACATCTAACAACGCGTTTCTAGGATTCTAAACCAAGTTTCATGCAATATGAGTGCTTATAATTTCCTCAATGAGCTTTGTACAAGTTTGACAAACGTATGAAACATCTAACAACACGTTTCTAAAACTCTAAACCAAGTTTCATGCAAGATGAGTGCTTATAAGTTCCTCAATAAGCTTTGTACAAGTTTGACGAACGTATGAAACATCTAACAAATCGTTTCTAGGACTCTAAACCCAAGTTTCATGCAACATGAGAGCTTATAAGTTCCTCAATGAACTTTGTACAAGTTTGACGAACTTATGAAACATCTAACAACGCGTTTCTAGGACTCTAAACCAAGTTTCATGCAACATGAGTGCTTATAAGTATCTCAATGAGCTTTGTATAAGTTTGACGAACTTATGAAACATCTAAGAACTCGTTTCTAGAACTCTAAACCAAGTTTCATGCAACATGAGAGCTTATAAGTTCCTCAATGAGCTTTGTACAAGTTTGACGAACGTATGAAACATCTAACAACGTGTTTTGAGGACTCTAAACCAAGTTTAATGCAACATGAGAGCATATAAGTTCCTCAATGAGGTTTATACAAGTTTGACGAACTTATGAAACATCTAACAACGCGTTTCTAGGACTCTAAACCAAGTTTAATGCAACATGAGTGCTTATAAGTTCCTCAATGAGCTTTGTACAAGTTTCACGAACTTATGAAACATCTAACAACGCGTTTCTAGGACTCTAAACCAAGTTTCATGCAACATGAGAGCTTATAAGTTCCTCAATGAGCTTTGTACAAGTTTCACGAACTTATGAAACATCTAATAACGCGTTTCTAGGACTCTAAACCAAGTTACATGCAACATGAGTTCTTATAAGTTCCTCAATGAGCTTTGTACAAGTTTGACGAACGTATGAAACATCTAACAAATCGTTTCTAGGACTCTACACCAAGTTTCATGCAACATGAGAGCTTATAAGTTCCTCAATGAGCTTTGTACAAGTTTGACGAACGTATGAAACATCTAACAACGCGTTTCTAGGACTCTAAACCAAGTTTCATGCAACATGAGTGCTTATAAGTTCCTCAATGAGCTTTGTACAAGTTTGACGAACGTATGAAACATCTAACAACGCGTTTCTAGGACTCTAAACAAAGTTTCATGCAAGATGAGTGCTTATAAGTTCCTCAATGAGCTTTGTACAAGTTTGACAAACGTATGAAACATCTAAGAACGCGTTTCTAAAACTCTAAACCAAGTTTCATGCAAGATGAGTGCTTATAAGTTCCTCAATAAGCTTTGTACAAGTTTGAGAACGTATGAAACATCTAACAAATCGTTTCTTGGACTCTAAACCAAGTTTCATGCGACATGAGAGCTTATAAGTTCCTCAATGAGCTTTGTACAAGTTTGAAGAACTTATGAAACATCTAACAACGCGTTTCTAGGACTCTAAACCAAGTTTCGTGCAACATGAGTGCTTATAAGTATCTCAATGAGCTTTGTATAAGTTTGACGAACTTATGAAACATCTAAGAACTCGTTTCTAGGACTCTAAACCAAGTTTCATGCAACATGAGAGCTTATAAGTTCCTCAATGAGCTTTGTACAAGTTTGACGGACGTATGAAACATCTAACAACGTGTTTTTAGGACTCTAAACCAAGTTTCATGCAACATGAGAGCTTATAAGTTCCTCAATGAGCTTTGTACAAGTTTGACGAAACGTATGAAACATCTAACAACGTGTTTTTAGGACTCTAAACCAAGTTTAATGCAATATGAGAGCTTATAAGTTCCTCAATGAGCTTTATACAAGTTTGACGACCTTATGAAACATCTAACAACGCGTTTATAGGACTCTAAACCAAGTTTCATGCAATATGAGTGCTTATAAGTTCCTCAATGAGCTTTGTACAAAGTTTCACGAACTTATGAAACATCTAACAACGCGTTTCTAGGACTCTAAACCAAGTTACATGCAACATGAGTTCTTATAAGTTCCTCAATGAGCTTTGTACAAGTTTGACGAACGTATGAAACATCTAACAACGCGTTTCTAGGACTCTAAACCAAGTTTCATGCAACAAGAGTGCTTATAAGTATCTCAATGAGCTCTGTATAAGTTTAACGAACTTATGAAACATCTAACAACGCGTTTCTAGGACTCTAAATCAAGTTTCATGCAACATGAGAGCTTATAAGTTTCCTCAATGAGCTTTGTACAAGTTTCACAAAATTATGAAACATCTAACAACGCGTTTCTAGGATTCTAAACCAAGTTTCATGCAAGATGAGTGCTTATAAGTTCCTCAATGAGCTTTGTACAAGTTTGACAAACGTATGAAACATCTAACAACACGTTTCTAAAACTCTAAACCAAGTTTCATGCAAGATGAGTGCTTATAAGTTCCTCAATAAACTTTTTACAAGTTTGACGAACGTATGAAACATCTAACAAATCGTTTCTAGGACTCTAAACCAAGTTTCATGCAACATGAGTGCTTATAAGTTCCTCAATGAGCTTTGTACAAGTTTCACGAACTTATGAAACATCTAACAACGCGTTTCTAGGACTCTAAACCAAGTTTCATGTAACATGAGTGCTTATAAGTATCTCAATGAGCTTTGTATAAGTTTGACGAACTTATGAAACATCTAACAACTCGTTTCTAGGAATCTAAACCAAGTTTCATGCAACATGAGAGCTTTTAAGTTCCTCAATGAGCTTTGTACAAGTTTGACGAACGTATGAAACATCTAACAACGTGTTTTTAGGACTCTAAACCAAGTTTAATGCAACATTAGAGCTTATAAGTTCCTCAACGAGCTTTATACAAGTTTGACAAACTTATGAAACATCTAACAACGCGTTTCTAGGACTCTAAACCAAGTTTCATGCAACATGAGTGCTTATAAGTTCCTCAATGAGCTTTGTACAAGTTTCACGAACTAATGAAACATCTAACAACGCGTTTCTAGGACTCTAAACCAAGTTACATGCAACATGAGTTCTTATAAGTTCCTCAATGAGCTTTGTACATGTTTGACGAACGTATGAAACATCTAACAACGCGTTTCTAGGTATCTAAACAAAGTTTCATGCAACATGAGTGCTTATAAGTTCCTCAATGAGCTTTGTACAAGTTTCACTAAACAAAATTATGAATGAGTGCTTATCTAAGTTCCTCAACGCGTTTCTAGCTTTGTACAACTCTAAACCAAGAAACATTCACGCGTTTCTGACTCTAAACCAGATGAGTGCAAGATGAGTGCTTATAAGTTCCTCAATGAGCTTTGTACAAGTTTGACAAACGTATGAAACATCTAACAACACGTTTCTAAAACTCTAAACCAAGTTTCATGCAAGATGAGTGCTTATAAGTTCCTCAATAAGCTTTGTACAAGTTTGACGAACGTATGAAACATCTAACAAATCGTTTCTAGGACTCTAAACCAAGTTTCATGCAACATGAGAGCTTATAAGTTCCTCAATGAGCTTTGTACAAGTTTGACGAACTTATGAAACATCTAACAACGCGTTTCTAGGACTCTAAACCAAGTTTCATGCAACATGAGTGCTTATAAGTATCTCAATGAGCTTTGTATAAGTTTGACGAACTTATGAAACATCTAAGAACTCGTTTCTAGAACTCTAAACCAAGTTCCATGCAACATGAGAGCTTATAAGTTCCTCAATAAGCTTTGTACAAGTTTGACGAACGTATGAAACATCTAACAACGTGTTTTTAGGACTCTAAACCAAGTTTAATGCAACATGAGAGCTTATAAGTTCCTCAATGAGGTTTATACAAGTTTGACGAACTTATGAAACATCTAACAACGCGTTTCTAGGACTCTAAACCAAGTTTAATGCAACATGAGAGCTTATAAGTTCCTCAATGAGCTTTGTACAAGTTTCACGAACTTATGAAACATTTAACAACGGGTTTCTAGGACTCTAAACCAAGTTACATGCAACATGAGTTCTTATAAGTTCCTCAATGAGCTTTGTACAAGTTTGACGAACGTATGAAACATCTAACAAATCGTTTCTAGGACTCTACACCAAGTTTCATGCAACATGAGAGCTTATAAGTATTGAAACCAATGCCCATTTCACTAAGGCATTGTGTGGTATCTTGGAATACAAGCTGAGGCAAAGTCTTGTGATCACGTTCAAATAAGGTTCACTAAGTCAGGAGAGAAAGTGGTCGAGGAAAATAAGAGAAGGAGATTTACCGAGCAAAGTTACCGAGCATTCTTACCGGGCAGTACATGGCGCCCGATAAGCGGTACATGGCGCCCGATAGCAGACCAGGCTCCGTACGGTCGGCGCTCGATAGTTTCTCCTTCCCCCGCGGACGCGCGCGATTCCTCTCGGTGTTGACCGCACACTTTTCCTTGACCGGCCTTATCCACAAACGGTCACAAGGAAAAGTTAGCCTCCTTTATATTCTTATATTGGCTTTATTTGTAAAAACAGCAAGATACAAGTTTGATATTATGAAAGTCGATTAAACCCACCTTTTCTCTATTCTCTCTAAATCTCACCAAGAACACCAAGAACACCGAATGTTATATTCTCCTAAAATCTCTCATAACATTCGGTTTACTCTCTTAAATTCTAACATGGTATCAGAGTGAAATCGCTCCTGAACCTATTCTAAGCTTCCGCTCACTCTTTCTCATCAATCTCCTTTCATAAAATTCTAGATCTTGTCTTGTTCTTCACGTTTTTCTTCTAAAGTTTCAAACTTTTTCCTTTTCTTTGTTCTTAGCTTAGATCTTGTGAAGTTCCTAAGCTATCCTCTTTTCAAATCTCAGATCCGTCTCTAAAGTTTCAATCTTTTCTCTTTTCCGCAAAGGTTTCCCAAAGATCCAACCTTTTTCCCCTTTTTCAAGCCTAAAATACCAAAGTTTGAAACTTTTGTGTCTTTTAAGCTTTGGATTCGAAAAAGATTCAAGCTTTCTTTGTGTTTATCCTCGGATCTAAGTAAAGTTACTAACTTTCTCGGATTTAAGATCAAATCTCTCTTTTCACCATGGAAGACAAAGAATACTCTAAGAAAGTTCTATGTCCGGTGATTCTCAAAGGTATAAACTACCTCCTTTGGGCCAGGAACTGTCAAGATTGCTTTGTGTGGCCGTGGTCTCTGGAATCACATCCTCAAGTCACAAATAACAATCTCCGAAGACACGCTTGTTGAAGATGACACTTCCACGGAGAGTAAATGGTTCCAAGAGGACCAAAAGGTGCTCGGAATCATTCAAGGTTCTCTTGATCCTCCTATCCTAGAGGCTTACTCGTATTGTGATTCTGCCAAAGAACTTTGGGACACTCTTCAAACGGTATACGGCAATGTGTCCAATCTAAGCCGCGTCTATGAAGTCAAGAAGGCTATTAATGATTTGAACCAAGAAGACATGGAATTTACAAAGCATTTTGGCAGATTTAGATCTCTTTGGGCAGAATTAGAAATGCTCCGCCCTAGTACCGTGGATCCCAAGGTTCTTAATGAAAGAAGGGAACAAGATAAGGTATTTGGCTTGCTCCTCACGCTAAACGGTAGTTACAAGGATGTGATCAAGCATCTCTTGCGCTCTGACGCTTTACCAAACCTTGAAGAAGTTTGTGCTCAGCTCCAAAGAGAACAAGGTTCTATTGAGCTATTTGGTAACAAAAAGGAGTTGGTAACCGCCAACAAAGTCGCTTACAAGCCAAATCCTAGAACTTATGAAGAAAGGCGTTCTCTTGTGTGTGACCATTGCAAGAAGAAGGGACACTCCAAGGAGAAATGCTGGATTCTAAGCCCACACCTCAAGCCAGCCAAATTCAAAGATGCAAAGGCAAATTTCTCAAATGATGATGCAACCGGGGCAAGTAGTAGCACAATGAGCACACAAGGAAAGGATGATGAATCCACGACGATTGTCCCCTACAATGATGAGTACGTGAGGAAATCAGACTTGGATGCCCTCATCAAAGCCCTTAAGGGCTCCGGTATTAAAACTTTCTACTCCCTTAGTGCAAATATCATGAATAAACCTATAAAACCTATCATAATTGATTCTGGGGCTTCTCACCATATGATTAGCAATAAGAACTTGATTAACAATGTTAAACCGGCTCTAGGAAATGTTGTTATTGCTAATGGGAGTAGAATCCCTGTTAAAGGTTTAGGTAATCTTAGGTTATTCAATAAGGATACTCAAGCTCTATATATGCCTAGTTTCACCTCTAATCTTATATCGGTTAAAAGAGTTGCTTGTGATTTGAATTGCAATGTGATTTTTAGTCCTAATGAAGTGATTTTTCAGGATATTAAGAGTAAGGAAGTTATCGGCAAAGGGGTAACAAGAGGCGACCTTTACATCCTTGACAAAGAAGTGTCAAGTTCTTATCATCATTCTGCATTTAGTTTTTGTTTTAAATGAAGCTAACAATGTGTTATGGCACTATAGACTAGGCCATCCTCATGTTAAAGCTTTAAAGACTATTTTGCCGAAAGTTTCTTTTGATCATAACAATTGTGAGTCTTGCATTTTGGGCAAGCACCATAAAACTGTTTTTCCAAACTCTAAAATGACTTATGAAAAGCTGTTTTGATCTTGTTCACTCGATGTTTGGACATTACCTTGCAAATCTAGAGAAAACCAGTCTTATTTTGTGACTTTTATAGATGAGAAATCAAAATATACTTGGCTTACTCTTTTACCTTCAAAAGATAGGGTTTTAGATGCATTTAAAAACTTTCAAAACTACATTACTAACCAATTCAATGCTAAGATCAAATGTTTCAGATCGGATAATGGTGGTGAATACACAAGTAATGCATTCAAAGAGCACATAGCCAAACATGGAATCCTACATCAAACAAGCTGTCCTTACACTCCACAACAGAATGGTGTAACCGAGAGGAAAAACAGACATTTGATGGAAGTAACAAGATCAATGATGTTTCATATGAGTGTGCCTAAAAGATTTTGGGCAGATGCAGTCCTAACTGCATGTTACCTTATCAACAGAACCCCAACACAAGTTTTGGAGAATCAGTCTCCATATCAGGTATTGAATAAAACCAAACCATTTATCAATCATCTAAGGGTATTTGGTTGCTTGTGTTTTGTGTTTGTGCCAGGAGAGCAAAGGAACAAACTTGATGCAAAAAGCACAAGAGCCATGTTCATTGGGTACTCAAGCACGCATAAGTGATACAAGTGTTATGTCCCTGAAACAAGAAGGGTCCTTATTTCAAGAGAAGTCAAGTTTATTGAAGGGAGAAGCTACTATGAAGACAATACATGGGAAAGTATCAAAGATCTACCTAGAAGTGTCACAGATAGAGCCACCAGCCTTAAAAACTTGATGAAGAACTTGGGTATGGATATTAATGAGGAACCAAGTGGAGAAGTACCTCATCAAAACTCCCACCTTGATCCTGAGGGGGGGAACAATGATACTCCTCAAGACACTCATGAGTCCAATGAAGACCAAAGGGAAGAACCTGAAGTTCAAGAAGAACATCATCGAGAACACTGAAGATCATCAAGAGTCTCATGATCAAGCTGCTCCATTCCCTAATCAAGCGGCTCCATCCCCTAATCAAGCTGCTCCATCCCCTAATCAAGCTGCTCCATCTCCTAATCAAGCTGCTCCATCTCCCATTCCTCTAAGGAGAAGTACAAGGATAAAAAGGCCAACCTCAAACTGGAAAAACACTAGGGTTTACTTCAATAGCAATGTTGTTGCTCATCCAATTCAGGCCATGTGTACTCTTGCATCTTGTCCTGAAGAGCATCAAGTGTTTGTTGCAAAGATTGATCAACACTGGATACCAAGTACTTATGCTGAGGCTATGGAGCATAATGAGTGGAAAGAGGCAGTAGGTGCAGAGAACAAAGCTATGGAGCTGAATCATACATGGGATGTGGTGACTTGCCAAAAGGAAAAAGGACGGTGAGTTCTAGATATATATTCACCATCAAGTACCATAGCAATGGAGAAGTGGAGAGACACAAAGCTAGGCTAGTAGCAAGGGGATTCACACAAACTTATGGAGAAGACTACCTTGATACTTTTGCACCGGTAGCTAAGCTACACACGGTAAGAGTAATATTGTCTTTAGCTACTAATCTGGATTGGGACTTGTTTCAGATGGACGTCAAGAATGCCTTCTTACAATGAGAACTTGAAGAAGAAGTATACATGACACCACCACATGGGCTAGAAAAGACCATTGCTCCAGGAAAGGTACTAAAGCTAAGGAAGGCTATTTATGGGCTGAAACAGTCCCCAAGAGCCTGGTATAAGAAGTTGAGCACAACCTTGACCGAAAAGGGATTCAAAATGTCTCAATCAGAACACACACTCTTCACTTGTCAAAGCCAAGAAGGTATCATTGTCATTCTCATATATGTTGATGACATAATCATATCGAGGTAGTGATAAGAAAGGTATACAAAATACTAAGGATTACTTGAAATCTGTTTTTGATATAAAAGATCTTGGTATTTTGAAATACTTTCTAGGCATAGAGGTGTGTAGGTCTAATGAGGGATTATTCTTATCCCAAAGAAAGTATGTACTTGACCTTTTGAATGAGACATGTTTTCTAGATGCTAAGGCAGCAAAGACACCCCTGGAAGAAGGATACAAAACCATCCAACCAGGAGGAAGAGAAGATCAACCTCATGATGATCCAAAGCAATACAGGCGCATAGTGGGTAAGCTAATCTAATTAACCATTACACGGCCTGACTTGTGTTTTGCTGTGAATCAGGTAGCTCAACACATGCAAAAGCCAAAACTCCATCATTGGAATATGCTGGAAAGAATACTAAGGTATCTCAAAGGCACTTCTAGCTTGGGCATATGGATGGGCTGCAACAAAAACACCGAGGTGGTGGGATACTGTGATGCTGATTATGCCGGGGATGTTGAGGACAGAAGATCAACCACAGGCTATTGCACATTCATAGGTGGTAACTTGGTAACTTGGAAGACTAAGAAACAGAAGATTGTGTCATGCTCCACTGCTGAAGCTGAGTACCGGGCCATGAGGAAGCTGACACAAGAACTTATGTGGCTGAAGAATCTCCTCAAGGATTTGGGAATAGAGTTCCAAACACCAATGACCATGCATTGTGACAATGAGTCGGCAATCCACATTGCATCCAATTCTGTGTTCCATGAAAGAACCAAGCACATAGAGATTGACTGCCACAAAGTGAGGGAACAAATGGTTAAAGGCACCATTCTCCCATGCTATACAAAGAGCTCGGATCAACTAGCAGACATCTTCACCAAATCTGCAAGTTTGAAAGTGTGTGAGTCAATCTTACCAAGACTTGGACTCACCAAAGCTATCCAACACTAGAAGACCCTAACCGTATGCTTCATACTCTTTTTCCCTTGATGAGTTTTGTCCCAAAAGGGTTTTCTTGTCAAGGTTTTTAATGAGGTGGAGTATACGGGTTCCAAGCTTACCCAATTCCATCCGGCTAAGCTTGCGGGGGAGTATTGAAACCAATGCCCATTTCACTAAGGCATTGTGTGGTATCTTGGAATACAAGCTGAGGCAAAGTCTTGTGATCACGTTCAAATAAGGTTCACTAAGTCAGGAGAGAAAGTGGTCGAGGAAAATAAGAGAAGGAGATTTACCGAGCAAAGTTACCGAGCATTCTTACCGGGCGGTACATGGCGCCCGATAAGCGGTACATGGCGCCCGATAGCGGACCGAGCTCCGTACGGTCGGCGCTCGATAGTTTCTCCTTCCCCCGCGGACGCGCGCGATTCCTCTCGGTGTTGACCGTACACTTTTCCTTGACCGACCTTATCCACAAACGGTCACAAGGAAAAGTTAGCCTCCTTTATATTCTTATATTGGCTTTACTTGTAAAAACAACAAGATACAAGTTTGATATTATGAAAGTCGATTAAACCCACCTTTTCTCTATTCTCTCTAAATCTCACCAAGAACACCAAGAACACCGAATGTTATATTCTCCTAAAATCTCTCATAACATTCGGTTTACTCTCTTAAATTCAAACAATAAGTTCCTCAATGAGCTTTGTACAAGTTTGACGAATGTATGAAACATCTAACAACGCGTTTCTAGGACTCTAAACCAAGTTTCATGCAACATGAGTGCTTATAAGTATCTCAATGAGCTTTGTATAAGTTTCACGAACTTATGAAACATCTAACAACGTGTTTCTAGGACTCTAAATCAAGTTTCATGCAACATGAGAGCTTATAAGTTCCTCAATGAGCTTTGTACAAGTTTGACGAACGTATGAAACATCTAACAACGCGTTTCTAGGACTCTAAACCAAGTTTCATGCAACATGAGTGCTTATAAGTTCCTCAATGAGCTTTGTACAAGTTTGACAAACGTATGAAACATCTAACAACGCGTTTCTAGGACTCTAAACAAAGTTTCATGCAAGATGAGTGCTTATAAGTTCCTCAATGAGCTTTGTACAAGTTTGACAAACGTATGAAACATCTAAGAACGCGTTTCTAAAACTCTAAACCAAGTTTCATGCAAGATGAGTGCTTATAAGTTCCTCAATAAGCTTTGTACAAGTTTGACGAACGTATGAAACATCTAACAAATCGTTTCTAGGACTCTAAACCAAGTTTCATGCAACATGACAGCTTATAAGTTCCTCAATGAGCTTTGTACAAGTTTGACGAACTTATGAAACATCTAACAACGCGTTTCTAGGACTCTAAACCAAGTTTCGTGCAGCATGAGTGCTTATAAGTATCTCAATGAGCTTTGCATAAGTTTGACGAACTTATGAAACATCTAAGAACTCGTTTCTAGGACTCTAAACCAAGTTTCATGCAACATGAGAGCTTATAAGTTCCTCAATGAGCTTTGTACAAGTTTGACGAACGTATGAAACATCTAACAACGTGTTTTTAGGACTCTAAACCAAGTTTCATGCAACATGAGAGCTTATAAGTTCCTCAATGAGCTTTGTACAAATTTGACGAACGTACGAAACATCTAACAACGTGTTTTTAGGACTCTAAACCAAGTTTAATGCAATATGAGAGCTTATAAGTTCCTCAATGAGCTTTATACAAGATTGACGAACTTATGAAACATCTAACAACGCGTTTCAAGGACTCTAAACTAAGTTTCATGCAACATGAGTGCTTATAAGTTCCTCAATGAGCTTTGTACAAGTTTCACGAACTTATGAAACATCTAACAACGCGTTTCTAGGACTCTAAACCAAGTTACATGCAACATGAGTTCTTATAAGTTCCTCAATGAGCTTTGTACAAGGTTGACGAACGTATGAAACATCTAACAACGCGTTTCTAGGACTCTAAACCAAGTTACATGCAACATGAGTTCTTATAAGTTCCTCAATGAACTTTGTACAAGTTTGACGAACGTATGAAACATCAAACAACGCATTTCGAGGACTCTAAACCAAGTTTCATGCAACATGAGTGCTTATAAGTATCTCAATGAGCTTTGTATAAGTTTGACGAACTTATGAAACATCTAAGAACTCGTTTCTAGGACTCTAAACCAAGTTTCATGCAACATGAGAGGTTATAAGTTCCTCAATGAGCTTTGTACAAGTTTGACGAACGTATGAAACATCTAACAACGCGTTTCTAGGTATCTAAACAAAAATTCATGCAACATGAGTGCTTATAAGTTCCTCAATGAGCTTTGTACAAGTTTCACAAAATTATGAAACATCTAACAACCCGTTTCTAGGACTCTAAACCAAGTTTCATGCAAGATGATTGCTTATAAGTTCCTCAATGAGCTTTGTACAAGTTTGACAAACGTATGAAACATCTAACAACACGTTTCTAAAACTCTAAACCAAGTTTCATGCAAGATGAGTGCTTATAAGTTCCTCAATAAGCTTTGTACAAGTTTGACGAACGTATGAAACATCTAACAAATCGTTTCTAGGACTCTAAACCAAGTTTCATGCAACATGAGAGCTTATAAGTTCCTCAATGAGCTTTGTACAAGTTTGACGAACTTATGAAACATCTAACAACGCGTTTCTAGGACTCTAAACCAAGTTTCATGCAACATGAGTGCTTATAAGTATCTCAATGAGCTTTGTATAAGTTTGACGAACTTATGAAACATCTAAGAACTCGTTTCTAGAACTCTAAACCAAGTTTCATGCAACATGAGAGCTTATAAGTTCCTCAATGAGCTTTGTACAAGTTTGACGAACGTATGAAACATCTAACAACGTGTTTTTAGGACTCTAAACCAAGTTTAATGCAACATGAGAGCTTATAAGTTCCTCAATGAGGTTTATACAAGTTTGACGAACTTATGAAACATCTAACAACGCGTTTCTAGGACTCTAAACCAAGTTTAATGCAACATGAGAGCTTATAAGTTCCTCAATGAGTTTTGTACAAGTTTCACGAACTTATGAAACATCTAACAACGCGTTTCTAGGACTCTAAACTAAGTTACATGCAACATGAGTTCTTATAAGTTCCTCAATGAGCTTTGTACAAGTTTGACGAACGTATGAAACATCTAACAAATCGTTTCTAGGACTCCACACCAAGTTTCATGCAACATGAGAGCTTATAAGTTCCTCAATGAGCTTTGTACAAGTTTGACGAACGTATGAAACATCTAACAACGCGTTTCTAGGACTCTAAACCAAGTTTCATGCAAGATGAGTGCTTATAAGTTCCTCAATGAGCTTTGTACAAGTTTGACGAACGTATGAAACATCTAACAACGCGTTTCTAGGACTCTAAACAAAGTTTCATGCAAGATGAGTGCTTATAAATTCCTCAATGAGGTTTGTACAAGTTTGACAAACGTATGAAACATCTAAGAACGCGTTTCTAAAACTCTAAACCAAGTTTCATGCAAGATGAGTGCTTATAAGTTCCTCAATAAGCTTTGTACAAGTTTGACGAACGTATGAAACATCTAACAAATCGTTTCTAGGACTCTAAACCAAGTTTCATGCAACATGAGAGCTTATAAGTTCCTCAATGAGCTTTGTACAAGTTTGACGAACTTATGAAACATCTAACAACGCGTTTCTAGGACTCTAAACCAAGTTTCGTGCAACATGAGTGCTTATAAGTATCTCAATGAGCTTTGCATAAGTTTGAAGAACTTATGAAACATCTAAGAACTCGTTTCTAGGATTCTAAACCATGTTTCATGCAACATGAGAGCTTACAAGTTCCTCAATGAGCTTTGTACAAGTTTGACGAACGTATGAAACATCTAACAACGTGTTTTTAGGACTCTAAACCAAGTTTCATGCAACATGAGAGCTTATAAGTTCCTCAATGAGCTTTGTACAAGTTTTACGAACGTATGAAACATCTAACAACGTGTTTTTAGGACTCTAAACCAAGTTTTATTCAATATGAGAGCTTATAAGTTCCTCAATGAGCTTTATACAAGTTTGACGAACTTATGAAACATCTAACAACGCGTTTCTAGGACTCTAAACCAAGTTTCATGCAACATGAATGCTTATAAGTTCCTCAATGAGCTTTGTACAAGTTTCACGAACTTATGAAACATCTAACAACGCGTTTCTAGGACTCTAAACCAAGTTACATGCAACATGAGTTCTTATAAGTTCCTCAATGAGCTTTGTACAAGTTTGACGAACGTATGAAACATCTAACAACGCGTTTCTAGGACTCTAAACCAAGTTACATGCAACATGAGTTCTTATAAGTTCCTCAATGAGCTTTGTACAAGTTTGACGAACGTATGAAACATCAAACAACGCATTTCGAGGACTCTAAACCAAGTTTCATGCAACATGAGTGCTTATAAGTATCTCAATGAGCTTTGTATAAGTTTGACGAACTTATGAAACATCTAAGAACTCGTTTCTAGGACTCTAAACCAAGTTTCATGCAACATGAGAGCTTATAAGTTCCTCAATGAGTTTTGTACAAGTTTGACGAACGTATGAAACATCTAACAACGCGTTTCTAGGTATCTAAACAAAGTTTCATGCAACATGAGTGCTTATAATTTCCTCTATGAGCTTTGTACAAGTTTCACAAAATTATGAAACATCTAACAACGCGTTTCTAGGACTCTAAACCAAGTTTCATGCAAGATGAGTGCTTATAAGTTCCTCAATGAGCTTTGTACAAGTTTGACAAACGTATGAAACATCTAACAACACGTTTCTAAAACTCTAAACCAAGTTTCATGCAAGATGAGTGATTATAAGTTCCTCAATAAGCTTTGTACAAGTTTGACGAACGTATGAAACATCTAACAAATCGTTTCTAGGACTCTAAACCAAGTTTCATGCAACATGAGAGCTTATAAGTTCCTCAATGAGCTTTGTACAAGTTTGACGAACTTATGAAACATCTAACAACGCGTTTCTAGGACTCTAAACCAAGTTTCATGCAACATGAGTGCTTATAAGTATCTCAATGAGCTTTGTATAAGTTTGACGAACTTATGAAACATCTAAGAACTCGTTTCTAGAACTCTAAACCAAGTTTCATGCAACATGAGAGCTTATAAATTCCTCAATGAGCTTTATACAAGTTTGACGAACGTATGAAACATCTAACAACGTGTTTTTAGGACTCTAAACCAAGTTTAATGCAACATGAGAGCTTATAAGTTCCTCAATGAGGTTTATACAAGTTTGACGAACTTATGAAACATCTAACAACGCGTTTCTAGGACTCTAAACCAAGTTTAATGCAACATGAGAGCTTATAAGTTCCTCAATGAGCTTTGTACAAGTTTCACGAACTTATGAAACATCTAACAACGCGTTTCTAGGACTCTAAACCAAGTTGCATACAACATGAGTTCTTATAAGTTCCTCAATGAGCTTTGTACAAGTTTGACGAACGTATGAAACATCTAACAAATCGTTTCTAGGACTCTACACCAAGTTTCATGCAACATGAGAGCTTATAAGTTCCTCAATGAGCTTTGTACAAGTTTGACGAACGTATGAAACATCTAACAACGCGTTTCTAGGACTCTAAACCAAGTTTCATGCAACATGAGTGCTTATAAGTTCCTCAATGAGCTTTGTACAAGTTTGACGAACGTATGAAACATCTAACAACGCGTTTCTAGGACTCTAAACAAAGTTTCATGCAAGATGAGTGCTTATAAGTTCCTCAATGAGCTTTGTACAAGTTTGACAAACGTATGAAACATCTAAGAACGCGTTTCTAAAACTCTAAACCAAGTTTAATGCAAGATGAATGCTTATAAGTTCCTCAATAAGCTTTGTACAAGTTTGACGAACGTATGAAACATCTAACAAATCGTTTCTAGGACTCTAAACCAAGTTTCATGCAACATGAGAGCTTATAAGTTCCTCAATGAGCTTTGTACAAGTTTGACGAACTTATGAAACATCTAACAACGCGTTTCTAGGACTCTAAACCAAGTTTCGTGCAACATGAGTGCTTATAAGTATCTCAATGAGCTTTGCATAAGTTTGACGAACTTATGAAACATCTAAGAACTCGTTTCTAGGACTCTAAACCAAGTTTCATGCAACATGAGAGCTTATAAGTTCCTCAATGAGCTTTGTACAAGTTTGACGAACGTATGAAACATCTAACAACGTGTTTTTAGGACTCTAAACCAAGTTTCATGCAACATGAGAGCTTATAAGTTCCTCAATGAGCTTTGTACAAGTTTGACGAACGTATGAAACATCTAACAACGTGTTTTTAGGACTCTAAACCAAGTTTAATGCAATATGAGAGCTTATAAGTTCCTCAATGAGCTTTATACAAGTTTGACGAACTTATGAAACATCTAACAACGCGTTTCTAGGACTCTAAACCAAGTTTCATGCAACGTGAGTGCTTATAAGTTCCTCAATGAGCTTTGTACAAGTTTCACGAACTTATGAAACATCTAACAACGCGTTTCTAGGAATCTCAATGAGCTTTGTATAAGTTTGACGAACTTATGAAACATCTAACAACTCGTTTCTAGGACTCTAAACCAAGTTTCATGCAACATGAGAGCTTATAAGTTCCTCAATGAGCTTTGTACAAGTTTGACGAACGTATGAAACATCTAACAACTTGTTTTTAGGACTCTAAACCAAGTTTAATGCAACATTAGAGCTTATAAGTTCCTCAATGAGCTTTATACAAGTTTGACGAAATTATGAAACATCCAACAACACGTTTCTAGGAACCAAGTTTCATGCAACATGAGTGCTTATAAGTTCCTCAATGAGCTTTGTACAAGTTTCACGAACTAATGAAACATCTAACAACGCGTTTCCAGGACTCCAAACCAAGTTACATGCAACATGAGTTCTTATAAGTTCCTCAATGAGCTTTGTACAAGTTTGACGAACGTATGAAACATCTAACAACGCGTTTCTAGGACTCTAAACCAAGTTTCATGCAACAAGAGTGCTTATAAGTATCTCAATGAGCTTTGTATAAGTTTCACGAACTTATGAAACATCTAACAACGCGTTTCTAGGACTCTAAATCAAGTTTCATGCAACATGAGAGCTTATAAGTTCCTCAATGAGCTTTGTACAAGTTTGACGAACGTATGAAACATCTAACAACACGTTTCTAGGTATCTAAACAAAGTTTCATGCAAAACGAGTGCTTATAAGTTCCTCAATGAGCTTTGTACAAGTTTCACAAAATTATGAAACATCTAACAACGCGTTTCTAGGACTCTAAACCAAGTTTCATGCAAGATGAGTGCTTATAAGTTCCTCAATGAGCTTTGTACAAGTTTGACAAACGTATGAAACATCTAACAACGCGTTTCTAAAACTCTAAACCAAGTTTCATGCAAGATGAGTGCTTATAAGTTCTTCAATAAGTTTTGTACAAGTTTGACGAACGTATGAAACATCTAACAAATCGTTTCTAGGGATCTAAACCAAGTTTCATGCAACATGAGAGCTTATAAGTTCCTCAATGAGCTTTGTACAAGTTTGACGAACTTATAAAACATCTAACAACGCGTTTCTAGGACTCTAAACCAAGTTTCATGCAACATGAGTGCTTATAAGTATCTCAATGAGCTTTGTATAAGTTTGACGAACTTATGAAACATCTAAGAACTCGTTTCTAGGACTCTAAACCAAGTTTCATGCAACATGAGAGCTTATAATTTCTTCAATGAGCTTTGTACAAGTTTGACGAACGTATGAAACATCTAACATTGTGTTTTTAGGACTATAAACCAAGTTTAATGCAACATGAGAGCTTATAAGTTCCTCAATGAGCTTTATACAAGTTTGACGAACTTATGAAACATCTAACAACGCGTTTCTAGGACTCTAAACCATGTTTCATGCAACATGAGTGCTTATAAGTTCTTCAATGAGCTTTTTACAAGTTTCACGAACTTATGAAACATCTAACAACGCGTTTCTAGGACTCTAAACAAAGTTTCATGCAACATGAGTTGTTATAAGTTCCTCAATGAGCTTTGTACAAGTTTCACGAACCAATGAAACATCTAACAACGCGTTTCTAGGACTCTAAACCAAGTTTCATGCAACATGAGAGCTTATAAGTTCCTCAATGAGCTTTGTACAAGTTTGACGAACGTATGAAACATCTAACAACGCGTTTCTAGGACTCTAAACCAAGTTTCATGCAACATGAGTGCTTATAAGTTCCTCAATGAGCTTTGTACAAGTTTCACGAACTTATGAAACATCTAACAACGCGTTTCTAGGACTCTAAACCAAGTTACATGCAACATGAGTTCTTATACGTTCCTCAATGAACTTTGTACAAGTTTAACGTACGTTTGAAACATCTAACAACGCGTTTCTAGGACTCTAAACCAAGTTTCATGCAACATGAGTGCTTATAAGTATCTCAATGAGCTTTGAATAAGTTTCACGAACTTATGAAACATCTAACAACGCGTTTCTAGGACTCTAAATCAAGTTTCATGCAACATGAGAGCTTATAAGTTCCTCAATGAGCTTTGTACAAGTTTGACGAACGTATGAAACATCTAACAACGCGTTTCTAGGACTCTAAACCAAGTTTTATGCAACATGAGTGCTTATAAGTTCCTCAATGAGCTTTGTACAAGTTTCACGAACTTATGTAACATCTAACAACGCGTTTCTAGGACTCTAAATCAAGTTTCATGCAACATGAGAGTTTATAAGTTCCTCAATGAGCTTTGTACAAGTTTCACGAACGTATGAAATATCTAGCAACGTGTTTCTAGGACTCTAAATCAAATTTAATGCAACATGAGAGCTTATAAGTTCCTCAATGAGCTTTATACAAGTTTGACGAATTTATGAAACATCTAACAACGCGTTTCTAGGACTCTCAACCAAGTTTCATGCAACATGAGAGCTTATAAGTTCCTCAATGAGCTTTGTACAAGTTTGACGAACGTATGAAACATCTAACAACGCGTTTCTAGGACTCTAAACCAAGTTTCATGCACCATGAGAGCTTATAAGTTCCTCAATGAGCTTTGTACAAGTTTGACGAACGTATGAAACATCTAACAAGTGTTTTTAGGACTCTAAACCAAGTTTAATGCAACATGAGAGCTTATAAGTTCCTCAATGAGCTTTATACAAGTTTGACGAACTTATGAAACATCTAACAACGCGTTTCTAGGACTCTAAACCAAGTTTCATGCAACATAAGAGCTTATAAGTTCCTCAATGAGCTTTGTACAAGTTTCACGAACTTATGAAACATCTAACAACGCGTTTCTAGGACTCTAAACCAAGTTACATGCAACATGAGTTCTTATAAGTTCTTCAATGAGCTTTGTACAAGTTTAACGTACGTATGAAACATCTAACAACGCGTTTCTAGGACTCTAAACCAAGTTTCATGCAACATGAGAGCTTATAAATTCCTCAATGAGCTTTGTACAAGTTTGACGAACGTATGAAACATCTAACAACACGTTTCTAGGACTCTAAACCAAGTTTCATGCAACATGAGTGCTTATAAGTTCCTCAATGAGCTTTGTACAAGTTTCACGAACTTATGAAACATCAATCAACGCGTTTCTAGGACTCTAAACCAAGTTTTATGCAACATGAGAGCTTATAAGTTCCTCAATGAGCTTTGTACAAGTTTGACGTACGTATGAAACATCCAACAACGCGTTTCTAGGACTCTAAACCAAGTTTCATGCAACATGAGTGCTTATAAGTTCTTCAATGAGCTTTGTACAAGTTTCACGAACTTCTGAAACATCTAACAACGCGTTTCTAGGACTCTAAACCAAGTTTCATTCAACATCTCGCTTATAAGTTCCTCAATGAGCTTTGTACAAGTTTGACGAACGTATGAAACATCTAACAACGCGTTTCTAGGACTCTAAACCAAGTTTCATGCAACATGAGTGCTTATAAGTTCCTCAATGAGCTTTGTACAAGTTTCACGAACTTATGAAACATCTAACAACGCGTTTCTAGGACTCTAAACCAAGTTACATGCAACATGAGTTCTTATACGTTCATCAATGAGCTTTGTACAAGTTTAACGTACGTATGAAACATCTAACAACGCGTTTCTAGGACTCTAAACCAAGTTTCATGCAACATGAGTGCTTATAAGTATCTCAATGAGCTTTGAATAAGTTTCACGAACTTATGAAACATCTAACAACGCGTTTCTAGGACTCTAAATCAAGTTTCATGCAACATGAGAGCTTATAAGTTCCTCAATGAGCTTTGTACAAGTTTGACGAACGTATGAAACATATAACAACGCGTTTCTAGGACTCTAAACCAAGTTTCATGCAACATGAGTGCTTATAAGTATCTCAATGAGCTTTGTATAAGTTTGACGAACTTATGAAACATCTAACAACTCGTTTCTAGGACTCTAAACCAAGTTTCATGCAACGTGAGAGCTTATAAGTTCCTCAATGAGCTTTATACAAGTTTGACGAACTTATGAAACATCTAACAACGCGTTTCTAGGACTCTAAACCAAGTTTCATGCAACATGAGTGCTTATAAGTTCTTCAATGAGCTTTGTACAAGTTTCACGAACTTATGAAACATCTAACAACGCGTTTCTAGGACTCTAAACCAAGTTTCATGCAACATGAGAGCTTATAAGTTCCTCAATGAGCTTTGTACAAGTTTGACGAACGTATGAAACATCTAACAACGCGTTTCTAGGACTCTAACCCAAGTTTCATGCAACATGAGTTGTTATAAGTTCCTCAATGAGCTTTGTACAAGTTTCACGAACCAATGAAACATCTAACAACGCGTTTCTAGGACTCTAAACCAAGTTTCATGCAACATGAGAGCTTATAAGTTCCTCAATGAGCTTTGTACAAGTTTGACGAACGTATGAAACATCTAACAACGCGTTTCTAGGACTCTAAACCAAGTTTCATGCAACATGAGTGCTTATAAGTTCCTCCATGAGCTTTGTACAAGTTTCACGAACTTATGAAACATCTAACAACGCGTTTCTAGGACTCTAAACCAAGTATCATGCAACATGAGAGCTTATAAGTTCCTCAATGAGCTTTGTACAAGTTTGACGTACGTATGAAACATCTAACAACGCGTTTCTAGGACTCTAAACCAAGTTTCATGCAACATGAGTGCTTATAAGTTCTTCAATGAGCTTTGTACAAGTTTCACGAACTTATGAAACATCTAACAACGCGTTTCTAGGACTCTAAACCAAGTTACATGCAACATGAGTTCTTATACGTTCCTCAATGAGTGATATGAGCAAGGAGCCGGAACCGGATGCCCGAGCAAAACCGGAGCCCGAGCATCGAGCAAAACCGGAGGCCGAGCATCGAGCAAAGTCGGAGCCCGATGCCCGATCACCGAGCAACGGGAAAATTGAAGGCGGCATTATCACAAGGTCACGAGCTAAGGAATTAGCTAAGGATGCGCATACGATGATGCTAAAGGAGGAACCAAGAAGATAAGCAACCGAGAGCTTCTACAACATCCATCACCACGTCTAAGTACGAAGACCAAGCTATGAGAGTTAAGCGGCTAAGTGTCTCGCTTGGTACTCTTTCCCACGGGTTTTAACGAGGCCAAGAAGAACACTACGTCGGCCACTTAGCAATCATAGCTTGAAGAGTGTAAGAGACGAGGCACTTTAAACTACTCGTTGTTTTATCATGTTTGTTTTTAAACGCCGTGTTGTTTTGGCGGATTTCCTTTTTGTTGAAGTTGCGCGGTTTCCTTTTTGCCGTGTGATTTCCTTTTTGCTTATACGCGGAACCCTACGCGTTTTTGTAACACCTCTATAAAGAGGAAGCGCCGCACACTTTGTGAAGGCAGCAAACTTTTATATCAAAACTCTTTCACAAGGTTTCGCTCATTGACTTAGCTTCTAGGTCCGATCTCCTAACAAGCCGTTAGCTACCTCGGAGATCTTCGCCATAGTTAGCCGGTTCATCCATCTTCTGCTAAGTACCATCATCCGCATACACTCTTCCATCATCCGCTACCCCTAGTTCTGAGTGCAATACCATCATCCCGCCGTTTCATCACACCCCACCGTTTCTCTTGTTGCTCAGCCGCGTACAGAGAGTATCCTTGAGGAGGGAGAGCGTATCATCTGGTATCGAGCCAAACTCGTACCAAAGGCTGAGTCGTTTCTTTCCCCCTAACTATTACAACTTCGAATCTGCTTGCTAGAACCTATTGTGTGTTGCATCTGTTGTTGTTAGTATTGAAGTTGTGATAGTTTTGTGTTCTTGTGGATTGATTAGTGTGCGGCGGTGAAATAGGGTTTAGATCTTCAAAACCTAGTCGCATATTTTTGAAAACATGTTGTAACAAATTTCCTTTTCGGCCAAAACTCGCGTTTGATTAAACTTGTCCGAATTTCCTTTTTTTTGTTAAACGCGTAACTCATCTTTTCCTTTTTTTCAAAACGTTTGCTCCGATTTCCTTTTTTTGGTTTTCTTGCTTGTCACTCGTGTCCGTTTCTTGTTGTGTGAAGTTAGTTGTGTACTCCCTTCCGTGAACTACTTACTGCGAGCTACGTTTCCGTGTCACAGGTACCATGTCCCTATCACCGGAAGCACTCGATGATCTCAAGAAGCTCATCGCAACGCGGTGGCTGAGCCGTGTCCCTACTACTTCCTCAACAAATCGCCCAACAACTTACTCTGGAACGTGAGAGGCAAACCAAGGAAACCGCAAAGGGAACCTCGGACTCTGAGGGTGGGTCGACGCCAACTCCCTCCGATGCCATGCAGATTTGCAAGGGTAAGGGCGTTGCCGGTACATCTAGATTCCAGGCAATCCGCAACCTCCGTCCAACCAACGCAAAAGAGCAGAGGGTACCACTGCAACGGGTGCACGCTGAGCTGAGCGAGCCAGAGGACAGAGCTCCCGGGCGTAGGCCACACGCTGCGCCACGCCGTCCTACACAGACCATAGCCGGGCAACGCGTCTACATCGGCTCTAGCGACGAGTATTATGGCGTCAACGTCTCGGACCGTAGTAGGCGAAGCGGAGACGTGAGAGACGAGACAGGGACGACCCAAGAGACTCGGAGAGCCAGCGGCTAAAGCATATCAAGGCCAAGTTCCCACCATTCCTCGGCAAGAATGATCCGGAAGCCTACCTTGACTGGGAAAGGAAGATGGAGTCCAGCTTCTTGTGCCATGATACATATGCCTCAAACAAGGTAAAGATAGTCGTCTCGGAATTCAGTGAGTATGCACTTTTGTGGTGGGATCAGCTTTGCACCACACGGAACCGCCATAATGAGCTGCCCATCACCACTTGGCACCAACTCACCACCCACTTGAGGAAAAGGTTTGTGCCGAGCCATTACCACCGGGAAGTTCTCAACAAGCCGAGGAAGCTCACCCAAGGGTCCACCACGGTCCGAGACTACTTCCAAGAGATGGAAACCCTTCTCATCCGAGCCGGACTAGAGGAAGATGAGGAAGTAACCATGGCGCGGTTCATTGGTGGACTCGGCGGGACATCCAGGACAAGGTGGAGCTCCAAACTTATATGGATCTTGAGGAACTCGTGCACAAGGCGAGAACTAGTGGAGAGTCAGAACAAAAGAAGATACGCTAAACCTAGCTTCTCCACGCCAAGCAAACCCAAGGATTTTACACCTTCTCGGCCACCTTTCTCCAAGGACATCAAGCCTACCTCCACGGTTAAGGAAGAGGTCAAGCATGATCCTAAGGGCGAAGCAACGCCTCCTCCGGCAACGTTAGGTGCTTTAGATGCCAAGGGATGGGTCACTACTCCGAGAGACTGCCCCAACAAGAAGGTGTTCCTTACGCTTGACAACGGAGAGATAGTACCCCGGAAGCTGATTCTGAGCTAGAGGAAGAAGGGGAGGAAGAAGAGACAGCCGCTATTGGCGAGATGCTAGTTGCTAGGAGGACCTTGAGTGTTCAGAACCAGCCGGCTGAATTGGTGCAAAGGGATCACCTCTTTCACACCCGATGCCTCATCAAGGGAAAAGTATGCGGCTTGATCATCGACGGTGGTAGTTGTACCAATGCCGCCGGTGAACTCATGGTTAAGAAGCTTAGTCTAGAGACCCTTCCCCACCCTAGGCCGTATAAACTCCGGTGGCTGAATGAGAGTGGCGCGTTAACCGTGACGCATCAGGTCAAGGTCTCCTTCTCCATATGAAAGTATGATCATGAAGTGCTATGTGATGATCATACCCATGGGATCCAGCCATGTGTTACTTGGAAGGCCTTGGCAATCCGACCGCCGTGTACTACATGATGGTTACACCAACAAACATTCGTTTGAATTCAAAGGCCGGAAGATCACATTAGCGCCTCTCACACCAAGCGAAGTATACCAAGATCAACTCTACCTCAAGCTCAAGGAGGACACAGAGAAAGAACCGGTTATAAGCGACAACCTCCACATCAACCATAGTGAAGTGTCTAGACTCCTAAATTCTGATTATCCTATGTTAATGCTTGTTTATAAAGAGACTCTTGTTAGCACTAACCCTACACGGGAGTTGCCTAGTGGAATGTCTAAGCTTTTGCAGGATTACAGTGACGTTTTTCCCAAGGAGATTCCACCAGGCCTACCTCCCATCCGCGGCATAGAGCACCAGATTGACCTAGTCCCTGGCTCGGCCCTTCCCAACCGGCCCGCCTACGGAACCAACCCGGTGGAGACCAAGGAACTTCGAGAGACAAGTGGAGGAGCTGATGAGCAAAGGGCACATCCGAGAGAGCATGAGTCCGTGTGCCGTACCGGTGCTGCTTGGTGCCAAAGAAGGATGGATCTTGGCGCATGTGTGTTGATTGCCGAGCCATCAACAACATCACGGTGAAGTATCGCCACCCTATCCCTAGATTAGATGATATGTTAGATGAATTGTGTGGATCTAACGTGTTCTCTAAGATTGATCTTAATAGTGGTTACCATCAGATTAGGATGAAAGAGGGTGACGAGTGGAAAACAGCCTTCAAGACCAAACAAGGGTTGTATGAGTGGCTTGTGATGCCGTTTGGCCTTACCAATGCGCCTAGTACTTTTATGCGACTAATGAATCATGTCTTGAGATCTTTTATAGGTGTATTCGTGGTGGTATACTTTGATGACATCCTGATCTTTAGCAAGAGCCTAGCCGAGCATCTTGACCACATACAAGTTGTCCTTGACGTGCTAAGGAGGGAGAATCTCTTTGCTAACCTAGACAAGTGTACTTTTTGCGCTAACCAGATTGTGTTCTTAGGTTTTGTTGTGAGTACAGAAGGAGTTAAGGTGGATGAGGAGAAGATCAAGGCGATCAAAGAATGGCCCAGACCACCACCACCGTAGGAGAAGTCGGGAGCTTCCATGGACTAGCCGGCTTCTATCGGCGGTTTGTCAAAGACTTGACACACTTGCGGCACCACTCACCGAGATCATCAAGAAGGATGTAGGCTTCAAATGGGGAGACGCCCAAGACCAGGCTTTCCAAAGCCTTAAAGAGAAGCTTATCAATGCCCCTTTACTCATGCTTCCTAATTTTCTCAAAACGTTTGAAATTGAATGCGATGCTTCTGGTGTAGGTATTGGAGCGGTTCTCATGCGGGACGGGAAACCAATAGCCTATTTCGGTGAGAAGCTGGGAGGAGCCACGCTGAATTACCCTACCTATGACAAGGAGTTGTACGCACTGGTGAGGGCACTACAGACTTGGCAACACTACCTCTGGCCCAAGGAGTTTGTAATCCACACCGACCATGAGTCCCTCAAACACCTCAAAGGCCAACAGAAACTCAACAATAGGCACGGCCGCTGGATTGAGTTCATTGAGACTTTTACCTACGTAATCAAATATAAGAAAGGTAAGGACAATGTCGTAGCCGACGCATTGTCCGGGGAGGTACACCCTAATCTCGAGTTACATTCTAGACTTATTGGCTTTGAAACGCTAAAGGACTTGTATGAATCAGATTCAAAGTTTAGTGAGAAATACTTAAAATGTGCTAAGTTTGCGTATGAGAACTTCTTTAGACGGGATGGATACCTATTTTGCCATAACAAGCTGTGCATACCTAGCGGATCGATCCGAGAACTGTTAGTAAGAGAAGCCCATGGAGGAGGATTGGCCGGGCACTTTGGAGTAGCCAAGACCTTAGCCAGCCCTCCAAGCCTACTTCTATTGGGCCCAAATGCGAAGAGACGTGGAGAGGATTTGTGCTAGATGCATTACATGTAAACTGGCTAAAGAGTAAGGTACAACCGCACGGTTTGTACACCCCTTTGCCTATTCCGTCTCATCCTTGGACGCATATTTCAATGGATTTTGTTGTTGGCTTACCTCGAACCAGAAATGGTAGAGATTCTATCTTTGTTGTGGTAGACGAGGTTCAGGCAAAATGGCCCATTTCATCGTTTGCCACAAGACGGATGACGCCGTGAGTGTAGCTAACTTGTTTTTCAGGGGAAGTGGTAAGACTACATGGGATGCCCCAAGTCATTGTTTCCGATCGTGACACCAAGTTCCCGAGCCATTTTTGGCGAACCCCGTGGGCGAAGTTAGGGACCAAAGTTTGTCCTTTTCTACTACTTGTCATCCACAAACGGACGGTCAAACCGAGGTGGTAAACCGGTCGTTGTCCACACTTTTGAGAACACTAGTGAAGAGCAACATCAAGTCATGGGAAGAGTGTCTACCCCATGTTGAGTTCGCTTACAACCACGCTAAGCACTCTTCTACTCTTTACTCCCCTTTTGAACTAGTATACGGTTTTAATCCCATGTCCCTGTTAGATCTAATCGCATTGCCTTTGAGTGAAATGTCTAGTGTTGATGGCAAGAAAAAGGCTGAATAGGTTAGGAAAATGCACGAGAAGGCCAAGGAGAACATCGAGAAGAGAACCGAGCAATACGCCAAACATGCCAACAAGGGCCGCAAAGAAATGGTGTTTGAAGAAGGCGACTTGGTGTGGATCCACTTGAGGAAGGAGAGGTTTCCAGCAGAGAGGAAGTCCAAGCTCATGCCTCGAGTAGACGGGCCCTTCAAAGTAACCCGGCGGATCAACGACAACGCCTACAAGATAGACCTCCAAGGTAAGTATATGATATCGGATTCCTTCAACGTTTCTGACTTGTCTCCTTATGTTGATGATGCAGATTTGAGGACAAATCCTTTTCAAGAGGGAGGGGATGATATGAGCAAGGAGCCGGAACCGGATGCCCGAGCAAAACCGGAGCCCGAGCATTGAGCAAAACCGGAGCCCGAGCATCGAGCAAAGCCGGAGCCCGATGCCCGATCACCGAGCAACGGGAAAATTGAAGGCGGCATTATCACAAGGTCACGAGCTAAGGAATTAGCTAAGGATGTGGATACGATGATGCTAAAGGAGGAACCAAGAAGAGAAGCAACCGAGAGCTTCTACAACATCCATCACCACGTCTAAGTACGAAGACCAAACTATGAGAGTTAAGCGGCTAAGTGTCTCGCTTGGTACTCTTTCCCCTTTGGGTTTTAACGAGGCCAAAGAAGAACACTACGTCGGCCACTTAGCAATCATAGCTTGAAGAGTGTAAGAGACGAGGCACTTTAAACTACTCGTTGTTTTATCATGTTTGTTTTTAAACGCCGTGTTGTTTTGGCGGATTTCCTTTTTTGTTGAAGTTGCGCGGTTTCCTTTTTGCCGTGTGATTTCCTTTTTGCTTATACGCGGAACCCTACGCGTTTTTGTAACACCTCTATAAAGAGGAAGCGCCGCACACTTTGTGAAGGCAGCAAACTTTTATATCAAAACTCTTTCACAAGGTTTCTCTCATTGACTTAGCTTCTAGGTCCGATCTCCTAACAAGCCGTTAGCTACCTCGGAGATCTTCGCCATACTTAGCCGGTTCATCCATCTCCTGCTAAGTACCATCATCCGCATACACTCTTCCATCATCCGCTACCCCTAGTTCCGAGTGCAATACCATCATCCCGCCGTTTCATCACACCCCACCGTTTCTCTTGTTGCTCAGCCGCGTACAGAGAGTATCCTTGAGGAGGGAGAGCGTATCAATGAGCTTTGTACAAGTTTAACGTACGTATGAAACATCTAACAACGCGTTTCTAGGACTCTAAACCAAGTTTCATGCAACATGAGTGCTTATAAGTATCTCAATGAGCTTTGAATAAGTTTCACGAACTTATGAAACATCTAACAACGCGTTTCTAGGACTCTAAATCAAGTTTCATGCAACATGAGAGCTTATAAGTTCCTCAATGAGCTTTGTACAAGTTTGACGAACGTATGAAACATCTAACAACGCGTTTCTAGGACTCTAAACCAAGTTTCATGCAACATGAGTGCTTATAAGTTCCTCAATGAGCTTTGTACAAGTTTCACGAACTTATGTAGCATCTAACAACGCGTTTCTAGGACTCTAAATCAAGTTTCATGCAACATGACAGTTTATAAGTTCCTCAATGAGCTTTGTACAAGTTTCACGAACGTATGAAACATCTAGCAACGTGTTTCTAGGACTCTAAATCAAATTTAATGCAACATGAGAGCTTATAAGTTCCTCAATGAGCTTTATACAAGTTTGACGAATTTATGAAACATCTAACAACGCGTTTCTAGGACTCTAAACCAAGTTTCATGCAACATGAGAGCTTATAAGTTCCTCAATGAGCTTTGTACAAGTTTGACGAACGTATGAAACATCTAACAACGCGTTTCTAGGACTCTAAACCAAGTTTCATGCAACATGAGAGCTTATAAGTTCCTCAATGAGCTTTGTACAAGTTTGACGAACGTATGAAACATCTAACAACGCGTTTCTAGGTATCTAAACAAAGTTTCATGCAACACGAGTGCTTATAAGTTCCACAATGAGCTTTGTACAAGTTTCACAAAATTATGAAACATCTAACAACGCGTTTCTAGGACTCTAAACCAAGTTTCATGCAAGATGAGTGCTTATAAGTTCCTCAATGAGCTTTGTACAAGTTTGACAAACGTATGAAACATCTAACAACGCGTTTCTAAAACTCTAAACCAAGTTTCATGCAAGATGAGTGCTTATAAGTTCTTCAATAAGCTTTGTACAAGTTTGACGAACGTATGAAACATCTAACAAATCGTTTCTAGGGATCTAAACCAAGTTTCATGCAACATGAGAGCTTATAAGTTCCTCAATGAGCTTTGTACAAGTTTGACGAACTTATGAAACATCTAACAACGCGTTTCTAGGACTCTAAACCAAGTTTCATGCAACATGAGTCCTTATAAGTATCTCAATGAGCTTTGTATAAGTTTGACGAACTTATGAAACATCTAAGAACTCGTTTCTAGGACTCTAAACCAAGTTTCATGCAACATGAGAGCTTATAAGTTCCTCAATGAGCTTTGTACAAGTTTGACGAACGTATGAAACATCTAACATTGTGTTTTTAGGACTATAAACCAAGTTTAATGCAACATGAGAGCTTATAAGTTCCTCAGTGAGCTTTATACAAGTTTGACGAACTTATGAAACATCTAACAACGCGTTTCTAGGACTCTAAACCATGTTTCATGCAACATGAGTGCTTATAAGTTCTTCAATGAGCTTTGTACAAGTTTCACGAACTTATGAAACATCTAACAACGCGTTTCTAGGACTCTAAACCAAGTTTCATGCAACATGAGTTGTTATAAGTTCCTCAATGAGCTTTGTACAAGTTTCACGAACCAATGAAACATCTAACAACGCGTTTCTAGGACTCTAAACCAAGTTTCATGCAACATGAGAGCTTATAAGTTCCTCAATGAGCTTTGTACAAGTTTGACGAACGTATGAAACATCTAACAACGCGTTTCTAGGACTCTAAACCAAGTTTCATGCAACATGAGTGCTTATAAGTTCCTCAATGAGCTTTGTACAAGTTTCACGAACTTATGAAACATCTAACAACGCGTTTCTAGGACTCTAAACCAAGTTTCATGCAACATGAGAGCTTATAAGTTCCTCAATGAGCTTTGTACAAGTTTGACGTACGTATGAAACATCTAACAACGCGTTTCTAGGACTCTAAACCAAGTTTCTTGCAACATGAGTGCTTATAAGTTCTTCAATGAGCTTTGTACAAGTTTCACGAACTTATGAAACATCTAACAACGCGTTTCTAGGACTCTAAACCAAGTTTCATTCAACATGAGAGCTTATAAGTTCCTGAATGAGCTTTGTACAAGTTTGACGAACGTATGAAACATCTAACAACGCGTTTCTAGGTCTCTAAACCAAGTTTCATGCAACATGAGTGCTTATAAGTTCCTCAATGAGCTTTGTACAAGTTTCACGAACTTATGAAACATCTAACAACGCGTTTCTAGGACTCTAAACCAAGTTACATGCTACATGAGTTCTTATACGTTCCTCAATGAGCTTTGTACAAGTTTAACGTACGTATGAAACATCTAACAACGCGTTTCTAGGACTCTAAACCAAGTTTCATGCAACATGAGTGCTTATAAGTATCTCAATGAGCTTTGAATAAGTTTCACGAACTTATGAAACATCTAACAACGCGTTTCTAGGACTCTAAATCAAGTTTCATGCAACATGAGAGCTTATAAGTTCCTCAATGAGATTTGTACAAATTTGACGAACGTATGAAACATCTAACAACGCGTTTCTACGTCTCTAAACCAAGTTTCATGCAACATGAGTGCTTATAAGTTCCTCAATGAGCTTTGTACAAGTTTCACAAACTTATGTAACATCTAACAACGCGTTTCTAGGACTCTAAATCAAGTTTCATGCAACATGAGAGTTTATAAGTTCCTCAATGAGCTTTGTACAAGTTTCACAAACGTATGAAACATCTAGCAACATGTTTCTAGGACTCTAAATCAAACTTAATACAACATGAGAGCTTATAAGTTCCTCAATGAGCTTTATACAAGTTTGACGAATTTATGAAACATCTAACAACGCGTTTCTAGGACTCTAAACCAAGTTTCATGCAACATGAGAGCTTTTAAGTTCCTCAATGAGCTTTGTACAAGTTTGACGAACGTATGAAACATCTAACAACGCGTTTCTAGGACTCTAAACCAAGTTTCATGCACCATGAGAGCTTATAAGTTCCTCAATGAGCTTTATACAAGTTTGACGAACTTATGAAACATCTAACAACGCGTTTCTAGGACTCTAAACCAAGTTTCATGCAACATAAGAGCTTATAAGTTCCTCAATGAGCTTTGTACAAGTTTCACGAACTTATGAAACATCTAACAACGCGTTTCTAGGACTCTAAACCAAGTTACATGCAACATGAGTTCTTATAAGTTCTTCAATGAGCTTTGTACAAGTTTAACGTACGTATGAAACATCTAACAACGCGTTTCTAGGACTCTAAACCAAGTTTCATGCAACATGAGAGCTTATAAATTCCTCAATGAGCTTTGTACAAGTTTGACGAACGTATGAAACATCTAACAACGCGTTTCTAGAACTCTAAACCAAGTTTCATGCAACATGAGTGCTTATAAGTTCCTCAATGAGCTTTGTACAAGTTTCACGAACTTATGAAACATCAAACAACGCGTTTCTAGGACTCTAAACCAAGTTTCATGCAACATGAGAGCTTATAAGTTCCTCAATGAGCTTTGTACAAGTTTGACGTACGTATGAAACATCCAACAACGCGTTTCTAGGACTCTAAACCAAGTTTCATGCAACATGAATGCTTATAAGTTCTTCAATGAGCTTTGTACAAGTTTCACGAACTTATGAAACATCTATCAACGCGTTTCTAGGACTCTAAACCAAGTTTCATTCAACATGAGAGCTTATAAGTTCCTCAATGAGCTTTGTACAAGTTTGACGAACGTATGAAACATCTAACAACGCGTTTCTAGGACTCTAAACCAAGTTTCATGCAACATGAGTGCTTATAAGTTCCTCAATGAGCTTTGTACAAGTTTCACGAACTTATGAAACATCTAACAACGCGTTTCTAGGACTCTAAACCAAGTTACATGCAACATGAGTTCTTATACGTTCCTCAATGAGCTTTGTACAAGTTTAACGTACGTATGAAACATCTAACAACGCGTTTCTAGGACTCTAAACCAAGTTTCATGCAACATGAGTGCTTATAAGTATCTCAATGAGCTTTGAATAAGTTTCACGAACTTATGAAACATCTAACAACGCGTTTCTAGGACTCTAAATCAAGTTTCATGCAACATGAGAGCTTATAAGTTCCTCAATGAGCTTTGTACAAGTTTGACGAACGTATGAAACATCTAACAACGCGTTTCTAGGTATCTAAACAAAGTTTCATGCAACACGAGTGCTTATAAGTTCCTCAATGAGCTTTGTACAAGTTTCACAAAATTATGAAACATCTAACAACGCGTTTCTAGGACTCTAAACCAAGTTTCATGCAAGATGAGTGCTTATAAGTATTGAGACTAATGGTTAACCCTAAAAGGGCATTAGGTCGAAATACCAAAGAGGCTTGTGCAACAAGGCTAAGGCAAGAAGGGTTATGAGTCAAGAGTATAAGGAAGCAACTCGGTTACCCCCAATATGGTAACGGTTACAAAGAGGAGATCAAGACACGAAGGTTTGAAGAAGGAATCATGTTAAAAGGAGCTACCGGTTGAGAGATATAGTCGTTACAAGACTATAGGCGCAAACCGGAATCGAGACCGAGACGAGAAAGCGACCGGTCATGCGGTTTGGCACAAAACATAAAGTGGTCTCGGGAAAGCGACTGGTCATGGGATTGTTTCTCCCAAGCTCATTTTGAATTCAAATCATAGTCAAGAGAGTCCTTGTGGGTCCCCAAGTCCAAGACCCAAGACTCTCTCTCTCTCCCTTATACCTAAATAGCTACAAGCAATTGTTATCTCCTATATAAGCTTGTAACTCGCCATTGTTGTAACTTAAGGAGCTTTAAGCTCTCTTCTCCAATATACAAAATTAATACTCTCCTTTTATTCTTGTTCTTATTCTCTATCCATGGCTGAAATCTCTCTTACTCTCTCTAACCACTAAATCTCTCAAAGACCAAGCTAATGGCTTTGCTCTTAATATTTCACTCTCCAAATCTACCAACAATACTCTCCAAAATCTAACATGGTATCAGAGCATATGCTCCTCTCCTTTAGTTTTTAATTCCGCACCTTTTATTTCTTTCTTATAAACACAAAGATCTAGAGGAGGAAAAGAATGACCAAGATCCATGTGGTAAAACACTTAAGGTCTTGGTGAATCAATGCTCCTCTTAGGAAGAGAACCATGACCTCTTTGTCTCTTAAATGAGTGAAGAGACATGTTGAATCCAAGTTCCTTTCAAGAACAATCCAATCAAAACCGAATCATGGTGAGCATAGATTAAAATCTAGCTACATGATGTTTTTGGTTGTGTTGTTCTTTAAGATCTTTGTCTAGGCCGAAAGTTAGAGATTGAGAACCATGGATTTCTTACTTATATGAGTTTAAGGAACCTTGATGAATCCAAGAATCTTCTAACTTAGGCACTTAGGCTATGAACAAGTATCCAAAGCATCAAAGCTTGGAACTTGTGAGCTAAAAGAGTAAGAGATCCTTGTGTATTGTCTCTTTTGAGAACAATAACATGTTGAATCCAAACTCCCTTCTTTATCATATAGTATAGATCCATAGATCTTGGTAAAACCTTTCTAAGAACACATTAATCATAATCGGTTCATGGAAAGATTGGATCTTTAAGATCTAGCTACATGTTTAAAAACATGGTTATGATTATGTTGTATCTTTAAAAGTCTATGGATGGCTGAAAGTTAAAGATAGAGAATCATGGATTCCTCACTCTTGTGAGTATAAAGGAACCTTGATGAATCCAAGTATCATTTAACTTTGGCATTAGGCAAGGACCAAGATATCAAAGCTCAAAGCTTGAATCTTGAGAGCTAAAAGGGTAAGTGAACCTTGTTGTTGTTTTTATAAGGCAAAAACAACTTGATGAATCCAAAACTCTTTCATTTTTGTTTGTGCTTTAACAAAGATCTTTGGAAGGGGAACCATGATCCGCTTAACTCCTAGTGAGTAAAGGACATGTTGAATCCAATTTCCTTGGTAAGTACAAGACAATCAAAACACATTCTTTGTTAGCATAAATCAATAAGATCTAGCTACATGATAGTTTTGGTTGTGTTGTTCTTTAAGATTATTGTATAAGCCGAGACTAGTTGATGAGAGTCATGGCTTTCCAACTCTTATGAGTTTAAAGGGACCTTGATGAATCCAATACCATAAAGTCTCGGTTTAAAAGCATGTTTTGAGCATATAATGGTTTTCAAAAGGTTTTAAAGAATATATGCTCATTTTGTCCGAATTTCAAAAATCTCCAAGACAATGAAGATGATTAGTGGCGGTTGTGTAAGTGGAAACACAAGAGGGAGATAAAGAGATTAGTAGCTACCTTGAGTCCTAAAGATCTTTAAGATCATTAAGGAATCGGTTTTAGTCTCTATACTCTTCATCCTCTTCATACCCCACTAATGTATCCAAGTCTCGTTTCTTGCTTAAGTCTTAAATCACTATTCTTTGTTTAGTAAAGTGATTTAAGACTTGGAAAGATCTAGGATCCTTGGTTTGCATATGTCTTAAGACTTATTGCATTCAAACCTTGGTTAAATCCAAAAGATCTCCGGTTTAACAAAGGGTAAGGAACCAAGATCCGCTTGTGATTAAGCATATAAGGTCTTATGGGATCCAAACTCTCTTAGAGGGAAGTGAACCGAGCTTATTAAGTGTTATGAACACCAAGAGCTTGATGAATCCTTCAAAACCTCGGCTAACATAAGTTTAAAAGAGATCCATGACTACTTAAAAGGTGATACTTTAAAGGTCATGATGAATCCAATTTTGGACTTATGGGGAAATGATTCATTACTTTAACATCTACATAAGATAAAATTGGAATGATGATCTATGTTTTATGTCATAAACCGCCTATAGGCATCTAAGTTTATGATACAAGATGAGTAACTAGCTATGAAAGCATTCAAGTTACAATGAATCTTGTTTGTGTGTTTCTAAGATCATGGTCCGCCTTTGTGCTCTTAAGACCATGGTCCCTTTAAAGTCTAAATGGCAAGGAGCCATATTCAAAACTCTCTTGTGGCTAATCCTTACTTATGTGTAGGTAATAAGCAATGGAGAATCCTTATAAGGGAAGCCATAAACTCTATGATAGACTAATCGGTTAAGATGCTCTAAAGAGTACAATGACTTCTCCTTACGACCATCTATCCAAGGAACTATAAAAAGGGCCATTTCTAAAACTCTTTACTCTCTTTACTTATATTGTTAGATACTAATTTAAGTAATCTTTTTGCTTCATTATATATATATATATGCCTTAGATCATTAGTTAAAGTGGATTGTCAATTTCAAAACTATAAGACTAAAACTAGAACTTGTCAAGATGCATAATACTCTCGGATTTATTAAAAAAGGCTTAGGGAACATATTGAACTAATGTCTTAAATCCTCCCATGTATTCTTGCTTGTACTTGTGAATGGTTGATCAATAGTTTGTGAAATGTTAAGAGTTATTATCTTGTGCCGGTTAGTCATGAAACTAAATAAATTTTGTCTTTGGTATGATGTAGGATCATCATTTCTAAAGACTAAAAGAGATCATCATGAAAGCCCCTAAGCATAAACAAATGACAAAGAAGTGCTAAAGAGAAAAGAAGTAAAGAGAAGAATGAAAGAACCATGAATGGTGTCCAAAAGGAAAAGATGAGAAACCTCTTTCTCAAAGAAGCTTGTGAAGAACAAAGCCGAGAAAGGAGGAGAGTTCATTTACTTCCATGATTAATCAAGATGGGGGGAGAAGAAGTGTTAGATCACACATCTCATCATGATCAAATGGAAGCCGGTCACTATCATCATTGTGGCCAAAAGCATCTAGCAAAGAGCTAAAACCATCAAGTTACATCTCGGCCAAGTATTCACAAGACAAAGCCGAGTCAACCCATTAATCTTTGGTCAAGTCCTTAACAAGACAAAGACCATCATCAACCGGTCAAGTCCGTGGCAAGACAAAGACCATCATCAACCGGTCAAGTCCCTAACAAGACAAAGACCATCATCAACCGGTCAAGTCCGTGGCAAGACAAAGACCATCATCAACCGGTCAAGTCCTTAACAAGACAAAGACCATCATCAACCGGTCAAGTCCGTGGCAAGACAAAGACCATCATCAACCGGTCAAGTCCTTGGCAAAGACAAAGACCATCTCTTGACCAAAGTCCCTAGCAAAGGCAAGGTCACCAATCATTGTTCAAGATCATCATTCACCTGGCCAAGCCTCCACAAAGAAGCAAAGCCAATCCATTCAACCATCATCAATCCTTGGTCAATCCTCTCTAAGAGAAAGACCAATTCATCTAATCATCAAAACCGAGTCCTTGAAGAAAGGAACTCAAAGATCAAGTGGCTTGGTCAAGGCTCTAGCAATGACAAGACCAAATCACTCCATCAACAATAGGCTCGGCCAAGTACCTCGCAAAGACAAAGTCGAGCCATCCATGTTCTAGAAAGAGACCGATTAAGCAATATGACCAAATCGTCTCTACTCACTCTCGGCCAAAGCAACTCTCAAGTGCAAGGCCTATTCTTGTTACTCGGCTTATGCATCTACCAAGAGCTAAGCCAAAGACGTCAACAAACCTTGTTCCAATTGCACAAAGGAGGAAGCAAAGACTTCAAGAAGAAGCCAAAGCTCAAAACCTAGATGCAACTACAAGGAAAAGCCAAAGGCTGTTCCTAAAACCTTACTCTTTAAGTATACTAATTAGAATCATAAGGCTAGAATCATATCATATAATTGTGCTTAGCTTATGATCAAATCACTTGTTAAAAGAATGGTTTAAATCTAGGATTCAAGATGAATATAGATTAAGCTTATCCTTATATATCCGAAATGTCTTTACTAAGTCTTATTCACTTGGATCCTTTAAGGTTCAAAGGAGAAAAGGATCAAAGGCAAAGAAGGAAGATCAAAGAAGAAGCCAAGAGAAGGAAAGGGAGTCAACACGTTCGGACAAAGTCTCACACTCAAGTTTGTGAAGAACAAACCGTGAAGACTCAAATCAAGAATCAAAGAACTCAACACCAAGACAAGAGAAGTGTTGAGTATCCAAAGAAACCGCAAAGAAGAACACGACAAAGGCAAGATCAAGACCGGTTCTATCTTTGGGGGGAGCTTCGGCCAAGTCAAGAAGACTTATAGCCTAGATGATTAAGACCCCTTATTGAACTAACTTACACTCTTTTTCCTTCGGTGAGATTTTTCCCATGTGGTTTACTCACCAAGGTTTTAATGAGGTTTGTTGGTCAATGTCCAATCTTAGCATTTCACAATGCTAATCTTGAGGGGGAGTATTGAGACTAATGGTTAACCCTAAAAGGGCATTAGGTCGAAATACCAAAGAGGCTTGTGCAACAAGGCTAAGGCAAGAAGGGTTATGAGTCAAGAGTATAAGGAAGCAACTCGGTTACCCCCAATATGGTAACGGTTACAAAGAGGAGATCAAGACACGAAGGTTTGAAGAAGGAATCATGTTAAAAGGAGCTACCCGTTGAGAGATATAGTCGTTACAAGACTATAGGCGCAAACCGGAACCGAGACCGAGACGAGAAAGCGACCGGTCATGCGGTTTGGCACAAAACATAAAGTGGTCTCGGGAAAGCGACTGGTCATGGGATTGTTTCTCCCAAGCTCATTTTGAATTCAAATCATAGTCAAGAGAGTCCTTGTGGGTCCCCAAGTCCAAGACCCAAGACTCTCTCTCTCTACCTTATACCTAAATAGCTACAAGCAATTGTTATCTCCTATATAAGCTTGTAACTCGCCATTGTTGTAACTTAAGGAGCTTTAAGCTCTCTTCTCCAATATACAAAATTAATACTCTCCTTTTATTCTTGTTCTTATTCTCTATCCATGGCTGAAATCTCTCTTACTCTCTCTAAACACTAAATCTCTCAAAGACCAAGCTAATGGCTTTGCTCTTAATCTTTCACTCTCCAAATCTACCAACAATACTCTCCAAAATCTAACAATAAGTTCCTCAATGAGCTTTGTACAAGTTTGACAAACGTATGAAACATCTAACAACGCGTTTCTAAAACTCTAAACCAAGTTTAATGCAAGATGAGTGCTTATAAGTTCTTCAATAAGCTTTGTACAAGTTTGACGAACGTATGAAACATCTAACAAATCGTTTCTAGGGATCTAAACCAAGTTTCATGCAACATGAGAGCATATAAGTTCCTCAATGAGCTTTGTACAAGTTTGACGAACTTATGAAACATCTAACAACGCGTTTCTAGGACTCTAAACCAAGTTTCATGCAACATGAGTGCTTATAAGTATCTCAATGAGCTTTGTATAAGTTTGACGAACTTATGAAACATCTAAGAACTCGTTTCTAGGACTCTAAACCAAGTTTCATGCAACATGAGAGCTTATAACTTCCTCAATGAGCTTTGTAAAAGTTTGACGAACGTATGAAACATCTAACATTGTGTTTTTAGGACTATAAACCAAGTTTAATGCAACATGAGAGCTTATAAATTCCTCAGTGAGCTTTATACAAGTTTGACGAACTTATGAAACATCTAACAACGCGTTTCTAGGACTCTAAACCATGTTTCATGCAACATGAGTGCTTATAAGTTCTTCAATGAGCTTTGTACAAGTTTCACGAACTTACGAAACATCTAACAACGCGTTTCTAGGATTCTAAACCAAGTTTCATGCAACATGAGTTGTTATAAGTTCCTCAATGAGCTTTGTACAAGTTTCACGAACCAATGAAACATCTAACAACGCGTTTCTAGGACTCTAAACCAAGTTTCATGCAACATGAGAGCTTATAAGTTCCTCAATGAGCTTTGTACAAGTTTGACGAACGTATGAAACATATAACAACGCGTTTCTAGGACTCTAAACCAAGTTTCATGCAACATGAGTGCTTATATGTATCTCAATGAGCTTTGTATAAGTTTGACGAACTTATGAAACATCTAACAACTCGTTTCTAGGACTCTAAACCAAGTTTCATGCAACATGAGAGCTTATAAGTTCCTCAATGAGCTTTATACAAGTTTGACGAACTTATGAAACATCTAACAACGCGTTTCTAGGACTCTAAACCAAGTTTCATGCAACATGAGTCCTTATAAGTTCTTCAATGAGCTTTGTACAAGTTTCACGAACTTATGAAACATCTAACAACGCGTTTCTAGGACTCTAAACCAAGTTTCATGCAACATGAGAGCTTATAAGTTCCTCAATGAGCTTTGTACAAGTTTGACGAACGTATGAAACATCTAACAACGCGTTTCTAGGACTCTAAACCAAGTTTCATGCAACATGAGTTGTTATAAGTTCCTCCATGAGCTTTGTACAAGTTTCACGAACCAATGAAACATCTAACAACGCGTTTCTAGGACTCTAAACCAAGTTTCATGCAACATGATAGCTTATAAGTTCCTCAATGAGCTTTGTACAAGTTTGACGAACGTATGAAACATCTAACAACGCGTTTCTAGGACTCTAAACCAAGTTTCATGCAACATGAGTGCTTATAAGTTCCTCAATGAGCTTTGTACAAGTTTCACGAAGTTATGAAACATCTAACAACGTGTTTCTAGGACTCTAAACCAAGTTTCATGCAACATGAGAGCTTATAAGTTCCTCAATGAGCTTTGTACAAGTTTGACGTACGTATGAATCATCCAACAACGCGTTTCTAGGACTCTAAACCAAGTTTCATGCAACATGAGTGCTTATAAGTTCCTCAATGAGCTTTGTACAAGTTTCACGAACTTATGAAACATCTAACAACGCGTTTCTAGGACTCTAAACCAAGTTACATGAAACATGAGTTCTTATACGTTCCTCAATGAGCTTTGTACAAGTTTAACGTACGTATGAAACATCTAACAACGCGTTTCTAGGACTCTAAACACAGTTTCATGCAACATGAGTGCTTATAAGTATCTCAATGAGCTTTGAATAAGTTTCACGAACTTATGAAACATCTAACAACGCGTTTCTAGGACTCTAAATCAAGTTTCATGCAACATGAGAGCTTATAAGTTCCTCAATGAGCTTTATACAAGTTTGACGAACTTATGAAACATCTAACAACGCGTTTCTAGGACTCTAAACCAAGTTTCATGCAACATGAGTGCTTATAAGTATCTCAATGAGCTTTGTATAAGTTTGACAAACTTATGAAACATCTAACAACTCGTTTCTAGGACTCTAAACCAAGTTTCATGCAACATGAGAGCTTATAAGTTCCTCAATGAGCTTTATACAAGTTTGACGAACTTATGAAACATCTAACAACGCGTTTCTAGGATTCTAAACCAAGTTTCATGCAACATGAGTGCTTATAAGTTCTTCAATGAGCTTTGTACAAGTTTCACGAACTTATGAAACATCTAACAACGCGTTTCTAGGACTCTAAACTAAGTTTCATGCAACATGAGAGCTTATAAGTTCCTCAATGAGCTTTGTACAAGTTTGACGAACGTATGAAACATCTAACAACGCGTTTCTAGGACTCTAAACCAAGTTTCATGCAACATGAGTTCTTATAAGTTCCTCAATGAGCTTTGTACAAGTTTCACGAACCAATGAAACATCTAACAACGCGTTTCTAGGACTCTAAACCAAGTTTCATGCAACATGAGAGCTTATAAGTTCCTCAATGAGCTTTGTACAAGTTTGACGAACGTATGAAACAGCTAACAACGCGTTTCTAGGACTCTAAACCAAGTTTCATGCAACATGAGTGCTTATAATTTCCTCAATGAGCTTTGTACAAGTTTCACGAACTTATGAAACATCTAACAACGTGTTTCTAGGACTCTAAACCAAGTTTCATGCAACATGAGAGCTTATAAGTTCCTCAATGAGCTTTGTACAAGTTTGACGTACGTATGAAACATCCAACAACGCGTTTCTAGGACTCTAAACCAAGTTTCATGCAACATGAGTGCTTATAAGTTCCTCAATGAGCTTTGTACAAGTTTGACGAACGTATGAAACATCTAACAACGCGTTTCTAGGACTCTAAACCAAGTTTCATGCAACATGAGTGCTTATAAGTTCCTCAATGAGCTTTGTACAAGTTTCACGAACTTATGAAACATCTAACAACGCGTTTCTAGGACTCTAAACCAAGTTACATGCAACATGAGTTCTTATACGTTCCTCAATGAGCTTTGTACAAGTTTAACGTACGTACGAAATATCAAACAACGCCTTTCTAGGACTCTAAACCAAGTTTCATGCAACATGAGTGCTTATAAGTATCTCAATGAGCTTTGAATAAGTTTCACGAACTTATGAAACATCTAACAACGCGTTTCTAGGACTCTAAATCAAGTTTCATGCAACATGAGAGCTTATAAGTTCCTCGATGAGCTTTGTACAAGTTTGACATACGTATGAAACATCCAACAACGCGTTTCTAGGACTCTAAACCAAGTTTCATGCAACATGAGTGCTTATAAGTTCCTCAATGAGCTTTGTACAAGTTTCACGAACTTATGAAACATCTAACAACGCGTTTCTAGGACTCTAAACCAAGTTACATGCAACATGAGTTCTTATACGTTCCTCAATGAGCTTTGTACAAGTTTAACGTACGTATGAAACATCTAACAACACGTTTCTAGGACTCTAAACCAAGTTTCATGCAACATGAGTGCTTATAAGTATCTCAATGAGCTTTGAATAAGTTTCACGAACTTATGAAACATCTAACAACGCGTTTCTAGGACTCTAAATCAAGTTTCATGCAACATGAGAGCTTATAAGTTCCTCAATGAGCTTTATACAAGTTTGACGAACTTATGAAACATCTAACAACGCGTTTCTAGGACTCTAAACCAAGTTTCATGCAACATGAGTGCTTATAAGTATCTCAATGAGCTTTGTATAAGTTTGACGAACTTATGAAACATCTAACAACTCGTTTCTAGGACTCTAAACCAAGTTTCATGCAACATGAGAGCTTATAAGTTCCTCAATGAGCTTTATACAAGTTTGACGAACTTATGAAACATCTAACAACGCGTTTCTAGGACTCTAAACCAAGTTTCATGCAACATGAGTGCTTATAAGTTCTTCAATGAGCTTTGTACAAGTTTCACGAACTTATGAAACATCTAACAACGCGTTTCTAGGACTCTAAACCAAGTTTCATGCAACATGAGAGCTTATAAGTTCCTCAATGAGCTTTGTACAAGTTTGACGAACGTATGAAACATCTAACAACGCGTTTCTAGGACTCTAAACCAAGTTTCATGCAACATGAGTTCTTATAAGTTCCTCAATGAGCTTTGTACAAGTTTGACGAACGTATGAAACATCTAACAACGCGTTTCTAGGACTCTAAACCAAGTTTCATGCAACATGAGAGCTTATAAGTTCCTCAATGAGCTTTGTACAAGTTTGACGAACGTATGAAACATCTAACAACGCGTTTCTAGGACTCTAAACCAAGTTTCATGCAACATGAGTTGTTATAAGTTCCTCCATGAGCTTTGTACAAGTTTCACGAACCAATGAAACATCTAACAACGCGTTTCTAGGACTCTAAACCAAGTTTCATGCAACATGAGAGCTTATAAGTTCCTCAATGAGCTTTGTACAAGTTTGACGAACGTATGAAACATCTAACAACGCGTTTCTAGGACTCTAAACCAAGTTTCATGCAACATGAGTGCTTATAAGTTCCTCAATGAGCTTTGTACAAGTTTCACGAACTTATGAAACATCTAACAAGGTGTTTCTAGGACTCTAAACCAAGTTTCATGCAACATGAGAGCTTATAAGTTCCTCAATGAGCTTTGTACAAGTTTGACGTACGTATGAAACATCCAACAACGCGTTTCTAGGACTCTAAACCAAGTTTCATGCAACATGAGTGCTTATAAGTTCCTCAATGAGCTTTGTACAAGTTTCACGAACTTATGAAACATCTAACAACGCGTTTCTAGGACTCTAAACCAAGTTACATGAAACATGAGTTCTTATACGTTCCTCAATGAGCTTTGTACAAGTTTAACGTACGTATGAAACATCTAACAACGCGTTTCTAGGACTCTAAACACAGTTTCATGCAACATGAGTGCTTATAAGTATCTCAATGAGCTTTGAATAAGTTTCACGAACTTATGAAACATCTAACAACGCGTTTCTAGGACTCTAAATCAAGTTTCATGCAACATGAGAGCTTATAATTTCCTCAATGAGCTTTATACAAGTTTGACGAACTTATGAAACATCTAACAACGCGTTTCTAGGACTCTAAACCAAGTTTCATGCAACATGAGTGCTTATAAGTATCTCAATGAGCTTTGTATAAGTTTGACGAACTTATGAAACATCTAACAACTCATTTCTAGGACTCTAAACCAAGTTTCATGCAACATGAGAGCTTATAAGTTCCTCAATGAGCTTTATACAAGTTTGACGAACTTATGAAACATCTAACAACGCGTTTCTAGGACTCTAAACCAAGTTTCATGCAACATGAGTGCTTATAAGTTCTTCAATGAGCTTTGTACAAGTTTCACGAACTTATGAAACATCTAACAACGCGTTTCTAGGACTCTAAACCAAGTTTCATGCAACATGAGAGCTTATAAGTTCCTCAATGAGTTTTGTACAAGTTTGACGAACGTATGAAACATCTAACAACGCGTTTCTAGGACTCTAAACCAAGTTTCATGCAACATGAGTTCTTATAAGTTCCTCAATGAGCTTTGTACAAGTTTCACGAACCAATGAAACATCTAACAACGCGTTTCTAGGACTCTAAACCAAGTTTCATGCAACATGAGAGCTTATAAGTTCCTCAATGAGCTTTGTACAAGTTTGACGAACGTATGAAACATCTAACAACGCGTTTCTAGGACTCTAAACCAAGTTTCATGCAACATGAGTGCTTATAAGTTCCTCAATGAGCTTTGTACAAGTTTCACGAACTTATGAAACATCTAACAACGTGTTTCTAGGACTTTAAACCAAGTTTCATGCAACATGAGAGCTTATAAGTTCCTCAATGAGCTTTGTACAAGTTTGACGTACGTATGAAACATCCAACAACGCGTTTCTAGGACTCTAAACCAAGTTTCATGCAACATGAGTGCTTATAAGTTCCTCAATGAGCTTTGTACAAGTTTGACGAACGTATGAAACATCTAACAACGCGTTTCTAGGACTCTAAACCAAGTTTCATGCAACATGAGTGCTTATAAGTTCCTCAATGAGCTTTGTACAAGTATCACGAACTTATGAAACATCTAACAACGCGTTTCTAGGACTCTAAACCAAGTTACATGCAACATGAGTTCTTGTACGTTCCTCAATGAGCTTTGTACAAGTTTAACGTACGTACGAAACATCAAACAACGCGTTTCTAGGACTCTAAACCAAGTTTCATGCAACATGAGTGCTTATAAGTTTCTCAATGAGCTTTGAATAAGTTTCACGAACTTATGAAACATCTAACAACGCGTTTCTAGGACTCTAAATCAAGTTTCATGCAACATGAGAGCTTATAAGTTCCTCAATGAGCTTTGTACAAGTTTGACGTACGTATGAAACATCCAACAACGCGTTTCTAGGACTCTAAACCAAGTTTCATGCAACATGAGTGCTTATAAGTTCCTCAATGAGCTTTGTACAAGTTTCACGAACTTATGAAACATCTAACAACGCGTTTCTAGGACTCTAAACCAAGTTACATGCAACATGAGTTCTTATACGTTCCTCAATGAGCTTTGTACAAGTTTAACGTACGTATGAAACATCTAACAACGCGTTTCTAGGACTCTAAACCAAGTTTCATGCAACATGAGTGCTTATAAGTATCTCAATGAGCTTTAAATAAGTTTCACGAACTTATGAAACATCTAACAACGCGTTTCTAGGACTCTAAATCAAGTTTCATGCAACATGAGAGCTTATAAGTTCCTCAATGAGCTTTATACAAGTTTGACGAACTTATGAAACATCTAACAACGCGTTTCTAGGACTCTAAACCAAGTTTCATGCAACATGAGTGCTTATAAGTATCTCAATGAGCTTTGTATAAGTTTTACGAACTTATGAAACATCTAACAACTCGTTTCTAGGACTCTAAACCAAGTTTCATGCAACATGAGAGCTTATAAGTTCCTCAATGAGCTTTATACAAGTTTGACGAACTTATGAAACATCTAACAACGCGTTTCTAGGACTCTAAACCAAGTTTCATGCAACATGAGTGCTTATAAGTTCTTCAATGAGGTTTGTACAAGTTTCACGAACTTATGAAACATCTAACAACGCGTTTCTAGGACTCTAAACCAAGTTCATGCAACATGAGAGCTTATAAGTTCCTCAATGAGTTTTGTACAAGTTTGACGAACGTATGAAACATCTAACAACGCGTTTCTAGGACTCTAAACCAAGTTTCATGCAACATGAGTTCTTATAAGTTCCTCAATGAGCTTTGTACAAGTTTCACGAACCAATGAAACATCTAACAACGCGTTTCTAGGACTCTAAACCAAGTTTCATGCAACATGAGAGCTTATAAGTTCCTCAATGAGCTTTGTACAAGTTTGACGAACGTATGAAACATCTAACAACGCGTTTCTAGGACTCTAAACCAAGTTTCATGCAACATGAGTGCTTATAAGTTCCTCAATGAGCTTTGTACAAGTTTCACGAACTTATGAAACATCTAACAACGTGTTTCTAGGACTCTAAACCAAGTTTCATGCAACATGAGAGCTTATAAGTTCCTCAATGAGCTTTGTACAAGTTTGACGTACGTATGAAACATCCAACAACGCGTTTCTAGGACTCTAAACCAAGTTTCATGCAACATGAGTGCTTATAAGTTCCTCAATGAGCTTTGTACAAGTTTGACGAACGTATGAAACATCTAACAACGCGTTTCTAGGACTCTAAACCAATTTTCATGCAACATGAGTGCTTATAAGTTCCTCAATGAGCTTTGTACAAGTTTCACGAACTTATGAAACATCTAACAACGCGTTTCTAGGACTCTAAACCAAGTTACATGCAACATGAGTTCTTATACGTTCCTCAATGAGCTTTGTACAAGTTTAACGTACGTACGAAACATCTAACAACGCGTTTCTAGGACTCTAAACCAAGTTTCATGCAACATGAGTGCTTATAAGTATCTCAATGAGCTTTGAATAAGTTTCACGAACTTATGAAACATCTAACAACGCGTTTCTAGGACTCTAAATCAAATTTCATGCACCGTGAGAGCTTATAAGTTCCTCAATGAGCTTTGTACAAGTTTGACGAACGTATGAAACATCTAACAACGCGTTTCTAGGACTCTAAACCAAGTTTCATGCAACATGAGTGCTTATAAGTTCCTCAATGAGCTTTGTACAAGTTTCACGAACTTATGTAACATCTAAGAACGCGTTTCTAGGACTCGAAACCAAGTTACATGCAACATGAGTTCTTATAAGTTCCTCAATGATCTTTGTACAAGTTTGACGAACGTATGAAACATCTAACAACGCGTTTCTAGGACTCTAAACCAAGTTTCATGCAACATGAGTGTTTATAAGAGTCTCAATGAGCTTTGTACAAGATTGACGAACTTATGAAACATCTAACAACGCGTTTCTAGGACTCTAAACCAAGTTTCATGCAACATGAGTGCTTATAAGTATCTCAATGAGCATTGTATAAGTTTGACGATCTTATGAAACATCTAACAACTCGTTTCTAGGACTCTAAACCAAGTTTAATGCAACATGAGAGCTTATAAGTTCCTCAATGAGCTTTATACAAGTTTGACGAACTTATGAAACATCTAACAACGCGTTTCTAGGACTCTAAACCAAGTTTCATGCAACATGAGTGCTTATAAGTTCCTCAATGAGCTTTGTACAAGTTTCACGAACTTATGAAACATCTAACAAAGCGTTTCTAGGACTCTAAACCAAGTTTCATGCAACACGAGAGCTTATAAGTTCCTCAATGTGCTTTGTACAAGTTTGACGAACGGATGAAACATCTAACAACGCGTTTCTAGGACTCTAAACCAAGTTTCATGCAACATGAGAGCTTATAAGTATCTCAATGAGCATTGTAAAAGTTTCACGAACTTATGAAACATCTAACAACGCGTTTCTAGGACTCTAAATCAAGTTTCATGCAACATGAGAGTTTATAAGTTCCTCAATGAGCTTTGTACAAGTTTCACGAACGTATGAAACATCTAGCAACGTGTTTCTAGGACTCTAAACCAAATTTAATGCAACATGAGAGCTTATAAATTCCTCAATGAACTTTATACAAGTTTGACGAACTTATGAAACATCTAACAACGCGTTTCTAGGACTCTAAACCAAGTTTCATGCAACATGAGAGCTTATAAGTTCCTCAATGAGCTTTGTACAAGTTTGACGAACGTATGAAACATCTAACAACGCGTTTCTAGGACTCTAAACCAAGTTTCATGCAACATGAGTGCTTATAAGTTCCTCAATGAGCTTTGTACAAGTTTCACGAACTTATGAAACATCTAACAACGCGTTTCTAGGACTCTAAACCGAGTTTAATGCAACATGAGTGTTTATAAGTGTCTCAATGAGCTTTGTACAAGATTGATGAACTTATGAAACATCTAACAACGCATTTCTAGGACTCTAAACCAAGTTTCATGCAACATGAGTGCTTATAAGTATCTCAATGAGCTTTGTACAAGTTTCACGAACTTATGAAACATCTAACAACGCGTTTCTAGGACTCTAAACCAAGTTTCATGCAACAAGAGTGCTTATAAGTATCTCAATGAGCTTTGTATAAGTTTCACGAACTTATGAAACATCTAACAACGCGTTTCTAGGACTCTAAATCAAGTTTCATGCAACATGAGAGCTTATAAGTTCCTCAATGAGCTTTGTACAAGTTTGACGAACGTATGAAACATCTAACAATGCGTTTCTAGTTATCTAAACAAAGTTTCATGCAACATGAGTGCTTATAAGTTCCTCAATGAGCTTTGTACAAGTTTCACGAACTTATGAAACATCTAACAACGCGTTTCTAGGAATCTAAACCAAGTTACATGCAACGTGAGACCTTATAAGTTCCTCAATGAGCTTTGTACAAGTTTGACGAACGTATGAAACATCTAACAACGCGTTTCTAGGACTCTAAACCAAGTTTCATGCAACATGAGTGCTTATAAGTTCCTCAATGACCTTTATACAAGTTTCACGAACTTATGAAACATCTAACAACGCGTTTCTAGGACTCTAAACCAAGTTTCATGCAACATGAGTACTTATAAGTTCCTCAATGAGCTTTGTACAAGTTTCACGAACTTATGAAACATCTAACAACGCGTTTCTAGGACTCTAAACCAAGTTACATGCAACATGAGTTCTTATGCGTTTCTCAATGAGCTTTGTACAAGTTTAACGTACGTACGAAACATCTAACAACGCGTTTCTAGGACTCTAAACCAAGTTTCATGCAACATGAGTGCTTATAAGTATCTCAATGAGCTTTGAATAAGTTTCACGAACTTATGAAACATCTAACAACGCGTTTCTAGGACTCTAAATCAAGTTTCATGCACCGTGAGAGCTTATAAGTTCCTCAATGAGCTTTGTACAAGTTTGACGAACGTATGAAACATCTAACAACGCGTTTCTAGGACTCTAAACCAAGTTTCATGCAACATGAGTGCTTATAAGTTCCTCAATGAGCTTTGTACAAGTTTCACGAACTTATGTAACATCTAAGAACGCGTTTCTAGGACTCGAAACCAAGTTACATGCAACATGAGTTCTTATAAGTTCCTCAATGAGCTTTGTACAAGTTTGACGAACGTATGAAACATCTAACAACGCGTTTCTAGGACTCTAAACCAAGTTTCATGCAACATGAGTGTTTATAAGTGTCTCAATAAGCTTTGTACAAGATTGACGAACTTATGAAACATCTAACAACGCGTTTCTAGGACTCTAAACCAAGTTTCATGCAACATGAGTGCTTATAAGAATCTCAATGAGCATTGTATAAGTTTGACGATCTTATGAAACATCTAACAACTCGTTTCTAGGACTCTAAACCAAGTTTAATGCAACATGAGAGCTTATAAGTTCCTCAATGAGCTTTATACAAGTTTGACGAACTTATGAAACATCTAACAACGCGTTTCTAGGACTCTAAACCAAGTTTCATGCAACATGAGTGCTTATAAGTTCCTCAATGAGCTTTGTACAAGTTTCACGAACTTATGAAACATCTAACAAAGCGTTTCTAGGACTCTAAACCAAGTTTCATGCAACACGAGAGCTTATAAGTTCCTCAATGTGCTTTGTACAAGTTTGACGAACGGATGAAACATCTAACAACGCGTTTCTAGGACTCTAAACCAAGTTTCATGCAACATGAGAGCTTATAAGTATCTCAATGAGCATTGTAAAAGTTTCACGAACTTATGAAACATCTAACAACGCGTTTCTAGGACTCTAAATCAAGTTTCATGCAACATGAGAGTTTATAAGTTCCTCAATGAGCTTTGTACAAGTTTCACGAACGTATGAAACATCTAGCAACGTGTTTCTAGGACTCTAAACCAAATTTAATGCAACATGAGAGCTTATAAGTTCCTCAATGAACTTTATACAAGTTTGACGAACTTATGAAACATCTAACAACGCGTTTCTAGGACTCTAAACCAAGTTTCATGCAACATGAGAGCTTATAAGTTCCTCAATGAGCTTTGTACAAGTTTGACGAACGTATGAAACATCTAACAACGCGTTTCTAGGACTCTAAACCAAGTTTCATGCAACATGAGTGCTTATAAGTTCCTCAATGAGCTTTGTACAAGTTTCACGAACTTATGAAACATCTAACAACGCGTTTCTAGGACTCTAAACCGAGTTTAATGCAACATGAGTGTTTATAAGTGTCTCAATGAGCTTTGTACAAGATTGACGAACTTATGAAACATCTAACAACGCATTTCTAGGACTCTAAACCAAGTTTCATGCAACATGAGTGCTTATAAGTATCTCAATGAGCTTTGTACAAGTTTCACAAACTTATGAAACATCTAACAACGCGTTTCTAGGACTCTAAACCAAGTTTCATGCAACAAGAGTGCTTATAAGTATCTCAATGAGCTTTGTATAAGTTTCACGAACTTATGAAACATCTAACAACGCGTTTCTAGGACTCTAAATCAAGTTTCATGCAACATGAGAGCTTATAAGTTCCTCAATGAGCTTTGTACAAGTTTGACGAACGTATGAAACATCTAACAATGCGTTTCTAGTTATCTAAACAAAGTTTCATGCAACATGAGTGCTTATAAGTTCCTCAATGAGCTTTGTACAAGTTTCACGAACTTATGAAACATCTAACAACGCGTTTCTAGGACTCTAAACCAAGTTACATGCAACGTGAGACCTTATAAGTTCCTCAATGAGCTTTGTACAAGTTTGACGAACGTATGAAACATCTAACAACGCGTTTCTAGGACTCTAAACCAAGTTTCATGCAACATGAGTGCTTATAAGTTCCTCAATGACCTTTATACAAGTTTCACGAACTTATGAAACATCTAACAATGCGTTTCTAGGACTCTAAACCAAGTTTCATGCAACATGAGAGCTTATAAGTTCCTCAATGAGCTTTGTACAAGTTTTACGAACTTATGAAACATCTAACAACGCGTTTCTAGGACTCTAAACCAAGTTTCATGCAACATGAGTGCTTATAAGTTCCTCAATGAGCTTTGTACAAGTTTCACGAACTTATGAATCATCTAACAACGCGTTTCTAGGACTCTAAACCAAGTTTCATGCAACATTAGTGCTTATAAATTCTTCAATGAGCTTTGTACAAGTTTCACGAACTTATGATATATCTAACAACGCGTTTCTAGGACTATAAACCAAGTCACATGCAACATGAGTTCTTATAAGTTCCTCAATGAGTTTTTTACAAGTTTGACGATCGTATGAAACATCTAACAACGCGTTTCTAGGACTCTAAACCAAGTTTAATGCAACATGAGAGCTTATAAGTACCTCAATGAGCTTTATAGAAGTTTGACGAAATTATGAAACATCTAACAACGCGTTTCTAGGACTCTAAACCAAGTTTCATGCAACATGAGTGCTTATAAGTTCCTCAATGAGCTTTGTACAAGTTTCACGAACTTATGAAACATCTAACAACGCGTTTCTAGGACTCTAAACCAAGTTTCATGCAACATGAGAGCTTATAAGTTCCTCAATGTGCTTTGTACAAGTTTGACGAACGTATGAAACATCTAATAACGCGTTTCTAGGACTCTAAACCAAGTTTCATGCAACATGAGTGCTTATAAGTATCTCAATGAGCTTTGTAAAAGTTTCACGAACTTATGAAACATCTAACAACGCGTTTCTAGGACTCTAAATCAAGGTTCATGCAACATGAGAGTTTATAAGTTCCTCAATGAGCTCTGTACAAGTTTCACGAACGTATGAAACATCTAGCAATGTGTTTCTAGGACTCTACACCAAGTTTCATGCAACATGAGTTCTTATACGTTCCTCAATGAGCTTTGTACAAGTTTAACGTACGTACGAAACATCTAACAACGTGTTTCTAGGACTCTAAACCAAGTTTCATGCAACATGAGTGCTTATAAGTATCTCAATGAGCTTTGAATAAGTTTCACGAACTTATGAAACATCTAACAACGCGTTTCTAGGACTCTAAATCAAGTTTCATGCACCGTGAGAGCTTATAAGTTCCTCAATGAGCTTTGTACAAGTTTGACGAACGTATGAAACATCTAACAACGCGTTTCTAGGACTCTAAACCAAGTTTCATGCAACATGAGTGCTTATAAGTTCCTCAATGAGCTTTGTACAAGTTTCACGAACTTATGTAATATCTAAGAACGCGTTTCTAGGACTCGAAACCAAGTTACATGCAACATGAGTTCTTATAAGTTCCTCAATGAGCTTTGTACAAGTTTGACGAACGTATGAAACATCTAACAACGCGTTTCTAGGACTCTAAACCAAGTTTCATGCAACATGAGTGTTTATAAGTGTCTCAATGAGCTTTGTACAAGATTGACGAACTTATGAAACATCTAACAACGCGTTTCTAGGACTCTAAACCAAGTTTCATGCATTATGAGTGCTTATAAGTATCTCAATGAGCATTGTATAAGTTTGACGATCTTATGAAACATCTAACAACTCGTTTCTAGGACTCTAAACCAAGTTTAATGCAACATGAGAGCTTATAAGTTCCTCAATGAGCTTTATACAAGTTTGACGAACTTATGAAACATCTAACAACGCGTTTCTAGGACTCTAAACCAAGTTTCATGCAACATGAGTGCTTATAAGTTTCTCAATGAGCTTTGTACAAGTTTCACGAACTTATGAAACATCTAACAAAGCGTTTCTAGGACTCTAAACCAAGTTTCATGCAACACGAGAGCTTATAAGTTCCTCAATGTGCTTTGTACAAGTTTGACGAACGGATGAAACATCTAACAACGCGTTTGTAGGACTCTAAACCAAGTTTCATGCAACATGAGAGCTTATAAGTATCTCAATGAGCATTGTAAAAGTTTCACGAACTTATGAAACATCTAACAACGCGTTTCTAGGACTCTAAATCAAGTTTCATGCAACATGAGAGTTTATAAGTTCCTCAATGAGCTTTGTACAAGTTTCACGAACGTATGAAACATCTAGCAACGTGTTTCTAGGACTCTAAACCAAATTTAATGCAACATGAGAGCTTATAAGTTCCTCAATGAACTTTATACAAGTTTGACGAACTTATGAAACATCTAACAACGCGTTTCTAGGACTCTAAACCAAGTTTCATGCAACATGAGAGCTTATAAGTTCCTCAATGAGCTTTGTACAAGTTTGACGAACGTATGAAACATCTAACAACGCGTTTCTAGGACTCTAAACCAAGTTTCATGCAACATGAGTGCTTATAAGTTCCTCAATGAGCTTTGTACAAGTTTCACGAACTTATGAAACATCTAACAACGCGTTTCTAGGACTCTAAACCGAGTTTAATGCAACATGAGTGTTTATAAGTGTCTCAATGAGCTTTGTACAAGATTGACGAACTTATGAAACATCTAACAACGCATTTCTAGGACTCTAAACCAAGTTTCATGCAACATGAGTGCTTATAAGTATCTCAATGAGCTTTGTACAAGTTTCACGAACTTATGAAACATCTAACAACGCGTTTCTAGGACTCTAAACCAAGTTTCATGCAACAAGAGTGCTTATAAGTATCTCAATGAGCTTTGTATAAGTTTCACGAACTTATGAAACATCTAACAACGCGTTTCTAGGACTCTAAATCAAGTTTCATGCAACATGAGAGCTTATAAGTTCCTCAATGAGCTTTGTACAAGTTTGACGAACGTATGAAACATCTAACAATGCGTTTCTAGTTATCTAAACAATGTTTCATGCAACATGAGTGCTTATAAGTTCCTCAATGAGCTTTGTACAAGTTTCACGAACTTATGAAACATCTAACAACGCGTTTCTAGGACTCTAAACCAAGTTACATGCAACGTGAGACCTTATAAGTTCCTCAATGAGCTTTGTACAAGTTTGACGAACGTATGAAACATCTAACAACGCGTTTCTAGGACTCTAAACCAAGTTTCATGCAACATGAGTGCTTATAAGTTCCTCAATGACCTTTATACAAGTTTCACGAACTTATGAAACATCTAACAACGCGTTTCTAGGACTCTAAACCAAGTTTCATGCAACATGAGAGCTTATAAGTTCCTCAATGAGCTTTGTACAAGTTTGACGAACTTATGAAACATCTAACAACGCGTTTCTAGGACTCTAAACCAAGTTTCATGCAACATGAGTGCTTATAAGTTCCTCAATGAGCTTTGTACAAGTTTCACGAACTTATGAATCATCTAACAACGCGTTTCTAGGACTCTAAACCAAGTTTCATGCAACATTAGTGCTTATAAATTCTTCAATGAGCTTTGTACAAGTTTCACGAACTTATGAAATATCTAACAACGCGTTTCTAGGACTATAAACCAAGTCACATGCAACATGAGTTCTTATAAGTTCCTCAATGAGTTTTGTACAAGTTTGACGATCGTATGAAACATCTAACAACGCGTTTCTAGGACTCTAAACCAAGTTTAATGCAACATGAGAGCTTATAAGTACCTCAATGAGCTTTATAGAAGTTTGACGAACTTATGAAACATCTAACAACGCGTTTCTAGGACTCTAAACCAAGTTTCATGCAACATGAGTGCTTATAAGTATCTCAATGAGCTTTGTATAAGTTTGACGAACTTATGAAACATCTAACAACTCGTTTCTAGGACTCTAAACCAAGTTTCATGCAACATGAGAGCTTATAAGTTCCTCAATGAGCTTTTTACAAGTTTGACGAACTTATGAAACATCTAACAACGCGTTTCTAGGACTCTAAACCAAGTTTCATGCAACATGAGTGCTTATAAGTTCTTCAATGAGGTTTGTACAAGTTTCACGAACTTATGAAACATCTAACAACGCGTTTCTAGGACTCTAAACCAAGTTTCATGCAACATGAGAGCTTATAAGTTCCTCAATGAGCTTTGTACAAGTTTGACGAACGTATGAAACATCTAACACCGCGTTTCTAGGACTCTAAACCAAGTTTCATGCAACATGAGTTCTTATAAGTTCCTCAATGAGCTTTGTACAAGTTTCACGAACCAATGAAACATCTAACAACGCGTTTCTAGGACTCTAAACCAAGTTTCATGCAACATGAGAGCTTATAAGTTCCTCAATGAGCTTTCTACAAGTTTGACGAACGTATGAAACATCTAACAACGCGTTTCTAGGACTCTAAACCAAGTTTCATGCAACATGAGTGCTTATAAGTTCCTCAATGAGCTTTGTACAAGTTTCACGAACTTATGAAACATCTAACAACGTGTTTCTAGGACTCTAAACCAAGTTTCATGCAACATGAGTGCTTATAAGTTCCTCAATGAGCTTTGTACAAGTTTCACGAACTTATGAAACATCTAACAACGCGTTTCTAGGACTCTAAACCAAGTTTCATGCAACATGAGTGCTTATAAGTTCCTCAATGAGCTTTGTACAAGTTTGACGAACGTATGAAACATCTAACAACGCGTTTCTAGGTCTCTAAACCAAGTTTCATGCAACATGAGTGCTTATAAGTTCCTCAATGAGCTTTGTACAAGTTTCACGAACTTATGAAACATCTAACAACGCGTTTCTAGGACTCTAAACCAAGTTACATGCAACATGAGTTCTTATAAGTTCCTCAATGAGCTTTGTACAAGTTTCACGTACGTACGAAACATCTAACAACGCGTTTCTAGGACTCTAAACCAAGTTTCATGCAACATGAGTGCTTATAAGTATCTCAATGAGCTTTGAATAAGTTTCACGAACTTATGAAACATCTAACAACGCGTTTCTAGGACTCTAAATCAAGTTTCATGAACCGTGAGAGCTTATAAGTTCCTCAATGAGCTTTGTACAAGTTTGACGAACGTATGAAACATCTAACAACGCGTTTCTAGGACTCTAAACCAAGTTTCATGCAACATGAGTGCTTATAAGTTCCTCAATGAGCTTTGTACAAGTTTCACGAACTTATGTAACATCTAAGAACGCGTTTCTAGGACTCGAAACCAAGTTACATGCAACATGAGTTCTTATAAGTTCCTCAATGAGCTTTGTACAAGTTTGACGAACGTATGAAACATCTAACAACGCGTTTCTAGGACTCTAAACCAAGTTTCATGCAACATGAGTGTTTATAAGTGTCTCAATGAGCTTTGTACAAGATTGACGAACTTATGAAACACCTAACAACGCGTTTCTAGGACTCTAAACCAAGTTTCATGCAACATGAGTGCTTATAAGTATCTCAATGAGCATTGTATAAGTTTGCCGATCTTATGAAACATCTAACAACTCGTTTCTAGGACTCTAAACCAAGTTTAATGCAACATGAGAGCTTATAAGTTCCTCAATGAGCTTTATACAAGTTTGACGAACTTATGAAACATCTAACAACGCGTTTCTAGGACTCTAAACCAAGTTTCATGCAACATGAGTGCTTATAAGTTCCTCAATGAGCTTTGTACAAGTTTCACGAACTTATGAAACATCTAACAAAGCGTTTCTAGGACTCTAAACCAAGTTTCATGAAACACGAGAGCTTATAAGTTCCTCAATGTGCTTTGTACAAGTTTGACGAACGGATGAAACATCTAACAACGCGTTTCTAGGACTCTAAACCAAGTTTCATGAAACATGAGAGCTTATAAGTATCTCAATGAGCATTGTAAAAGTTTCACGAACTTATGAAACATTTAACAACGCGTTTCTAGGACTCTAAATCAAGTTTCATGCAACATGAGAGTTTATAAGTTCCTCAATGAGCTTTGTACAAGTTTCACGAACGTATGAAACATCTAGCAACGTGTTTCTAAGACTCTAAACCAAATTTAATGCAACATGAGAGCTTATAAGTTCCTCAATGAACTTTATACAAGTTTGACGAACTTATGAAACATCTAACAACGCGTTTCTAGGACTCTAAACCAAGTTTCATGCAACATGAGAGCTTATAAGTTCCTCAATGAGCTTTGTACAAGTTTGACGAACGTATGAAACATCTAACAACGCGTTTCTAGGACTCTAAACCAAGTTTCATGCAACATGAGTGCTTATAAGTTCCTCAATGAGCTTTGTACAAGTTTCACGAACTTATGAAACATCTAACAACGCGTTTCTAGGACTCTAAACCGAGTTTAATGCAACATGAGTGTTTATAAGTGTCTCAATGAGCTTTGTACAAGATTGACGAACTTATGAAACATCTAACAACGCATTTCTAGGACTCTAAACCAAGTTTCATGCAACATGAGTGCTTATAAGTATCTCAATGAGCTTTGTACAAGTTTCACGAACTTATGAAACATCTAACAACGCGTTTCTAGGACTCTAAACCAAGTTTCATGCAACAAGAGTGCTTATAAGTATCTCAATGAGCTTTGTATAAGTTTCACGAACGTATGAAACATCTAACAACGCGTTTCTAGGACTCTAAATCAAGTTTCATGCAACATGAGAGCTTATAAGTTCCTCAATGAGCTTTGTACAAGTTTGACGAACGTATGAAACATCTAACAACGCGTTTCTAGGACTCTAAACCAAGTTTCATGCAACATGAGTGCTTATAAGTTCCTCAATGACTTTATACAAGTTTCACGAACTTATGAAACATCTAACAACGCGTTTCTAGGACTCTAAACCAAGTTTCATGCAACATGAGAGCTTATAAGTTCCTCAATGAGCTTTGTACAAGTTTGACGAACTTATGAAACATCTAACAACGCGTTTCTAGGACTCTAAACCAAGTTTCATGCAACATGAGTGCTTATAAGTTCCTCAATGACCTTTGTACAAGTTTGACGAACTTATGAAACATCTAACAACGCGTTTCTAGGACTCTAAACCAAGTTTCATGCAACATGAGTGCTTATAAGTTCCTCAATGAGCTTTGTACAAGTTTCACGAACTTATGAAACATCTAACAAAGCGTTTCTAGGACTCTAAACCAAGTTTCATGAAACACGAGAGCTTATAAGTTCCTCAATGTGCTTTGTACAAGTTTGACGAACGGATGAAACATCTAACAACGCGTTTCTAGGACTCTAAACCAAGTTTCATGAAACATGAGAGCTTATAAGTATCTCAATGAGCATTGTAAAAGTTTCACGAACTTATGAAACATTTAACAACGCGTTTCTAGGACTCTAAACCAAGTTTCATGCAACATGAGAGTTTATAAGTTCCTCAATGAGCTTTGTACAAGTTTCACGAACGTATGAAACATCTAGCAACGTGTTTCTAGGACTCTAAACCAAATTTAATGCAACATGAGAGCTTATAAGTTCCTCAATGAACTTTATACAAGTTTGACGAACTTATGAAACATCTAACAACGCGTTTCTAGGACTCTAAACCAAGTTTCATGCAACATGAGAGCTTATAAGTTCCTCAATGAGCTTTGTACAAGTTTGACGAACGTATGAAACATCTAACAACGCGTTTCTAGGACTCTAAACCAAGTTTCATGCAACATGAGTGCTTATAAGTTCCTCAATGACTTTATACAAGTTTCACGAACTTATGAAACATCTAACAACGCATTTCTAGGACTCTAAACCAAGTTTCATGCAACATGAGTGCTTATAAGTTCCTCAATGACTTTATACAAGTTTCACGAACTTATGAAACATCTAACAACGCGTTTCTAGGACTCTAAACCAAGTTTCATGCAACATGAGAGCTTATAAGTTCCTCAATGAGCTTTGTACAAGTTTGACGAACTTATGAAACATCTAACAACGCGTTTCTAGGACTCTAAACCAAGTTTCATGCAACATGAGTGCTTATAAGTTCCTCAATGAGCTTTGTACAAGTTTCACGAACTTATGAAACATCTAACAAAGCGTTTCTAGGACTCTAAACCAAGTTTCATGAAACACGAGAGCTTATAAGTTCCTCAATGTGCTTTGTACAAGTTTGACGAACGGATGAAACATCTAACAACGCGTTTCTAGGACTCTAAACCAAGTTTCATGAAACATGAGAGCTTATAAGTATCTCAATGAGCATTGTAAAAGTTTCACGAACTTATGAAACATTTAACAACGCGTTTCTAGGACTCTAAACCAAGTTTCATGCAACATGAGAGTTTATAAGTTCCTCAATGAGCTTTGTACAAGTTTCACGAACGTATGAAACATCTAGCAACGTGTTTCTAGGACTCTAAACCAAATTTAATGCAACATGAGAGCTTATAAGTTCCTCAATGAACTTTATACAAGTTTGACGAACTTATGAAACATCTAACAACGCGTTTCTAGGACTCTAAACCAAGTTTCATGCAACATGAGAGCTTATAAGTTCCTCAATGAGCTTTGTACAAGTTTGACGAACGTATGAAACATCTAACAACGCGTTTCTAGGACTCTAAACCAAGTTTCATGCAACATGAGTGCTTATAAGTTCCTCAATGAGCTTTGTACAAGTTTCACGAACTTATGAAACATCTAACAACGCGTTTCTAGGACTCTAAACCGAGTTTAATGCAACATGAGTGTTTATAAGTGTCTCAATGAGCTTTGTACAAGATTGACGAACTTATGAAACATCTAACAACGGATTTCTAGGACTCTAAACCAAGTTTCATGCAACATGAGTGCTTATAAGTATCTCAATGAGCTTTGTACAAGTTTCACGAACTTATGAAACATCTAACAACGCGTTTCTAGGACTCTAAACCAAGTTTCATGCAACAAGAGTGCTTATAAGTATCTCAATGAGCTTTGTATAAGTTTCACGAACGTATGAAACATCTAACAACGCGTTTCTAGGACTCTAAATCAAGTTTCATGCAACATGAGAGCTTATAAGTTCCTCAATGAGCTTTGTACAAGTTTGACGAACGTATGAAACATCTAACAACGCGTTTCTAGGACTCTAAACCAAGTTTCATGCAACATGAGTGCTTATAAGTTCCTCAATGACTTTATACAAGTTTCACGAACTTATGAAACATCTAACAACGCGTTTCTAGGACTCTAAACCAAGTTTCATGCAACATGAGAGCTTATAAGTTCCTCAATGAGCTTTGTACAAGTTTCACGAACTTATGAATCATCTAACAACGCGTTTCTAGGACTCTAAACCAAGTTTCATGCAACATTAGTGCTTATAAATTCTTCAATGAGCTTTGTACAAGTTTCACGAACTTATGAAATATCTAACAACGCGTTTCTAGGACTATAAACCAAGTCACATGCAACATGAGTTCTTATAAGTTCCTCAATGAGTTTTGTACAAGTTTGACGATCGTATGAAACATCTAACAACGCGTTTCTAGGACTCTAAACCAAGTTTAATGCAACATGAGAGCTTATAAGTACCTCAATGAGCTTTATAGAAGTTTGACGAAATTATGAAACATCTAACAACGCGTTTCTAGGACTCTAAACCAAGTTTCATGCAACATGAGTGCTTATAAGTTCCTCAATGAGCTTTGTACAAGTTTCACGAACTTATGAAACATCTAACAACGTGTTTCTAGGACTCTAAACCAAGTTTCATGCAACATGAGTGCTTATAAGTTCCTCAATGAGCTTTGTACAAGTTTCACGAACTTATGAAACATCTAACAACGCGTTTCTAGGACTCTAAACCAAGTTTCATGCAACATGAGTGCTTATAAGTTCCTCAATGAGCTTTGTACAAGTTTGACGAACGTATGAAACATCTAACAACGCGTTTCTAGGTCTCTAAACCAAGTTTCATGCAACATGAGTGCTTATAAGTTCCTCAATGAGCTTTGTACAAGTTTCACGAACTTATGAAACATCTAACAACGCGTTTCTAGGACTCTAAACCAAGTTACATGCAACATGAGTTCTTATACGTTCCTCAATGAGCTTTGTACAAGTTTAACGTACGTACGAAACATCTAACAACGCGTTTCTAGGACTCTAAACCAAGTTTCATGCAACATGAGTGCTTATAAGTATCTCAATGAGCTTTGAATAAGTTTCACGAACTTATGAAACATCTAACAACGCGTTTCTAGGACTCTAAATCAAGTTTCATGAACCGTGAGAGCTTATAAGTTCCTCAATGAGCTTTGTACAAGTTTGACGAACGTATGAAACATCTAACAACGCGTTTCTAGGACTCTAAACCAAGTTTCATGCAACATGAGTGCTTATAAGTTCCTCAATGAGCTTTGTACAAGTTTCACGAACTTATGTAACATCTAAGAACGCGTTTCTAGGACTCGAAACCAAGTTACATGCAACATGAGTTCTTATAAGTTCCTCAATGAGCTTTGTACAAGTTTGACGAACGTATGAAACATCTAACAACGCGTTTCTAGGACTCTAAACCAAGTTTCATGCAACATGAGTGTTTATAAGTGTCTCAATGAGCTTTGTACAAGATTGACGAACTTATGAAACATCTAACAACGCGTTTCTAGGACTCTAAACCAAGTTTCATGCAACATGAGTGCTTATAAGTATCTCAATGAGCATTGTATAAGTTTGCCGATCTTATGAAACATCTAACAACTCGTTTCTAGGACTCTAAACCAAGTTTAATGCAACATGAGAGCTTATAAGTTCCTCAATGAGCTTTATACAAGTTTGACGAACTTATGAAACATCTAACAACGCGTTTCTAGGACTCTAAACCAAGTTTCATGCAACATGAGTGCTTATAAGTTCCTCAATGAGCTTTGTACAAGTTTCACGAACTTATGAAACATCTAACAAAGCGTTTCTAGGACTCTAAACCAAGTTTCATGAAACACGAGAGCTTATAAGTTCCTCAATGTGCTTTGTACAAGTTTGACGAACGGATGAAACATCTAACAACGCGTTTCTAGGACTCTAAACCAAGTTTCATGAAACATGAGAGCTTATAAGTATCTCAATGAGCATTGTAAAAGTTTCACGAACTTATGAAACATCTAACAACGCGTTTCTAGGACTCTAAATCAAGTTTCATGCAACATGAGAGTTTATAAGTTCCTCAATGAGCTTTGTACAAGTTTCACGAACGTATGAAACATCTAGCAACGTGTTTCTAGGACTCTAAACCAAATTTAATGCAACATGAGAGCTTATAAGTTCCTCAATGAACTTTATACAAGTTTGACGAACTTATGAAACATCTAACAACGCGTTTCTAGGACTCTAAACCAAGTTTCATGCAACATGAGAGCTTATAAGTTCCTCAATGAGCTTTGTACAAGTTTGACGAACGTATGAAACATCTAACAACCCGTTTCAAGGACTCTAAACCAAGTTTCATGCAACATGAGTGCTTATAAGTTCCTCAATGAGCTTTGTACAAGTTTCACGAACTTATGAAACATCTAACAACGCGTTTCTAGGACTCTAAACCGAGTTTAATGCAACATGAGTGTTTATAAGTGTCTCAATGAGCTTTGTACAAGATTGACGAACTTATGAAACATCTAACAACGCATTTCTAGGACTCTAAACCAAGTTTCATGCAACATGAGTGCTTATAAGTATCTCAATGAGCTTTGTACAAGTTTCACGAACTTATGAAACATCTAACAACGCGTTTCTAGGACTCTAAACCAAGTTTCATGCAACAAGAGTGCTTATAAGTATCTCAATGAGCTTTGTATAAGTTTCACGAACTTATGAAACATCTAACAACGCGTTTATAGGACTCTAAATCAAGTTTCATGCAACATGAGAGCTTATAAGTTCCTCAATGAGCTTTGTACAAGTTTGACGAACGTATGAAACATCTAACAATGCGTTTCTAGTTATCTAAACAAAGTTTCATGCAACATGAGTGCTTATAAGTTCCTCAATGAGCTTTGTACAAGTTTCACGAACTTATGAAACATCTAACAACGCGTTTCTAGGACTCTAAACCAAGTTACATGCAACGTGAGACCTTATAAGTTCCTCAATGAGCTTTGTACAAGTTTGACGAACGTATGAAACATCTAACAACGCGTTTCTAGGACTCTAAACCAAGTTTCATGCAACATGAGTGCTTATAAGTTCCTCAATGACCTTTATACAAGTTTCACGAACTTATGAAACATCTAACAACGCGTTTCTAGGACTCTAAACCAAGTTTCATGCAACATGAGAGCTTATAAGTTCCTCAATGAGCTTTGTACAAGTTTGACGAACTTATGAAACATCTAACAACGCGTTTCTAGGACTCTAAACCAAGTTTCATGCAACATGAGTGCTTATAAGTTCCTCAATGAGCTTTGTACAAGTTTCACGAACTTATGAATCATCTAACAACGCGTTTCTAGGACTCTAAACCAAGTTTCATGCAACATTAGTGCTTATAAATTCTTCAATGAGCTTTGTACAAGTTTCACGAACTTATGAAATATCTAACAACGCGTTTCTAGGACTATAAACCAAGTCACATGCAACATGAGTTCTTATAAGTTCCTCAATGAGTTTTGTACAAGTTTGACGATCGTATGAAACATCTAACAACGCGTTTCTAGGACTCTAAACCAAGTTTAATGCAACATGAGAGCTTATAAGTACCTCAATGAGCTTTATAGAAGTTTCACGAACTTATGAAACATCTAACAACGCGTTTCTAGGACTCTAAACCAAGTTTCATGCAACATGAGTGCTTATAAGTTCCTCAATGAGCTTTGTACAAGTTTCACGAACTTATGAAACATCTAACAACGCGTTTCTAGGACTCTAAACCAAGTTTCATGCAACATGAGAGCTTATAAGTTCCTCAATGTGCTTTGTACAAGTTTCACGAACTTATGAAACTTCTATAAAGCTCATTGAGGTACCATCAACTTAGTTTCTAGGACTTTCTCATTAGGATTTCCATTTTCTTTACTCGGTTGCGATTTCCATTTTTCTTGTAATTTCCTTTTTCATTAAAACGCGTGAAGCCCTAAAGGAAGCGACTTGTGCTTTCCTATATAAGCTTCACGCCGCACAACTTTGTCTTCATCGAACAACTTAATAGAAAACATAACTTAAGGTTTATCGCCTCTTTGATCTTGAGAAGAGATCGGTTCCGTGTTGATCTTGAGAAGAGATCTGTTCCTCTCCTTGTGCAGCCGCCGTTGGAGAGAACTTCTACCACTTGTTAAGCCTCTTCATCGCTTAACAAGTCCTCGCCATCAACGTTACCTCTTTTCATATCCGCCACCATCGTTTCATCCGCGTAGTCCCGCTACTATCCACACATATCCTTCCCATCCTTCACCCGCCTAGCTCAGCCTCATTCGGAGAGCAGATCCTTCAAGGTCGATCGTATCATGTGGTATCAGAGCCGCCTCTGAACCAAAGCTGAGTCGCTTCTATCTCTTACTTTCTTATTTATCTTTTTGTGCTTAACTTGTTGATCAATACCGCTTGTTTCATCCTGCTTGCTTGATTGATTGTCCGCAACCTGTTGTTGATCTCTTTGCTTGCTTGAATACTACTAGTAAGCCGTTGCATCTTTGTTAGGTTGCTTTTGTTTTGTTCATCGTGTTATTGAATTGACGGCGGAAGTTTGATCTTTAAAAACCCTAAACGCATCTTTCAAAACATGTTTGTGTGGTTTCCTTTTTCAATAAAACTTGCGTTTCATTTAAACGAGCCGAATTTCCTTTTCTAAAACCGCGTGTGGCGATTTCCTTTTTATTGAAACCGTGTGTATTGTTTTCCTTTTTGTTAGCGTGTTCTGTTTGGCATTGTTTATGTCGGTTTATTGTGAGCACCTTACTTTGGGTTATTTCTACGTGTACCAGGTACCATGGCTCTCTCACCCGAGGCGTTAGACGACCTCAAGAAGCTCATTGCTACTCAAGTCGTCGAGGCCATGACTCAGCTCCTACCGCAACAAATCTCCCAGCAGCTCACCTTGGAACGTGAGAGGCAAGCCAGGGAAGCCAGGGAGGTATCCTCGGAGTCCGAGAGTGGTCACACACCAACTCCAACCGAAGCTATCCGCCTTGCCAAGGGAAAAGGCCCGCCGGTAGTTCCGGAATGCGAGGCCATCCGTCACGTGTTTCCCGAGACAACACCGAGAAGGATACCGGGCCCCTAGAGATAGAGCCGATCCTTTCAGACAGGCCCCATTCGCGCCTAGACGCGCTAACCCCTTCGACCACAACCGACGGCCAGAAGCCGTTGGAGGCCATCGGATCCACTCCGATGAAGAGTACTACGATCTAGGTGCATCGGACCGTAGCCATAGAAGCCATAGGCGGGAGAGGGAGTTCAGAGATCCTATTAGGCAACAACTTAGGCACATCAAAGCCAAGTTCCCTCCCTTCCAAGGTAAGAACGATCCCGAGGTCTACCTAGATTGGGAAAGGAAGATGGAGTCCAGCTTCATCTACCATGACACTTACCCGGTCAACAAGGTGAAGATTGCCGTGTCAGAATTCAGTGACTATGCTCTCTGTGGTGGGATCAGCTATGCACCACCGAAGCGACGACACAACGAGCCGGCTATCACCACTTGGGCACAACTTACCACGCACATGAGGAAGCGCTTTGTTCCCAACCACTACCATCGTGAGACTCTCCACAAACTCAGGAAACTCACCCAAGGGTCAAGCTTCGTCAGAGACTACTACCAAGAGATGGAAACTCTGCTGGTCCGAGCCGGCCTAGAAGATGACGACGAGGTCGCCATGGCACGGTTCATCGGAGGACTCGCTCGGGACATTCAAGACAAGCTGGAACTCCAATCCTACGAAGATCTCGAGGAATTAGTGCACAAGGCCGAGCTGATTGAGAGCCAAAACAAGCGCAGGTATGCTAGGCCAAGCTACTCGTCCAACGCAACCAAGCCGCGAGATGTCCAGCCGACCAAGCCCGAATACCGCCGAGAGTTCAAACCACCACCTAGTGGCATGAAAGAAGAGCCTAAGACGGCCTTCAAGGATAGGAATGGAGCATCCTTGAGCCATGTCAGGTGCTACAAGTGTCAAGGCATGGGTCATTACGCTAGGGATTGTGTCAACAAGAAGGTCTACATGCTTGCTTGATAACGGAGACATCCTCCCACCGGATACGGACTCGAATCGACCCTCATGAAGAAGAGGAAGAAGAGTCCGCCGCGGTTGGAGAGATGCTTGTAGCCCACAGAACCTTAAGTGTCCAGAATCAGGCCGAGGAGCTACAACAAAGGGATAACTTGTTCCACACTCGGTGCATCGTCAAGGAAAGGGTGTGTAGCCTAATCATAGATGGAGGGAGTTTCACCAACGCTGCAAGTGAGCTTATGGTCGAGAAACTTCACCTCCAAACCACCCCACATCAGAGGCCATATAAGCTGCAATGGCTGAATGAAGGAGGAGCCTTGACGGTTATTCACCATGTCAAGGTAGCCTTTGCCATAGGAAAGTATGAGGATGACATACTCTGTGATGTCTTGCCCATGGGCTCGAGCCACATCCTGCTGGGTAGACCGTGGCAATCAGACCGCAAAGTTCTTCATGATGGATACACCAACAAGCACTCCTTTGAGTTCAAAGGCCGGAAAATCACCCTCCTCCCTCTCACACCTAGCGAGATCTACCAAGACCAACTCTACATCAAGCTAAAGAACGAGAAGGATAAAGAGATACCGCCTAATACCAACCTCCTCATCCACTCTAGTGAAGTTTTCAAAGACTTGAACTCTGAACTACCTATTTTGATGCTTATATATAGAGAAACGCTTATCAGTTTAACCGAGTTTGCACGGGATCTTCCTAGTGGTATGTCTCAACTTTTACGGGATTTTAAGGACGTGTTCCCGGAGGACGCCCCGCCGATCGCCACCTATCGGAGGGATCGAGCATCAGATAGACTTGGTGCCCGGAGCTGCCTTGCCGAACCGGCCTGCTTACCGCACCAACCCGGTTGAGACCAAAGAACTCCAAAGCCAAGTAGAGGAACTGATGAAGAAGGGTCACATCCGTGAGATTATGAGTCCTTGTGCCGTCCCGGTTTTACTGGTGCCAAAGAAAGATGGGACGTGGCGCATGTGTTTTGATTGTCGAGCCATCAACAACATCACGGTTAAGTATCGCCACCCTATCCCTAGACTTGATGATATGTTAGATGAATTGTGTGGTTCTAACGTGTTCTCTAAGATCGATCTTAAGAGTGGTTATCATCAAATTAGGATGAAGGAACGTGACGAATGGAAGACCGCCTTTAAGACAAAGCAAGGATTGTATGAATGGCTTGTAATGCCCTTCGGTTTAACTAATGCTCCTAGTACCTTTATGCGGTTAATGAATCATGTGTTGAGGTCCTTTATAGGTGTCTTTGTAGTTGTTTACTTTGATGATATACTGATTTATAGTAGGGACATGGAGGCCCACCTCACTCACATCCAAATGGTGCTAGAAGTACTTCGGAAGGAACGCTTGTTTGCTAACCTCAGCAAATATACCTTTTTCACTAACCGAGTTATTTTCCTAGGCTTTGTTGTAAGTGCAGACGGCGTATAGGTTGACGAGGACAAGATAAAGGCCATCCGAGATTGGCCGAGCCCTAAGAGCGTCGGAGAAGTTAGGAGTTTTCATGGCCTAGCCGGCTTCTATCGCCGGTTCGTCAAAGACTTTAGCACCATAGCCGCACCACTCACTGAAGTCATCAAGAAGGAAGTAGGGTTCAAGTGGGAAGCCGCCCAAGAGCAAGCCTTTCGGGCTCTTAAAGAGAAGCTTATCAATTCCCCTCTACTTGCTTTACCGATTTTATGAAAACTTTTGAAATTGAGTGTGATGCGTACGGTGTAGGCATTGGAGCTTGTTCTAATGCGGGACAAAAGACCCATTGCTTACTACAGCGAGAAGTTAGGAGGCTCAACGGTCAACTACCCAACATATGACAAGGAGCTATACGCGGCGGTGAGGGCTCTACAAACATGGCAGCACTATACGTGGCCCAAGGAGTTCGTTATACACACGGACCATGAATCCTTGAAACATCTAAAGGGTCAACAGAAGCTGAACCGGAGGCATGGACGTTGGATAGAATTCATCGAGACCTTCCCATATGTCATTAAGTACAAGAAAGGTAAGGACAATGTAGTCGCCGATGCATTGTCCCGGAGGTACACTCTTCTTAGTACTTTAACGTCTAAACTTATTGGATTCGAGAGATTGAAAGAATTATATGAGGTAGACAATGAGTTTAGTGAGGCGTATAGGAAGTGTGCAAAATTCTCTTGTGATGGTTACTATAGGCATGATGGATATCTCTTTTATCACCATAAGTTGTGTGTGCCTAATGTTTCTGTTAGAGAGTTGTTAGTCAGGGAATCCCATGGGGGTGGACTTACCGGGCACTTTGGAGTTACTAAGAATCTTCACAGCCTGCAAAAACACCTCCATTGGCCGGGCATGAGAAAGGACGTTGAGAAGGTATGTTCTAGGTGTGCCACATGCAAACGGGCTAAGAGTAAAGTCCAACCGCACGGTTTGTATCTTCCTTTACCCATTCCTGAGCACCATTGGACAAATATATCGATGGACTTTGTGATAGGATTGCCTAAGACTAAGACTGGTAGAGACTCGATCTTTGTGGTTGTTGATAGGTTTTTTAAGATGGCTCACTTTATTGCTTGTCATAAGACCGATGATGCCGTTAATGTGGCTAACTTGTTCTTTAGAGAAGTTGGTAGGTTGCATGGTATGCCGCTTGGTATTGTGTCTGACAGGGATACGAAGTTTCTTAGCCACTTTTGGAGAACCTTATGGGCAAAGCTAGGAACCAAGCTGACCTTTTCCACCACTTGCCACCCACAAACTGATGGTCAGACGGAAGTAGTCAACCGATCCTTAAGCACCTTGCTAAGGACGATGGTAAGAAGCAATGTCAAGTCGTGGGAGGATTGTCTACCCCACGTTGAGTTTGCTTACAATCATTATCAACACTCCACTACTTTGTTTTCTCCTTTTGAAATTGTTTATGGGTTTAACCCGTCATCACCACTAGATTTAATCTCTTTGCCTTTGAGTGAACGTGGCAGCTTAGACGGTAAAAAGAAGGCCGAACAAGTGAGGAAAATCCATGAGAAGGCCAGGATAAACATCGAGCATGATACGCTCTCCCTCCTCAAGGATACTCTCTGGACGTGGCTGAGCAACAAGCGAAACGGTATGGTGTGATGAATCGGTGGAGTAGTGGTATTGCACACGGAACAAGGGAATGGTGGATGGTGGAAGCGTGTATACGGATGGTGATTACTTAGCAAGTGATGGGGAACGAGCTAAGTTCGTGAAGATCTCCTAGGCAGCGAACGGCTTGAGAGGAGATCGGACCTAGAACAACACTAGACCGAGAGCGAAACCTTTGTAAAGAGTTTGTGTATAAAAAGTTTGCTGCCTTCACAAAGTGTGCGGCGCTTCCTCTTTATAGAGGTGTTACAAAAACGCGTAGGGTTCCGCGTATAAGCAAAAGGAAACCACTCGGCAAAAAGGAAATCACACGGCAAAAAGGAAACCGCGCAACTTCAACAAAAAGGAAATCCGCCAAAACAACACGGCGTTTAAAAAAACAAACATGATAAAACAACGAGTAGTTTAAAGTGCCTCGTCTCTTACACTCTTCAAGCTATGATTGCTAAGTGGCCGACGTAGTGTTCTTCTTGGCCTCGTTAAAACCCAGTGGGAAAGAGTACCAAGCGAGACACTTAGCCGCTTAACTCTCATAGCTTGGTCTTCGTACTTAGACGTGGTGATGGATGTTGTAGAAGCTCTCGGTTGCTTCTCTTCTTGGTTCCTCCTTTAGCATCATCGTATGCGCATCCTTAGCTAATTCCTTAGCTCGTGACCTTGTGATAATGCCGCCTTCAATTTTCCCGTTGCTCGGTGATCGGGCATCGGGCTCCGGTTTTGCTCGATGCTCGGGCTCCGGTTTTTCTCGATGCTCGGGCTCCGGTTTTGCTCGGGCATCCGGTTTTGCTCGGGCATCCGGTTCCGGCTCCCTGCTCATATCATCCCCTCCCTCTTGAAAAGGATTTGTCCTCAAATCTGCATCATCAACACAAGGAGACAAGTCAGAAACGTTGAAGGAATCCGATATCATATACTTACATTGGAGGTCTATCTTGTAGGCGTTGTTGTTGATCCGCCGGGTTACTTTGAAGGGCCCGTCTACTCGAGGCATGAGCTTGGACTTCCTCTCTGCTGGAAACCGCTCCTTCCTCAAGTGGATCCACACCAAGTCGCCTTCTTCAAACACCATTTCTTTGCGGCCCTTGTTGGCATGTTTGGCGTATTGCTCGGTTCTCTTCTCGATGTTCTCCTTGGCCTTCTCGTGCATTTTCCTAACCTGTTCAGCCTTTTTCTTGCCATCAACACTAGACATTTCACTCAAAGGCAATGCGATTAGATCTAACGGGGACATGGGATTAAAACCATATACTAGTTCAAAAGGGGAGTAAAGAGTAGAAGAGTGCTTAGCGTGGTTATAAGCGAACTCAACATGGGGTAGACACTCTTCCCATGACTTGATGTTGCTCTTCACTAGTGTTCTCAAAAGTGTGGACAACGACCGGTTTACCACCTCGGTTTGACCGTCCGTTTGTGGATGACAAGTAGTAGAAAAGGACAGCTTGGTTCCTAGCTTCGCCCACGGGGTTCGCCAAAAATGGCTCGGGAACTTGGTGTCACGATCGGAAACAATGACTTGGGGCATCCCATGTAGTCTTACCACTTCCCGAAAAACAAGTTAGCTACACTCACGGCGTCATCCGTCTTGTGGCAAGCGATGAAATGGGCCATTTTGCTGAACTGTCTACCACAACAAAGATAGAATCTCTACCATTTCGGTTCGAGGTAAGCCAACAACAAAATCCATTGAAATATGCGTCCAAGGATAAGACGGAATAGGCAAAGGGGTGTACAAACCGTGCGGTTGTACCTTACTCTTAGCCAGTTTACATGTAATGCATCTAGCACAAATCCTCTCCACGTCTCTTCGCATTTGGGCCCAATAGAAGTAGGCTTGGAGGCTGGCTAAGGTCTTGGCTACTCCAAAGTGCCCGGCCAATCCTCCTCCATGGGCTTCTCTTACTAACGGTTCTCGGATCGATCCGCTAGGTATGCACAGCTTGTTATGGAAAAATAGGTATCCATCCTGTCTAAAGAAGTTCTCATACGCAAACTTAGCACATTTTAAGTATTTCTCACTAAACTCGAATCGATTCATACAAGTCCTTTAGCGTTTCAAAGCCAATAAGTCTAGAATGTAACTCGGAGATTAGGGTGTACCTCCTGGACAATGCGTCGGCTACGACATTGTCCTTACCTTTCTTATATTTGATTACGTAGGGAAAAGTCTCAATGAACTCAATCCAGCGGCCGTGCCTCTTGTTGAGTTTACGTTGGCCTTTGAGGTGTTTGAGGGACTCATGGTCGGTGTGGATTACAAACTCCTTGGGCCAGAGGTAGTGTTGCCAAGTCCGTAGTGCCCTCACCGGTGCGTACAACTCCTTGTCATAGGTAGGGTAATTCAGCGTGGCTCCTCCCAGCTTCTCACTGAAATAGGCTATTGGTTTCCTGTCCTGCATGAGAACCGCTCCAATACCTACACCAGAAGCATCGCATTCAATTTCAAACGTTTTGAGAAAATCAGGAAGCATGAGTAAAGGGGCATTGATAAGCTTCTCTTTAAGGCTTTGGAAAGCCTGGTCTTGGGCGTCTCCCCACTTGAAGCCTACATCCTTCTTGATGATCTCGGTGAGTGGTGCCGCAAGTGTCTTGAAGTCTTTGACAAACCGCCGATAGAAGCCGGCTAGTCCATGGAAGCTCGACTTCTCCTACGGTGGTTGGTCTGGGCCATTCTTTGATCGCCTTGGTCTTCTCCTCATCCACCTTAACTCCTTCTGTACTCACAACAAAACCTAAGAACACAATCTGGTTAGTGCAAAAAGTACACTTGTCTAGGTTAGCAAAGAGATTCTCCCTTCTTAGCACGTCAAGGACAGCTTGTATGTGGTCAAGATGCTCGGCTAGGCTCTTGCTAAAGATCAGGATGTCATCAAAGTATACCACCACGAATACACCTATAAAAGATCTCAAGACATGATTCATTAGTCGCATAAAAGTACTAGGCGCATTGGTAAGGCCAAACGGCATCACAAGCCACTCATACAACCCTTGTTTGGTCTTGAAGGCTGTTTTCCACTCGTTACCCTCTTTCATCCTAATCTGATGGTAACCACTCTTAAGTTCAATCTTAGAGAACACATTAGAACCACACAATTCATCTAACATATCATCTAATCTAGGGATAGGGTGGCGATACTTCACCGTGATGTTGTTGATGGCTCGGCAATCAACACACATGCGCCAAGATCCATCCTTCTTTGGCACCAGCAACACCGGTACGGCACAGGGACTCATGCTCTCTCGGATGTGCCCTTTGCTCATCAGCTCCTCAACTTGTCTCTGAAGTTCCTTGGTCTCCACCGGGTTGGTTCTGTAGGCGGGCCGGTTGGGAAGGGCTGAGCCAGGGACTAGGTCAATCTGGTGCTCTATGCCGCGGATGGGAGGTAGGCCTGGTGGAATCTCCTTGGGAAAAACGTCACTGTAATCCTGCAAAAGCTTAGACATTCCACTAGGCAACTCCTGTGTAGGGTTAGTGCTAACAAGAGTCTCTTTATAAACAAGCATTAACATAGGATAATCAGAATTTAGGAGTCTAGACACTTCACTATGGTTGATGTGGAGGTTGCTGCTTATAACCAGTTCTTTCTCCGTGTCCTCCTTGAGCTTGAGGTAGAGTTGATCTTGGTATACTTCGCTTGGTGTGAGAGGCGCTAATGTGATCTTCCGGCCTTTAAATTCAAACGAATGCCTGTTGGTGTAACCATCATGTAACACACGGCGGTCGGATTGCCAAGGCCTTCCAAGTAACACATGGCTGGATCCCATGGGTATGACATCACATAGCACTTCATCATCATACTTTCCTATGGAGAAAGAGACCTTGACCTGATGTGTCACGGTTAACGCGCCACTCTCATTCAGCCATTGGAGCTTATACGGCCTGGGGTGGGGAAGGGTCTCTAGGCTAAGCTTCTTAACCATGAGCTCACTGGCGGCATAGGTACAACTACCACCGTCGATGATCAAGCTATATACTTTCCCCTTGATGAGGCATCGGGTGTGAAAGAGGTGATCCCTTTGCACCAATTCAGCCGGCTGGTTCTGAACACTCAAGATCCTCCTAGCAACCAGCATCTCGCCAATAGCAGCTGTCTCTTCTTCCTCCCCTTCTTCCTCTTGCTCAGATTCAAAGTCCTGGGGAACTATCTCTCCGTTGTCTAGCGTAAGGAACACTTTCTTGTTGGGGCAGTCTCGGGAGTAGTGACCCATCCCTTGGCATCTAAAGCATCTGACGCTACTTAGAGAGGTGCCGTTCCTGGCCTTAGGATCAGCTTTAGATTCTTCCTTTACCGTGGAAGTAGGTTTGGCGTCCTTGGTGTAAGGTGGCCGGGTAGTGGAGAAGTCTCTTGGCTTGGATTGGCCAGAGGGGTAGCTAGGTTTGACATATCTCCGCTTGTCTTTGGAGTCTCGACCAGCTCGCCTTATGGACCAGCTCTTCAAGGTCTACATATGTTTGTAGTTCCACCTTATCCTGAATGTCCCGGCTAAGTCCACCAACAAACCTGGCCATGGTAACCTCTTCGTCCTCTTCTAGACCGACTCGGATAAGGAGAGTCTCCATCTCTTGGAAGTAGTCTCTCACGTGCTTTGGAGCCTTGGGTCGGCTTTCGGAGTTTGTTGAGGACCTCTCGGTGATAGTGGTTAGGTACAAACCTTATCTCGCATGTGTGTAGTCGGTTGCGGCCAAGTGGTGATGGGTAGCTCATTGTGACGATTCCTGGTGGTGCTTGAGCTGATCCCACCATAATAGAGCATAGTCACTGAATTCCGAGATGGCAATCTTCACCTTGTTGGAGGCGTAGGTGTCATGACACAGAAAGCTCGACTCCATCTTCCTCTCCCAATCCAGGTAAGCTTCCGGGTCATTCTTCCCTTGGAACGGGGGAAACTTGGCCCTGATGTGCTGCAATTGTTGCCTCTCGGGATCTCTATCACGCATGTCTCGTCTATAGCTCCTCCTACTACGGTCTGAGGCGTTGGAGTGGTAATACTCGTCATCGGAGTCGACGTAGATTCGTTGGCCGGCTAGGGTCTCCGTTCGGCGATTGCGACCGGTTGGTGCTCTTTGCCGTGGAGCCCTTAGCTCAGGTTCAGTTGGTCCATTACGCGTGGGGTGTCCCGATTCCTTGGATGGTCCATTGTCGTTGACGGGACGTAGGTTGCGGATGGCTTGGAATTTGGAGGTACGGCTACACCTTTACCTCTTATGACCCTCATGGCTTCGGACGGAGTTGGCGTCGACCCACCTTCGGAGTCCGAGGTTACCCTTGTGGCCTCCCTAGCTTGTCTCTCACGTTCCAAGGTGAGTGTTGAGAAATTTGTTGGGGAAGTAGTTGGGTCATGGCCTCGGTTACTTGGGCTGCTATAAGCTTCTTGAGGTCATCGAGCGCCTCCGGTGATAGGGCCATGGTACTGTTACACAAACAAATAACTCGCGAGTAAGTAGTTCACGAGAATAGTTAAACAAATAGAACTCCACGCCACACACACAAGGATAAACGCGTGATAAACAAGAAAAGGAAATCAAGGACGCGGTTTGAAAGAAAAAGGAAATCGGGCAAGTTATTGAAACGCGAGTTTTGAAGAAAAGGAAAGCGAGTAACCGAAACAAAAAGGAAATTTTGAAAGGGTTTTTCGTTTTATTTTAGACTACTCGCCGCCGCCGTTCAACAAAATCGCTCAAGAACACGACGGACGATTTTAAACGAAACAAAACTTCAAGCAATCGGATATACGGTGAGGCTCTAGATGCGAACTTATCAAATTTCGTTTCGGGACACACAAGTCTTTCACGAGAATCGTAATCAACGGGTTCATACGGAAACAAGAACACAATCAAACGCTAGTTCTATCAATCTTAACAAACGCTACTAGATCTAGACAGAACAAGATTTAATATTAGAGAGTTTAGAGATAACTCAGCCTTTTGGTACAGAGGAGGCTCTGATACCAGATGATACGCTCTCCCTCCTCAAGGATACTCTCTGGACGTGGCTGAGCAACAAGCGAAACGGTATGGTGTGATGAATCGGTGGAGTAGTGGTATTGCACACGGAACAAGGGAATGGTGGATGGTGGAAACGTGTATACGGATGGTGATTACTTAGCAAGTGATGGGGAACGAGCTAAGTTCGTGAAGATCTCCTAGGCGGCGAACGGCTTGAGAGGAGATCGGACCTAGAACAACACTAGACCGAGAGCGAAACCTTTGTAAAGAGTTTGTGTATAAAAAGTTTGCTGCTGCCTTCACAAAGTGTGCGGCGCTTCCTCTTTATAGAGGTGTTACAAAAACGCGTAGGGTTCCGCGTATAAGCAAAAAGGAAACCACTCGGCAAAGGAAATCACACGGCAAAAAGGAAACCGCGCAACTTCAACAAAAAGGAAATCCGCCAAAACAACACGGCGTTTAAAAAAACAAACATGATAAAACAACGAGTAGTTTAAAGTGCCTCGTCTCTTACACTCTTCAAGCTATGATTGTTAAGTGGCCGACGTAGTGTTCTTCTTGGCCTCGTTAAAACCCAGTGGGAAAGAGTACCAAGCGAGACACTTAGCCGCTTAACTCTCATAGCTTGGTCTTCGTACTTAGACGTAGTGATGGATGTTGTAGAAGCTCTCGGTTGCTTCTCTCCTTGGTTCCTCCTTTAGCATCATCGTATGCGCATCCTTAGCTAATTCCTTAGCTCGTGACCTTGTGATAATGCCGCCTTCAATTTTCCCGTTGCTCGGTGATCGGGCATCGGGCTCCGGTTTTGCTCGATGCTCGGGCTCCGGTTTTTCTCGATGCTCGGGCTCCGGTTTTGCTCGGGCATCCGGTTTTGCTCGGGCATCCGGTTCCGGCTCCCTGCTCATATCAGAGCACAAGACGCGTGAAGGACCCTAGGAACGGGATCACTCTAATGGTACGGTTTTGGGGATATGAACTCCAAAAAGAGAACTGGTTGGATTGAAGGGTCGCACAAAGGTTGCGGAAGGCCTTTGATATTCCCGACTTCAAGGATGCTTGATATGACGCACAAGTCCACCACTTGAAGGGTTCTCTCGTCGTTGCTTGATATGACGCACAAGTCCAACGATTTGAGGAAATGTTTGCTTGGATATGACTCACCAAGAAACATGAAAAGTTCTTACAAAGAACAAAGAGTGAAACTCTAAAAAAAGGTTGATAAAATATTCGATGTCCTTATTCCAACAAAAGGATTACATACTTATAGTGTTTCTAGTCAAAGACATAAATTGAGGTTGTGGAAAACAATGCATTGAAAAAGAGGTCTTTGACTAATTTTTAAATGTGGCGCGGAAATTATTGTTGACCAAGCAAAGATGACCATTCGGCTGCTTTATGTCTTTTCGGCTACTTGGTCGATGCTTGATGCGCCGCGGTTTAGGAGTATCACGCACCCGGTCAAGTTTATCAACACGGCCATCGGTACATGCGGGACGGGCCAAATGGTTCAGAAGAGAGAAACCTCGGTCGGCCTCGGATCCGTTGGTCTTGGAAGATCGAGTTGATCGTCGCGGATAACCTCCAATTTGGTCGGCTCGGTCATTTGGTCGAGAATCTGGTTGAAGTTTTGATCCGGACGTCCGTGGGTCGATCCGGTACACGGCTCGGCCAGACTCTCGATCATATCGGCCCGCTTCATATCGGTCTGGTTCCCGATCTTCATATCGGCCTGCTTCATATCGGTCTGGTTCCCGATCTTCAAGTCTGCCCTGGTTCCATGCCTGGTTCCTGATCTTCAAACCGGCTTGGCTCCATGTACTGGGGCACATCATCCCCTCCTTCTTTAAAAGGATTTGCCCACAAATCCGGATCATCTACATGAAACGGAGAAAGATCAGCAACATTAAAGCTTGAAGAGATGTCATACTTACCTTGTAAATCAAGTTGATAAGCGTTGTCGTTGATCTTCCTAAGGATCTGAAATGGACCATCAACCCTAGGCATGAGTTTTGACTTTCTTTCTTCTGGAAACCGTTCTTTCCGCAGGTGGACCCAAACAAGATCACCTTCCTTGAAAACCACCTCCTTTCTTTTCTTGTCGGCATATTTCTTATAGCTTTCGGTTCGGGTTTTAATGTTGGCATGAACTCGCTCATGCAGCTTCTTGATAGTATCGGCCTTCCTTTTACCATCTGTCCTAACTCTTTCACTTAAAGGCAAAGGTAAAAGATCAAGTGGAGATAAAGGATTAAACCCGTAAACAACCTCAAAAGGAGAGAACTTGGTAGCCGAATGCATAGCATGATTATAAGCAAATTCCACATGAGGTAAACATTCTTCCCAAAGCCTAAGATTATTTTTAACCAATGATCTAAGTAATGCGGATAAAGTTCGATTCACAACCTCGGTTTGACCATCGGTTTGAGGATGACAAGTTGTTGAAAACATCAATCTCGTTCCTAACTTAGACCATAAGGTTTTCCAAAAATAGCTAAGGAACTTAGCATCACGATCGAAACAATGGTCCTAGGCATTCCATGCAACCTAACTATTTCTCTAAAGAATAAATCGGCAACTTGAACAGCATCATCGGTTTTATGGCATGGAATGAAATGAGCCATTTTCGAAAATCTATCTACAACCACAAAGATAGAGTCTCGACCAGCTTTTGATCTAGACAAACCAAGTACAAAATCCATAGAAATGTCTACCCATGGATGAGAAGGAATAGGTAGGGCCGAGTACAAACCGTGATTTGATGCTTTAGTCTTTGATTTCTTACAAACCACACAACGATCACAAATCCTTTCTACATCCTTTTTCAAGCTTGGCCAATAGAAATGATCGTAAACGGCCTTGTAGGTTTTCTTTATTCCAAAGTGTCCCATGAGTCCTCCGCCATGAGCTTCCCCTAAGAAACAACTCCCTCAAAGAACATTGGGGCACACACAAACGGTTATCAAAGAATAAAAATCCAGAATTTTGAAAATATTTTCCATAAGCCGTTTTGGAACATTTTTGAACAATCTCCTTGAAATCGGGATCGGTTGCATACAAGTCCTTGATAAATTCAAAACCAAGCGAGTTTAGTTTCATGGGCTGAAAGAAGAGTATACCTCCGAGACAAGGCATCGGCCACAACGTTTTCCTTACCTTGCTTGTACTTTATGACATATGGAAATGTCTCAATGAACTCTACCCAACGGGCATGCCTTTTGTTCAACTTTTGCTGACCTTTGAGATGTTTTAGAGATTGGTGGTCGGTGTGGATGATGAACTCCTTCGGCCAAAGATAATGTTGCCACGTTTGAAGAGCTCTCACCAAAGCATACAACTCTTGGTCATAAGTGGGGATAGTTAAGCGTGGCTCCTCCAAGCTTTTCACCGAAATAGGCAATGGGCTTCTTTTCCCGCATCAAAACAGCACCAATACCCACGCCCGAGGCATCACACATTCAATCTCAAAAGCTTTAGAAAAGTCAGGAAGTACAAGTAAAGGAGCTTGGGTCAACTTCCCTTTGAGAATCAGGAATGCCTCTTCTTGATCTTGTTCCCATTTGAATCCAACATTCTTCTTGATTACTTCGGTCAATGGGGCCGCAATGGTGCGAAGTTTGGAACAAACCGCCTATAGAATCCAGCAAGTCCATGGAAACTTCTCACTTCACTCACGGTTGTTGGACTTGGCCAGTCACGGATGGCCTTGACCTTTTCCTCGTCCACCCTAAGTCCATCGGCACCTACAACAAAACCTAAGAACACCACGTGATCTGTTCCAAAAAGAGCATTTACCAAGATTTGCAAAGAGTCTCTCTTTTCTAAGAATTTCAAGAACAGATTCAAGTGCTTCCTATGATCGTCAAGGGTTTTTGCTATAAATAAGAATGTCATCAAAGTAAACTACAACAAAATGACCTATAAAAGATCTCAAGACGTGATTCATCAACCGCATGAAAGTACTAGGTGCATTAGTAAGCCCAAATGGCATTACAAGCCATTCATACAATCCTAGTTTGGTTTTAAATGCCGTTTTCCATTCATCACCCTCTTTCATCCTTATTTGATGGTAACCACTTTTCAAATCAATTTTGGAGAAAACACATGAACCATGCAACTCATCTAGCATATCGTCTAGTCTAGGAATGGGATGCCTATACTTTACCGTGATGTTGTTGATGGCGCGGCAGTCCACACACATGCGCCAAGTCCCATCCTTTTTGGGCACAAGTAGTACGGGCACGGCACAAGGACTGAGGCTTTCTCGGATGTAGCCTTTCTCAAGAAGGTCTCCAATCTGTTTTTGAAGCTCCTTGGTCTCCACCGGATTAGTACGATAGGCTGGCCGGTTCGGCAAAGAGGCGCCTGGAACAAAATCTATCTGATGCTCAATGCCTCGTATTGGTGGCAATCCCTTAGGATTCTCATCTGGAAAGACATCAGAAAAATTCTGCAAAATATCTAAAAGTTCACTCGGAACCTCCGTGCAAGGTCGAAGATGAAGCCATCAAAGATTCCTTATACACGAGTAAAAGAAATGGCTTTTGAGAGTAAAGAGATTTCCGACCTGGTTTTCTTTGATGAAGAAATTGGAGTTTCTTTTAGACGATTCTGGTTCAGCTGACTTGGTCTCCTTGTCCCGGTTCTTTTTGAGTTGGACCTGGTCTTGGTGAACTTCCGAAGGTGTTAACGGTACCAGTGTGATCTTTTTCCCTTTATGGTCAAAGGAGTGCCGGTTGGTGAAACCATCATGGACAGCTTTCTTATCAAATTGCCACGGCCGTCCCAAAAGGATATGGCGGGCGTCCATGGGCAGAACATTGCGAGACGACCTCATCCTCATATCGTCCAATGGTAAGAGGTATTGTGACCTGTTCCTTGACGTATTGTTCTCCGGTCTCATTGAGCCATTCTAACCTGAAAGGATGAGAAAGAGGTCGAGTGACGAGCCCAAGTTTCTTTACAAGGATGTCACTAGCCACGTTTGTGCAACTACCTCCATCAATGATCAAAGAACAAACTTTTTCAGAAATTAAACAACGAGAGTGAAAGAGATTCTCCCTTTGTTCTTTGTCGTTGGTTTTGGGTTGTACGCTTAATGCTCTTCGAGTAACAAGAAGTGGACCGTGATGGGGATAATCAAAAGCGTCTTCTTCCTCATCAAAGATAGGACCCAAGTCTTCCTTACTTTCCTCTTCCTCCTCAGACTCGATGTCACCATTCTCCATGAGAATCATCACACGTTGGTTTGGGCAATCCTTGGCATAGTGTCCTAGGCCCTGACATTTGAAACACCTAATGTCTCTTGCTCGGCCGGAAGTTTCTATCGCCTTTCCTTTGTCAAAACGAGCAGGGAGCATCAGTTTTAAAAGCGTTATTTGTTGTGGTAGACGACTTACCCTTGTCTTGATAACTTGGTTTAGGAGTAAAGGCCGGTTTGGGAGTAAAGGCCGGTTTTGAGTAGCCTTTTCTTTTTGACTTGTTGCTCGATCAAGATGGCTTTGTGTAGCATTTGCTCAATAGTAACATACTCTTGAAGCTCCATTCGATCTTGGATGTCACGGTTGAGTCCTGAAAGAAATCGTGCCATAGTGGCCTCCAATGGCTCTTCTACATCCGCTTTGATCATCAAGACTTCCATCTCTTGGTAGTAGTCCTCTACGGACTTGGTGCCTTGAAGCAAACGCCTCAGCTTCTGGTGTAGTTCACGGTGGTAGTGAGTAGGAACAAATCGCTTCCTCATCAGCATGGAAAGCTCGGCCCATGTCTCAATTGGCCTCTCACCTGTTCTCCTCCTATGAGTCACAACTTGATCATACCAGTTAATAGCATAGCCCGTGAATTCAGTGGCAGCCAATCTAACCTTTTTACTTTCAGACAAGTTTTGGCAATCAAAAACCAATTCAATTTTTCTTTCCCACTCAAGGAAGGCATCCGGATCGTTTTTACCACAAAAAGTTGGGATTTTCAGTTTTAATCCTCCTAGGTGATTATTGACGTTATCGTTCCTAGCAAATGGATTGAACTCACCTTGCTCTCGGTTTCGTTGACCTCTCCTAGGCCGGTTGGTCGATCGGTCTTCATCCTCTTGGACGTCTTCCTCGTTGATCTCATCGTTGGACCGGTAGCGCCTACTTGGTCGACCTCGTCTTGCTTCGGTCCTGACATGAGTTTGTCGGCTGGTTTGAATCTCATCAAGTCGCTGGTGAATCTGTTCTAAACCTGCATTCATCATGTTAGTCATAGAATCATTCAAAGCACGCATTTGGAAATTAGTTAATCCATGGTTAGAGTTTTCCGGTCGGTTTCTTTCTTCGTCACTACTCATGGTTCCTGAAATTTAAAACAACAAACGTTAGATAAAAAAAAATTTCTCACTCTCTCAAGTGTTTGATCCTCGCCCACTCAAGTGTTTCCCTCGGATTTTTGGTGATCTCACAAACAAGTTTCCACTCAAGGTTCTAAGAAGAACGAGTCTAGGAATCCCAATGGACAAGTCTAAGCAAACAAAAGAGAATTTTCTTAAAGATAGAAGATAAGAGATTTTGTGTTTGAAATCCGTTTTAACCACCTCAAAGGCTGGATTTCTCCTCAGCCAGCAGGCTTTCTCTTCCACCACCAATCCGTTAATATGACTTTGAAACTTTTTCTTTTCTTTTCTTTTGTTTTCTTTTGTTTTCTTTTTTTTTTTTTTTTAATCGGATGGTAATGAGGGGCCCGGATTTAAGATAGGTAGAATAAGAAGTGTTTAAAGAAGATGAGAAGATGAGAAGATGAAATGAATAAGAAGATACCAGAAGAGTGGCTCTGATACCACTTGAAGGACCCTAGGGAACGGGATCACTCTAATGGTACGGTTTTGGGGATATGAACTCCAAAAAGAGAACTGGTTGGATTGAAGGGTCGCACAAAGGTTGCGGAAGGCCTTTGATATTCCCGACTTCAAGGATGCTTGATATGACGCACAAGTCCACCACTTGAAGGGTTCTCTTGTCGTTGCTTGATATGACGCACAAGTCCAACGATTTGAGGAAATGTTTGCTTGGATATGACTCACCAAGAAACAAGAAAAGTTCTTACAAAGAACAAAGAGTGAAACTCTAAAAAAAGGTTGATAAAATATTCGATGTCAAAGACATAAATTGAGGTTGTGGAAAACAATGCATTGAAAAAGAGGTCTTTGACTAATTTTTAAATGTGGCGCGGAAATTATTGTTGACCAAGCAAAGATGACCATTCGGTCGCTTTATGTCTTTTCGGCTACTTGGTCGATGCTTGATGCGCTGCGGTTTAGGAGTATCACGCACCGGTCGTTTATCAACACGGGCCATCGGTACATGCGGGACGGGCCAAATGGTTCAGAAGAGAGAAACCTCGGTCGGCCTCGGATCCGTTGGTCTTGGAAGATCGAGTTGATCGTCGCGGATAACCTCCAATTTGGTCGGCTCGGTCATTTGGTCGAGAATCTGGTTGAAGTTTTGATCCGGACGTCCGTGGGTCGATCCGGTACACGGCTCGGCCAGACTCTCGATCATATCGGCCCGCTTCATATCGGTCTGGTTCCCGATCTTCATATCGGCCTGCTTCATATCGGTCTGGTTCCCGATCTTCAAGTCTGCCTGGTTCCATGCCTGGTTCCTGATCTTCAAACCGGCTTGGCTCCATGTACTGGGGCACATCAACGCGGCTATACGCCAAGAAAGCCAACAAGGGTCGCAAGGAAGTTATCTTCGAAGAAGGCGACCTGGTTTGGGTTCACCTAAGAAAGGAGAGTTTCCCAGCCGAGAGGAAGTCCAAACTGATGCCGAGAGTAGACGGCCCGTTCAAAGTCTTGAAGCGGATCAACGACAACGCTTACAAGATTGATCTCCAAGTTTCTGAGGAAATGCCTAACTCGCCCGAAGGAGTTATCACCCGGTCAAAAGCCAAGGAGCTAGCCAGGCAAGCTCATATGACGATCAATGAAGAGATACTTGGAGGAGCCGACACAAGAAGCTGCTTCAACGTCTTCTCAACGGCCACTTGAGGAAGGCCAAGCTGTGGTAGCTAAGCGGACTAGGTGTCTCGCTTGGTACTCTTTCCCACTGGGTTTTAACGAGGCCAAGAAGAACACTACGTCGTCCATTAGCCACCATAGCTTGAAGAGTGTGTTAAAGCAAGGCACTTCCACTACTTGCTTATCTATCCGCAATTTCCTTTTCTCATTAGGATTTCCATTTTCTTTACTCGGTTGCGATTTCCATTTTTCTTGTGATTTCCTTTTTCATTAAAACGCGTGAAGCCCTAAAGGAAGCGACTTGTGCTTTCCTATATAAGCTTCACGCCGCACAACTTTGTCTTCATCGAACAACTTAATAGAAAACATAACTTAAGGTTTATCGCCTCTTTGATCTTGAGAAGAGATCGGTTCCGTGTTGATCTTGAGAAGAGATCTGTTCCTCTCTTTGTGCAGCCGCCGTTGGAGAGAACTTATACCACTTGTTAAGCCTCTTCATCGCTTAACAAGTCCTCGCCATCACCGTTACCTCTTTTCATATCCGCCACCATCGTTTCATCCGCGTAGTCCCGCTACTATCCACACATATCCTTCCCATCCTTCACCCGCCTAGCTCAGCCTCATTCGGAGAGCAGATCCTTCAAGGCCGATCGTATCATTTGTACAAGTTTCACGAACTTATGAAACATCTAACAACGCGTTTCTAGGACTCTAAACCATGTTTCATGCAAAATGAGAGCTTATAAGTTCCTCAATGAGCTTTGTACAAGTTTGATGAACGTATGAAACATCTAACAACGCGTTTCTAGGACTCTAAACCAAGTTACATGCAACATGAGTTCTTATAAGTTCCTCAATGAGCTTTATACAAGTTTGACGAACTTATGAAACATCTAACAACGCGTTTCTAGGACTCTAAACCAACTTTCATGCAACATGAGTGCTTATAAGTTCCTCAATGAGCTTTGTACAAGTTTCACGAACTTATGAAACATCTAACAACGCGTTTCTAGGACTCTAAACCAAGTTACATGCCACATGAGTTCTTATAAGTTCCTCAATGAACTTTGTACAAGTTTGACGAACGTATGAAACATCTAACAAATCGTTTCTAGGACTCTACACCAAGTTTCATGCACCATGAGAGCTTATAAGTTCTTCAATGAGCTTTGTACAAGTTTGACGACCGTATGAAACATCTAACAACACGTTTCTAGGACTCTAAACCAAGTTTCATGCAACATGAGTGCTTATAAGTTCCTCAATGAGCTTTGTACAAGTTTCACGAACTTATGAAACATCTAACAACGCGTTTCTAGGACTCTAAACCATGTTTCATGCAAAATGAGAGCTTATAAGTTCCTCAATGAGCTTTGTACAAGTTTGATGAACGTATGAAACATCTAACAACGCGTTTCTAGGACTCTAAACCAAGTTACATGCAACATGAGTTCTTATAAGTTCCTCAATGAGCTTTATACAAGTTTGACGAACTTATGAAACATCTAACAACGCGTTTCTAGGACTCTAAACCAACTTTCATGCAACATGAGTGCTTATAAGTTCCTCAATGAGCTTTGTACAAGTTTCACGAACTTATGAAACATCTAACAACGCGTTTCTAGGACTCTAAACCAAGTTTCATGCATCATGAGAGCTTATAAGTTCCTGAATGAGCTTTATACAAGTTTGACGAACTTATGAAACATCTAACAACGCGTTTCTATGACTCTAAACCAAGTTACATGCAACATGAGTTCTTATAAGTTCCTCAATGAGGTTTGTACAAGTTTGACGAACGTATGAAACGTCTAACAAATCGTTTCTAAGACTCTACACCAAGTTTCATGCACCATGAGAGCTTATAAGTTCCTCAATGAGCTTTGTACAAGTTTGACGAACGTATGAAACATCTAACAACGCGTTTCTAGGACTCTAAACCAAGTTTCATGCAACACGAGTGCTTATAAGTTCCTCAATGAGCTTTGTACAAGTTTCACAAACTTATAAAACATCTAACAACGCGTTTCTAGGACTCTAAACCATGTTTCATGCAAAATGAGAGCTTATAAGTTCCTCAATGAGCTTTGTACAAGTTTGATGAACGTATGAAACATCTAACAACGCGTTTCTAGGACTCTAAACCAAGTTACATGCAACATGAGTTCTTATAAGTTCCTCAATGAGCTTTATACAAGTTTGACGAACTTATGAAACATCTAACAACGCGTTTCTAGGACTCTAAACCAACTTTCATGCAACATGAGTGCTTATAAGTTCCTCAATGAGCTTTGTACAAGTTTCACGAACTTATGAAACATCTAACAACGCGTTTCTAGGACTCTAAACCCAAGTTACATGCAACATGAGTTCTTATAAGTTCCTCAATGAACTTTGTACAAGTTTGACGAACGTATGAAACATCTAACAAATCGTTTCTAGGACTCTACACCAAGTTTCATGCACCATGAGAGCTTATAAGTTCTTCAATGAGCTTTGTACAAGTTTGACGACCGTATGAAACATCTAACAACACGTTTCTAGGACTCTAAACCAAGTTTCATGCAACATGAGTGCTTATAAGTTCCTCAATGAGCTTTGTACAAGTTTCACGAACTTATGAAACATCTAACAACGCGTTTCTAGGACTCTAAACCATGTTTCATGCAAAATGAGAGTTTATAAGTTCCTCAATGAGCTTTGTACAAGTTTGATGAACGTATGAAACATATAACAACGCGTTTCTAGGACTCTAAACCAAGTTACATGCAACATGAGTTCTTATAAGTTCCTCAATGAGCTTTATACAAGTTTGACGAACTTTATGAAACATCTAACAACGCGTTTCTAGGACTCTAAACCAACTTTCATGCAACATGAGTGCTTATAAGTTCCTCAATGAGCTTTGTACAAGTTTCACGAACTTATGAAACATCTAACAACGCGTTTCTAGGACTCTAAACCCAGTTTCATGCAACATGAGAGCTTATAAGTTCCTCAATGAGCTTTATACAAGTTTGACGAACTTATGAAACATCTAACAACGCGTTTCTATGACTCTAAACCAAGTTACATGCAACATGAGTTCTTATAAGTTCCTCAATGAGGTTTGTACAAGTTTGACGAACGTATGAAACGTCTAACAAATCGTTTCTAAGACTCTACACCAAGTTTCATGCACCATGAGAGCTTATAAGTTCCTCAATGAGCTTTGTACAAGTTTGACGAACGTATGAAACATCTAACAACGCGTTTCTAGGACTCTAAACCAAGTTTCATGCAACACGAGTGCTTATGAGTTCCTCAATGAGCTTTGTACAAGTTTCACAAACTTATAAAACATCTAACAACGCGTTTCTAGGACTCTAAACCATGTTTCATGCAAAATGAGAGCTTATAAGTTCCTCAATGAGCTTTATACAAGTTTGACGAACTTATGAAACATCTAACAACGCGTTTCTAGGACTCTAAACCAACTTTCATGCAACATGAGTGCTTATAAGTTCCTCAATGAGCTTTGTACAAGTTTCACGAACTTATGAAACATCTAACAACGCGTTTCTAGGACTCTAAACCCAGTTTCATGCAACATGAGAGCTTATAAGTTCCTCAATGAGCTTTATACAAGTTTGACGAACTTATGAAACATCTAACAACGCGTTTCTATGACTCTAAACCAAGTTACATGCAACATGAGTTCTTATAAGTTCCTCAATGAGGTTTGTACAAGTTTGACGAACGTATGAAACGTCTAACAAATCGTTTCTAAAGACTCTACACCAAGTTTCATGCACCATGAGAGCTTATAAGTTCCTCAATGAGCTTTGTACAAGTTTGACGAACGTATGAAACATCTAACAACGCGTTTCTAGGACTCTAAACCAAGTTTCATGCAACACGAGTGCTTATGAGTTCCTCAATGAGCTTTGTACAAGTTTCACAAACTTATAAAACATCTAACAACGCGTTTCTAGGACTCTAAACCATGTTTCATGCAAAATGAGAGCTTATAAGTTCCTCAATGAGCTTTGTACAAGTTTGATGAACGTATGAAACATCTAACAACGCGTTTCTAGGACTCTAAACCAAGTTTCATGCAACATGAGTGCTTATAAGTTCCTCAATGAGCTTGGTACAAGTTTCACGAACTTATGAAACATCTAACAACGCGTTTCTAGGACTCTAAACAAAGTTTCATGCAACATGACAGCTTATAAGTTCCTCAATGAGCTTTGTACAAGTTTGACGAACGTATGAAACATCTAACAACGCGTTTCTAGGACTCTAAACCAAGTTTCATGCAACATGAGTGCTTATAAGTATCTCAATGAGCTTTGTATAAGTTTCACGAACGTATGAAACATCTAACAACGCATTTCTAGGACTCTAAAGCAAGTTTCATGCTACATGAGAGCTTATAAGTTCCTCAATGAGCTTTGTAAAAGTTTGACGAACGTATGAAACATCTAACATCGCGTTTCTAGGACTCTAAACCAAGTTTCATGCAACATGAGTGCTTATAAGTTCCTCAATGAGCTTTGTACAAGTTTCACGAACTTATGAAACATCTAACAACGCGTTTCTAGGACTCTAAACCATGTTTCATGCAAAATGAGAGCTTATAAGTTCCTCAATGAGCTTTGTACAAGTTTGATGAACGTATGAAACATCTAACAACGCGTTTCTAGGACTCTAAACCAAGTTTCATGCAACATGAGTGCTTATAAGTTCCTCAATGAGCTTTGTACAAGTTTGACGAACTTATGAGACATCTAACAACGCGTTTATATGACTCTAAACCAAGTTACATGCAACATGAGTTCTTATAAGTTCCTCAATGAGGTTTTGTTCATGTTTGACGAACGTATGAAACATCTAACAAATCGTTTCTAAGACTCTACACCAAGTTTCATGCACCATGAGAGCTTATAAGTTTCTCAATGAGCTTTGTACAAGTTTGACGAACGTATGAAACATCTAACAACGCGTTTCTAGGACTCTAAACCAAGTTTCATGCAACATGAGTGCTTACAAGTTCCTCAATGAGCTTTGTACAAGTTTCACGAACTTATGAAACATCTAACAACGCGTTTCTAGGACTCTAAACCATGTTTCATGCAAAATGAGAGCTTATAAGTTCCTCAATGAGCTTTGTACAAGTTTGATGAACGTATGAAACATCTAACAACGCGTTTCTAGGACTCTAAACCAACTTTCATGCAACATGAGTGCTTATAAGTTCCTCAATGAGCTTTGTACAAGTTTCACGAACTTATGAAACATCTAACAACGCGTTTCTAGGACTCTAAACCAAGTTTCATGCAACATGAGAGCTTATAAGTTCCTCAATGAGCTTTGTACAAGTTTGACGAACGTATGAAACGTCTAACAAATCGTTTCTAAGACTCTACACCAAGTTTCATGCACCATGAGAGCTTATAAGTTCCTCAATGAGCTTTGTACAAGTTTGACGAACGTATGAAACATCTAACAACGCGTTTCTAGGACTCTAAACCAAGTTTCATGCAACACGAGTGCTTATGAGTTCCTCAATGAGCTTTGTACAAGTTTCACAAACTTATAAAACATCTAACAACGCGTTTCTAGGACTCTAAACCATGTTTCATGCAAAATGAGAGCTTATAAGTTCCTCAATGAGCTTTGTACAAGTTTGATGAACGTATGAAACATCTAACAACGCGTTTCTAGGACTCTAAACCAAGTTTCATGCAACATGAGTGCTTATAAGTTCCTCAATGAGCTTGGTACAAGTTTCACGAACTTATGAAACATCTAACAACGCGTTTCTAGGACTCTAAACAAAGTTTCATTCAACATGACAGCTTATAAGTTCCTCAATGAGCTTTGTACAAGTTTGACGAACGTATGAAACATCTAACAACGCGTTTCTAGGACTCTAAACCAAGTTTCATGCAACATGAGTGCTTATAAGTATCTCAATGAGCTTTGTATAAGTTTCACGAACGTATGAAACATCTAACAACGCATTTCTAGGACTCTAAAGCAAGTTTCATGCTACATGAGAGCTTATAAGTTCCTCAATGAGCTTTGTAAAAGTTTGACGAACGTATGAAACATCAAACATCGCGTTTCTAGGACTCTAAACCAAGTTTCATGCAACATGAGTGCTTATAAGTTCCTCAATGAGCTTTGTACAAGTTTCACGAACTTATGAAACATCTAACAACGCGCGTTTCTAGGACTCTAAACCATGTTTCATGCAAAATGAGAGCTTATAAGTTCCTCAATGAGCTTTGTACAAGTTTGATGAACGTATGAAACATCTAACAACGCGTTTCTAGGACTCTAAACCAAATTTCATGCAACATGAGTGCTTATAAGTTCCTCAATGAGCTTTGTACAAGTTTGACGAACTTATGAGACATCTAACAACGCGTTTATATGACTCTAAACCAAGTTACATGCAACATGAGTTCTTATAAGTTCCTCAATGAGGTTTGTTCATGTTTGACGAACGTATGAAACATCTAACAAATCGTTTCTAAGACTCTACACCAAGTTTCATGCACCATGAGAGCTTATAAGTTTCTCAATGAGCTTTGTACAAGTTTGACGAACGTATGAAACATCTAACAACGCGTTTCTAGGACTCTAAACCAAGTTTCATGCAACATGAGTGCTTACAAGTTCCTCAATGAGCTTTGTACAAGTTTCACGAACTTATGAAACATCTAACAACGCGTTTCTAGGACTCTAAACCATGTTTCATGCAAAATGAGAGCTTATAAGTTCCTCAATGAGCTTTGTACAAGTTTGATGAACGTATGAAACATCTAACAACGCGTTTCTAGGACTCTAAACCAACTTTCATGCAACATGAGTGCTTATAAGTTCCTCAATGAGCTTTGTACAAGTTTCACGAACTTATGAAACATCTAACAACGCGTTTCTAGGACTCTAAACCAAGTTTCATGCAACATGAGAGCTTATAAGTTCCTCAATGAGCTTTGTACAAGTTTGACGAACGTATGAAACATCTAACAACGCGTTTCTAGGACTCTAAACCAAGTTTCATGCAACATGAGTGCTTATAAGTATCTCAATTAGCTTTGTATAAGTTTCACGAACTTATGAAACATTTAACAACGCATTTCTAGGACTCTAAATCAAGTTTCATGCAACATGAGAGCTTATAAGTTCCTCAATGAGCTTTGTACAAGTTTGACGAACGTATGAAACATCTAACAACGCGTTTCTAGGACTCTAAACCAAGTTTCATGCAACATGAGTGCTTATAAGTTCCTCAATGAGCTTTGTACAAGTTTCACGAACTTATGAAACATCTAACAACGCGTTTCTAGGACTCTAAACCAAGTTACATGCAACATGAGTTCTTATAAGTTCCTCAATGAGCTTTGTACAAGTTTGACGAATGTATGAAACATCTAACAACGCGTTTATAGGACTCTAAACCAAGTTTCATGCAACATGAGTGTTTATAAGTTCCTCAATGAGCTTTATACAAGTTTGACGAACTTATGAAACATCTAACAACGCGTTTCTAGGACTCTAAACCAACTTTCATGCAACATGAGTGCTTATAACTTCCTCAATGAGCTTTGTACAAGTTTCACGAACTTATGAAACATCTAACAACGTGTTTCTAGGACTCTAAACCAAGTTTCATGCAACATGAGAGCTTATAAGTTCCTCAATGAGCTTTGTACAAGTTTGACGAACTTATGAAACATCTAACAACGCGTTTCTAGGACTCTAAACCAAGTTACATGCAACATGAGTTCTTATAAATTCCTCAATGAGGTTTGTACAAGTTTGACGAACGTATGAAACATCTAACAAATCGTTTCTAAGTCTCTACACCAAGTTTCATGCACCATGAGAGCTTATAAGTTCCTCAATGAGCTTTGTACAAGTTTGACAAACGTATGAAACATATAACAACGCGTTTCTAGGACTCTAAACCAAGTTTCATGCAACATAAGTGCTTATAAGTTCCTCAATGAGCTTTGTACAAGTTTCACGAACTTATGAAACATCTAACAACGCGTTTCTAGGACTCTAAACCAAGTTTCATGCAACATGAGAGCTTATAAGTTCCTCAATCAGCTTTATACAAGTTTGACGAACTTATGAAACATCTAACAACGCGTTTCTAGGACTCTAAACCAAGTTACATGCTACATGAGTTCTTATAAGTTCCTCAATGAGCTTTGTACAAGTTTTGACGAACGTATGAAACATCTAACAACGCGTTTCTAGGACTCTAAACCAAGTTTCATGCAACATGAGTGCTTATAAGTTCCTCAATGAGCTTTGTACAAGTTTCACGAACTTATGAAACATCTAACAACGCGTTTCTAGGACTCTAAACCAAGTTACATGCAACATGAGTTCTTATAAGTTCCTCAATGAGCTTTGTACAAGTTTGACGAACGTATGAAACATCTAACAATGCGTTTATAGGACTCTAAACCAAGTTTCATGCAACATGAGTGTTTATAAGTGTCTCAATGAGCTTTGTACAAGATTGACAAACTTATGAAACATCTAACAACGCGTTTCTAGGACTCTATACCAAGTTTCATGCAACATGAGAGCTTATAAGTTCCTCAATGAGCTTTGTACAAGTTTGACGAACGTATGAAACATCTAACATCGCGTTTCTAGGACTCTAAACCAAGTTTCATGCAACATGAGTGCTTATAAGTTCCTCAATGAGCTTTGTACAAGATTGACAAACTTATGAAACATCTAACAACGCGTTTCTAGGACTCTATACCAAGTTTCATGCAACATGAGAGCTTATAAGTTCCTCAATGAGCTTTGTACAAGTTTGACGAACGTATGAAACATCTAACATCGCGTTTCTAGGACTCTAAACCAAGTTTCATGCAACATGAGAGCTTATCAGTTCCTCAATGAGCTTTATACAAGTTTGACGAACTTATGAAACATCTAACAACGCGTTTCTATGACTCTAAACCAAGTTACATGCAACATGAGTTCTTATAAGTTCCTCAATGAGGTTTGTACAAGTTTGACGAACGTATGAAACGTCTAACAAATCGTTTCTAGGACTCTAAACCAAGTTTCATGCAACATGAGTGCTTATAAGTTCCTCAATGAGCTTTGCACAAGTTTGACGAACTTATGAGACATCTAACAACGCGTTTCTATGACTCTAAACCAAGTTACATGCAACATGAGTTCTTATAAGTTCCTCAATGAGGTTTGTTCATGTTTGACGAACGTTTGAAACATCTAACAAATCGTTTCTAAGACTCTACACCAAGTTTCATGCACCATGAGAGCTTATAAGATTCTCAATGAGCTTTGTACAAGTTTGACGAACGTATGAAACATCTAACAACGCGTTTCTAGGACTCTAAACCAAGTTTCATGCAACATGAGTGCTTACAAGTTCCTCAATGAGCTTTGTACAAGTTTCACGAACTTATGAAACATCTAACAACGCGTTTCTAGGACTCTAAACCATGTTTCATGCAAAATGAGAGCTTATAAGTTCCTCAATGAGCTTTGTACAAGTTTGATGAACGTATGAAACATCTAACAACGCGTTTCTATGACTCTAAACCAAGTTACATGCAACATGAGTGCTTATAAGTTCCTCAATGAGCTTTGTACAAGTTTCACGAACTTATGAAACATCTAACAACGCGTTTCTAGGACTCTAAACCATGTTTCATGCAAAATGAGAGCTTATAAGTTCCTCAATGAGCTTTGTACAAGTTTGATGAACATATGAAACATCTAACAACGCGTTTCTAGGACTCTAAACCAACTTTCATGCAACATGAGTGCTTATAAGTTCCTCAATGAGCTTTGTACAAGTTTCACGAACTTATGAAACATCTAACAACGCGTTTCTAGGACTCTAAACCAAGTTTTATGCAACATGAGAGCTTATAAGTTCCTCAATGAGCTTTGTACAAGTTTGACGAACGTATGAAACATCTAACAACGCGTTTCTAGGACTCTAAACCAAGTTTCATGCAACATGAGTGCTTATAAGTATCTCAATTAGCTTTGTATAAGTTTCACGAACTTATGAAACATCTAACAACGCATTTCTAGGACTCTAAATCAAGTTTCATGCAACATGAGAGCTTATAAGTTCCTCAATGAGCTTTGTAAAAGTTTGACGAACGTATGAAACATCTAACAACGCGTTTCTAGGACTCTAAACCAAGTTTCATGCAACATGAGTGCTTATAAGTTCCTCAATGAGCTTTGTACAAGTTTCACGAACTTATGAAACATCTAACAACGCGTTTCTAGGACTCTAAACCAAGTTACATGCAACATGAGTTCTTATAAGTTCCTCAATGAGCTTTGTACAAGTTTGACGAATGTATGAAACATCTAACAACGCGTTTATAGGACTCTAAACCAAGTTTCATGCAACATGAGTGTTTCTAAGTTCCTCAATGAGCTTTATACAAGTTTGACGAACTTATGAAACATCTAATAACGCGTTTCTAGGACTCTAAACCAACTTTCATGCAACATGAGTGCTTATAACTTCCTCAATGAGCTTTGTACAAGTTTCACGAACTTATGAAACATCTAACAACGTGTTTCTAGGACTCTAAACCAAGTTTCATGCAACATGAGAGCTTATAAGTTCCTCAATGAGCTTTGTACAAGTTTGACGAACTTATGAAACATCTAACAACGCGTTTCTAGGACTCTAAACCAAGTTACATGCAACATGAGTTCTTATAAATTCCTCAATGAGGTTTGTACAAGTTTGACGAACGTATGAAACATCTAACAAATCGTTTCTAAGACTCTACACCAAGTTTCATGCACCATGAGAGCTTATAAGTTCCTCAATGAGCTTTGTACAAGTTTGACGAACGTATGAAACATATAACAACGCGTTTCTAGGACTCTAAACCAAGTTTCATGCAACATAAGTGCTTATAAGTTCCTCAATGAGCTTTGTATAAGTTTCTAAACCAAGAACTGCAACATATGAGTGCTTATAAGTTCCTCAATGAGCTTTGTAACAGTTTCACGAACGCGTTTCTAGGACTCTAAACCAAGTTTCATGCAACATGAGAGCTTATAAGTTCCTCAATGAGCTTTATACAAGTTTGACGAACTTATGAAACATCTAACAACGCGTTTCTAGGACTCTAAACCAAGTTACATGCTACATGAGTTCTTATAAGTTCCTCAATGAGCTTTGTACAAGTTTGACGAACGTATGAAACATCTAACAACGCGTTTCTAGGACTCTAAACCAAGTTTCATGCAACATGAGTGCTTATAAGTTCCTCAATGAGCTTTGTACAAGTTTCACGAACTTATGAAACATCTAACAACGCGTTTCTAGGACTCTAAACCAAGTTACATGCAACATGAGTTCTTATAAGTTCCTCAATGAGCTTTGTACAAGTTTGACGAACGTATGAAACATCTAACAATGCGTTTATAGGACTCTAAACCAAGTTTCATGCAACATGAGTGTTTATAAATGTCTCAATGAGCTTTGTACAAGATTGACAAACTTATGAAACATCTAACAACGCGTTTCTAGGACTCTATACCAAGTTTCATGCAACATGAGTGTTTATAAGTTCCTCAATGAGCTTTGTACAAGTTTGATGAACGTATGAAACATCTAACAACGCGTTTCTAGGACTCTAAACCAAGTTTCATGCAACATGAGTGCTTATAAGTTCCTCAATGAGCTTTGTACAAGTTTCACGAACTTATGAAATATCTAACAACGCGTTTCTAGGACTCTAAACCAAGTTTCATGCAACATGAGAGCTTATAAGTTCCTCGATGAGCTTTGTACAAGTTTGACGAACGTATGAAACATCTAACAACGCGTTTCTAGGACTCTAAACCAAGTTTCATGCAACATGAGTGCTTATAAGTTCCTCAATGAGCTTTGTACAAGTTTCACGAACTTATGAAACATCTAACAACGCGTTTCTAGGACTCTAAACCAAGTTACATGCAACATGAGTTCTTATAAGTTCGTCAATGAGCTTTGTACAAGTTTGACGAACGTATGAAACATCTAACAACACGTTTCTAGGACTCTAAACCAAGTTTCATGCAACATGAGTGCTTATAAGTATCTCAATGAGCTTTGTCTAAGTTTCACGAACTTATGAAACATCTAACAACGCATTTCTAGGACTTTAAATCAAGTTTCATGCAACATGAGAGCTTATAAGTTCCTCAATGAGCTTTGTACAAGTTTGACGAACGTATGAAACATCTAAGAACACGTTTCTAGGACTCTAAACCAAGTTTCATGCAACATGAGTGCTTATAAGTTCCTCAATGAGCTTTGTACAAGTTTCACGAACTTATGAAACATCTAACAACACGTTTCTAGGACTCTAAACCAAGTTACATGCAACATGAGTTCTTATAAGTTCCTCAATGAGCTTTGTACAAATTTGACGATCGTATGAAACATCTAACAACGCGTTTATAGGACTCTAAACCAAGTTTCATGCAACATGAGTGTTTATAAGTGTCTCAATGAGCTTTGTACAAGATTGACGAACTTATGAAACATCTAACAACGCGTTTCTAGGACTCTATACCAAGTTTCATGCAACATGAGTGCTTATAAGTATCTCAATGAGCTTTGTATAAGTTTGACGAACTTATGAAACATCTAAGAACTCGTTTCTAGGACTCTAAACCAAGTTTCATGCAACATGAGAGCTTATAAGTTCCTCAATGAGCTTTGTACAAGTTTGACGAACGTATGAATCATCTAACAACGTGTTTTTAGGACTCTAAACCAAGTTTAATGCAACATGAGAGCTTATAAGTTCCTCAATTATCTTTATACAAGTTTGACGAACTTATGAAACATCTAACAACGCGTTTCTAAGACTCTAAACCAACTTTCATGCAACATGAGTGCTTATAAGTTCCTCAATGAGCTTTGTACAAGTTTCACGAACTTATGAAACATCTAACAACGCGTTTCTAGGACTCTAAACCAAGTTTCATGCAACATGAGAGCTTATAAGTTCCTCAATGAGCTTTTTACAAGTTTGACGAACTTATGAAACATCTAACAACGCGTTTCTAGGACTCTAAACCAAGTTACATGCAACATGAGTTCTTATAAGTTCCTCAATGAACTTTGTACAAGTTTGACGAACGTATGAAACATCTAACAAATCGTTTCTAGGACTCTACACCAAGTTTCATGCACCATGAGAGCTTATAAGTTCTTCAATGAGCTTTGTACAAGTTTGACGAACGTATGAAACATCTAACAACGCGTTTCTAGGACTCTAAGCCAAGTTTCATGCAACATGAGTGCTTATAAGTTCCTCAATGAGCTTTGTACAAGTTTCACGAACTTATGAAACATCTAACAACGCGTTTCTAGGACTCTAAACCATGTTTCATGCAAAATGAGAGCTTATAAGTTCCTCAATGAGCTTTGTACAAGTTTGATGAACGTATGAAACATCTAACAACGCGTTTCTAGGACTCTAAACCAAGTTACATGCAACATGAGTTCTTATAAGTTCCTCAAGGAGCTTTATACAAGTTTGACGAACTTATGAAACATCTAACAACGCGTTTCTAGGACTCTAAACCAACTTTCATGCAACATGAGTGCTTATAAGTTCCTCAATGAGCTTTGTACAAGTTTCACGAACTTATGAAACATCTAACAACGCGTTTCTAGGACTCTAAACCAAGTTTCATGCAACATGGGAGCTTATAAGTTCCTCAATGAGCTTTATAGAAGTTTGACAAACTTATGTGATACACCCTTGGTTAGGATCTCAACTCTTGGCAAAGGCAAAGGACTCTTCTCGGCGGATTGATGGTTAGATGGGAGGTGGCTGCGGTGTTTGTCTGAAAACAGAGGCAAGCGGATAGGGAAAGATGGTGGAGATGGTGGCGACTTCAAGAACAAAAATGGGGGGGGATATGGAGGTGATTGGGATGCGAGATGGATGGTGGACAACTCAAGCAATCGATGGGAGGATTGCTTGATGATTCGCAGAAACACTTGGAAGTAACTAGGACTTGTAAGTGCTTCGGATTCAATGAAGAATCAAGGTGAGTCTAACAAAGAAGTTGATGATAAAAGTTTGACTAAAGAAGAAGAAAGGAGGCGTGATCCCTTATAAAGAGAGAGCACATGTCGCTTCTTCTTTAGGGTTTCACGTTTTAAAACAAAAAGGAAATCGTCTTAGAAAAGGAAATCGCAACATAAGAGAAAAGGAAATTGCAAAACAACATGACATTTTAAATAAGGAGAAACGCCATGTAGTTTAGCGGATAGGACAACAAGTATTTTCAGGTCTTGCTTAGTACACTCTTCAAGCTAATGCCCCTAAGTAACCGACGTAGTGCTCTTCTTGGCCTCGTTAAAACCCTTGCGTAGTAAACCCAATGGGACAAACCTACGCAAAGGGAAAGAGTACTGAGTCGAAACACTTAGTTACCTAGTTTCATTAGCTTGGTCTTTCGTCTAGGCCTTGGTAAAGATGTTGAAGAAGCTCCTAGCTGCTCCTCCAAGTTCCTCCATGATCATCGTATGGACATCCTGAGCTAGCTTATTGGCTTTTGCCCGCGTAATCGCTCCCTCTACTTTATCGTTGCTCGGTGCCGGTTTCGCTCGAGCATCGGGCTCTGGTTTCGCTCGGGCATCGGGCGCCGGTTTCGCTCGGGCATCGGGCGCCGGTTTTGCTCGGGCATCCGGTTCCATGCTCATATCATCCCCTCCCTCTTGAAATGGATTTGTCCTCAAATCTGAATCTGCAAAATAGGGTGACAAGTCAATAACGTTGAACGACTCGGATATTGAATACTTACCTTGAAGATCAATCTTGTATGCATTGTCGTTGATCCGCTTGGTAACTTTGAATGGCCCATCAACTCGGGGCATAAGCTTGGACTTCCTCTCAGCTGGGAATCGTTCCTTCCTCAAGTGGACCCACACCAAATCGCCTTCCTCAAACAGCATCTCCCTGCGGCCCTTGTTCGCTTGCCTAACGTATTGCTCGGTCTTCTTCTCGATGTTCGCTTTGGCCTTCTCGTGCATCTTCTTAAGCTGCTCGGCCTTCTTGCTGCCATCAAAACTAGACACTTCACTCAAAGGCAACGCGATTAGATCAAGGGGAGACATAGGGTTAAAGCCATAAACCAATTCAAACGGTGAGTATAGAGTAGTAGAGTGCTTAGCGTGATTGTAAGCAAACTCAGCATGGGGTAGACACTCCTCCCATGCCTTGAGATTGCTTCTTACCAGGGTCCTGAGAAGTGTGGATAAGGACCTGTTGACTACTTCGGTTTGGCCATCGGTTTGGGGATGGCAGGTGGTGGAGAATGAGAGTTTGGTCCCTAGCTTGGCCCACAAGGTACGCCCAGAAGTGACTCAAGAACTTGGTGTCACGATACGAGACAATCACCCGAGGCATGCCGTGCAATCTGACCACTTCCCTGAAAAACAAATTAGCTACGCTAACCGCGTCATCGGTCTTGTGGCAAGCTATGAAGTGAGCCATCTTGCTAAACATGTCTACAACCACAAATATAGAGTCTCTACCATTCCTGGTTCGAGGTAAGCCTATTACAAAATCCATAGAAATTTCTGTCCAAGGATGAGAAGGTATTGGTAAAGGTGTGTACAAACCGTGAGGTTGCACCTTACTCTTGGCTTGCTTGCACGTGACACAAGCAAGGCAGATCCGTCGACGTCTCTTCTCATGTGAGGCCAATAGAAGTAGGCTTGGAGGCTGGCCGGTGTCTTGGCTTGGCCAAAGTGCCCAGCTAGGCCTCCTCCGTGTGCTTCCCTAACCAACAACTCTCTTACCGAACCGCGGGTATACATAGCTTGTTGTTGTAAAAGAGATAACCATCTGTCTAAAGTAATTCTCAAAACCAAACTTAGAGCACTTTGCATAGTAATCACTAAATTCAGAATCATTCTCATATAAGGTTTTGATCACTTCAAATCCGATAAGTCTAGAAGTAAATTCAAAGATAAGGGTGTACCTCCGGGACAATGCGTCGGCCACGACATTGTCCTTACCTTTCTTGTATTTGATCACGTAGGGGAAAGTCTCTATGAACTCTATCCAGCGGCCATGTCTCTTGTTCAGCTTCTGTTGGCCCTTAAGATGCTTGAGAGACTCATGATCGGTGTGGATAACAAACTCCTTCGGCCAAAGGTAGTGTTGCCAAGTCTGCAAGGCTCTCACCAGCGCGTAGAGCTCCTTGTCGTATGTGGGATAGTTCAGCGTGGCTCCACTTAGCTTCTCACTGAAGTAAGCTATAGGCCTCCGTTCCTGCATTAGAACTGCCCCAATCCCTACACCGGACGCATCACATTCAATCTCAAAAGTCTTAAGGAAATCAGGTAATAAAAGCAAAGGGGAATTGATAAGCTTCTCTTTAAGGAATTCGAAAGCCTTGTCTTGTGCTTCTCCCCACTTAAATCCCACATCCTTCTTGATCACTTCGGTCAATGGTGCAGCAATGGTGCTAAAGTCCCGGACAAAACGACGGTAGAACCCGGCAAGCCCATGAAAGCTCTGAACTTCTCCAATGGTGGTCGGCTTAGGCCAATTCCGGATAGCCTTGATCTTCTCCTCATCGACCTGTACTCCTTCTGCACTCACAACAAAGCCTAAGAATACAACATGGCTAGTACAAAAGGTGCATTTGTCTATGTTGGCAAACAGGTTTTCCCTCCTTAGAACTTCAAGAACGACTCGGACGTGGTCAATGTGCTCGGCTAAGCTCCTACTAAAGATCAGGATGTCATCAAAGTATACCACCACGAATACACCTATAAAAGATCTCAAAACATGGTTCATTAGACGCATAAATGTACTCGGTGCATTAGTAAGTCCAAAAGGCATGACTAGCCACTCATAGAGGCCTTGCTTGGTCTTGAAAGCCATCTTCCATTCATCACCTTCCTTCATCCTAATCTGATGATAACCGCTCTTAAGATCAATCTTAGAGAAAATGTTAGAACCGCACAATTCATCAAGCATATCATCAAGTCTAGGGATAGGATGGCGATACTTAACCGTGATGTTGTTGATGGCTCGACAATCAACACACATCCTCCACGATCCGTCCTTCTTTGGCACGAGAAGAACCGACACGGCACACGGACTCATGCTCTCACGAATGTGTCCCTTGCTCATAAGTTCTTCTACTTGCTTTTGAAGTTCCTTGGTCTCCACCGGATTGGTCCTATAAGCTGGTCGGTTTGGTAGTGCTGAAACCGGGTACCAAGTCAATCGATGCTCAATGCCTCGGATGGGTGGTAGGCACTGGGGTATCTCCTGGGGAAAGACATCACTAAAATCCTGCAATAGCTTAGACATATCACTAGGGAGATCTGTGTGGGGTTAGTACTAACAAGGCTCTCCTTGTACACAAATAACAGAATAGAACAATCTGAAGCTAAGAGTTGAGAAACTTCTCTTTGGTTTATGTAGAGGCTGGTGGCTGGAACATGCTCCCTCTCTTTGTCTTCCTTGAGCTTGAGATAAAGCTGATCTTGGTAGACTTCACTTGGTGTGAGAGGAGCAAGAGTAATCTTTCGGCCTTTGAACTCAAAGGAGTGCTTGTTGGTGTACCCGTCATGCATAACCCTTCTATCTGATTGCCAAGGTCTACCAAGAAGCACATGGCTCGACCCCATTGGTATCACATCACACAGGACTTCATCCTCATACTTACCAATGCCAAGAGTAAACCGGACCTGATGTATTACCGTGAGAGCTCCACTCTCGTTAAGCCATTGTAACTTATATGGCCTGGGGTGGGAGATGGTGGCTAGGCTTAACTTCTTCACCATAAGCTCACTAGCAGCGTTGGTACAGCTACCACCATCGATGATCAAGCCGCAAACCTTGCCCTTGATGAGGCACGGGTGTGGAAGAGATGATCACGCTGCACCGGCTCCTCGGTTGGTTCTGGACACTTAGAGTCCTCCGAGCTACTAACATCTCTCCAATAGCGGTTGTCTCTTCTTCTCCTTCTTCGGCTTCGGCTCGGAATCGAGTCTTGGGGTACAACCTCACCGCTATCAAGCGGCATAAACACCTTCTTGTTGGGACATTCTCTGGAGTAATGGCCCATCCCTTGACACCTGAAGCACTGACGTTACTAGAAGAGGTGTTGCCTCGGCTCTTAGGATCATACTTGGTCTCTTCCTTAGCCGCGAGGGTTGGTTTGGTGTCTTTGGTGAAAGGTGGCCGTGTGGGGGTGAAGTCCTTGGGCTTGCTCGGCGTGGAGAAGCTAGGCTTGGCATACCGTCTCTTGTTCTGACTCTCCACTAGCTCTGCCTTGTGCACAAGCTCCTCAAGATCCCCATAGGTTTGAAGCTCTACTTTGTCCTGGATGTCTCGGCTAAGTCCACCAATGAACCGAGCTAAAGTGACCTCTTCATCCTCTTCTAGGCCAGCCCTAATCAAGAGGGTTTCCATCTTTTGGAAATAATCTCGGACGGAGCTGGATCCTTAGGTAAGCTTCCTGAGTTTGTTGAGAACTTCCCGGTGGTAGTGGCTGGGAACAAACCGTTTTCTCATGAGGGCGGTGAGTTGAGGCCAACTCTGGATGGGCTGCTCATTGTGACGGCTCCGAGACGTACACGGTGATCCCACCAAAGCAAGGCATAGTCACTGAATTCTGAGATGGCTATCTTCACCTTGTTGGCTGCGTAGGTGTCGTGGCACAAGAAACTAGATTCCATCTTCCTCTCCCAATCTAGATAGGCTTCCGGGTCGTTCTTGCCTTGGAAAGGAGGGAACTTAGCCTTGATGTGCTTCAGCTGTTGCCTCTCAGAATCTCTCGGATCATCTCGGTCACGTCTCTCGTGTCTGCGGCTTCTCCTACTTCGATCCGAGTGGTTGTAATACCCGTCATCCGAATCCTCATAGACACGGTGACCGACAATGGTTTGGGTTCGGCGTCGGGCATGTCCTCGGTGCCGAGGGGCATTCTGTCCGTCCTCGTCACGTTCTCCTTGCACTCGACGCCTGGGTGACAGGTCTTCTTCATTCGCGTCAAGGTTGAGGTAGTCTCGGCCAGCAGGGTTATTCCGGGTACCGATAGGAAAGACGTTGCGAACGGCTTGGAATTTGGACGTACCGGCGACACCCTTTCCCCTGGCAATCCGGATGGCTCCTGAGGGGTAGGAGTAGGCTCACTCTCGAACTCGGACGAGACTACCGCGGTCCTCTTGGACTGTTGTTCGCGTTCCAGGGTAAGGTGTTGAGAAATCTGTTGGGGAAGCATTTGTTGAAGGGCTGCGGCGATCTGGTCCGCGATGAGCTTCTGTAAGTCCTCCGTTGCTTCCGTGGGAAGTGCCATGTACCTGGTACACAAACAAGTAACTCAAAGTAAGTAGTCCTAGGAATAAGAACAAGGTAGTAACTCAAAACGTAAAACAACTTTAAGTCAAATTGTATCAAGTTTTATGGCGTGATGTTCAAGTATGAGGCGTTTTAAATCAATTTTCACGTGTACCACAAGTAACTTAATGACACAAACTTGCAATGTAGTCCAATTCTAATCAGTTTGCGAGTACATAAAAAAAAAGGAAATTGAAAAACTCTTTCACAATCAAAAGCTTAGAAAAAAGGAAATTTGCTTAGGGTTTTAACTCTTAACTCGCGCAGCCGCCATGTTCGATAATCAAAAGAACTCAAGCAACGATTTCAAACAATGTAATGGACAAACAAGAGTTATCTATCAACCTAATCAGTAGCTTTAGACAATCAACAATCAATCTTAATCATTCAAGAACAAGCGACAGAAACTTAGAACACAAAGCAACAAATCTCAACGATTATAATCAAAAGCTTTCGGTTCTAATAGGTTTCAAGCAAGTAAATCGAATGAAAAGATGTAAGGATGGAGAAAACTCAGCCTTTGGTACAGAGTTGGCTCTGATACCACGTGATACACCCTTGGTTAGGATCTCAACTCTTGGGCAAAGGCAAAGGACTCTTCTCGGCGGATTGATGGTTAGATGGGAGGTGGGCTGCGTGTTTTGTCGAAAACAGAGGCAAGCGGATAGGGAAAGATGGTGCAGATGGTGGCGACTTCAAGAACATAACTGGGGGGGATATGGAGGTGATTGGGATGCGAGATGGATGGTGGACAACTCAAGCAATCGATGGGAGGATTGCTTGATGATTCGCAGAAACACTTGGAAGTAACTAGGACTTGTAAGTGCTTCGGATTCAATGAAGAATCAAGGTGAGTCTAACAAAGAAGTTGATGATAAAAGTTTGACTAAAGAAGAAGAAAGGAGGCGTGATCCCTTATAAAGAGAGAGCACATGTCGCTTCTTCTTTAGGGTTTCACGTTTTAAAACAAAACGGAAATCGTCTTAGAAAAGGAAATCGCAACATAAGAGAAAAGGAAATTGCAAAACAACATGACATTTTAAATAAGGAGAAACGCCATGTAGTTTAGCGGATAGGACAACAAGTATTTTCAGTGCCTTGCTTAGTACACTCTTCAAGCTAATGCCCCTAAGTAACCGACGTAGTGCTCTTCTTGGCCTCGTTAAAACCCTTGCGTAGTAAACCCAATGGGACAAACCTACGCAAAGGGTAAGAGTACCGAGTCGAAACACTTAGTTACCTATTTATATTAGCTTGGTCTTTCGTCTAGGCCTTGGTAAAGATGTTGAAGAAGCTCCTAGCTGCTCCTCCAAGTTCCTCCATGATCATCGTATGGACATCTTGAGCTAGCTTCTTGGCTTTTGCCCGCGTAATCGCTCCCTCTACTTTATCGTTGCTCGGTGCCGGTTTCGCTCGAGCATCGGGCTCCGGTTTCGCTCGGGCATCGGGCGCCGGTTTCGCTCGGGCATCGGGCGCCGGTTTTGCTCGGGCATCGGGCGCCGGTTTTGCTCGGGCATCCGGTTCCATGCTCATATCATTATGAAACATCTTTTTTTTTGGTCATCATTATGAAACATCTAACAACGCGTTTCTATGACTCTAAACCAAGTTACATGCAACATGAGTTCTTATAAGTTCCTCAATGAGGTTTGTACAAGTTTGACGAACGTATGAAACGACTAACAAATCGTTTCTAAGACTCTACACCAAGTTTCATGCACCATGAGAGCTTATAAGTTCCTCAATGAGCTTTGTACAAGTTTGACGAACGTATGAAACATCTAACAACACGTTTCTAGGACTCTAAACCAAGTTTCATGCAACACGAGTGCTTATAAGTTCCTCAATGACCTTTGTACAAGTTTCACAAACTTATAAAACATCTAACAACGCGTTTCTAGGACTTTAAACCATGTTTCATGCAAAATGAGAGCTTATAAGTTCCTCAATGAGCTTTGTACAAGTTTGATGAACGTATGAAACATCTAACAACGCGTTTCTAGGACTCTAAACCAAGTTTCATGCAACATGAGTGCTTATAAGTTCCTCAATGAGCTTTGTACAAGTTTCACGAACTTATGAAACATCTAACAACGCGTTTCTAGGACTCTAAACAAAGTTTCATGCAACATGAGAGCTTATAAGTTCCTCAATGAGCTTTGTACAAGTTTGACGAACGTATGAAACATCTAACAACGCGTTTCTAGGACTCTAAACCAAGTTACATGCAACATGAGTTCTTATAAGTTCCTCAATGAGCTTTGTACAAATTTGACGAACGTTTGAAACATCTAACAATGCGTTTATAGGACTCTAAACCAAGTTTCATGCAACATGAGTGTTTATAAGTTCCTCAATGAGCTTTGTACAAGTTTCACGAACTTATGAAACATCTAACAACGTGTTTCTAGGACTCTAAACGAGGTTTCATGCAACATGAGAGCTTATAAGTTCCTCAATGAGCTTTGTACAAGTTTGACGAACTTATAAAACATCTAACAACGCGTTTCTAGGACTCTAAACCAAGTTACATGCAACATGAGTTCTTATAAATTCCTCAATGAGGTTTGTACAAGTTTGACGAACGTATGAAACATCTAACAAATCGTTTCTAAGACTCTACACCAAGTTTCATGCACCATGAGAGCTTATAAGTTCCTCAATGAGCTTTGTACAAGTTTGACGAACGTATGAAACATATAACAACGCGTTTCTAGGACTCTAAACCAAGTTTCATGCAACATAAGTGCTTATAAGTTCCTCAACGAGCTTTGTACAAGTTTGATGAACGTATGAAACATCTAACAACGCGTTTCTAGGACTCTAAACCAAGTTTCATGCAACATGAGTGCTTATAAGTTCCTCAATGAGCTTTGTACAAGTTTCACGAACTTATGAAATATCTAACAACGCGTTTCTAGGACTCTAAACCAAGTTTCATGCAACATGAGAGCTTATAAGTTCATCGATGAGCTTTGTACAAGTTTGACGAATGTATGAAACATCTAACAACGCGTTTCTAGGACTCTAAACCAAGTTTCATGCAACATGAGTGCTTATAAGTTCCTCAATGAGCTTTGTACAAGTTTCACGAACTTATGAAACATCTAACAACGCGTTTCTAGGACTCTAAACCAAGTTACATGCAACATGAGTTCTTATAAGTTCCTCAATGAGCTTTGTACAAGTTTGACGAACGTATGAAACATCTAACAATGCGTTTATAGGACTCTAAACCAAGTTTCATGCAACATGGGTGTTTATAAGTGTCTCGATGAGCTTTGTACAAGATTGACAAACTTATGAAACATCTAACAACACGTTTCTAGGACTCTATACCAAGTTTCATGCAACATGAGTGCTTATAAGTTCCTCAATGAGCTTTGTACAAGTTTGATGAACGTATGAAACATCTAACAACGCATTTCTAGGACTCTAAACCAAGTTTCATGCAATATGAGTGCTTATAAGTTCCTCAATGAGCTTTGTACAAGTTTCACGAACTTATGAAATATCTAACAACGCGTTTCTAGGACTATAAACCAAGTTTCATGCAACATGAGAGCTTATAAGTTCCTCGATGAGCTTTGTACAAGTTTGACGAACGTATGAAACATCTAACAACGCGTTTCTAGGACTCTAAACCAAGTTTCATGCAACATGAGTGCTTATAAGTTCCTCAATGAGCTTTGTACAAGTTTCACGAACTTATGAAACATCTAACAACGCGTTTCTAGGACTCTAAACCAAGTTACATGCAACATGAGTTCTTATAAGTTCCTCAATGAGCTTTGTACAAGTTTGACGAACGTATGAAACATCTAACAACACGTTTCTAGGACTCTAAACCAAGTTTCATGCAACATGAGTGCTTATAAGTATCTCAATGAGCTTTGTCTAAGTTTCACGAACTTATGAAACATCTAACAACGCATTTCTAGGACTTTAAATCAAGTTTCATGCAACATGAGAGCTTATAAGTTCCTCAATGAGCTTTGTACAAGTTTGACGAACGTATGAAACATCTAACAACACGTTTCTAGGACTCTAAACCAAGTTTCATGCAACATGAGTGCTTATAAGTTCCTCAATGAGCTTTGTACAAGTTTCACGAACTTATGAAACATCTAACAACGCGTTTCTAGGACTCTAAACCAAGTTACATGCAACATGAGTTCTTATAAGTTCCTCAATGAGCTTTGTACAAGTTTGACGATCGTATGAAACATCTAACAACGCGTTTATAGGACTCTAAACCAAGTTTCATGCAACATGAGTGTTTATAAGTGTCTCAATGAGCTTTGTACAAGATTGACGAACTTATGAAACAACTAACAACGCGTTTCTAGTTATCTATACCTAGTTTCATGCAACATGAGTGCTTATAAGTATCTCAATGAGCTTTGTATAAGTTTGACGAACTTATGAAACATCTAAGAACTCGTTTCTAGGACTCTAAACCAAGTTTCATGCAACATGAGAGCTTATAAGTTCCTCAATGAGCTTTGTACAAGTTTGACGAACGTATGAATCATCTAACAACGTGTTTTTAGGACTCTAAACCAAGTTTTATGCAACATGAGAGCTTATAAGTTCCTCAATGAGCTTTATACAAGTTTGACGAACTTATGAAACATCTAACAACGCGTTTCTAAGACTCTAAACCAACTTTCATGCAACATGAGTGCTTATAAGTTCCTCAATGAGCTTTGTACAAGTTTCACGAACTTATGAAACATCTAACAACGGGTTTCTAGGACTCTAAACCAAGTTTCATGCAACATGAGATCTTATAAGTTCCTCAATGAGCTTTGTACAAGTTTGACGAACTTATGAAACATCTAACAACGCGTTTCTAGGACTCTAAACCAAGTTACATGCAACATGAGTTCTTATAAGTTCCTCAATGAACTTTGTACAAGTTTGACGAACGTATGAAACATCTAACAAATCGTTTCTAGGACTCTACACCAAGTTTCATGCACCATGAGAGCTTATAAGTTCTTCAATGAGCTTTGTACAAGTTTGACGAACGTATGAAACATCTAACAACGCGTTTCTAGGACTCTAAACCAAGTTTCATGCAACATGAGTGCTTATAAGTTCCTCAATGAGCTTTGTACAAGTTTCACGAACTTATGAAACATCTAACAACGCGTTTCTAGGACTCTAAACCATGTTTCATGCAAATTGAGAGCTTATAAGTTCCTCAATGAGCTTTGTACAAGTTTGATGAACGTATGAAACATCTAACAACGCGTTTCTAGGACTGTAAACCAAGTTACATGCAACATAAGTTCTTATAAGTTCCTCAATGAGCTTTGTACAAGTTTCACGAACTTATGAAACATCTAACAACGCGTTTCTAGGACTCTAAACCAAGTTTCATGCAACATGAGAGCTTATAAGTTCCTCAATGAGCTTTATACAAGTTTGACGAACTTATGAAACATCTAACAACGCGTTTCTATGACTCTAAAACAAGTTACATGCAACATGAGTTGTTATAAGTTCCTCAATGAGGTTTGTACAAGTTTGACGAACGTATGAAACGTCTAACAAATCGTTTCTAAGACTCTACACCAAGTTTCATGCATCATGAGAGCTTATAAGTTCCTCAATGAGCTTTGTACAAGTTTGACGAACGTATGAAACATCTAACAACGCGTTTCTAGGACTCTAAACCAAGTTCATGCACACGAGTGCTTATAAGTTCCTCAATGAGCTTTGTACAAGTTTCACAAACTTATAAAACATCTAACAACGCGTTTCTAGGACTCTAAACCATGTTTCATGCAAAATGAGAGCTCATAAGTTCCTCAATGAGCTTTGTACAAGTTTGATGAACGTATGAAACATCTAACAACGCGTTTCTAGGACTCTAAACCAAGTTTCATGCAACATGAGTGCTTATAAGTTCCTCAATGAGCTTTGTACAAGTTTCACGAACTTATGAAACATCTAACAACGCGTTTCTAGGACTCTAAACAAAGTTTCATGCAACATGAGAGCTTATAAGTTCCTCAATGAGCTTTGTACAAGTTTGACGAACGTATGAAACATCTAACAACGCGTTTCTAGGACTCTAAACCAAGTTTCATGCAACATGAGTGCTTATAAGTATCTCAATGAGCTTTGTACAAGTTTGACGAACTTATGAGACATCTAACAACGCGTTTCTATGACTCTAAACCAAGTTACATGCAACATGAGTTCTTATAAGTTCCTCAATGAGGTTTGTACAAGTTTGACGAACGTATGAAACATCTAACAACGCGTTTCTAGGACTCTAAACCATGTTTCATGCAAAATGAGAGCTTATAAGTTCCTCAATGAGCTTTGTACAAGTTTGATGAACGTATGAAACATCTAACAACGCGTTTCTAGGACTCTAAACCAAGTTTCATGCAACATGAGTGCTTATAAGTTCCTCAATGAGCTTTGTACAAGTTTCACGAACTTATGAAACATCTAACAACGCGTTTCTAGGACTCTAAACCAAGTTTCATGCAACATGAGAGCTTGTAAGTTCCTCAATGAGCTTTGTACAAGTTTGACGAACGTATGAAACATCTAACAACGCGTTTCTAGGACTCTAAACCAAGTTAAATGCAACATGAGTTCTTATAAGTTCCTCAATGAGCTTTGCACAAGTTTGACGAACGTATGAAACATCTAACAAATCGTTTCTAGGACTCTAAACCAAGTTTAATGCAACATGAGAGCTTATAAGTTCCTCAATGAGCTTTATACAAGTTTGACGAATTTATGAAACATCTAACAACGCGTTTCTAGGACTCTAAACCAAGTTTCATGCAACATGAGAGCTTATAAGTTCCTCAATGAGCTTTGTACAAGTTTGACGAACTTATGAAACATCTAACAACGCGTTTCTAGGACTCTAAACCAAGTTACATGCAACATGAGTTCTTATAAGTTCCTCAATGAGCTTTGCACAAGTTTGACGAACGTATGAAACATCTAACAAATCGTTTCTAGGACTCTACACCAAGTTTCATGCACCATGAGAGCTTATAAGTTCCTCAATGAGCTTTGTACAAGTTTGACGAACGTATGAAACTTCTAACAACGCGTTTCTAGGACTCTAAACCAAGTTTCATGCAACATGAGTGCTTATAAGTTCCTCAATGAGCTTTGTACAAGTTTCACGAACTTATGAACCATCTAACAACGCGTTTCTAGGACTCTAAACCATGTTTCATGCATAATGAGAGCTTATAAGTTCCTCAATGAGTTTTGTAAAAGTTTGATGAACGTATGAAACATCTAACAACGCGTTTCTAGGACTCTAAACCAAGTTACATGCAACATGAGTTCTTATAAGTTCCTCAATGAGCTTTATACAAGTTTGACGAACTTATGAAACATCTAACAACGCGTTTCTAGGACTCTAAACCAACTTTCATGCAACATGAGTGCTTATAACTTCCTCAATGAGCTTTGTACAAGTTTCACGAACTTATGAAACATCTAACAACGCATTTCTAGGACTCTAAACCAAGTTTCATGCAACATGAGAGCTTATAAGTTCCTCAATGAGCTTTGTACAAGTTTGACGAACTTATGAAACATCTAACAACGCGTTTCTAGGACTCTAAACCAAGTTACATGCAACATGAGTTCTTATAAGTTCCTCAATGAGGTTTGTACAAGTTTGACGAACGTATGAAACATCTAACAAATCGTTTCTAAGACTCTACACCAAGTTTCATGCACCATGAGAGCTTATAAGTTCCTCAATGAGCTTTGTACAAGTTTGACGAACGTATGAAACATCTAACAACGCGTTTCTAGGACTCTAAACCAAGTTTCATGCAACATGAGTGCTTATAAGTTCCTCAATGAGCTTTGTACAAGTTTCACGAACTTATGAAACATCTAACAACGCGTTTCTAGGACTCTAAACCATGTTTCATGCAAAATGAGAGCTTATAAGTTCCTCAATGAGCTTTGTACAAGTTTGATGAACGTATGAAACATCTAACAACGCGTTTCTAGGACTCTAAACCAAGTTTCATGCAACATGAGTGCTTATAAGTTCCTCAATGAGCTTTGTACAAGTTTGACGAACTTATGAAACATCTAACAACGCGTTTCTATGACTCTAAACCAAGTTACATGCAACATGAGTTCTTATAAGTTCCTCAATGAGGTTTGTACAAGTTTGACGAACGTATGAAACATCTAACAAATCGTTTCTAAGATTCTACACCAAGTTTCATGCACCATGAGAGCTTATAAGTTCCTCAATGAGCTTTGTACAAGTTTGACGAACGTATGAAACATCTAACAACGCGTTTCTAGGACTCTAAACCAAGTTTCATGCAACATGAGTGCTTATTGTTGAGATTTGGGTGAGTATAGAGCTTAATAGGCTCGGAGATTAGAGAGAATGGAAGAGTTTGAGAGATTAAGAGAGAATAGATGAGTTTGAGAGATTAGGGAGAATCGGATGAGATTTAGGGAGAGAGATTACTATGGTGAAGAAAGAGCCTTAGCTCCCTTAACTTTTATTAATGGCGACCTACAACATATATATATCCAAGGAGATTACAATCTAGCCGTTGAGAGAGAGAGAGAGAGAAAGGAGAAGATAAGGTTTTCTTTGACTTTGGACCATATTTGGTAGTGTGCCGCGTGTGTGACCGGACCGAGATAGTGACGGGTCATGTGCGCATTGGTACATGGACTGGCGCGTGGGCAGGCCGAGAGTGAGCTCAAGCGGCCGTACGGTTTGATGCCAAATTGATTCCCTTTTAGATCCAAGATACCTTCTTGATTCTCCTTTAGCACCAAGATGATATTTGGCGCTTCCTTCTCCTCCTTGATCTCTTATCACAAGACTTCTTTAGTTGTTGACTTCTTTGGATATTTGCATAAGTGCCCAAGCCTCTTAGTATTTCGACCTAATGCCCTTTCGGGTTAACCATTAGTCTCAATACTCCCCCTCAAGCTTAGCCAAATGAAATGGCTAAGATTGGACATTGCTAAACAAACCTCATTAAAACCTTAAACGGGAAAACCACTTGGGATAAAACCGCGTTTAAGGAAAAAGAGTGTAAGTCTCGCAATTAGGGGTCTTCATTGTGAGCTCTTTGAGTTCACCTTTAGCTTGCCTTTCAAGGCTTCTCTTTTGAACTCATACTTGCCGAGACTCCCCCTCAAGTAGATATTGGTCAAGTCTTTTGCCTTTGTCGTACCTCCAATGGGGTCTTTCTCATACTGCACCACCTTGTTGTGCTCTTTACACTTCCATAGTTGTGTTGAATGTATGGCTTCTTCTTGTTTCTCATTCACGGCTTTGATTCTTCAAAAGCTTAGGTGTGAATGGTTTTCTTGTCCGAACACATAGGCTCCTTTACTCCTTCTCCCCCTTTCTTCGTAGTGGCTCTCTTCTTATCATCCAAGTAACTTAGAATGAACACTTCACTTCCGTTTCCTTTGATCCTTTAAAAGTTTCAAAGAGATACAAGGAGTTAGTGAAAGGTTATCTTGATATGAGTAGATAGAAATGCTCACAAGAATCTTAAGTCTATATGCCAATCAATGAATACAATGAGTAATTTTGTCATTTTAAACCTAAGTCCTTTAGCAAATTGCAATTGATTCATTCTAGGCATTGGACAAACAAGAACTAAACTTTTATGGTGCGGCTCTAGTTCTTTTAGACGTGTTAAGCATAAGAGAGAAAGTGTTTAGGGACAGCCTTTTGTTCGTAGTGGATTGATTGATTGATGATCCCTTGTAGAAGATGCACTTGGATTAAGCTCTTTGATCTTCATGAGGTCTTACGGCTTTGTCCTTCGTGCAATTGGTACAAGGTTTGTTGATTTTGGCTCTTGCTCTAGGTAGATGCATTGCCATAAGAATATTGGACTCGGCATGGTTCCTTGATGGATACATGACCGATACTTTGTTGGTTTGGACTTTTGTTCCTTTGGAGAGGTCTTGACCAAATGAGATAGAATGGTTCGGCTTTGTTCTTTGCCATGAACTTGGCCGAATGGTTGGATGATGATGGAGGTAAGGCTTCTTTCATAGAGCTTCCCTTTAGATGTTGGACCGGCTTCCTCTTGTAGATACTTCACCGGTTTGATTTGTGGAATTGATTCGGTCTTGCTTCTTGATGAGGCTTTGACCGTTGATGATGATAGAATGACTTCCTTTCTTCAAGGTCATCATGAGTTTGATCCTCTTTCTTCAAGAGTTTCTTCTTTTGGTGGTAAGATGGATTGGTCTTGCTTCTTTTATAAAGGCTTGACCGAGACTTGATGATGATAAAATGGATCGGCCTTGTTGAGGTTGGCCGAGAGTGAGATGTTTTAACCGAAGAATTGGTGACCTTGTCTTTGCTAGGGACTTTGGTCGAGTGATGAAGGTCTTGTCTTGCCAAGGACTTGACCGATTGATGATGGCCTTTGTCTTTGCTAGAGACTTGACCGAGTGATGTTGAGATTGACTTTGCCCCTCTTCATGACGAAGCTTTAGCCGGATGTGAGCTCCATTTTGATTATGAATAGATGTGTGAGATGTGTGATTTACCACTTTCTTTCCCCCTCATGATCAAGATGGAGTATGTTCATGATCTTGACCTTTCCCGGCTTTGTTCTTCACAAGCTTTAGTGAGAAAGGTTTCTCCTCTTTCTTTTGGATACTTGGCCGTTTCTTCCTTCCCTTTACTTCTCTTTCTTTTCACTCCTTCTAGTCTACTACCAATGCTTAAGGTTCCTCATTGAGGATCTCTTCTTGTCTTTAGACATAGTGATCCTACACCATTACAAAGACAAGTTTGATTTAAGTACAATGGGAACGGCAAGGTGTTGACAACAATTTTAGTTACAAACCATTTAACTATTAACAACAATCACACGAAAGGATACAAAGGAGAGCTTATGCCTTAGTTTGATTAGAATCCCTAAGACAATTAACTAAGCCCGAGTATAGAGATGCATCACAACACAAGTTTAATTTTTAGATTAAGACAATGGTTTGCAAATTTTATATCCATTAAGCCATCAAGGCAAATAATTCAATGAAGCACTAATGATTACTTAAGCAAGTATCTAAAAATACAATTATAGAGAGTAAAGAGTTTAGAATTGGCCCTTTTCCGGTTTGGTTCCTTGAGTTGATGGTCATGTGGGATCATCATTCTACTCATAGAGCGCCCATTAAGGCTAGTCTATGTTGAGTTTGTGACTTTCCCTCATGAATTGCTCTTACATGTTTATCCATTTGTTAGTACCTACACATGTTTTTAACAAAAGGTTAACAATAAGAGTCTTTCAAGTTATGGCACCGTGCCATAAAGACTTTTAAAGAGGATCATGGTCTTAAGTGCATAGAGCGGACCATGATCTTTGAAAAACACAAACCAAGTTTCATTGTAACTTTTAATGCTTTCATAGCGAGTTACTCAACTTAAATCATAGACTTATATGCCAATCGGCGGTCCATGATACCAAACAATAGATCATCATTACACTAGTATCCTATTTAGATAGTAAGTTTATGACTCATTTCCCCATATGTCTAAATTGGATTCACAATGACTATTTTAGATAATCATGGATCTCTATTTTAGACTTATGTTAGCCGAGGGTTATTGGATTCAACAAGATCATGAGTGCTTAAGCATCAAATGATTCTTGGTTCTCTATCCTCTAAGAACAAAAGAGTTTTAGATTCAACAAGATCTTAAGGGCTTATTCACAAGCGGATCTTGGTTCACTACTCCATGTTTACAAAACCGAGACCTTATAGATAAACCAAGGACTTATGAAAGTCTTGTATCTATGATCCCTTTGAAAAACACTAAGTATCTAATCACTTAGACCCATTAAGAGCCAATGATTAGTACTTTTGTATATAAATGTGGATTCATTAACAATGTCTCTGAAACTACCATTCCAAAAGAATATAGTAAGACCTTTGTTAGGATGAATTCAAGGAGGACTCAGATTTGACAATGGGATGTAAGAGAGATAACGAATATAGAGTATTAGCCGAATCCATATTGATCTAAAGATCTTTGGACTCGATGTCTCTAAAGAGATCATTCATTAGTTAGCTAATGAGGCTACTACTAACAACTTTATCTCTCTTTTGTGAATCACAAACCACCATTATCTTATCTTTCATTGTCCAAAAGAGTTTTTGAAATTCGGCCAAGAGCATGTATTGATTTGGAGATTATAATCTCTTCATTGTCAAAGCTTTTAAACATGAAAAACAACAAATACATGCTCATATATGTAAATAAAAGAAGATAATCGGATTCAACAAGTCAATCAAGCTTATGAACGCTAGTTTGAACAAGGTTCACTCTCTTTTAGGCTTCTAAGCAACAAGCTTTGAAAACTTTGTTCATTCACTGTCTTGTTGTCTTGATCATAGCCGAATGTAAAGAAAGAGTCTTTGGATTCATCAAGTTGTTTTGCCTCATAAGAGCGACAACAAGGTTCACTTACCCTTTTAGCTCTCAAGATTCAAGCTTTTAGTTTTGAGATCTTGGTCCTTGCCTAAATAACAACCTAGAGTTTCGGATTTAACATACCTTAGTTCTCATAAGAGATAATAGACATGGTTCCTTACTCTTTTAACTCTCAAGTTCCAAGCTTTATGCTTTTGGAAACTTGGTCATTGTTTAAGCCTAAGTTTAATGACCTTTTGGATTCCTTAAGGTTCTTTTTGAACCCACAAGAGTAAGGAATCCATAGATTTCTATCATAAACCTTCGGCTATCCATAGATTTGGGATTTGGATTCAACAAGTTCCCTTTATCTCATAAGAGTAAAAAGAACTTGGTTCTCTTCCTTGAGATAACTCGGTTTCAACAAAGATCTTAAGTGCTTTCCTTTAAGCGGATCTTGTATAACTGATTATCTTTGAGGATCTATGGATCTAAACTAAAGGAGACTCGGATTCATCATGCTATAAGTACTCATGAGAGTATCATAGACATGGTTCCCTTCTCCTAAGAAGCCGATTTGGATGCAACAAGATTCATAGTCAAATGACTCCTCTTGGTTCCCTTTTCTTAATCGGCCTTCTTCAACTAAAATAAAGTATAGATCTTGAGAATAAAGAGAGATTCATCATGTTCATCATACTCAAAAGAGATGTCTTTGAACAATGGTTCTCATCTTTTGCAAGATTCATCGCCTAAGGCTTGTCTTGTTTCTCAAGATCTATGAAGAACTATGCTAAGCGGAAATAAGAACAAGAGCTTCATGCTGCGATACCATGTTGAGATTTGGGTGAGTATAGAGCTTAATAGGCTCGGAGATTAGAGAGAATGGAAGAGTTTGAGAGATTAAGAGAGAATAGATGAGTTTGAGAGATTAGGGAGAATCGGATGAGATTTAGGGAGAGAGATTAGTATGGTGAAGAAAGAGCCTTAGCTCCCTTAACTTTTATTAATGGCGACCTACAACATATATATATCCAAGGAGATTACAATCTAGCCGTTGAGAGAGAGAGAGAGAGAAAGGAGAATATAAGGTTTTCTTTGACTTTGGACCATATTTGGTAGTGTGCCGCGTGTGTGACCGGACCGAGATAGTGACGGGTCATGTGCGCATTGGTACATGGACTGGCGCGTGGGCAGGCCGAGAGTGAGCTCAAGCAGCCGTACGGTTTGATGCCAAATTGATTCCCTTTTAGATCCAAGATACCTTCTTGATTCTCCTTTAGCACCAAGATGATATTTGGCGCTTCCTTCTCCTCCTTGATCTCTTATCACAAGACTTCTTTAGTTGTTGACTTCTTTGGATATTTGCATAAGTGCCCAAGCCTCTTAGTATTTCGACCTAATGCCCTTTCGGGTTAACCATTAGTCTCAATACTTATAAGTTCCTCAATGAGCTTTGTACAAGTTTGACGAACTTATGAGACATCTAACAACGCGTTTCTATGACTCTAAACCAAGTTACATGCAACATGAGTCCTTATAAGTTCCTCAATGAGGTTTGTACAAGTTTGACGAACGTATGAAACATCTAACAAATCGTTTCTAAGACTCTACACCAAGTTTCATGCACCATGAGAGCTTATAAGTTTCTCAATGAGCTTTGTACAAGTTTGACGAACGTATGAAACATCTAACAACGCGTTTCTAGGACTCTAAACCAAGTTTCATGCAACATGAGTGCTTATAAGTTCCTCAATGAGCTTTGTACAAGTTTCACGAACTTATGAAACATCTAACAACGCGTTTCTAGGACTCTAAACCATGTTTCATGCAAAATGAGAGCTTATAAGTTCCTCAATGAGCTTTGTACAAGTTTGATGAACGTATGAAACATCTAACAACGCGTTTCTAGGACTCTAAACCAAGTTTCATGCAACATGAGTGCTTATAAGTTCCTCAATGAGCTTTGTACAAGTTTCACGAACTTATGAAACATCTAACAACGCGTTTCTAGGACTCTAAACCAAGTTTCATGCAACATGAGAGCTTATAAGTGTTGAGACTTATGTTTATAATGTTGAAGTGGACAAGGCTTTGGATTCATCAGGAAGGCCAAGCCCACTTGGACTCATCAAGAAAACCAAGCCCACTAAAGAGATATGACCGTTGGAGGAGAAGAGAAGCGCTTGGACCATTGGACAATAGGGAGGTCTCTTTTGAAAAAGAGCCGTTGTGATCTCTCCCTCTCTCCCTCTCTTCCTCTTTATATGTATCAGACTTAAGCTTTCCTCTTAATCTCTTCTCATATCTCTTCGAACTCTCTCTAATCTATGAAATAAGAAAGCTTTCCTCTTAATCTCTTCTCATATCTCTTAATTACTCTCTCTAATCTTTGATAATTATCATGGTATCAGAGCATTTATGCTCCTAATCTCTTCATTTCCGCAAAATCTCCTCTTGTTCTTGTTACTCTAGATCTCAAGAACACCAAATCTCTGTTTCTCTCAAAAAAAAAAAATCTCAGTCTTTCTTATAAAGCTTTCACCATTCTTTCTTCATAAAGTCATCTTTTGTATCAATCTTTGAAGATCTACCATGGAAGACAACAAAGAAAGGTCCAAGTTCTTTGTTGCTCCGGTGTCTCTCAAAGGTATAAATTACCTTCTTTGGACAAGAACCATCAAGACTACCTTGTGTAGCCGCGGTCTCTGGAGTCATACCTTGAAGACTCAAACTCCTATAGACGCGGAAAAGGCTAGTGAAGACTCGGTGGTAACCTCCGAAGAAGGAAAATGGTTTCAAGAGGATCAAAAGGTGCTTGGGATTATTCAAAGCTCCTTAGATCCCTCTATCCTTGAGGCCTATTCCTACTGCGAAACGGCAAAGGAACTATGGGACACCTTACAAACGGTGTACGGAAACATCTCTAACTTGAGCCGAGTGTATGAAGTGAAGAAGGATCTCACGGATCTATCCCAAGAAGATACCGAGTTCACTCAACACTTCGGAAAGTTCAGAGCCTTGTGGGCTGAATTAGAGATGCTTAGGCCTAGTACTGTGGATGCCAAGATTCTCAATGAAAGGAAGGAGCAAGACAAGGTGTTTGGTCTCCTTTTGACTCTCAATTCAAGCTACAAAGATCTTATCAAGCATCTCCTCAGATCTGAGACTTTACCATCTTTAGAGGCAGTGTGTTCTCAACTCCAAAGAGAACAAGGATCTCATGAGCTCTTTGGTGGAAAGAAGGAACTAGCCACAGCAAACAAGGCGTTCTTCAAGCCAAGTGAAGATAGGAAGGCTATGATATGCGAACATTGTAAGAAGAAGGGGCACTTGAAGGATAAGTGCTGGATTCTGCATCCACACCTCAAGCCGAACAAATTCAAGGAACCAAAGGTTAATTACTCCCAAGATGAGTCGGCAAATGTGGGAACTTCATAAAGCCAAGGAAAGGATGAAGAAGCCTTAGCTGTAGCCCCATTCAATGATGAGTATGTCAAGAAGTCCGACCTTGAGGCTCTAATTAAGGCCCTTAAAGGGTCCGGTATGGCTTTTCTTATCTCTCTTAATGCTAGAATTGATAGACCGGTAGTAAGTGATAGACCACTAGTGATTGACTCCGGTGCCTCTCACCATATGATTAGTAGTTCAAACCTTATAGAAAATATCAAACCAATGTTAGGGAATGTGGTGGTAGCTAATGGCGGTAAGGTTCCAATTAGAGGTTTAGGTAGGCTCAAATTGTTTGATAAAGAAGTAAATGCTCTCTATATGCCTACTTTTACATCTAATCTCTTATCCGTTAAACGTATATCAACCGATTTGAAATGTAATGTTATTTTCAGTCCTAACAAGGTGATTTTTCAGGATATTGAATCTAAGAAAGTGATTGGTAAGGGAAGCACCAAAGGAGATCTCTATATGCTAGAAGGAAATCCAAGCTCCCATCTATCTTTTGCGTTTAAGTATGTTTTAGTTGAAGCTAATAATGTCATTTGGCATGCTAGGCTAGGACATCCAAACTCTAGAGCTTTAAAATTGTTATTACCAAGTGTTTCTTTTGATAATAGTCTTTGCGAATCTTGTATCCTTGGTAAACATTGTAGAACCGTGTTCCCAAAGTCTAATAATGTTTATGAGTCTTGTTTTGATTTGATCCACTCGGATGTATGGACATCACCATGCATCTCAAGAGAAAATCATAAATACTTTGTTACATTCATATATGAGAAGTCAAAATACACTTGGATTACCTTATTGCCTTCATAAGATAGAGTCCTAGATGCATTTAAAAACTTTCAAACTTATGTTACTAATCACTATGATGCCAAGATCAAGTTTTTCAGGTCGGATAATGGTGGAGAATACATAAGCCATAGTTTTAAGGAACATCTAGCTAAACATGGGATTATCCACCAAACAAGTTGTCCGTATACGCCACAACAAAACGGAGTGGCGGAGAGGAAGAACAGACACTTGATGGTGGCGGCTAGATGAATCATGTTCTACATGAATGTGCCTAAGAGATTCTGGTCGGATGCGGTGATGACGGCATGCTACTTGATCAACCGGACACCGACACAAATCCTCCAAAACTCCTCTCCTTTTCAAGTTTTAAACAAAGCTAAACCGTATCTTACTCACTTGCGTGTTTTTGGTTGTCTTTGCTTTGTCTTACTACCAGGAGAACAAAGGAACAAGCTTGAACCCAAGAGTGTCAAGGCTATGTTCATCGGTTACTCCAATACTCAAAAGGGATACAAGTGTTATGTTCCCGAAACTAGAAGAGTTCTAATATCAAGGGATGTTAAGTTTTTAGAACGAAGAGGCTACTATGAAGAAAAGAATTGGGAGAGTATCAAAGATTTACCCAACTCAACTTCGGATAGAGCCATGGCCCTTAGAAAGCTTATGGAGGACCTTGGTATGAAACTTGGTGAAGAACCAAGGACATAAGATCACACAGAACCCCATCTTGATCATGAGGGGGAGAGAAATGATGATCCAAGTCCAAACTCACCGGATGATCGAGAGCACCAACCGGATGGTCGAGAGCATCAACCGGATGGTCAAGACCACCAACAAGAAAGTGGTCGAGGAATTGAACATCAAGACCATGCTCAAGATGAGCCGGTTGCGCTAAGAAGAAGTACAAGGCTGAGAAAAGATCCATCCAATTGGAAGAATACAAGAGTCTACTTCAACAATCAAGCCGTGGCTCATCCAATTCAAGCCGTTTGCAACATGACTACCTTCCCTCTTGAGCATCAAGTCTTCTTGGTTAAAATTGATTCTCATTGGATACCAAAGACCTATGAGGAGGCAATGGAACACGAGGTCTGGATAGAAGCGGTTAAACAAGAGGACAAGGCTATGGAACTCAATGATACTTGGTATGAGACGGATCTTCCTCAAGGAAAAAGGACCGTGAGCTCAAGATACGTCTTTACAATCAAGTACAAAAGCAACGGAGACATAGAGAGGTACAAGGCAAGATTAGTAGCTAGGGGTTTCACACAAACCTATGGAGAAGATTACCTTGACACTTTTGCTCGGTTGCAAAACTACACACGGTTAGAGTCCTCTTCTCTTTGGCAACTAACTTGGAATGGGATCTATGGCAAATGGATGTCAAGAATGCATTTCTACAATGTGAGCTAGAAGATGAGGTCTACATGACACCACCACCGGGAATTAAAATCACTCCGGGAAAGGTTCTTAGGCTAAAGAAAGCCATCTATGGGCTAAAGCAGTCTCCAAGGGCGTGGTATCACAAACTAAGCAAGACCCTCTTGGAGAAAGGCTTCAAGAAGTCAGAATCTGATCACACTCTATTCACAAGTCAAAGCCAAAGAGGTATAGTAGTCATTCTCGTGTATGTTGATGATATCATCATCACCGGGAATGACAAGGTAGGTATTCAAGATACTAAAACCTATCTTAAAACTATATTTGATATTAAAGACCTTGGTGAATTGAAATATTTTCTAGGCATTGAAGTGTGTAGGTCTAAAGAAGGCCTATTCCTATCTCAACGAAAATATACTCTTGATTTGCTAAAGGAAACAGGGAAACTAGGAGCTAAACCGGCAAAGACCCCTTTGGAGAATAACTACAAAGTTATATGCAAAGGGGAGATTGAGGATAAGCCCTTTAAAGACGTCAAGCAATACCGCCGGCTAGTAGGTAAGCTTATATACTTAACCATTACTCGTCCTGATATATGCTTTGCCGTGAATAAGGTTTCTCAACACATGCAAAGTCCCAAAGTGCATCATTGGTGTTAGATTTCGATAAGATTTAAGTGTGTTTAAGTGTTTGTGTTCTTGAGTTCTATGAAGAACATCAAGAACAAGAGAGAGAGAGTAATGAGAGAGAGAGTTTGATCCGAATTAGTTTCATTAAGATTGGATAACTTTGGAGTTTACAAGAGATAGGATATATATAATCAATAAACAAGTCGCCCAAAATGGCATCAAGAGAATATGCTGAAAACGTCACTATCGGTGTGGTTAGCCGCGCTTCCTTAACTCGGTCCGTGATTGTACGGCCGAGTGTGTTACACGCTCCTTAAGTCACACATGTGACCAAGCTTGTAACGGCTCTTTTGCAACGGCTCCTTGCTTCTAGATCCTTCTCCTTATCTCTCCTTTGGTAACGGTCATATTATTAAGAGAATACTTTGGCCAATGCTTGGTCCACAAGTATGGGCACTTATCTTAATGGACAATGTATCCGGATAAGCGCCTTGGTCTCTTTAATACTCCCCGCAAGCTTAGCCTAGTGGAATGGCTAAGCTTGGAACCCGTATGACCTTGCCTCGTTAAAAACCTTGGTGAGAAAACCACTTGGGATAAAACTCACCTAAGGGAAAAGAGTACAAGACCATACGGTTGGGGACTTAGGCGTTGGGAGCCCGGACGAGTCCAAGTCTTGGTAGAATGGACTCACAAACTTTCAAGCTTGCGGACTTGGTGAAGATGTCCGCAAGTTGGTCTTGGCTCTTCGTGTAGCAAGGGAGAATAGTGCCTTTGACCATTTGCTCTCTAACCTTGTGACAATCCACCTCTATGTGTTTAGTCCTCTCATGGAAGACCGAATTTGTTGCTATGTGGATGGCCACTTGATTATCACAATGCATGGTCATTGGTGCTTCAATCTTGAATCCCAAATCTCCTAATAAGTTCTTGAGCCACATGAGTTCTTGAGTCAACTTCCTCATGGCTCTATACTCGGCTTCGGCGGTTGAGCAAGATACTATCTTTTGCTTCTTTGTCTTCCATGTGACAAGGTTGCCACCAATGAAAGTGCAATAGCCGGTGGTTGACCGTCTACTCTCTAGATCCCCGGCATAGTCCGCGTCACAATATCCAATGACCTCCGTGTTCTTGTTGCAACCCATCCAAATACCCAAACTTGAGGTTCCTTTGAGATAGCCCAAGATCCTCATGATCATGTTCCAATGGTGTTGCTTCGGCTTTTGCATGTGTTGGGAGACTTGGTTCACGGCAAAGCATAGGTCCGGTCTAGTGATCGTCAAGTAGATGAGCTTACCCACTAGCCGTCTATAGAGCATTGGGTCTCGGTACGGTTGATCATCCTCACTACCTTCTTGAATGGTCTTGTAGCCGTCTTCAAGAGGAGTCTTAGCCACCTTTGTACCTATCATATTGACAACACTTAAAAGATCATGGGTGTACTTCCTTTGGGAAAGAAATAGACCTTCTCTAGATCTACACACTTCAATCCCAAGGAAGTACTTAAGAGTACCTAAGTCCTTAATATCAAATTTAGATTTATGGAAAGATTTGGTTTCTTGAATACCTCCCTTGTTGTTTCCGGAGATGATGATGTCGTCTACATACACTAGTACCACTACTATACCTTCTTGGTTTTGTAGGGTAAAGAGGGTATGCTCGGCTTGTGATCTCTTGAATCCTTTTGCCATCAATGTTGAGCTAAGCTTGTGATACCAAGCTCTAGGTGATTGCTTGAGACCGTAGATGGCTTTTCTTAACCGTAGGACTTTCCCGGAGTGATTTCTAGGCCAGGTGGTGGAGTCATGTAGACTTCCTCTTCAAGCTCTCCTTGTAGGAAGGCATTCTTCACATCCATTTGGAAGAGATCCCATGATAGGTTAGTGGCAAGTGATAAGATTACCCGAACCGTGTGGAGTTTTGCAACCGGGGCAAATGTGTCTAGGTAGTCCTCTCCATAAGTTTGAGTAAAGCCTCTTGCTACCAATCTTGCCTTGTGTCTCTCTATCTCTCCATTGCTTAGATATTTGATGGTGAAGACATATCTTGAGCTCACGGCCTTCTTCCCTTTTGGTAGGTTGGTTTCATAGAAAGTTTCATTGTCTTCCATGGCCTTGTTCTCGGCTTCAACCGCTTTAACCCAAACTTCCTCCTTCATTGCCTCTTCATAAGTCCTTGGAATAACTTGTTGATCCATGGAGGTGGTAAAGGCTTGATGTTCCTTTGGAAAGCTTGCAAGAGAACACACGGCTTGAGTTGGATGTGCCTCGGCTTTGTTGTTAAAGTACACCCTAGTGTTGACCCAATTGGATGGATGTCTCTTGACTCTAGTGCTCCTTCTTAGAACCAGCGGCTCTTCTTCTTGGGACACACCTTGGTCATGAACTTCTTGATCATTTTGTTGTTGAGTATTAGTCCCGGTTGAGGCTTGTGGTTCTTCTTGACCATTTGACTCTCCCCCGGACGTAGTTGGTTCTTGAGTACCGGCTAGCTCATTGTTCTCCCCCTCATGATCAAGGTGGGTTTCTTGAGTTGGTTCCTCACTTGTTGTTTCTTCATAGCTATCCATACCAAGATTCCTCATCAAGTTCCTAAGACTTGTAGCTCTATCCGTAACAACTTCGGGTAAGTCTTTGACATTCTCCCAATTGTTTTCCTTGTAGTAGCTTTGTCCTTCTAGAAACTTGACCTCTCTTGATACCAACACCCTTCTTGTTTCGGGTACATAGCATTTATACCCCTTTTGGGTGTTTGAGTAGCCAATGAACATAGCCTTGGTGCTTTTGGCTTCAAGCTTGTTCCTTTGCTCACTAGGTACAAACACATAGCACACACAACCGAACACTCTTAGATGATTGATAAAAGGATTAGTTTTATTCAATACCTTGAATGGAGATTCATTCTTCAAGACTTGTGTTGGTGTGCGGTTGATAAGATAGCATGCCGTGAGAACCCCATCGGACCAAAACCTCTTTGGTATGTTCATGTGGAACATCATGGACCGTGTCACTTCCATTAAGTGTCGGTTCTTCCTTTCGGCTACACCATTTTGTTGTGGTGTGTATGGGCATGTGGTTTGATGGAGGATCCCATGCTTGGCTATGTGTTCTTTGAATGCTCTACTTGTGTATTCTCCACCATTGTCGGACCTAAAAGTCTTAATCTTGACATTATAGTGGTTAGTAACATAGTTTTGAAAATTTTGAAAAGCTTCTAATACCCTATCTTTTGTTTGTAAAAGGGTGACCCAAGTGTATTTAGAGCTTTCATCTATGAATGTGACAAAGTATGAGTGATTATCCCTAGACTTACAAGGTGATGACCATACATCCGAATGCACAAGTTCAAAAGGTTTATATATCATGTTTGATTTTTGAAAAACGGTTCGGCAATGTTTACCTAAGATACATGCTTCACAAGTTTCATGATTAAACTTAACATTAGGCAAAATGGTTTTCAAAGCATTTAAATGAGGATGACCAAGTCTATAATGCCAAATAACATTGTTTACTTCGAATAAAACCGTTTTAAAAGCATGACAAAACAAAGCATTAGAAGTATTAAAGGAGTTTTTCTCTAGGACATAGAGATCGCCTCTTGTGATCCCCTTTCCCACAATCCTTTTACTCTCAATATCCTGAAAAATCACATCATTAGGACCGAAGATAACATTGCAATTTAAGTCACAAGCTATTTGTTTAACGGATAGAAGATTAGATGTGAAACTAGGCATGTAAAGGGCCTTAGATTCTCTATCAAATAGTTTAAGGTTCCCTAATCCTTCTATAGGTATTTTACTCCCATTTGCAATGATTACATTCCCTAGAGCCGGTTCTATGTCACTAATCAAGTCTAGGTTACTAATCATGTGATGAGAAGCACCGGAATCAATGACAATAGGTTTACTAAGATCTTTACCGAGGATGTTAGCACTAAGGGAGTAAAAGGGAGTTTTACCAATACCGGAGCCTTTTAAAGCCTTGAGAAGAGCATCGAGATCGGATCTCCTCACAAAGTCATCCTTGAAAGGAACAATGGCCGAGCTCTCTTCTTCCTTGTTGCTCCGGTTTGACCCACTTGTACTCGGACTGCTCATGGTGTCATCGTTGGAGAAATGCGCCTTGGCGTCCTTGAACTTGGCCGGCTTGAGATGAGGGTGAAGACTCCAGCACTTGTCCTTGGTATGTCCCTTCTTCTTGCAGTGGTCACAGAGCAAGGACCTCCTTTCTTCATAGGTTCTTGAAGAGGGTTTGAATTCTACCTTGTTGGCCGAGACCAACTCCTTCTTGCTATCAAAAAGATCTATGGACCCTTGTTCCCTTTGCAATTGAGAGCACACTTCTTCAAGGTTTGGTAAGATGTCCGAGCGTAGAAGATGCTTGATGATGTCCTTGTAGCTACCGTTGAGGGTGAGGAGCAAGCCAAAGACTTTGTCTTGTTCACTTCGTTCGTTTAAGACTCTAGGTTCCACGGTGCTTGGTCGGAGCATCTCTAGCTCGGCCCATAGTGATCTAAACCTCCCAAAATGTTTGGTGAACTCGGTGTCTTCTTGATTAAGGTCATTGATTGCCTTCTTGACTTCATACACCCGGCTTAGATTGGAGACGTTGCCATAGACGGTTTGTAGGGTATCCCACAATTCCTTAGCGCTTTCACAATATGAATAGGCTTCTAGGATGGAGGATTCAAGGGATCCTTGGATGATTCCAAGGACCTTTTGGTCTAGTTGAAACCACTTCTCATCATCGTTGGTAAGCTTATTGTTAAACTCGATAGGAGCTTCTTGCCGTGTGATAATGTGATTCCAATAACCACGACCACAAAGGGCTATCTTCATGGTTCTAGCCCATAGAAGATAGTTTATGCCTTTAAGAGTAATCGGGCAGAGATTCTTCTTTTGTTCTTTGTCTTCCATTGGTTTTGAAATTTCTTGGTTTGAAAGTTCAGATCTAGAAAAGACGAAGACGAGGAATCGTTACCGAGAGTCGTTACCGAGGATGCCCGGTAAAGAGAATGCTCGGTGTCGAGAAATTTTGTAACCGAGAAAAAATTGTAGCCGGGCGCCGAAAAATCCCGGGCGCCGAAAAATCCCGAGCGCCGAGAACTTTGGCCGAGAGAGTTTTGTAGCGGAAGCGAGAACGGTTCAAGAGCTTAGATGCTCTGATACCATGTTAGATTTCGATAAGATTTAAGTGTGTTTAAGTGTTTGTGTTCTTGAGTTCTATGAAGAACATCAAGAACAAGAGAGAGAGAGTAATGAGAGAGAGAGTTTGATCCGAATTAGTTTCATTAAGATTGGATAACTTTGGAGTTTACAAGAGATAGGATATATATAATCAATAAACAAGTCGCCCAAAATGGCATCAAGAGAATATGCTGAAAACGTCACTATCGGTGTGGTTAGCCGCGCTTCCTTAACTCGGTCCGTGATTGTACGGCCGAGTGTGTTACACGCTCCTTAAGTCACACATGTGACCAAGCTTGTAACGGCTCTTTTGCAACGGCTCCTTGTTTCTAGATCCTTCTCCTTATCTCTCCTTTGGTAACGGTCATATTATTAAGAGAATACTTTGGCCAATGCTTGGTCCACAAGTATGGGCACTTATCTTAATGGACAATGTATCCGGATAAGCGCCTTGGTCTCTTTAATAATTGGAACATGGTGGATAGAATCCTCAAGTATCTCAAGGGAGCACCGGGACAAGGCATATGGATGGGCTGCAACAAGAGCACGGAGCTTGTGGGATATTGTGATGCCGACTATGCCGGTGACCAAGGGGATAGAAGATCAACAACATGCTATTGCACCTTCCTAGGGGGTAACCTTGTGACATGGAAGAGCAAGAAGCAGAAAGTTGTCTCACTATCTAGTACTGAGTCAGAATACCGAGCTATGAGAAAGCTGACCCAAGAGATCATGTGGCTGAGAGCTCTTCTCAAAGACTTGGGAATAGAATCAAAGGATCCGGTCACCATGCATGCCGACAATCAATCCGCAATCAACCTTGCCTCAAATTCTGTTTTCCATGAAAGAACCAAGCATGTAGAAGTGGACTGCCATAAAGTTAGAGAACAAATGGTGAAAGGAGTGATACTACCATGTTTCACCGAAAGCTCTAACCAATTGGCAGACATCTTCACCAAGGCAGCTAGTACTAAGGTTTGTGAGTTCATCCATCCTAAACTTGGACTCACAAATGCCATTAGGTGCTAAAGTCCCCTAACCAAGTGTTTAGTACTCTTTTCCCTCAAAGTGGTTTTATCCCAAAGAGGTTTTCCCTTTGAGGTTTTTAACGAGGCTAGACATAAGGTTCCAAGCTTAGCCATTGCATCCGGCTAAGCTTGAGGGGGAGTGTTGAGACTTATGTCTATAATGTTGAAGTGGACAAGGCTTTGGATTCATCAAGAAGGCCAAGCCCACTTGGACTCATCAAGAAAACCAAGCCCACTAAAGAGATATGACCGTTGGAGGAGAAGAGAAGCGCTTGGACCATTGGACAATAGGGAGGTCTCTTTTGAAAAAAGAGCCGTTGTGATCTCTCCCTCTCTTCCTCTTTATATGTATCTCCTTCTCCATTGTAGAAACTTAAGCTCTTGAAGCTCTAATCTATGAAATAAGAAAGCTTTCCTCTTAATCTCTTCTCATATCTCTTAATTACTCTCTCTAATCTTTGATAATTATCAATAAGTTCCTCAATGAGCTTTGTACAAGTTTGACGAACGTATGAAACATCTAACAACGCGTTTCTAGGACTCTAAACCAAGTTTCATGCAACATGAGTGCTTATAAGTATCTCAATGAGCTTTGTATAAGTTTCACGAACTTATGAAACATCTAACAACGCATTTCTAGGACTCTAAATCAAGTTTCATGCAACATGAGAGCTTATAAGTTCCTCAATGAGCTTTGTACAAGTTTTACGAACGTATGAAACATCTAACAACGCGTTTCTAGGACTCTAAACCAAGTTTCATGCAACATGAGTGCTTATAAGTTCCTCAATGAGCTTTGTACAAGTTTCACGAACTTATGAAACATCTAACAACGCGTTTCTAGGACTCTAAACCAAGTTACATGCAACATGAGTTCTTATAAGTTCCTCAATGAGCTTTGTACAAGTTTGACGAATGTGTGAAACATCTAACAACGCGTTTATAGGACTCTAAACCAAGTTTCATGCAACATGAGTGTTTATAAGTGTCTCAATGAGCTTTGTACAAGATTGACGAACTTATGAAACATCTAACAACGCATTTCTAGGACTCTATACCAAGTTTCATGCAACATGAGTGCTTATAAGTATCTCAATGAGCTTTGTATAAGTTTGACGAACTTATGAAACATCTAAGAACTCGTTTCTAGGACTCTAAACAGAGTTTCATGCAACATGAGAGCTTATAAGTTCCTCAATGAGCTTTGTACAAGTTTGACGAACGTATGAATCATCTAACAACGTGTTTTTAGGACTCTAAACCAAGTTTAATGCAACATGAGGGCTTATAAGTTCCTCAATGAGCTTTATACAAGTTTGACGAATTTATGAAACATCTAACAACGCGTTTCTAGGACTCTAAACCAACTTTCATGCAACATGAGTGCTTATAACTTCCTCAATGAGCTTTGTACAAGTTTCACGAACTTATGAAACATCTAACAACGCGTTTCTAGGACTCTAAACCAAGTTTCATGCAACATGAGAGCTTATAAGTTCCTCAATGAGCTTTGTACAAGTTTGACGAACTTATGAAACATCTAACAACGCGTTTCTAGGACTCTAAACCAAGTTACATGCAACATGAGTTCTTATAAGTTCCTCAATGAGCTTTGCACAAGTTTGACGAACGTATGAAACATCTAACAAATCGTTTCTAGGACTCTAAACCAAGTTTAATGCAACATGAGACCTTATAAGTTCCTCAATGAGCTTTATACAAGTTTGACGAATTTATGAAACATCTAACAACGCGTTTCTAGGACTCTAAACCAAGTTTCATGCAACATGAGAGCTTATAAGTTCCTCAATGAGCTTTGTACAAGTTTGACGAACTTATGAAACATCTAACAACGCGTTTCTAGGACTCTAAACCAAGTTACATGCAACATGAGTTCTTATAAGTTCCTCAATGAGCTTTGCACAAGTTTGACGAACGTATGAAACATCTAACAAATCGTTTCTAAGACTCTACACCAAGTTTCATGCACCATGAGAGCTTATAAGTTCCTCAATGAGCTTTGTACAAGTTTCACGAACTTATGAACCATCTAACAACGCGTTTCTAGGACTCTAAACCATGTTTCATGCATAATGAAAGCTTATAAGTTCCTCAAAGAGTTTTGTAAAAGTTTGATGAACGTATGAAACATCTAACAACGCGTTTCTAGGACTCTAAACCAAGTTACATGCAACATGAGTTCTTATAAGTTCCTCAATGAGCTTTATACAAGTTTGACGAACTTATGAAACATCTAACAACGCGTTTCTAGGACTCTAAACCAACTTTCATGCAACATGAGTGCTTATAACTTCCTCAATGAGCTTTGTACAAGTTTCACGAACTTATGAAACATCTAACAACGCGTTTCTAGGACTCTAAACCAAGTTTCATGCAACATGAGAGCTTATAAGTTCCTCAATGAGCTTTGTACAAGTTTGACGAACGTATGAAACATCTAACAACGCGTTTCTAGGACTCTAAACCAAGTTTCATGCAACATGTGTGCTTATAAGTTCCTCAATGAGCTTTGTACAAGTTTCACGAACTTATAAAACATCTAACAACGCGTTTCTAGGACTCTAAACCATGTTTCATGCAAAATGAGAGCTTATAAGTTCCTCAATGAGCTTTGTACAAGTTTGATGAACGTATGAAACATCTAACAATGCGTTTCTAGGACTCTAAACCAAGTTTCATGCAACATGAGTGCTTATAAGTTCCTCAATGAGCTTTGTACAAGTTTCACGAACTTATGAAACATCTAACAACTCGTTTCTAGGACTCTAAACCAAGTTTCATGCAACATGAGAGCTTATAAGTTCCTCAATGAGCTTTGTACAAGTTTGACGAACGTATGAAACATCTAACAACGCGTTTCTAGGACTCTAAACCAAGTTTCATGCAACATGAGTGCTTATAAGTATCTCAATGAGCTTTGTATAAGTTTCACGAACTTATGAAACATCTAACAACGCATTTCTAGGACTCTAAAGCAAGTTTCATGCAACATGAGAGCTTATAAGTTCCTCAATGAGCTTTGTACAAGTTTGACGAACGTATGAAACATCTAACAACACGTTTCTAGGACTCTAAACCAAGTTTCATGCAACATGAGTGCTTATAAGTTCCTCAATGAACTTTGTACAAGTTTCACGAACTTATGAAACATCTAACAACGCGTTTCTAGGACTCTAAACCAAGTTACATGCAACATGAGTTCTTATAAGTTCCTCAATGAGCTTTGTACAAGTTTGACGATCGTATGAACCATCTAACAACGCGTTTCTAGGACTCTAAACCATGTTTCATGCAAAATGAGAGCTTATAAGTTCCTCAATGAGTTTTTTACAAGTTTGATGAACGTATGAAACATCTAACAACGCGTTTCTAGGACTCTAAACCAAGTTACATGCAACATGAGTTCTTATAAGTTCCTCAATGAGCTTTATACAAGTTTGACGAACTTATGAAACATCTAACAACGCGTTTCTAGGACTCTAAACCAACTTTCATGCAACATGAGTGCTTATAACTTCCTCAATGAGCTTTGTACAAGTTTCACGAACTTATGAAACATCTAACAACGCGTTTCTAGGACTCTAAACCAAGTTTCATGCAACATGAGAGCTTATAAGTTCCTCAATGAGCTTTGTAAAAGTTTGACGAACTTATGAAACATCTAACAACGCGTTTCTAGGACTCTAAACCAAGTTACATGCAACATGAGTTCTTATAAGTATTAAGACTAATGATAACCTACAAGGGCATTAGATCAAAATACATCAAAGAAGGGAAAAGAATAGTTGAGGCGTGTAGTCGACTACATCATAATGTAGTGAATACATATAGTCGACTACATCACAATGTAGTTGAGTCATGTAGTCGACTAATGTAGTTGAGTCATATAGTCGACTACATCGCCAGACTAAAGAGCCGTTAGAGCTATGGACCAATGGACAAAGGAGTGTCCATTTTGAATTCTAGCCGTTGGAGGCTTTCCTTGTTGCGTTTTTCTTTATATATACTCTTGATAATCTCTTGTAAAACCTTAAGGAGGTGATTCCTCTCTTCATAATCTAAAAAAAATTCTCCTCATACTTTCTCTAATCTAAATTAAACACTCAAGATCCGAATTAGTGTAATTCGGATCTTAATCTCTCTTAATCTCCCTTAATATCTCAAGGACCAAGCTCATCACTTTGCTCCTATTCTCCTCACTGAAACTATCTTCACATACTCCAAAATCCAACATGGTATCAGAGCAAAGCTCTTGAGACCCATAGGTAAGTTGCTTCCGCCATTCTCCCCTCTTTTATTTGCTTATAGACACAAGGATCTAGAGGAGAAGAAGAATGGCCAAGATCCGCTTGTTAAAAGCATTAAAGGTCTTGGTGAATCAATTCTCCTCTTAGGAAGTGAACCATGATCTCTTTGTCTCTTAATGAGTAAAGAGACATGTTGAATCCAAGTTCCTTTCAAGAACAATTCAATCAAAACCGAATCATAGTGAGCATAAATCAATGGATTTAGCTACATGATGTTTTTGGTTGAGTTGTTCTTAAAGATCCTTGTTAGGCCGAAAGTTAGTGGATGAGAACCATTGTTTCCTCACTCTTATGAGTTTAAAAGGAACCTTGATGAATCCAAAATCCATCTAACTTAGGCATTAGGCAATGACCAAGTATTCAAAGCATAAAGATTGAAACTTGTGAGCTAAAGAGTGAGAGAACCATGCTCATTGATTCTTTAAGAACAATGCCTTGTTGAATCCGAAACTCTATGCTTTTCTTAAGATACAAAGATAAAAGGATGAGATCCATGATTCGCCATGAGCGATAACGTGTTGTATCCAAATCCGAAGGTAATTACTTCATCTTTGTAAGGCCGAAAGCAAGAGGATGAGAACCATGGTCTCCCCACTCTTATGAGTCCAAGGGAACCTTGATGAATCCAAATCCGACTATGCTAAGGCATTAAGCAATGAACAAGAACCTCAAAGCTCAAAGCTTGAGACTTGTGAGCTAAAGGTATGTGAACCTTTCTTGTGTATCTTATGAGAATACAAGATAGTTGAATCCATAACCTCCTGTTTATTTTGAAAGTTCATGAGCATGTAATTTCAAATGTTTTAGTATGTGCTCATGTGTGTCCGAATTTAAATCTTCAAGACTCAGATGTCATATAGTCATGTGACATAGTCGATTACATGTACCAACTACATTAGTCGACTATACATCTAAGTCTTGTTTCTTGTTTAAGTCTTAAATCACTAATCTTGTTTAGTAAAGTGGTTTAAGTCCTTGAAAGATCTAGGATAAAAGGTCCACTTATGTCTTTGTCTAAGACGAAGTCACTAGTCCTTGTTTGGTGAAGTGATTTGAATCTTGGTGAAAGACTAAGTGATTTTAAAACCTTGGTTAATCCCAAAAGATCTTCGGTTTAATCAAAAGAGTAGGAACCAAAGACCCGCTTGTGACTAAGCAATTAAGGTCTTATGGAATCCAAAACTCTCTTAGAGGGAAGAGAACCAAGCCTCCATAAGTGTTGATAAAACACCGAGAGCTTGATGAATCCTTCATAACCTCGGCTAACATGAATCCAAAAGAGAATCCATGACCACTTAAAAGTTGATACTTTGAGAGGTCATGATGAATCCATTTTTGGACTTATGGAGAAATGATTCACTACATTAACATCTATATAAGGTGAAGATGGAATGATGATCTATGTTTGTTGTCATAAACCGCCTATGTGCATTTAAGTTTATGATACAAGATGAGTAACTAAGCTATGAAAGCTATCAAGTTACAATGAATCTTGTTTGTGTGTTTTAAGACCATGGTCCGCCATTGTGCACTAAAGACCATGGTCCCTTGTTGCTAAACTTGAATCTATGTGTAGGTAAAGAAGCAAACAAGAGAATGTCTCATAAAGAGAAGTCATGAATCCAATCTTAGACTAACTAACCATTGAGGTGCTCTAAAAGGATAAATGACTTCTCCCAATGACCATCTTCCCAAAGGAAAACCATAAAAAAGCCATTTCTAAACTCTTTACTCTCTTTATTTGTATTGTTGAATATTATGCAAATGATCTTCATTCCTCATTATATATATATGCCTTAGGTCATTTGTCAAAATTATTTGTCAATTTCAAAACTATAAGACCGAAACTTGAACTTGTTAGGGTGCATACTATTCTCGGGTTTAATCAAAAGACATAGGGAACATCTTGAACTATTGTCTTAAACTCTCCCTTGCATTCTTGCTTGTACTTGTGAATGGTTAATCAATAGTTTGTAAATTGTTAAAGGTTATTATCTTGTGCCGGTTAGTCATGAAACTCAAATCAATTTTTGTCTTTGGTATGATGTAGGATCATCATGTCTAAGGATTGAAAGAGCTCATCATGAAAACCCCTAAGCATAAAGAAGTAACAAAGAAGTGCTAAAGAGAAAAGAAGTAAAGAGAAGAATGAAAGAAGCCATGAATGGTGTCCAAAGGAAAAGATGAGAAACCTTTCTCATGAAGCTTGTGAAGAACAAAGCCGAGAAAGGGAAATAGTTCATGCCTTCCATCTTAATCATGAAGGGGGGGAGAAGAAGTGTTAAATCCCACAACTCTTCATGATCAAATAGAAGCCACTCACCGCTACCACCAAACTTAGGCAAAGCATCTCAACCAAGAATGCAAAAGCCTCCTCAATTCATCATCACTCGGCCAAACTCGTCAAAGGGAAAGGTCAAACCATCTACCACCAAATCATCTACCACCAAACTTAGGCAAAGCATCTCAACCATGAATGCAAAAGCCTCCTCATTCACTCTCGGCCAAATCTTCTACAAGAGCAAGCCGATCCATCTTATCATCAACATTTGGTCAAGATCTAGCAAGTCAAAGACCTCCACTCAACCACCAACTAACTCGGCCGAAGTATCAAGAAGGACTAAGCCGCCACTACCACCAATCCGGCTAAGTATTGACTAAAGTACCAAGAAGGACGAAGTCAATACAAAGCTCTCACTCTCGGCTAAAGTACCAAGAAGGACGAAGCCTCCACAATCAACCAATCCATCTCGGCTTAAGTACCAACAAGATACAAGGCCAAAGTCTCATTGAAGCAAAGAAGAACCGCAACTAGCTAAAGACACTTGAAGGAAGATCATAACTTGCTCAAGGAGTCTAAGAGCCTTCATCAATCACTCGGTCAAGCCTCTACAAAGAAGCAAGACAAATCCGTCCATACCATCAACACTAGGCTCGGTCAAGTTCCTAGCAACGACAAAACCGAGCCATCCATGTTCTAGAAAGAGACCGATAATCAACCATGATCAATCGGCTCTCACCTTTCTCGGCCTAGCAACTATCAAGTGCAAAGCCAAATACTTGTTACTCGGCCTAAGCATCTACCAAGAGCTAAGACAAAAGACTCCAAACCAACCTTGTTCCAATTGCACAAAGGACAAAGCCGCAAGACCTCATGAAGAAGTCAAAAGGCTCAAGCCAAATGCAACTACAAGGGATCATCAATCTAGCATACCTCTACAAACTAAAGGCTGTCCCTAAAACCCTCTCTTTAACATACTTAATAAGAATCATTAGACTAGAACTAAACCTCATTATCTTGTTTAAGTCTATGGTCAATCACTTGCTAAAAGGAATTACTTAAATCAATGTTCTAAATTGACTTTAGATTAAAGCCTATCCTTTATATTGTTGAGACTAATGGTAACCCATAAGGGCATTAGGTCAAAACATATGAAGAGAACAAGGGCGTGGAGTATCGACCAAAGATGTACCGTGTAAAAGAGACCAAGGCATTGCCCGGACAAGTATTGTCCACCAAGGCAATGGCCTAGCATGTGACCCAAGTAGAAGTCCCATGCTCTCTTGTTACCATTGCATAGAAGACAAAGGAGGAGTCGTTGGAGAGTCGATTGAGAGTCGTTGGAGAGTCGATTGAGAGTCGATTGAGAGTCGTTGGAGAGTCGTTGAAGAGTCGTTGGAGAAAAGAGCCGTTAGCGCTTGGAGACCACGCGGCCGTACAAGCGCCGGCTATGGACCATTGGACAATAGAGAGGCCTCTTTTTGAAATAGAGCCGTTGGGCTCTCTCTCTCTCACTCTATATTTGTATCTCCTTCTCCATTGTTGTAACTTAAGCTCTTGGAGCTCTAATCTATGAAAAAAGGAGGTATATCCTCTCTTCCACATTAATACAAAACAAATTCTCTTCATACTCTCTCTAATCTCTCTTAAACACTCAAGATCCGAATTAGTGTAATTCGGATCTTAATCTCTCTTAATCTTCCTTAATCTCTAAAGGACCAAGCTCATCACTTTGCTCCTAATCTCCATAACCGAAACTCTTACTCTCTATACTCAAAATCCAACATGGTATCAGAGCAAAGCTCTTGAGACCCATAGGTAAGTCGCTTCCGCCATTCTCCTTTCTTATTTCTTGCTTATAAACACAAAGATCTAGAGGAGGAAAAGAATGACCAAGATCCGAGTGGTTAAAACCCTTAAGATCTTGGTGAATCAATGCTCCTCTTAGGAAGAGAACCATGATTCTTTTTCTCTTTATGAGTGAAGATACATGTTGAATCCAAGTTCCTTTCAAGAACAATCCAATCAAAACCGAATCATAGTGAGCATAGATTGAAAAATCTAGCTATATGATGTTTTTTTTTGGTTGAGTTGTTCTTTAAGATCTTTGTTTAGGCCGAAAGTTGTGGATGAGAACCATTGTTTCCTCACTCTTATGAGTTTAAAAGGAACCTTGATGAATCCAAAATCCATCTAACTTAGGCATTAGGCAATGACCAAGTATTCAAAGCATAAAGCTTGAAACTTGTGAGCTAAAGAGTGAGAGAACCATGCTCATTGATTCTTTAAGAACAATGTCTTGTTGAATCCGAAACTCTATGCTTTTCTTAAGATACAAAGATAAAAGGATGAGATCCATGATTCGCCATGAGCGATAAGTGTTGTATCCGAATCCAAAGGTAATTACTTCATCTTTGTAAGGCCGAAAGCAAAGAGGATGAGAACCATGGATTCCCCACTCTTATGAGTCCAAAGGGAACCATGTTGAATCCAAATCGGACTTTGCTTAGGCATTTTTTTAGACTATGAACAAGTATTCAAGACCAAAGCTTGAACCTTGCGAGTCAAAAGTTTGTGAACCTTGTGTGCTCACTCTTAGGAGTCCAAAGCCACTTGATGAATCCAAAACTTTTTCCTTTTATGCTTCAAACAAGATCTTTGGAAAGTGAACCATGATCCGCTTAACTCTTAAGTGAGTAAAGGACATGTTGAATCCAACTTCCTTGGTAAGAACAAGACAATCAAAACACAATCATTGTTAGCATAAATCAACAAGGTCTAGCTACATGATAGTTTTGGTTGTATTGTTCTTTAAGGTCATTGTCTAACCCAAAACTAATGGATGAGAACCATGGCTTCTAAATGAACCTTGATGAATCCAATACCATGAAAGTTTCGGTTAAAAGCATGTCCGAATTTCAAAATTTATGATACAAGGTCTAGGATACAAGGTCCACTTATGTCTTTGTCTAAGACCAAATCACTAGTCCTTGTTTGGTGAAGTGGTTTGAATCTTGGTAAAAGACTAAGTGAACTTAAAACCTTGGTTAATCCAAAAGATCTTCGGTTTAACAAAGGGTAAGGAACCAAGATCCGCTTGTGTTAAAGCATATAAGGCCTTTGTGTATCCGATACTCTCTTAGAGGAAGAGAACCGAGTTTCATTAAGTGTTTAAATCACAAATTGAACTCGTTGAATCCATATCATCCTCGGTTAACATAAGTCTAAAAGGATATCCATGATTATCTAAAAAGTGATACTTTTGAAAGTCATGGTGAATCCAACTTAGACATATGGGGAAATGATTCATAACATTTATATCTAAATAAGATACTAGTGTAATGATGATCTATGTTGTCATAAACCGCCTATGTGCACTTAAGTTTATAATACAAGATGAGTAACTAAGCTATGAAAGCTATCAAGTTACAATGAATCTTGTTGGTGTGTTTTTAAGATCATGGTCCGCCGTTGTGCACTAAAGACCATGGTCCCTTGTTGCTAACTTGAATCTATGTGTAGGTAAAAGAAGCAAACAAGAGAATTCTCATTGAGATAGTCCAATGACCATCTACTCAAGGAACTATAAAAGGCCATTTCTAAACTCTTTACTCTCTATAATTATATATAGTTAGATATTGGCTTAAGTAATCATTAGTGCTTCATTGAATCATTGGCTTGATTGCTTAGCTAAGAATGGATATAGAATTTGCAAATTATGAAAACTAGACTTGAACTTGACTTGTGATAAGGTGCTTTTTATACTCGGGTTTAGGTACATGACTTAGGGAATATATTGAACTAAGTCTTAAACCCTCTTTGCATTCTTACCTTGTGCTTGTGATTGTTGTTAAGTAATTTGTAAATTTGAAAATGTTGCTAATTACATGCCGGTTATCATGATACTTAAAATCAAATTTTGTCTTTGTTATGGTGTAGGATCACCGTTACTAAAAGACCAAAGAGATTATCAATGAGAAACCCCTAAGCATGAAGAGGCAACTAAGAGGTGTAAAAGAAAAGAGAAGTTAAAGAAGAATAGAAGGCCAAAGGAAGGTTTCCAAAGAGAAGATGAGAACCCTTTCTCACCAAGCTTGTGAAGAACAAAGCCGAGAAAGGAGGAAAGTTCATAGACTTCCATCTTAATCATGAAGGGGGAGAAGAAGTAATCATCCACATCTCATCATGATCAAATGGAAGTCAATCCACCTAATCTTCGGTCAAGTCCCTAGCAAAGACAAAGACCATCACTTGACCAAAGTCCCTAGGAAAGACAAGGTCACCATTCTCGGCCAAGTATCAAGAAGAACAAGCCGAGTCAATCCAACCATTCTCGGCCAAGTATCAAGAAGAACAAGCCGAGTCAATCCACCTAATCTTCGGTAAAGTCCCTAGCAAAGACAAGGTCACCATTCTCCGGTTAAAGCATCTTCCAAGGCGCCAAACCAATTCACTCTCGGTCTAAAGCCTCCTAGCAAAAGGAAAAGGCCGATCCATCTTATCATCATCTTTTGGTCAAGATCTAGCAAGTCAAAGACCTCCATTCAACCACCAACAAACCCGGCCAAAGTATCAAGAAGGACTAAGCCGCCACTTCCACCAATCCGGCTAAGTATTGACTAAAGTACCAAGAAGGACGAAGTCAATACAAAGCTCTCACTCTCGGCTAAAGTACCAAGAAGGACTAAGCCGCCACTTCCACCAATCCGGCTAAGTATTGACTAAAGTACCAAGAAGGACGAAGTCAATACAAAGCTCTCACTCTCGGCTAAAGTACCAAGAAGGACGAAGCCTCCACAACCAATCCATTTCGGCTTAAGTACCAACAAGATACAAGGCCAAAGTCTCATTGAAGCAAAGAAGAACCGCAACTAGCTAAGACACTTGAAGGAAGATCATAACTTGCTCAAGGAGTCTAAGAGCCTTCATCAATCACTCGGTCAAGCTTCTACAAAGAAGCAAGACAAACCCGTCCATACCATCAACACTAGGCTCGGTCAAGTTCCTAGCAACGACAAAACCAAGCCATCCATGTTCTAGAAAGAGACCGATAATCAACCATGATCAATCGGCTCTCACCATTCTCAACCTAGCAACTATCAAGTGCAAAGCCAAATACTTGTTACTCGGCCTAAGCATCTACCAAGAGCTAAGCCAAAAGACTCCAAACCAACCTTGTTCCAATTGCACAAAGGATAAAGCCGCAAGACCTCACGAAGAAGTCAAAGAGCTCAAGCCAAATGCAACTACAAGGGATCATCAATCTATCATACCCCTACAAACCAAAGGCTGTCCCTTAACCTTACTCTCTTTATTATGATTAGTATTCTCATAAGAACTAGAGCCGCATCACATAATCTTGCTTAGTTCTTGATGAATCTAATCATTGCCCTTGTTAAAAGTTGTTTAGTCTATTAGGCCTAAATAAAATCACTTGAAATTTGTTAAAGAATTTAGGTTTAAATAACAAAATTACTCATTGGTTTATTAGTTGCATCTAGACTTAAGCTTCTTATGTGCATTTCTATCTAAGCGTATCAAGTTAATCCTTTCACTAAGCTTTACACCTTTCTTGAATCCTTTGAAGGTTAAAAGAAGTGAGAGCCAAGTGATCATTCTCGGTTGCTTGAATGACAAGAAGAATGCCATCAAGGAGAAATCAAGAGAAGAAAGGAGGAAGCCATGAGTGTTTGGTCAAATCCATCCACACCCAAGCTTGTGAAGAACAAAGCCGTGGATAGGAAGCAAATCAAAGTCTCACACCAAAGTTTGTGAAGAACAAACCGTGAAGACCAAATCAAGTATCCAAAGAACCCTCATTGAAGAACAAGGCAAAGTCAAGAAGATCAAACCGGTTCTATCTTAAGGGGGAGTTTCGGCCAAGTCAAGAAGATAAAGGCCAAGATTAAGAAGACCCCTATTGCAAAGACTTACACTCTTTTTCCCTTAAACGTGGTTTTATCCCAAGTGGTTTTCCCGTTTAAAGGTTTTAATGAGGTTTGTCTAAGCGATGTCCAATCTTAGCCATTTCATTAGGCTAAGCTTGAGGGGGAGTGTTGAGACTAATGGTAACCCATAAGGGCATTAGGTCAAAACATATGAAGAGAACAAGGGCGTGGAGTATCGACCAAAGGTGTACCGTGTAAAAGAGACCAAGGCATTGCCCGGACAAGTATTGTCCACCAAGGCAATGGCCTAGCATGTGACCCAAGTAGAAGTCCCATGCTCTCTTGTTACCATTGCATAGAAGACAAAGGAGGAGTCGTTGGAGAGTCGATTGAGAGTCGTTGGAGAGTCGATTGAGAGTCGATTGAGAGTCGTTGGAGAGTCGTTGAAGAGTCGTTGGAGAAAAGAGCCGTTAGCGCTTGGAGACCACGCGGCCGTACAAGCGCCGGCTATGGACCATTGGACAATAGAGAGGCCTCTTTTTGAAATAGAGCCGTTGGGCTCTCTCTCTCTCACTCTATATTTGTATCTCCTTCTCCATTGTTGTAACTTAAGCTCTTGGAGCTCTAATCTATGAAAGAAGGAGGTATATCCTCTCTTCCACATTAATACAAAACAAATTCTCTTCATACTCTCTCTAATCTCTCTTAAACACTCAAGATCCGAATTAGTGTAATTCGGATCTTAATCTCTCTTAATCTTCCTTAATCTCTAAAGGACCAAGCTCATCACTTTGCTCCTAATCTCCATAACCGAAACTCTTACTCTCTATACTCAAAATCCAACATATATATCCAATTGTCTTTACTAAGTCTAAATTTCCTTGGATCTTTGAAGGTTCAAAGGAGTGATAGACCAAAGGCAAGAAGGAAGTCTCAAAGAAGAAACAAAGAGAAGGAAAGGGAGTCATCATGTTCGGCTCAAGTCTCACATTGAAGCTTGTGAAGAACAAGCCGTGAAGACCAAGTCAGAGAAATGAAGACCAAGAAGGTCTCATGTCAACAAGGGAGAAGCGTCACTTCCCAAATCAAAGAACGCATCCAAGATCCTAACAACAAGCCGAGAAGATCAAAGAAGCTTGTTGAAAGGAGATCATAGAACCCTTTAAGAAGAAACGGCAAAGTCAAGAAGATCAAACCGGTTCTATCTTAAGGGGAGTTTCGGCCAAGTCAAGAAGATCAAGGCCAAGATTAAGAAGACCCCTATTGCAAAGACTTACACTTTTTCCCTTAGTAATGCTTTTATCCCAAGTGGTTTTGCTTACTAAGGGTTTTAATGAGGTTTGTTTAGCAATGTCCAATCTTAGCCATTTCATTGGGCTAAGCTTGAGGGGGAGTATTAAGACTAATGATAACCTACAAAGGCATTAGATCAAAATACATCAAAGAAGGGAAAAGAATAGTTGAGGCGTGTAGTCGACTACATCATAATGTAGTGAATACATATAGTCGACTACATCACAATGTAGTTGAGTCATGTAGTCGACTAATGTAGTTGAGTCATATAGTCGACTACATCGCCAGACTAAAGAGCCGTTGGAGGCTTTCCTTGTTGCGTTTTTCTTTATATATACTCTTGATAATCTCTTGTAAAACCTTAAGGAGGTGATTCCTCTCTTCATAATCTAAAACCAATTCTCCTCATACTTTCTCTAATCTAAATTAAACACTCAAGATCCGAATTAGTGTAATTCGGATCTTAATCTCTCTTAATCTCCCTTAATCTCTCAAGGACCAAGCTCACCACTTTGCTCCTATTCTCCTCACTGAAACTATCTTTACATACTCCAAAATCCAACAATAAGTTCCTCAATGAGGTTTGTACAAGTTTGACGAACGTATGAAACATCTAACAAATCGTTTCTAAGACTCTACACCAAGTTTCATGCACCATGAGAGCTTATAAGTTCCTCAATGAGCTTTGTACAAGTTTGACGAACGTATGAAACATCTAACAACGCGTTTCTAGGACTCTAAACCAAGTTTCATGCAACATGAGTGCTTATAAGTATCTCAATGAGCTTTGTATAAGTTTGACGAACTTATGAAACATCTAACAACTCGTTTCTAGGACTCTAAACCAAGTTTCATGCAACATGAGAGCTTATAAGTTCCTCAATGAGCTTTGTACAAGTTTGACGAACGTATGAAATATCTAACAACGTGTTTTTAGGACTCTAAACCAAGTTTAATGCAACAAATATAGCGTATAAGTGCCTCAATGAGCTTTTTACAAGTTTGACGAACTTATGAAACATCTAACAACGCGTTTCTAGGACTCTAAACCAAGTTTCATGCAACATGAGTGCTTATAAGTTCCTCAATGAGCTTTGTACAAGTTTCACAAACTTATGAAACATCTAACAACGCGTTTCTAGGACTCTAAACCAAGTTACATGCAACATGAGTTCTTATAAGTTCCTCAATGAGCTTTGTACAAGTTTGACGAACGTATGAAACATCTAACAACGCGTTTCTAGGACTCTAAACCAAGTTTCATGCAACATGAGTGCTTATAAGTATCTCAATAAGCTTTGTATAAGTTTCACGAACTTATGAAACATCTAACAACGCGTTTCTAGGACTCTAAACCAAGTTTCATGCAACATGAGTGCTTATAAGTTCCTCAATGAGCTTTATACAAGTTTCACGAACTTATGAAACATCTAACAACGCGTTTCTAAGACTCTAAACCAAGTTACATGCAACATGAGTTCTTATAAATTCCTCAATGAGCTTTGTACAAGTTTGACGAACATATGAAACATCTAACAACGCGTTTCTAGGACTCTAAACCAAGTTTCATGCAACATGAGTGTTTATAAGTGTCTCAATGAGCTTTGTACAAGATTGACGAACTTATGAAACATCTAACAACGCGTTTCTAGAACTCTAAACCAAATTTCATTCAACATGAGTGCTTATAAGTATATCAATGAGCTTTGTATAAGTTTGACGAACTTATGAAACATCTAACAACTCGTTTCTAGGACTCTAAACCAAGTTTCATGCAACATGAGAGCTTATAAGTTCCTCAATGAGCTTTGTACAAGTTTGACGATCGTATGAAACATCTACCAACGTGTTTATAGGACTCTAAACCAAGTTTAATGCAACATGAGAGCTTATAAGTTCCTCAATGAGCTTTATACAAGTTTGACGAACTTATGAAACATCTAACAACGCGTTTCTAAGACTCTAAATCAAGTTTCATGCAACATGAGAGCTTATAAGTTCCTCAATGAGCTTTGTACAAGTTTGACGAACGTATGAAACATCTAACAACGCGTTTCTAGGACTCTAAATCAAGTTTCATGCAACATGAGTGCTTATAAGTTCCTCAATGAGCTTTGTACAAGTTTCACGAACTTATGAAACATCTAACAACGCGTTTCTAGGACTCTAAACCAAGTTACATGCTACATGAGTTCTTATAAGTTCCTCAATGAGCTTTGTACAAGTTTGACAAACGTATGAAACATCTAACAACGCGTTTCTAGGACTCTAAACCAAGTTTCATGCAACGTGAGTGCTTATAAGTATCTCAATGAGCTTTGTATAAGTTTCACGAACTTATGAAACATCTAACAACTCGTTTCTAGGACTCTAAACCAAGTTTCATGCAACATGAGAGATTATAAGTTCCTCAATGAGCTTTGTACAAGTTTGACGAACGTATGAAACATCTAACAACGCGTTTCTAGGTATCTAAACAAAGTTTCATGCAACATGAGTACTTATAAGTTCCTCAATGAGCTTTGTACAAGTTTCACAAACTTATGAAACATCTAACAACGCGTTTCTAGGACTCTAAACCAAGTTTCATGCAAGATGAGTGCTTATAAGTTCGTCAATGAGCTTTGTACAAGTTTGACAAACGTATGAAACATTTAACAACGCGTTTCTAAAACTCTAAACCAAGTTTCATGCAAGATGAGTGCTTATAAGTTCCTCAATGAACTTTGTACAAGTTTGACGAACGTATGAAACATCTAACAATACGTTTCTAGGACTCTAAACCAAGTTTCATGCAACATGAGAGCTTATAAGTTCCTCAATGAGCTTTGTACAAGTTTGACGAACGTATGAAACATCTAACAACGCGTTTCTAGGACTCTAAACCAAATTCCATGCAACATGAGTGCTTATAAGTTCCTCAATGAGCTTTGTACAAGTTTGATGAACTTATGAAACATCTAACAACGTGTTTCTAGGACTCTAAACTAAGTTTCATGCAACATGAGTGCTTATAAGTATCTCAATGATCTTTGTATAAGTTTCACAAACTTATGAAACATCTAACAACGCGTTTCTAGGACTCTAAATCAAGTTTTATGCAACATGAGAGCTTATAAGTTCCTCAATGAGCTTTGTACAAGTTTGACGAACGTATGAAACATCTAACAACGCGTTTCTAGGACTCTAAACCAAGTTTCATGCAACATGAGTGCTTATAAGTTCCTCAATGAGCTTTGTACAAGTATGACGAACGTATGAAACATCTAACAACGCGTTTATAGGACTCTAAACCAAGTTTCATGCAACATGAGTGTTTATAAGTGTCTCAATGAGCTTTGTACAAGATTGACGAACTTATGAAACATCTAACAACGCGTTTCTAGGACTCTAAACCAAGTTTCATGCAACATGAGTGCTTATAAGTATCTCAATGAGCTTTGTATAAGTTTGACGAACTTATGAAACATCTAACAACTCGTTTCTAGGACTCTAAACCAAGTTTCATGCAACATGAGAGCTTATAAGTTCCTCAATGAGCTTTGTACAAGTTTGACGAACGTATGAAACATCTAATAACGTGTTTTTAGGACTCTAAACCAAGTTTAATGCAACATTAGAGCTTATAAGTTCCTCAATGAGCTTTATACAAGTTTGACGAACTTATGAAACATCTAACAACGCGTTTCTAGGACTCTAAACCAAGTTTCATGCAACATGAGTGCTTATAAGTATTGAAGTGGCTATACCAAGGTAGTTAATTCATATAGTTGACTACATCACAATGTAGTTGAGTCATGTAGTCAACTATATCTCAAGGCTGTTAATACATATATTCGACTACATCAGAATGTAGTTGATCCATATAGTCGACTATATCTGAAGACTAAAGAGCTGTTAGAGCTATGGACCGAAGGACAAAGGAGTGGTCCCTTTTTGAAATCTAGCCGTTGGGGATTTCTTCCAATAGGCTTATTTTTGATATATGTAATCTCCTTGTGTACTTTGAGTTTAATTAACTTTGTGAAATGGATATCTTTTAATCTCTCTTACTCTCTCTCTTGTTCTTGTGTTCTTCATGAACTCAAGAACACAATCTTCATAAACACACACTAAACTAGCTTAATCTCCTCTTAAAATCAACATGGTATCAGAGCAATAAGCTCTTGAACCGTTTCGCTTCCGCCAAATCTCTTTTAATCTCTTTTAATCTCTTTTTCATTCTTGTTCTTATCCTAGTCTCAATCTCAATCTCATTTCACTTCACAAAGATTTAATCTTGTTCAGTCTCAAATCCACTCTCGGCAACACTCAACACTCGATTCATTCGGCAAAGTTTGAATCTTGTTTAAAGGTTTGAACTTTATCTTTCTCCAAGACAATAAAGGTTCAAGCTTTAAGTTCAATCTCAAATCTCTACCATGGAAGACAAAGAAGCCAAAATCAACAACTCCAAGCTTCTTTGTCCGGTTACTTTGAAGGGTATAAACTACCTACTTTGGGCAAGGACGGTAAGAACCGCGCTTGGTGGCCGAGGACTATGGAAGCATATCCTCAAGAAGCCACTTGCCTTAACCGATTCAAGCTTTGAAGAAGAGGACGAAGTGGTGTCCGAGGAAGCCAAGAGGTTCCAAGAAGATGAAAAGGTCCTTGGAATCCTTCAAGGGTCACTCGATCCCACCATCCTAGAAGCCTATTCCTATTGTGAAAGCTCTAAAGAGCTTTGGGATACTCTCCAAACCGTCTATGGCAATGTCTCCAACCTTAGCCGGGTCTATGAAGTCAAGAAGGCCATAAATGACCTTAACCAAGAGGATACCGAGTTCACCAAACACTTTGGGAGGTTTAGGTCTCTTTGGGCTGAACTAGAGATGCTTCGGCCGAGCTCCATTGATCCAAAAGTTCTTAATGAAAGAAGAGAGCAAGACAAGGTCTTTGGCTTACTTCTCACCCTTAATGGAAGCTACAAGGATGTCATCAAGCATCTACTAAGGTCGGATACTCTACCAAACCTTGATGATGTGTGTGCTCAACTCCAAAGGGAACAAGGGTCCATTGATCTTTTTGATAGCAAGAAGGAGCTAGTAACCGCCAACAAGGTTACCTTCAAGCCCTCTACCAAGACGTATGAAGAAAGGAGATCATGGACATGTGACCATTGCAAGAAGAAAGGCCACCTCAAGGACAAGTGTTGGAACTTACATCCACACCTCAAGCCGGCCAAGTTCAAAGACGCCAAGGCACATTTCATCAACGATGAGACCACAAGCATTCCGAGCACAAGTGGATCAAACCGAGGAAAGGATGAAGAGTCCACGGCCATTGTACCTTACGCCGACGAGTTTGTAAGGAAATCCGATCTTGAGGCACTCATCAAAGCCCTTAAGGGTTCCGGTATGGATTTCTTTTACTCCCTTAGTGCTCAAATATATGACAAAGAACCTAGTAAGCCTATTATAATCGATTCGGGAGCTTCTCATCACATGATTAGCAACTTAGACTTGATTAGTAATGTTAAACCGGCTTTAGGTAATGTCATTATTGCAAATGGGAGTAAAATTCCTATAGAAGGCTTAGGGAACCTTAAGTTGTTTGATAGAGATTCCCAAGCTCTTTATATACCAAGTTTTACCTCTAATCTTATATCCGTTAAACGCATTGCTTGTGACTTGAATTGCCATGTTATCTTTGGGCCTAATGAAGTTATTTTTCAGGATATTAAGAGCAAAGAGGTCATTGGAAAGGGGATCACAAGAGGCAATCTTTATGTTCTTGAAGAGAATGACTCTAGTTCTTTATTTTGTCATGCCTTTAAATCAGTTTTAACCGAAACAAACAATGTTATTTGGCATTTTAGACTTGGTCATCCTCATTTGAATGCTTTAAAAACCCTTTTACCAAATGTTTCTTTTGATCATCAAACTTGTGAGGCTTGCATTTTAGGCAAGCATTGCCGAACCGTTTTCTCAAAATCAACTATGTGTTACAAACCTTTTGAATTAATCCACTCGGATGTTTGGTCCTCACCTTGTAAATCTAGGGATAATCATGCTTATTTTGTCACATTCATAGATGAAAGCTCTAAGTATACTTGGGTAACTCTTTTACAATCTAAGGATAGGGTGCTAGAAGCTTTTAAGAACTTTCAAAACTATGTGACTAACCAATATAACACCAAGATCAAGATTTTTAGGTCGGACAATGGTGGGGAATATACTAGCCGAGCATTCAAAGAGCACATAGCCAACCATGGGATCATCCATCAAACTACTTGCCCATATACACCTCAACAAAATGGTGTAGCCGAGAGGAAGAATATACATCTCATGGAGGTCACGCGGTCAATGATGTTCCATATGAACATCCCAAAACGGTTTTGGTCAGATGGGGTCTTAACCGCAACTTATCTAATCAACCGAACCCCACTCAAATCTTAAACAAACAATCTCCTTATGAAGTTTTAAATAAAAGTAAGCCTTTTATTAATCATCTAAGAGTTTTTGGTTGTGTTTGCTATGTGTTTCTGCCTAGTGAGCAAAGGAACAAGCTTGAAGCCAAGAGCATCAAAGCTATGTTTATAGGCTATTCAAACACCCAAAAAGGATACAAATGCTATGTACCCGAGACAAGAAGGGTTTTAGTATCAAGAGATGTGAAGTTTCTAGAGGGCAAAAGCTTCTATGAAGACAAGAACTGGGAAAGTGTCAAGGTGATATGATCTTGCCTAGCTTGTCATTCGATGAGGAGGATCATATAGCTGAGCTTGTACCCGAGGAAAGGATCACAAGGATCAAAGCCAAAGAGATGGACAAAAGAAGCTCACATTGTGATATGATCGAGGCACTGGATACCGAACACCAAGGCGCTCGACCACTAGACATCGACATCGATCACCAAGGCGTTCGACCACTAGACATCGACATCGATCACCAAGGCGTTCGACCACTAGACATCGACATCGATCACCAAGGCGTTCGACCACTCGACACCGATCACGCACCAAACACCGAGAAGCACATAGGAGTGGTTACCCGAGCAATGGCCAAGAAGCTAGCAGATGACGTTCAAGCATTGATCGTGGAGGAACTTGGAAGAGCTAGGAGCTTCTTTAACATCTTAATCATGGCCTAGAAAGAATACCAAGGTAATGAAACTAAGTGACTAAGTGTTTCGACTCGGTACTCTTTCCCTTTGCATAGGTTTGTCCCATTGGGTTTACTATGCAAGGGTTTTAACGAGGCCGAGAAGAGCACTACGTCGGTTACCTAGTTACATTATCTTGAAGAGTGTATTAAGTGAGGCACTTCACACTACTCGCTGTTTTATCCGCACGCCTCGTTGTTTCTTGTTTTCCTTTAAATGTTGCGCTGTTTGCATATTTCCTTTTTTTGCTATGTTGGCGATTTCCTTTTTGGAACAATTTCCTTTTTGCGTGAAGCCCTAAAGAGGAAGCGACTTGTGCTTCTCTTTATAAGCTCCACGCCACCCTCCCCTTCTTCCTTAGTCAAGAATTTTTATACAAACACTTTAGAGTTTTCGACTCACTCCGATTCAGAGATTGAATCCGGCTTATCACACGATTCAGAGATTGAATCTGAAACTAATACAAGCTCATCGCTTTCGTTAGTTTCTTCTATCCATCAAACAGATCCATCACAATCTGTTTGAGTCGTTCCTCACCATCCTCACGCTTCCACAATCACCATAACCACTTTGTTCTTGTGTTACTATACCGCCGCCACTCTCGCCATCATTCACCTCATCATCTATCCATCAAGCAAGCTGCCATCACTTGTTTGAGACGTCCACAATCCTTATAATACCTTCACCATCATCCTCTGCCCCTGCTCGTTGTCTAATCCACCTTCATTAGCTCTCTATTCCATCCACACGCCCCAGCTCTTCATTCAGCCTAGTCCAGGGATCGATCCCGCGGCTAAGATCGTGTCATGTGGTATCAGAGCCAACTCTGAACCAAGGCTGAGTTATTTCTATCCCTTTCTCATCTATTAAACTCTGTTTTCATCAAGAATTGAATCTTTACTTGCTTAAGATTGATAGATCTGATTGAGAATTTGTTAGTCACGCATATAGAATTTTGTGTTGCATCTATTTGCTAGCTAACGATTGATTTAAGTTTTGTTTTTTTGAATTATGTGTTCTTCGTGTGACGGCTGCGAGTTAGGGTGCTAGATTTACACAAAACCCTAGTTCAATTTCCTTTTTTCATTCTGTTTATCGATTTCCTTTTTTTGCATTCTGTTTAGCGATTTCCTTTTTCGATGGTTTTGTTCTGTTTTTAATCGCTTCTTGTGCTACTCTTGTTGATCCAAGACCATTGCTTGCTTGTTAAATCCATTTTTGTGCTTATATCATTGTCTGCTCGTTGAATCACTTGATTGTTAGATTAAAAACTTGCTGAAAACGTTTTAAAGCCTTGATCATCACCTTTTGTTTTGACAAAGAACTTAACCTTAACTTGTCTTGTTTTGCTCTTTACTTGCCTTATCACCTTGTGAACTACTTACTGCGAGTTGTTTGTGTGTGAGTCAGGTACTATGAAGGACTCTCAAGGAAGTCATAGGCAGCGAAGAATGTATCGCTATGAAGAACTACATAGGAGTACTCCACCGTTTCACGGAAGCGAAGATCCTGATGAGTATGTCGATTGGGAGATTGGAATGAACTACGCCTCTAAGTGCAATTGCTTCACCGAAGATGAGCTACAAAGAGCCGTTGTTTCAAGTTTTCGTGACGATGCTCTTACTTGGTGGGAAAAGACTAAGTGGAGTCGATGGCCTAAGCAACCAATCACCTCATGGACAGAACTCAAAGCCCTCATGAGAAGAAGATATGCTCCACACCTCACTCGAAGGCCAACCACTAGATCAACACATAAGCCTAAAGAGAAATATCCTCGAGCTAAGTCTTTTAATTTTTCAACTTCCAAAGAAACAAGACCATATGAATATCATGAGGAAAGAAAAATTAATGAACCCGAACGAATTAACAAGAGAAAGAACTCACAACATATGCTAGAAGAAGATATTAGAAGAATTGTTAATAATGTCTTTGATAAAGCTTTTGAGAATTTCAATTCTAGTATAATGCACTTGTCTTTTCCAAGTCCTTCTCTTGCAGATCAGGATCAAAAGGTTCGACAAGAAGACGTGGTGCAAGATAATGATAAAGTGGTGTACAAGCAAGGCGATAATTCATTAGTGCATGATGAGTGTAATATGATTAAAGAACAAGAAGAGAATCAAGAGCTTGTACGATCTGGTTTCAACCAAGGGGAGTCACTTCTTTCTCTTTATTTTAAATCTGATCTTAAAAATGATTTTGATAGCTCCATGGCGTTTTTAAAGCACTTGTCTTGTGTCAAGAGTCTTGAGAAACTTTCAGATGCTAAGGAGATGATCACAACCGAAGAAGAAGCTTCAACAAATCCTATGGTGATCTATGAGCAAAATCTACATATTGAAGCCGATGATGCCGTACTCTTAACTCCAAAAGGATCCCTTACAGCCATGTTAAACCTCCAGAAGAGTGCAGACTTGATCAGAACAGAGTCTCCAACTCAAAGCAACAACTACGTGCCAAGTCCAGAAATTGACAGATTGATAGGCGCGGCTTCTGAAGCTCAAAAGAGGACCAATATCAGCTACTGGGGTAAAAAGGAGATGTCTACCATATTCTACACTCAAAGAGGAATCTTTCAAGCTATATCTCGTCCACATACCATTTTGGAGTCGACCACAATCGACGTTCAAAGTCCAGCTACTTGCAGCTTGCTATTTCTGAAGTTGAGGACGGGTGGACCACTTCAAACCTTCATATGGCGACCTGGAGCTGTCCTACCTCACAAACCTCACCATTCAGGAGGTTACAAACATGTCCAGGAACCCCTGGACCGTATCAAAATGCTGATCTCAAGTCATTTCCATCAACAGCCACACACGTCGACACTTATCAAGGAGCCACCAAACCAAATGTCTAGTAAGTATGGCGATTCCTTTCATGCAACTGAGTTCAAGGACAGAGAGTTTAGCCACTCTACAGACCAGCTATGTATGGATCAAGGTCCAGAAGAGACAAAGTCCAAGAGCACCAGCCTCATGAACCAAATGGGTGAGATCGAGAAAACTTATTCTTATAGTAATTTTCGAAAACGTTTTGTGTATAAAGAAACTCTTTTGAGTTTCTCTAATCTTCCACCGGTGTCTCCGAGTGAGTTTTATTCTGTGTTGCAGCAGCAAGAGAAAGAGTTCACCAAAGACAAAGAGCTACCAAACACTCAAGATGTCTCATACCTCAACCGAACCAAACCCAAGGAGACTAATGAGCTTGTCAACCGCGCTGAATATGAATGCTTCCCTCATCTTGAAGTACGACCAGAGATTGACAAAGAAAGTTCTAGGAGTGTCCACTTCTATGAGGTCTTCCCTCATTCCATTCAGTCTAAGACAGGTAAGGACAATGGTGTGCCCAACACATTGTCAAAGAGGTACTTCCTACTCTTTAACATTAGCACCAAGACTATTAACTCTGAGATTTATAAGGAACTATATTCTGGTGGTAATGAGTTTGGTAAATCATACAAAGCTTGTGGAAAGTTTGTTAGTAATCACTACCTTAGGAGAGATTTCTACTTGTTTCACAATAACTTGTGTTTGTCTAGTTTTGTTGCTTGTGAGCCATTGTTTAGGGCAGCACATGGAGGAGAGATTGTAGTCCATATCTATAGCGTCACAGCACTCAAGAAGATGGTTTATCACTATTACTTGCCTCACAAGAAGAAGGACAATGAGGAAGAGACTATGCCAAAGCCGAGACTTAGGAGGAGCATGACATATCTATTGGATCTTCAAGCTCAGGAGAAGCTTAAGGCGTCAAGACCAGCATCTGCACCACCTTGGATCATCAAATCCAGCCCTTCCCGCATCAACATCAAGCCACAACCCGCTGGATCATCCATATTCCTAAACCGAACACCTTTGAATGCCTATAATGATTATTACCTTATCTTCGGTTTAAACTATTGGTGTTTGTTTCAGGACTTCATTTGGGAACCCGAAGACGTCTTTAGTATCATCTATGACACGAAAATGGCTGAAGAGAAGATCAATGAAAATGCTTATCGAATCAACCTACAAGGGAAGTATCTAAATTCTAATGATTAAAATGTTTCTAACTTGTTCCCTTGTATTGCGATTCAGATTTGAGGACAAATCCTTTTCAAGAGGGAGGGGATGATATGATCTTGCCTAGCTTGTCATTCGATGAGGAGGATCATATAGCTGAGCTTGTACCCGAGGAAAGGATCACAAGGATCAAAGCCAAAGAGATGGACAAAAGAAGCTCACATTGTGATATGATCGAGGCACTGGATACCGAACACCAAGGCGCTCGACCACTAGACATCGACATCGATCACCAAGGCGTTCGACCACTAGACATCGACATCGATCACCAAGGTGTTCGACCACTAGACATCGACATCGATCACCAAGGCGTTCGACCACTCGACACCGATCACGCACCAAACACCGAGAAGCACATAGGAGTGGTTACCCGAGCAATGGCCAAGAAGCTAGCAGATGACGTTCAAGCATTGATCGTGGAGGAACTTGGAAGAGCTAGGAGCTTCTTTAACATCTTAATCATGGCCTAGAAAGAATACCAAGGTAATGAAACTAAGTGACTAAGTGTTTCGACTCGGTACATCTTAATCATGGCCTAGAAAGAATACCAAGGTAATGAAACTAAGTGACTAGGTTTGTCCCATTGGGTTTACTATGCAAGGGTTTTAACGAGGCCGAGAAGAGCACTACGTCGGTTACCTAGTTACATTATCTTGAAGAGTGTATTAAGTGAGGCACTTCACACTACTCGCTGTTTTATCCGCACGCCTCGTTGTTTCTTTTTTTCCTTTAAATGTTGCGCTGTTTGCATATTTCCTTTTTTTGCTATGTTGGCGATTTCCTTTTTGGAACAATTTCCTTTTTGCGTGAAGCCCTAAAGAGGAAGCGACTTGTGCTTCTCTTTATAAGCTCCACGTCACCCTCCCCTTCTTCCTTAGTCAAGAATTTTTATACAAACACTTTAGAGTTTTCGACTCACTCCGATTCAGAGATTGAATCCGGCTTATCACACGATTCAGAGATTGAATCTGAAACTAATACAAGCTCATCGCTTTCGTTAGTTTCTTCTATCCATCAAACAGATCCATCACAATCTGTTTGAGTCGTTCCTCACCATCCTCACGCTTCCACAATCACCATAACTACTCTGTTCTTGTGTTACTATACCGCCGCCACTCTCGCCATCATTCACCTCATCATCTATCCATCAAGCAAGCTGCCATCACTTGTTTGAGACGTCCACCATCCTTATAATACCTTCACCATCATCCTCTGCCCCTGCTCGTTGTCTAATCCACCTTCATTAGCTCTCTATTCCATCCACACGCCCCAGCTCTTCATTCAGCCTAGTCCAAGGATCGATCCCGCGGCTAAGATCGTGTCACAAGGACTTACCCGAGAATGTCATGGATAGAGCAACAAGCCTAAGGAACCTAATGAAGAACCTTGGTATAAGTGTTGAAGAGGAACCAACTCAACAATCCACCCATCTTGATCATGCGGGGGAGAGTAGCAATGAGTAAGCCGGTTCCGAACCTCAAGAGTCTAATGGGTCCGGGGGAGAATCAAATGTTCAAAACGAACATCAAGCTTCACCCGAGACTCATGGGTCCGGGGGAGAATCAAATGTTCAAAAAGAACATCAAGCGTCACCCGAGACTCATGTTCAAGAAGACCAAAGTCATGCTCAACAAGAAGTTCATGACCAAGATGTGCCTCAACCACAAGAAGAACCGCCGGTTCTAAGGAGAAGTGCAAGGGTAAAGAAGCATCCATCCAATTGGGTGAACACAAGAGTTTACTACAATAGTAAGGCGGTTGCTCATCCCACACAAGCTATATGCTCTCTAGCAAGGATTCCCGAGGAACACCAAGCCTTCACAACATCATTGGATCAACAAGTGATACCAAGAACATATGAAGAGGCAATGAAACAAAAGGTATGGTGTGATGCGGTGAAGGCCGAGAATAAGGCTATGGATGATAATGAGACATACTATGAAGCCGACTTACCACAAGGAAAGAGAGCGGTTAGCTCAAGATACATCTTCACTATCAAGTACCATAGCAATGGGGAGATAGAAAGACACAAGGCAAGGTTAGTGGCAAGAGGGTTCACCCAAACATATGGAGAAGACTACTTGGATACTTTTGCTCCGGTTGCAAAGCTTCATACCGCAAGAGTCATCCTTTCTTTAGCCACAAACCTCTCATGGTACTTGTTCCAAATGGATGTGAAGAATGCTTTCCTTCAAGGAGAGCTTGAGGAGGAAGTATACATGACACCTCCACCCGGATTAGAAGAGTCCATTACACCCGGAAAGGTTCTAAGACTAAGGAAGGCTATCTATGGGCTTAAGCAATAACCAAGAGCTTGGTACCACAAGCTTAGCTCAACATTGATGGAAAAGGGCTTCAAAATATCTCAATCCGAACACACCCTCTTTACTCGGCAAAGCCAAGAAGGTATAGTGGTTATCCTCGTCTACGTGGATGATATTATCATCTCCGGGGATAACAAGGTAGGTGTTCAAGAAGCTAAAAACTCAAATACTTTCTTGGGATTGAGATTTGTAGGTCCGAAGAGGGTCTCTTTCTTTCTCAAAGAAAATATACTCATGACCTTCTAAGTAATGTGGGTATGCTAGGTACTAAGGCGGCTAAGACACCTCTTGAAGATGGATACAAGGTCATTGAAGAAGGCGGAGAGGAGGACCAACCTTACAAAGATCCAAAGTTCTATAGAAAGATGGTTGGGAAACTCATCTACCTAACTATCACTAGACCGGATCTATGCTTCGCCGTGAATCAAGTAGCCCAACATATGCAAGCGCCAAAGCAACACCATTGGAGCATGCTTGAGAGAATCTTGAGATATCTCAAAGGAACTTGTGACTTGGGAATTTGGATGGGTTGCAACAAGAACACCGAGGTAGTTGGGTATTGTGACGCGGATTATGTCGGGGATCTAAAGGATAGAAGATCAATAACCGGCTAGTGTACTTTCATTGGAGGCAATCTTGTCACATGGAAGACAAAGAAGCAAAAGATAGTGTCTTGTTCAACCGTCGAAGCCGAATATCGAGCAATGAGGAAACTTACTCAAGAACTTATGTGGTTAAAGAACTTACTTCAAGACTTGGGTATTGAGATCAAATCGCCAATGACCATGCATTGTGGCAACGAAGCCGCGATTCATATAGCCTCTAACTCGGTCTTTCATGAGAGAACTAAGCACATCGAGATCGATTTTCACAAGGTTAGAGAGCAAATGATCAAAGGCACCATTCTACCGTGTTACACCAAGAGCCAAGACCAACTCGCGGACATCTTCACCAAATCCGCAAGCTTGAAAGTGTGTGAGTAAATTCTACCAATACTTGGACTCACGAAGGCTCCTAAGGCCTAAGTTTCTAACCGCATATCTTTGTACTCTTTTTCCTTAGGTGAGTTTTGTCCCATTGGGTTTTCTCACCAAGGTTTTAATGAGGCAAGGGTATGCAGGTTCCAAGCTTAGCCATTGCATTAGGCTAAGCTTGCGGGGGAGTATTGAAGTGGCTATATCAAGGTAGTTAATTCATATAGTTGACTACATCACAATGTAGTTGAGTCATGTAGTCAACTATATCTCAAGGCTGTTAATACATATAGTCGACTACATCAGAATGTAGTTGATCCATATAGTAGACTATATCTGAATACTAAAGAGCCGTTAGAGCTATGGACCAAAGGACAAAGGAGTGGTCCCTTTTGAAATCTAGCCGTTGGGGATTTCTTCCAATAGGCTTATTTTTGATATATGTAATCTCCTTGTGTACTTTGAGTTTAATTAACTTTGTGAAATGGATATCTTTTAATCTCTCTTACTCTCTCTCTTGTTCTTGTGTTCTTCATGAACTCAAGAACACAATCTTCATAAACACACACTAAACTAGCTTAATCTCCTCTTAAAATCAACAATAAGTTCCTCAATGAGCTTTGTACAAGTTTCACGAACTTATGAAACATCTAACAACGCGTTTCTAGGACTCTAAACCAAGTTACATGTAACATGAGTTCTTATAAGTTCCTCAATGAGCTTTGTACAAGTTTGACGAACGTATGAAACATCTAACAACGCGTTTCTAGGACTCTAAACCAAGTTTCATGCAACATGAGTGCTTATAAGTATCTCAATGAGCTTTGTATAAGTTTCACGAACTTATGAAACATCTAACAACGCGTTTCTAGGACTCTAAATCAAGTTTCATGCAACATGAGAGCTTATAAGTTCCTCAATGAGCTTTGTACAAGTTTGACGAACGTATGAAACATCTAACAACGCGTTTCTAGGACTCTAAACCAAATTTCATGCAACATGAGAGCTTATAAGTTCCTCAATGAGCTTTGTACAAGTTTGACGAACGTATGAAATTAACATCTAACAACGCGTTTCTAGGACTCTAAACCAAGTTTCATGCAAGATGAGTGCTTATAAGTTCCTCAATGAGCTTTGTACAAGTTTGACAAACGTATGAAACATCTAACAACGCGTTTATAGTTCCTCAATGAGCTTATGAAACATCTAACAACGCGTTTCTAGGACTCTAAATCAAGTTTCATGCAACATGAGAGCTTATAAGTTCCTCAATGAGCTTTGTACAAGTTTGACGAACGTATGAAACATCTAACAACGTGTTTCTAGGACTCTAAACCAAGTCTCATGCAACATGAGTGCTTATAAGTTCCTCAATGAGCTTTGTACAAGTTTGGCGAACGTATGAAACATCTAACAACGCGTTTATAGGACTCTAAACCAAGTTTCATGCAACATGAGTGTTTATAAGTGTCTCAATGAGCTTTGTACAAGATTGACGAACTTATGAAACATCTAACAACACGTTTCTAGGACTCTAAACCAAGTTTCATGCAACATGAGGTCTTATAAGTATCTCAATGAGCTTTGTATAAGTTTGACGAACTTATAAAACATCTAACAACTCGTTTCTAGGACTCTAAACCAAGTTTCATGCAACATGAGAGCTTATAAGTTCCTCAATGAGATTTGTACAAGTTTGACGAACGTATGAAACATCTAACAACGTGTTTTTAGGACTCTAAACCAAGTTTAATGCAACATTAAAGCTTATAAGTTCCTCAATGAGCTTTATACAAGTTTGACGAACTTATGAAACATCTAACAACGCGTTTCTAGGACTCTAAACAAAGTTTCATGCAACATGAGTGGTTATAAGTTCCTCAATGAGCTTTGTACAAGTTTCACGAACTTATGAAACATCTAACAACGCGTTTCTAGGACTCTAAACCAAGTTACATGTACCATGAGTTCTTATAAGTTCCTCAATGAGCTTTGTACAAGTTTGACGAACGTATGAAACATCTAACAACGCGTTTCTAGGACTCTAAACGAAGTTTCATGCAAGATGAGTGCTTATAAGTTCCTCAATGAGCTTTGTACAAGTTTGACAAACGTATGAAACATCTAACAACGCGTTTCTAAAACTCTAAACCAAGTTTCATGCAAGATGAGTGCTTATAAGTTCCTCAATAAGCTTTGTACAAGTTTGACAAACGTATGAAGCATCTAACAAATCGTTTCTAGGACTCTAAACCAAGTTTCATGCAACATGAGAGCTTATAAGTTCCTCAATGAGCTTTGTACAAGTTTAACGAACTTATGAAACATCTAACAACGCGTTTCTAGGACTTTAAATCAAGTTTCATGCAACATGAGTGCTTATAAGTATCTCAATGAGCTTTGTATAAGTTTGACGAACTTATGAAACATCTAAGAACTCGTTTCTAGGACTCTAAACCAAGTTTCATGCAACATGAGAGCTTATAAGTTCCTCAATGAGCTTTGTACAAGTTTGACGAACGTATTTAACCTCTAACAACGTGCTTTTAGGACTCTAAACCAAGTTTAATGCAACATGAGAGCTTATAAGTTCCTCAATGAGCTTTATACAAGTTTGACGAACTTATGAAACATCTAACAACGCGTTTCTAGGACTCTAAACCAAGTTTCATGCAACATGAGTGCTTCTAAGTTCCTCAATGAGCTTTGTACAAGTTTCACGAACTTATGAAACATCTAACAACGCGTTTCTAGGACTCTAAACCAAGTTTCATGCAACATGAGAGCTTATAAGTTCCTCAATGAGTTTTGTACAAGTTTCACGAACTTATGAAACATCTAACAACGCGTTTCTAGGAATCTAAACCAAGTTACATGCAACATGAGTTTTTATAAGATCCTCAATGAGCTTTGTACAAGTTTGACGAACGTATGAAACATCTAACAAATAGTTTCTAGGACTCTACACCAAGTTTCATGCAACATGAGAGCTTATAAGTTCCTCAATGAGCTTTGTACAAGTTTGACGAACGTATGAAACATCTAACAACGCGTTTCTAGGACTCTAAACCAAGTTTCATGCAACATGAGTGCTTATAAGTTCCTCAATGAGTTTTGTACAAATTTCAAGAACTTATGAACCATCTAACAACGCGTTTCTAGGACTCTAAACAAAGTTTCATGCAAGATGAGTGCTTATAAGTTCCTCAATGAGCTTTGTACAAGTTTGACAAACGTATGAAACATCTAACAACGCGTTTCTATAACTCTAAACCAAGTTTCATGCAAGATGAGTGCGTATAAGTCCCTCAATAATCTTTGTACAAGTTTGACGAACGTATGAAACATCTAACAAATCGTTTCTAGGACTCTAAACCAAGTTTCATGCAACATGAGAGCTTATAAGTTCCTCAATGAGCTTTGTACAAGTTTGACGAACTTATGAAACATCTAACAACGCGTTTCTAGGACTCTAAACCAAGTTTCATGCAACATGAGTGCTTATAAGTATCTCAATGAGCTTTGTATAAGTTTGACGAACTTATGAAACATCTAAGAACTCGTTTCTAGGACTCTAAACCAAGTTTCATGCAACATGAGAGCTTATAAGTTCCTCAATGAGCTTTGTACAAGTTTGACGAACGTATGAAACATCTAACAACGTGTTTTTAGGACTCTAAACCAAGTTTAATGCAACATGAGAGCTTATAAGTTCCTCAATGAGCTTTATACAAGTTTGACGAACTTATGAAACATCTAACAACGCGTTTCTAGGACTCTAAACCAAGTTTCATGCAACATGAGTGCTTATAAGTTCCTCAATGAGCTTTGTACAAGTTTCACGAACTTATGAAACATTTATCAACGCGTTTCTAGGACTCTAAACCAAGTTACATGCAACATGAGTTCTTATAAGTTCCTCAACGAGCTTTGTACAAGTTTGACGAACGTATGAAACATCTAACAACGCGGTTTCTAGGACTCGAAACCAAGTTACATGCAACATGAGTTCTTATAAGTTCCTCAATGAGCTTTGTACAAGTTTGACGAACGTATGAAACATCTAACAACGCGTTTCTAGGACTCTAAACCAAGTTTCATGCAACATGAGTGCTTATAAGTATCTCAATGAGATTTGTATAAGTTTCATGAACTTATGAAACATCTAACAACGCGTTTCTAGGACTCTAAATCAAGTTTCATGCAACATGAGAGCTTATAAGTTCCTCAATGAGCTTTGTACAAGTTTGACGAACGTATGAAACATCTAACAACACTTTTCTAGGACTCTAAACCAAGTTTCATGCAACATGAGTGCTTATAAGTTCCTCAATGAGCTTTGTACAAGTTTCACGAACTTATGAAACATCTAACAACGCGTTTCTAAGACTCTAAACCAAGTTATATGCAACATGAGTTCTTATAAGTTCCTCAATGAGCTTTGTACAAGTTTGACGAACATATGAAACATCTAACAACGCGTTTATAGGACTCTAAACCAAGTTCCATGCAACATGAGTGTTTATAATTGTCTCAATGAGCTTTGTACAAGATTGACGAACTTAAGAAACATCTAACAACGCGTTTCTAGGACTCTAAACCAAATTTCATGCAACATGAGAGCTTATAAGTTTCTCAATGAGCTTTGTACAAGTTTGACGAACTTATGAAACATCTAACAACGCGTTTCTAGGACTCTAAACCAAGTTTCATGCAACATGAGTGCTGATAAGTATCTCAATGAGCTTTGTATAAGTTTCACAAACTTATGAAACATCTAACAACGCGTTTCTAGGACTCTAAATCAAGTTTCATGCAACATGAGAGCTTATAAGTTCCTCAATGAGCTTTGTACAAGTTTGACGAACGTATGAAACATCTAACAACGTGTTTCTAGGACTCTAAACCAAGTCTCATGCAACATGAGTGCTTATAAGTTCCTCAATGAGCTTTGTACAAGTTTGGCGAACGTATGAAACATCTAACAACGCGTTTATAGGACTCTAAACCAAGTTTCATGCAACATGAGTGTTTATAAGTGTCTCAATGAGCTTTGTACAAGATTGACGAACTTATGAAACATCTAACAACACGTTTCTAGGACTCTAAACCAAGTTTCATGCAACATGAGGTCTTATAAGTATCTCAATGAGCTTTGTATAAGTTTGACGAACTTATAAAACATCTAACAACTTGTTTCTAGGACTCTAAACCAAGTTTCATGCAACATGAGAGCTTATAAGTTCCTCAATGAGATTTGTACAAGTTTGACGAACGTATGAAACATCTAACAACGTGTTTTTAGGACTCTAAACCAAGTTTAATGCAACATTAGAGCTTATAAGTTCCTCAATGAGCTTTATACAAGTTTGACGAACTTATGAAACATCTAACAACGCGTTTCTAGGACTCTAAACAAAGTTTCATGCAACATGAGTGCTTATAAGTTCCTCAATGAGCTTTGTACAAGTTTCACGAACTTATGAAACATCTAACAACGCGTTTCTAGGACTCTAAACCAAGTTACATGTACCATGAGTTCTTATAAGTTCCTCAATGAGCTTTGTACAAGTTTGACGAACGTATGAAACATCTAACAACGCGTTTCTAGGACTCTAAACCAAGTTTCATGCAACATGAGTGCTTATAAGTATCTCAATGAGCTTTGTATAAGTTTCACGAACTTGTGAAACATCTAACAACGCGTTTAAAGGACTCTAAATCAAGTTTCATGCAACATGAGAGCTTATAAGTTCCTCAATGAGCTTTGTACAAGTTTGACGAACGTATGAAACATCTAACAACGCGTTTCTAGGACTCTAAACCAAGTTTCATGCAAGATGAGTGCTTATAAGTTCCTCAATGAGCTTTGTACAAGTTTGACAAACGTATGAAACATCTAACAACGCGTTTCTAAAACTCTAAACCAAGTTTCATGCAAGATGAGTGCTTATAAGTTCCTCAATAAGCTTTGTACAAGTTTGACGAACGTATGAAACATCTAACAAATCGTTTCTAGGACTCTAAACCAAGTTTCATGCAAAATGAGAGCTTATAAGTTCCTCAATGAGCTTTGTACAAGTTTGACGAACTTATGAAACATCTAACAACGCGTTTCTAGGACTCTAAACCAAGTTTCATGCAACATGAGTGCTTATAAGTATCTCAATGAGCTTTGTATAAGTTTGACGAACTTATGAAACATCTAAGAACTCGTTTCTAGGACTCTAAACCAAGTTTCATGCAACATGAGAGCTTATAAGTTCCTCAATGAGCTTTGTACAAGTTTGACGAACGTATGAAACATCTAACAACGTGTTTTTAGGACTCTAAACCAAGTTTAATGCAACATGAGAGCTTATAAGTTCCTCAATGAGCTTTATACAAGTTTGACGAACTTATAAAACATCTAACAACGCGTTTCTAGGACTCTAAACCAAGTTTCATGCAACATGAGTGCTTATAAGTTCCTCAATGAGCTTTGTACAAGTGTGACGAACGTATGAAACATCTAACAACGCGTTTCTAGGACTCTAAACCAATTTTCATGCAACATGAGTGCTTATAAGTATCTCATTGAGCTTTGTATAAGTTTCACGAACTTATGAAACATCTAACAACGCGTTTCTAGGACTCTAAACCAAGTTTCATGCAACATGAGTGCTTATAAGTTCCTCAATGAGCTTTGTACAAGTTTGACGAACGTATGAAACATCTAACAACGCGTTTCTAGGACTCTAAACCAAGTTTCATGCAACATGAGTGCTTATAAGTTCCTCAATGAGCTTTTTACAAGTTTGACGAACGTATGAAACATCTAACAACGTGTTTCTAGGACTCTAAACCAAGTTTAATGCAACATGAGAGCTTATAAGTTCCTCAATGAGCTTTATACAAGTTTGACGAACTTATGAAACATCTAACTACGCGTTTCTAGGATTCTAAACCAAGTTTCATGCAACATGAGTGCTTATAAGTTCTTCAATGAGCTTTGTACAAGTTTCACGAACTTATGAAACATCTAACAACGCGTTTCTAGGACTCTAAACCAAGTTTAATGCAACATGAGAGCTTATAAGTTCCTCAATAAGCTTTCTACAAGTTTGACGAACTTATGAAACATCTAACAACGCGTTTCTAGGACTCTTAACCAAGTTTCATGCAACATGAGTGCTTACAAGTTCCTCAATGAGCTTTGTACAAGTTTCACGAAATTATGAAACTTCTAACAACGCGTTCCTTGGACTTTAAACCAAGTTTCATGCAACATGAGAGCTTATAAGTTCCTCAATGAGCTTTGTACAAGTTTGACAAACTTATGAAACATCTAACAACGCGTTTCTAGGACTCTAAACCTAGTTTCATGCAACATGAATGCTTATAAGTTCCTCAATGAGCTTTATACAAGTTTGACGAACGTATGAAACATCTAACGACCCGTTTCTAGGACTCTAAACAATGTTTCATGCAACATGAGTGTCTATAAGTTCCTCAATGAGCTTTTTTCAAGTTTGACGAACGTATGAAACATCTAACAACACGTTTCTAGGACTCTAAACCAAGTTTCATGCAACATGAGTGCTTATAAGTTCCTCAATGAGCTTTGTACAAGTTTGACGAACGTATGAAACATCTAACAACGCGTTTCTAAAATTCTAAACCAAGTTTCATCCAAGATGAGTGCTTATAAGTTCCTCAATGAGCTTTGTACAAGTTTGACGAACGTATGAAACATCTAACAAATCATTTCTAGGACTCTAAACCAAGTTTCATGCAACATGAGAGCTTATAAGTTCCTCAATGAGATTTGTACAAGTTTGACGAACGTATGTGCTTATAAGTTCCTCAATGAGCTTTGTACAAGTTTGACGAACGTATGAAATATCTAACAACGCGTTTCTAGGACTTTAAACCAAGTTTCATGCAACATGAGTGATTATAAGTGTCTCAATGAGCTTTGTACAAGTAGACGAACTTATGAAACATCTAACAACGCGCTTCTAGGACTCTAAACCAAGTTTCATGCAACATGAGTGCTTATAAGTTCCTCAATGGGCTTTGTACAAGTTTGACGAACGTATGAAACATCTAACAAATCATTTCTAGGACTCTAAACCAAGTTTCATGAAACATGAGAGTTTATAAGTTCCTCAATGAGATTTGTACAAGTTTGACGAACGTATGTGCTTATAAGTTCCTCAATGAGCTTTGTACAAGTTTGACGAACGTATGAAACATCTAACAACGCGTTTCTAGGACTCTAAACCAAGTTTCATGCAACATGAGTGATTATAAGTGTCTCAATGAGCTTTGTACAAGTTTCACGAACTTATGAAACATCTAACAACGCGTTTCTAGGACTCTAAACCAAGTTTAATGAAACATGAGTGCTTATAAGTTCCTCAATGAGCTTTGTACAAGTTTCACGAACTTACGAAACATCTAACAACGCGTTTCTAGGACTCTAAACCAAGTTTCATGCAACATGAGTGATTATAAGTGTCTCAATGAGCTTTATACAAGTAGACGAACTTATGAAACATCTAACAACGCTTTTTTAGGACTCTAAACCAAGTTTCATGCAACATGAGAGCTTATAAGTTCCTCAACGAAATTTTTACAAGTTTCACGAACTTATGAAACATCTAACTACGCGTTTCTAGGACTCTAAACCAAGTTTCATGCAACATGAGTGCTTATAAGTTCTTCAATGAGCTTTGTACAAGTTTCACGAACTTATGAAACATCTAACAACGCGTTTCTAGGACTCTAAACCAAGTTTAATGCAACATGAGAGCTTATAAGTTCCTCAATGAGCTTTCTACAAGTTTGACGAACTTATGAAACATCTAACAACGCGTTTCTAGGACACTTAACCAAGTTTCCTGCAACATGAGTGCTTACAAGTTCCTCAATGAGCTTTATACAAGTTTGACGAACTTATGAAAAATCTAACAACGCGTTTCTAGGACTCTAAACCAAGTTTCATGCAACATGAGTGCTTATAAGTTCCTCAATGAGCATTGTACAAGTTTGACGAACTTATGAAACATCTAACAACGCGTTTCTAGGACTCTAAACCAAGTTTCATGCAACATGAATGCTTATAAGTTCCTCAATGAGCTTTGTACAAGTTTGACGAACGTATGAAACATCTAACAACCCGTTTCTAGGACTCTAAACAAAGTTTCATGCAACATGAGTGTCTATAAGTTCCTCAATGAGCTTTTTCAAGTTTGACGAACGTATGAAACATCTAACAACACGTTTCTAGGACTCTAAACCAAGTTTCATGCAACATGAGTGCTTATAAGTTCCTCAATGAGCTTTGTACAAGTTTGACGAACGTATGAAACATCTAACAACGCGTTTCTAAAATTCTAAACCAAGTTTCATCCAAGATGAGTGCTTATAAGTTCCTCAATGAGCTTTGTACAAGTTTGACGAACGTATGAAACATCTAACAAATCATTTCTAGGACTATAAACCAAGTTTCATGCAACATGAGAGCTCATAAGTTCCTCAATGAGATTTGTACAAGTTTGACGAACGTATGTGCTTATAAGTTCCTCAATGAGCTTTGTACAAGTTTGACGAACGTATGAAACATCTAACAACGCGTTTCTAGGACTCTAAACCAAGTTTCATGCAACATGAGTGATTATAAGTGTCTCAATGAGCTTTGTACAAGTAGACGAACTTATGAAACATCTAACAACGCGTTTCTAGGACTCTAAACCAAGTTTAATGCAACATGAGTGCTTATAAGTTCCTCAATGAGCTTTGTACAAGTTTCACGAACTTACGAAACATCTAACAACGCGGTTCTAGGACTCTAAACCAAGTTTCATGCAACATGAGTGATTATAAGTGTCTCAATGAGCTTTGTACAAGTAGACGAACTTATGAAACATCTAACAACACGTTTCTAGGACTCTTAACCAAGTTTCATGCAACATGAGAGCTTATAAGTTCCTCAACGAGCTTTTTACAAGTTTCACGAACTTATGAAACATCTAACAACGCGTTTCTAGGACTCTAAACCAAGTTTCATGCAACATGAGATCTTATAAGTTCCTCAATGAGCTTTGTACAAGTTTGACGAACGTATGAAACATCTAACAACGCATTTCTAGGAATATAAACCAAGTTTCATGCAACATGAGTGCTTATAAGTTCCTCAATGAGCTTTGTACAAGTGTGACGAACGTATGAAACATCTAACAAAACGTTTCTAGGACTCTAAACCAATTTTCATGCAACATGAGTGCTTATAGGTATCTCAATGAGCTTTGAATAAGTTTCACGAACTTATGAATAATCTAACAACGCGTTTCTTGGACTCTAAACCAAGTTTCATGCAACATGAGTGCTTATAAGTTCCTCAATGAGCTTTGTACAAGTTTTACGAACGTATGAAACATCTAACAACGCGTTTCTAGGACTCTAAACCAAGTTTCATGCAACATGAGTGCTTATAAGTTCCTCAATGAGCTTTGTACAAGTTTTACGAACGTATGAAACATCAAACAACGCGTTTCGAGGACTCTAAACCAAGTTACATGCAACATGAGTTCTTATAAGTTCCTCAATAAGCTTTGTATAAGTTTCACGAACTTATGAAACATCTAACAACGCGTTTCTAGGACTCTAAACCAAGTTTCATGCAACATGAGTGCTTATAAGTTCCTCAATGAGCTTTGTACAAGTTTTACGAACGTATGAAACATCAAACAACGCGTTTCGAGGACTCTAAACCAAGTTACATGCAACATGAGTTCTTATAAGTTCCTCAATAAGCTTTGTATAAGTTTCACGAACTTATGAAACATCTAACAACGCGTTTCTAGGACTCTAAACCAAGTTACATGCAACATGAGTTCTTATAAGTTCCTCAATGAGCTTTGTACAAGTTTGACGAATGTATGAAACATCTAACAACGTGTTTCTAGGACTCTAAACCAAGTTTAATGCAACATGAGATCTTATAAGTTCCTCAATGAGCTTAATACAAGTTTGACGAACTTATGAAACATCTAACTACGCATTTCTAGGACTCTAAACAAGGTTTCATGCAACATGAGTGCTTATAAGTTCCTCAATGAGCTTTGTACAAGTTTCACGAACTTATGAAACATCTAACAACGCGTTTCTAGGACTCTAAACCAAGTTTAATGCAACATGAGGGCTTATAAGTTCCTCAATGAGCTTTCTACAAGTTTGACGAACTTATGAAACATCTAACAACGCGTTTCTAGGACTCTTAACCAAGTTTCATGCAACATGAGTGCTTATAAGTTCCTCAATGAGCTTTGTACAAGTTTCACAAACGTATGAAAAATTTAACAACGCGTTTCTAGGACTCTAAACCAAGTTTAATGCAACACGAGAGCTTATAAGTTCCTCAATGAGCTTTATACAAGTTTGACGAACTTATGAAACATCTAACAACGCGTTTCTAGGACTCTAAACCAAGTTTCATGCAACATGAGTGGTTATAAGTTCCTCAATGAGCTTTGTACAAGTTTCACGAACTTATGAAACATCTAACAACACGTTTCAAGGACTCTAAACCAAATTTCATGCAACATGAGTGCTTATAAGTTCCTCAATGAGCTTTGTAAAAGTTTGACGAACGTATGAAACATTTAACAACGCGTTTCTAGGACTCTAAACCAAGTTTCATGTAACATGAGTGCTTATAAGTTCCTCAATGAGCTTTGTACAAGTTTTACGAACGTATGAAACATCTAACAACGCGTTTCTAAGACTCTAAACCAAGTTTTATGCAACATGAGAGCTTATAAGTTCATCAATGAGCTTTTTACAAGTTTGACTAACGTATGAAACATCTACCAACGCGTTTTTAGGACTCTAAACCAAGTTTCATGCAACTTGAGTGCTTATAAGTTCCTCAATGAGCTTTGTACAAGTTTGACGAACGTATGAAACATCTAATGACGCGTTTCTAGGACTCTAAACCAAGTTTCATGCAACATGAGTGCTTATAAGTATCTCAATGAGCTTTGTATAAGTTTCACGAACTTATGAAACATCTAACAACGCGTTTCTAGGACTCTAAACCAAGTTTCTTGCAACATGAGTGCTTATAAGTTCCTCACTGAGCTTTGTACAAGTTTCACGAACTTATGAAACATCTAACAACGCGTTTCTAGGATTCTAAACCAAGTTTCATGCAACATGAGTGCTTATAAGTTCCTCAATAAGCTTTGTACAAGTTTGACGAACTTATGAAACATCTAACAACGCGTTTGTAGGACTCTAAACCAGGTTTCATGCAACATGAACGCTAATAAGTTCCTCAATGAGCTTTGTACAAGTTTCACGAACTTATGAAACATCTAACAACGCGTTTCTAGGACTCTAAACCAAGTTTCATGCGACATGAGTGCTTATAAGTATCTCAATGAGCTGTGTACAAGTTTGACGAACGAATGAAACATCTAACAACGCGTTTCAAGGACTCTAAACCAAGTTTCAAGCAACATGAGTGCTTATAAGTTTCTCAATGAGCTTTGTACAAGTTTTACGAACGTATGAATCATCAAACAACGCGTTTCTAGGACTCTAAACCAAGTTACATGCAACATGAGTTCTTATAAGTTCCTCAATAAGCTTTGTATAAGTTTCACGAACTTACGAAACATCTAACAACGCGTTTCTAGGACTCTAAACCAATTTTCATGCAACATGAGAGCTTATAAGTTCCTCAATGAGCTTTGTACAAGTTTGACGAACGTATGAAACATCTAACAACGCGTTTCTAGGACTCTTAACCAAGTTTCATGCAACATGAGTGCTTATAAGTTCCTCAATGAGCTTTGTACAAGTTTGACGAACGTATGAAACATTTAACAACGCGTTTCTGGGACTCTAAACCAAGTTTAATGCAACACGAGAGCTTATAAGTTCCTCAATGAGCTTTATACAAGTTTGACGAACTTATGAAACATCTAACAACGCGTTTCTAGGACTCTAAACCAAGTTTCATGCAACATGAGTGCTTATAAGTTCCTCAATGAGCTTTGTACAAGTTTCACGAACTTATGAAACATATAACAACACGTTTCAAGGACTCTAAACCAAGTTTCATGCAACATGAGTGCTTATAAGTTCCTCAATGAGCTTTGTAAAAGTTTGACGAACGTATGAAACATTTAACAACGCGTTTCTAGGACTCTAAACCAAGTTTCATGCAACATGAGTGCTTATAAGTTCCTCAATGAGCTTTGTACAAGTTTGACGAACTTATGAAACATCTAACACCCCTTTGCCTATTCCGTCTCATCCTTGGACGCATATTTCAATGGATTTTGTTGTTGGCTTACCTCGAACCGAAATGGTAGAGATTCTATCTTTGTTGTGGTAGACGGGTTCAACAAAATGGCCCATTTCATCGCTTGCCACAAGACGGATGACGCCGTGAGTGTAGCTAACTTGTTTTTCAGGGAAGTGGTAAGACTACATGGGATGCCCCAAGTCATTGTTTCCGATCGTCACACCAAGTTCCTGAGCCATTTTTGGCGAACCCTGTGGGCGAAGCTAGGAACCAAGCTGTCCTTTTCTACTACTTGTCATCCACAAACGGACGGTCAAACCGAGGTGGTAAACCGGTCGTTGTCCACACTTTTGAGAACACTAGTGAAGAGCAACATCAAGTCATGGGAAGAGTGTCTACCCCATGTTGAGTTCGCTTATAACCACGCTAAGCACTCTTCTACTCTTTACTCCCCTTTTGAACTAGTATACGGTTTTAATCCCATGTCCCCGTTAGATCTAATCGCATTGCCTTTGAGTGAAATGTCTAGTGTTGATGGCAAGAAAAAGGCTGAACAGGTTAGGAAAATGCACGAGAAGGCCAAGGAGAACATCGAGAAGAGAACCGAGCAATACGCCAAACATGCCAACAAGGGCCGCAAAGAAATGGTGTTTGAAGAAGGCGACTTGGTGTGGATCCACTTGAGGAAGGAGCGGTTTAAAGCAGAGAGGAAGTCCAAGCTCATGCCTCGAGTAGACGGGCCCTTCAAAGTAACCCGGCGGATCAACGACAACGCCTACAAGATAGACCTCCAAGGTAAGTATATGATATCGGATTCCTTCAACGTTTCTGACTTGTCTCCTTATGTTGATGATGCAGATTTGAGGACAAATCCTTTTCAAGAGGGAGGGGATGATATGAGCAGGGAGCCGGAACCGGATGCCCGAGCAAAACCGGATGCCCGAGCAAAACCGGAGCCCGAGCATCGAGCAAAACCGGAGCCCGAGCATCGAGCAAAACCGGAGCCCGATGCCCGATCACCGAGCAACGGGAAAATTGAAGGCGGCATTATAACAAGGTCACGAGCTAAGGAATTAGCTAAGGATGCGCATACGATGATGCTAAAGGAGGAACCAAGAAGAGAAGCAACCGAGAGCTTCTACAACATCCATCACCACGTCTAAGTACGAAGACCAAGCTATGAGAGTTAAGCGGCTAAGTGTCTCGCTTGGTACTCTTTCCCACCGGGTTTTAACGAGGCCAAGAAGAACACTACGTCGGGCCACTTAGCAATCATAGCTTGAAGAGTGTAAGAGACGAGGCACTTTAAACTACTCGTTGTTTTATCATGTTTGTTTTTAAACGCCGTGTTGTTTTGGCGGATTTCCTTTTGTTGAAGTTGTGCGGTTTCCTTTTTGCCGTGTGATTTCCTTTTTGCCGAGTGGTTTCCTTTTTGCTTATACGCGGAACCCTACGCGTTTTTGTAACACCTCTATAAAGAGGAAGCGCCGCACACTTTGTGAGGGCAGCAAACTTTTTATACACAAACTCTTTACAAAGGTTTCGCTCTCGGTCTAGTGTTGTTCTAGGTCCGATCTCCTCTCAAGTTGTTCGCCGCCTAGGAGATCTTCACGAACTTAGCTCGTTCCCCATCACTTGCTAAGTAATCACCATCCGTATACACGCTTCCACCATCCACCATTCCCTTGTTCCGTGTGCAATACCACTACTCCACCGATTCATCACACCATACCGTTTCGCTTGTTGCTCAGCCACGTCCAGAGAGTATCCTTGAGGAGGGAGATCGTATCATCTGGTATCAGAGCCTCCTCTGTACCAAAAGGCTGAGTTATCTCTAAACTCTCTAACATTAAATCTTGTTCTGTCTAGATCTAGTAGCGTTTGTTAAGATTGATAGAACTAGCGTTTGATTGTGTTCTTGTTTCCGTATGAACCTGTTGATTACGATTCTGTGTGAAAGACTTGTGTGTCCTGAAACGAAATTTGATAAGTTCGCATCTAGAGCCTCACCGTATATCCGATTGCTTGAAGTTTTGTTTCGTTTAAAATCGTCCGTCGTGTTCTTGTTCTTGAGCGATTTTGTTGAACGGCGGCGGCGAGTAGTCTAAAATAAAACGAAAAACCCTTTCAAAATTTCCTTTTTGTTTTGGTTACTCGTTTTCCTTTTCTTCAAAACTCGCGTTTCAATAACTTGCCCGATTTCCTTTTTCTTTCAAACCGCGTCCTTGATTTCCTTTTCTTGTTTATCACGCGTTTATCCTTGTGTGTGTGGCGTGGAGTTCTATTTGTTTAACTATTCTGTGAACTACTTACTGCGAGTTATTTGTTTGTGTAACAGGTACCATGGCCCTATCACCGGAGGCGCTCGATGACCTCAAGAAGCTTATAGCAGCCCAAGTAACCGAGGCCATGACCCAACTACTTCCCCAACAAATTTCTCAACAGCTCACCTTGGAACGTGAGAGACAAGCTAGGGAGGCCACAAGGGTAACCTCGGACTCCGAAGGTGGGTCGACGCCAACTCCGTCCGAAGCCATGAGGGTCATAAGAGGTAAAGGTGTAGCCGTACCTCCAAATTCCAAGCCATCCGCAACCTACGTCCCGTCAACGACAATGGACCATCCAAGGAACCGGGACACCCCACGCGTAATGGACCAACTGAACCTGAGCTAAGGGCTCCACGGCAAAGAGCACCAACCGGTCGCAATCGCCGAACGGAGACCCTAGCCGGCCAACGAATCTACGTCGACTCCGATGACGAGTACTACCACTCCAACGCCTCGACCGTAGTAGGAGGAGCTATAGACGAGACATGCGTGATAGAGATCCCGAGAGGCAACAATTGAAGCACATCAAGGCCAAGTTTCCGCCGTTCCAAGGGAAGAATGACCCGGAAGCTTACCCGGATTGGGAGAGGAAGATGGAGTCGAGCTTCGTGTCATGACACCTACGCCTCCAACAAGGTGAAGATTGCCATCTCGGAATTCGGTGACTATGCTCTATTATGGTGGGATCGGCTCGGCACCACCAGGAATCGTCACAATGAGCTACCCATCACCACTTGGCCGCGAGTTTACTACACACATGCGGAAAAGGTTTGTACCTAACCACTATCACCGAGAGGTCCTCAACAAACTCCGAAAGCCGACCCAAGGCTCCGGCACGGTGAGAGACTACTTCCAAGAGATGGAGACTCTCCTTATCCGAGCCGGTCTAGAAGAGGACGAAGAGGTTACCATGGCCAGGTTTGTTGGTGGACTTAGCCGGGACATTCGGGATAAGGTGGAACTACAAACATATGTAGACCTTGAAGAGCTGGTCCATAAGGCAGAGCTGGTCGAGACTCAACACAAGCGAAGATATGTCAAACCTAGCTACCCCTCTGGCCAATCCAAGCCAAGAGAGTTCTCCACTACCTGGCCACCTTACACCAAGGACGCCAAACCTACTTCCACGTTCAAGGAAGAATCTAAAGCTGATCCTAAGGCCAGGAACGGCACCTCTCTAAGTAGCGTCGATGCTTTAGATGCCAAGGGATGGGTCACTACTCCCGAGACTGCCCCAACAAGAAAGTGTTCCTTACGCTAGACAACGGAGAGATAGTTCCCCAGGACTCTGAATATGAGCAAGAGGATGAAGGGGAGGAAGAAGAGACAGCTGCTATTGGCGAGATGCTGGTTGCTAGGAGGACCTTGAGTGTTCGAACCATCCGGCTGAATTGGTGCAAAGGGGATCACCTCTTTCACACCCGATGCCTCATCAAAGGGAAAGTATGTAGCTTGATCATCGACAGTGGTAGTTGTACCAATGCCGCCGGTGAGCTCATGGTTAAGAAGCTTAGCCTAGAGACCCTTCCCCACCCCAGCCGTATAAGCTCCAATGGCTGAATGAGAGTGGCGCGTTAACCGTGACACATCAGGTCAAGATCTCTTTCTCCATAGGAAAGTATGATGATGAAGTGCTATGTGATGTCATACCCATGGGATCCAGCCATGTGTTACTTGGAAGGCCTTGGCAATCCGACCGCCGTGTGCTACATGATGGTTACACCAACAAGCATTCGTTTGAATTCAAAGGCCAGAAGATCACATTAGCGCCTCTCACACCAAGCGAAGTATACCAAGATCAACTCTACCTCAAGCTCAAGGAGGACACGGAGAAAGAACCGGTTATAAGCAGCAACCTCCACATCAACCATAGTGAAGTGTCTAGACTCCTAAATTCTGATTATCCTATGTTAATGCTTGTTTATAAAGAGACTCTTGTTAGCACTAACCCTACACAGGAGTTGCCTAGTGGAATGTCTAAGCTTTTGCAGGATTACAGTGACGTTTTTCCCAAGGAGATTCCACCAGGCCTACCTCCCATCCGCGGAATAGAGCACCAGATTGACCTAGTCCCTGGCTCAGCCCTTCCCAACCGGCCCGCCTACAGAACCAACCCGGTGGAGACCAAGGAGCTTCAGAGAAAAGTTGAGGAGCTGATGGGCAAAGGGCACATCCGAGAGAGCATGAGTCCCTGTGTCGTACCGGTGTTGCTGGTGCCAAAGAAGGATGGATCTTGGCGCATGTGTGTTGATTGTCGAGCCATCAACAACATCACGGTGAAGTATCGCCACCCTATCCCTAGATTAGATGATATGTTAGATGAATTGTGTGGTTCTAACGTGTTCTCTAAGATTGATCTTAAGAGTGGTTACCATCAGATTAGGATGAAAGAGGGTGACGAGTGGAAAACAGCCTTCAAGACCAAACAAGGGTTGTATGAGTGGCTTGTGATGCCGTTTGGCCTTACCAATGCGCCTAGTACTTTTATGCGACTAATGAATCATGTCTTGAGATCTTTTATAGGTGTATTCGTGGTGGTATACTTTGATGACATCCTGATCTTTAGCAAGAGCCTAGCCGAGCATCTTGACCACATACAAGCCGTCCTTGACGTGCTAAGAAGGGAGAATCTCTTTGCTAACCTAGACAAGTGTACTTTTTGCACTAACCAGATTGTGTTCTTAGGTTTTGTTGTGAGTACGAAGGAGTTAAGGTGGATGAGGAGAAGGTCAAGGCGATCAAAGAATGGCCCGGACCAACCACCGTAGGAGAAGTCGGGAGCTTCCATGGACTAGCCGGCTTCTATCGGCGGTTTGTCAAAGACTTCAGCACACTTGCGGCACCACTCACCGAGATCATCAAGAAGGATGTAGGCTTCAAGTGGGGAGACGCCCAAGACCAGGCTTTCCAAAGCCTTAAAGAGAAGCTTATCAATGCCCCTTTACTCATGCTTCCCGATTTTCTCAAAACGTTTGAAATTGAATGCGATGCTTTCGGTGTAGGTATTGGAGCGGTTCTCATGCGGGACAGAAACCAATAGCCTATTTCGGTGAGAAGGCTGGGAGGAGCCACGCTGAATTACCCTACCTATGACAAGGAGTTGTACGCACCGGTGAGGGGCACTACGGACTTGGCAACACTACCTCTGGCCCAAGGAGTTTGTAATCCACACCGACCATGAGTCCCTCAAACACCTCAAAGGCCAACATAAACTCAACAAGAGGCACGGCCGCTGGATTGAGTTCATTGAGACTTTTCCCTACGTAATCAAATATAAGAAAGGTAAGGACAATGTCGTAGCCGACGCATTGTCCAGAGGTAGACCCTAATCTCCGAGTTACATTCTAGACTTATTGGCTTTGAAACGCTAAAGGACTTGTATGAATCAGATTCAGAGTTTAGTGAGAAATACTTAAATGTGCTAAGTTTGCGTATGAGAACTTCTTTAGACAGGATGGATACCTATTTTGCCATAACAAGCTGTGCATACCTAGCGGATCGATCCGAGAACCGTTAGTAAGAGAAGCCCATGGAGGAGGATTGGCCGGGCACTTTGGAGTAGCCAAGACCTTGGCCAACCTCCAAGCCTACTTCTATTGGGCCCAAATGCGAAGAGACGTGGAGAGGATTTGTGCTAGATGCATTACATGTAAACTGGCTAAGAGTAAGGTACAACCGCACGGTTTGTACACCCCTTTGCCTATTCTGTCTCATCCTTGGACGCATATTTCAATGGATTTTGTTGTTGGCTTACCTCGAACCAGAAATGGTAGAGATTCTATCTTTGTTGTGGTAGACAAGTTCAGCAAAATGGCCCATTTCATCGCTTGCCACAAGACGGATGACGCCGTGAGTGTAGCTAACTTGTTTTTCAGGGAAGTGGTAAGACTACATGGGATGCCCCAAGTCATTGTTTCCGATCGTGACACCAAGTTCATGAGCCATTTTTGGCGAACCCTGTGGGCGAAGCTAGGAACCAAGCTGTCCTTTTCTACTACTTGTCATCCACAAACGGACGGTCAAACTGAGGTGGTAAACCGGTCGTTGTCCACACTTTTGAGAACACTAGTGAAGAGCAACATCAAGTCATGGGAAGAGTGTCTACCCCATGTTGAGTTCGCTTATAACCACGCTAAGCACTCTTCTACTCTTTACTCCCCTTTTGAACTAGTATACGGTTTTAATCCCATGTCCCCGTTAGATCTAATCGCATTGCCTTTGAGTGAAATGTCTAGTGTTGATGGCAAGAAAAAGGCTGAACAGGTTAGGAAAATGCACGAGAAGGCCAAGGAGAACATCGAGAAGAGAACCGAGCAATACGCCAAACATGCCAACAAGGGCCGCAAAGAAATGGTGTTTGAAGAAGGCGACTTGGTGTGGATCCACTTGAGGAAGGAGCGGTTTCCAGCAGAGAGGAAGTCCAAGCTCATGCCTCGAGTAGACGGGGCCCTTCAAAGTAACCCGGGCGGATCAACGACAACGCCTACAAGATAGACCTCCAAGGTAAGTATATGATATCGGATTCCTTCAACGTTTCGACTTGTCTCCTTATGTTGATGATGCGATTTGAGGACAAATCCTTTTCAAGAGGGAGGGGATGATATGAACAGGGAGCCGAACCGGATGCCCGAGCAAAACCGGATGACCGAGCAAAACCGGAGCCCGAGCATCGAGCAAAACCGGAGCCCGAGCATCGAGCAAAACCGGAGCCCGATGCCCGATCACCGAGCAACGGGAAAATTGAAGGCGGCATTATCACAAGGTCACGAGCTAAGGAATTAGCTAAGGATGCGCATACGATGATGCTAAAGGAGGAACCAAGAAGAGAAGCAACCGAGAGCTTCTACAACATCCATCACCACGTCTAAGTACGAAGACCAAGCTATGAGAGTTAAGCGGCTAAGTGTCTCGCTTGGTACTCTTTCCCACTGGGTTTTAACGAGGCCAAGAAGAACACTACGTCGGCCACTTTAGCAATCATAGCTTGAAGAGTGTAAGAGACGAGGCACTTTAAACTACTCGTTGTTTTATCATGTTTGTTTTTAAACGCCGTGTTGTTTTGGCGGATTTCCTTTTTGTTGAAGTTGTGCGGTTTCCTTTTTGCCGTGTGATTTCCTTTTTGCCGAGTGGTTTCTTTTTTTGCTTATACGCGGAACCCTACGCGTTTTTGTAACACCTCTATAAAGAGGAAGCGCCGCACACTTTGTGAGGGCAGCAAACTTTTTATACACAAACTCTTTACAAAGGTTTCGCTCTCGGTCTAGTGTTGTTCTAGGTCCGATCTCCTCTCAAGCTGTTCGCTGCCTAGGAGATCTTCACGAACTTAGCTCGTTCCCCATCACTTGCTAAGTAATCACCATCCGTATACACGCTTCCACCATCCACCATTCCCTTGTTCCGTGTGCAATACCACTACTCCACCGATTCATCACACCATACCGTTTCACTTGTTGCTCAGCCACGTCCAGAGAGTATCCTTGAGGAGGGAGAGCGTATCAAAACCAAGTTTCAAGCAACGTGAGTGCTTATAAGTTCCTCAATAAGCTTTGTATATGTTTCACGAACTTACGAAACATCTAACAACGTGTTTCTAGGACTCTAAACCAATTTTCATGCAACATGAGAGCTTATAAGTTCCTCAATGAGCTTTGTACAAGTTTGACGAACGTATGAAACATCAAACAACGCGTTTCTAGGACTCTTAACCAAGTTTCATGCAACATGAGTGCTTATAAGTTCCTCAATGAGCTTTGTACAAGTTTGACGAATGTATGAAACATTTAACAACGCGTTTCTAGGACTCTAAACCAAGTTTAATGCAACACGAGAGCTTATAAGTTCCTCAATGAGCTTTATACAAGTTTGACGAACTTATGAAACATCTAACAACGCGTTTCTAGGACTCTAAACCAAGTTTCATGCAACATGAGTGCTTATAAGTTCCTCAATGAGCTTTTTACAAGTTTCACGAACTTATGAAACATCTAACAACACGTTTCAAGGACTCTAAACCAAGTTTCATGCAACATGAGTGCTTATAAGTTCCTCAATGAGCTTTGTAAAAGTTTGACGAACGTATGAAACATTTAACAACGCGTTTCTAGGACTCTAAACCAAGTTTCATGCAACATGAGTGCTTATAAGTTCCTCAATGAGCTTTGTACAAGTTTGACGAACTTATGAAACATCTAACAACGCGTTTCTAGGACTCTAAACCAAGTTTCATGCAACATGAAAGCTTATAAGTTCCTCAATGAGCTTTTTACAAGTTTGACTAACGTATGAAACATCTAACAACGCATTTCTAGGACTCTAAACTAAGTTTCATGCAACTTGAGTGCTTATAAGTTCCTCAATGAGCTTTGTACAAGTTTGACGAACGTATGAAACATCTAATGACGCATTTCTAGGACTCTAAACCAAGTTTCATGCAACATGAGTGCTTATAAGTATCTCAATGAGCTTTGTATAAGTTTCACGAACTTATGAAACATCTAACAACGCGTTTCTAGGACTCTAAACCAAGTTTCATGCAACATGAGTGCTGATAAGTTCCTCATTGAGCTCTGTAAAAGTTTCACGAACTTATGAAACATCTAACAACGCGTTTCTAGGACTCTAAACCAAGTTTCATGCAACATGAGTGCTTATAAGTTCCTCAATGAGCTTTGTACAAGTTTGACGAACTTATGAAACATCTAACAACGCTTTTGTAGAACTCTAAACCAAGTTTCATGCAACATGAGCGCTAATAAGTTCCTCAATGAGCTTTGTACAAGTTTCACGAACTTATGAAACATCTAACAACGCGTTTCTAGGACTCTAAACCAAGTTTCATGCGACATGAGTGCTTATAAGTATCTCAATGAGCTGTGTACAAGTTTGACGAACGTATGAAACATCTAACAACGCGTTTCTAGGACTCTAAACCAAGTTTCAAGCAACATGAGTGCTTATAAGTTCCTCAATGAGCTTTGTACAAGTTTGACGAACTTATGAAACATCTAACAACGCTTTTGTAGAACTCTAAACAAAGTTTCATGCAACATGAGCGCTAATAAGTTCCTCAATGAGCTTTGTACAAGTTTCACGAACTTATGAAACATCTAACAACGCGTTTCTAGGACTCTAAACCAAGTTTCATGCGACATGAGTGCTTATAAGTATCTCAATGAGCTGTGTACAAGTTTGACGAACGTAAGAAACATCTAACAACGCGTTTCAAGGAATCTAAACCAAGTTTCAAGCAACATGAGTGCTTATAAGTTCCTCAATGAGCTTTGTACAAGTTTTACGAACGTATGAACCATCTAACAACGCGTTTCTAGGACTCTTAACCAAGTTTCATGCAACATGAGTGCTTATAAGTTCCTCAATGAGCTTTGTACAAGTTTGACGAACGTATGAAACATTTAACAACGCGTTTCTAGGACTCTAAACCAAGTTTAATGCAACACGAGAGCTTATAAGTTCCTCAATGAGCTTTATACAAGTTTGACGAACTTATGAAACATCTAACAACGCGTTTATAGGACTCTAAACCAAGTTTCATGCAACATGAGTGCTTATAAGTTCCTCAATGAGCTTTGTACAAGTTTGACGAACGTATGAAACATTTAACAACGCGTTTCTAGGACTCTAAACCAAGTTTCATGCAACATGAGTGCTTATAAGTTCCTCAATGAGCTTTGTACAAGTTACACGAACTTATGAAACATCTAACAACGCGTTTCTAGGACTCTAAACCATGTTTAATGCAACACGAGAGCTTATAAGTTCCTCAAAGAGCCTTATACAAGTTTGACGAACTTATGAAACATCTAACAACGCGTTTCTAGGACTCTAAACCAAGTTTCATGCAACATGAGTGCTTATAAGTTCCTCAATGAGCTTTGTACAAGTTTCACGAACTTATGAAACATCTAACAACGCGTTTCAAGGACTCTAAACCAAGTTTCATGCAACATGACTACTTATAAGTTCCTCAATGAGCTTTGTACAAGTTTGACGAACTTATGAAACATCTAACAACGCGTTTCTAGGACTCTAAACCAAGTTTCATGCAACATGAGAACTTATAAGTTCCTCAATGAGCTTTTTACAAGTTTCACGAACTTATGAAACATCTAACAACGCGTTTCTAGGACTCTAAACCAAGTTTCATGCAACATGAGAGCTTATAAGTTCCTCAATGAGCTTTGTACAAGTTTGACGAACGTATGAAACATCTAACAACGCGTTTCTAGGACTCTAAACCAAGTTTCATGCAACATGAGTGCTTATAAGTTCCTCAATGAGCTTTGTACAAGTTTGACGAACGTATGAAACATCTAACAATGCGTTTCTAGGACTCTAAACCAAGTTTAATGCAACATGACTACTTATAACTTCCTCAATGAGCTTTGTACAAGTTTGACGAACTTATGAAACATCTAACAACGCGTTTCTAGGACTCTAAACCAAGTTTCATGCAACATGAGAACTTATAAGTTCCTCAATGAGCTTTTTACAAGTTTCACGAACTTATGAAACATCTAACAACGCGTTTCTAGGACTCTAAACCAAGTTTCATGCAACATGAGAGCTTATAAGTTCCTCAATGAGCTTTGTACAAGTTTGACGAACGTATGAAACATCTAACAACGCGTTTCTAGGACTCTAAACCAAGTTTCATGCAACATGAGTGCTTATAAGTTCCTCAATGAGCTTTGTACAAGTTTGACGAACGTATGAAACATCTAACAATGCGTTTCTAGGACTCTAAACCAAGTTTAATGCAACACGAGAGCTTATAAGTTCCTCAATGAGCTTTTTTACAAGTTTCACGAACTTATGAAACATCTAACAACGCGTTTCAAGGACTCTAAACCAAGTTTCATGCAACATGAGTGCTTATAAGTTCCTCAATGAGCTTTGTAAAAGTTTGACTAACGTATGAAACATCTAACAACGCGTTTCTAGGACTCTAAACCAAGTTTCATGCAACTTGAGTGCTTATAAGTTCCTCAATGAGCTTTGTACAAGTTTGACGAACGTATGAAACATCTAATGACGCATTTCTAGGACTCTAAACCAAGTTTCATGCAACATGAGTGCTTATAAGTATCTCAATGAGCTTTGTATAAGTTTCACGAACTTATGAAACATCTAACAACGCGTTTCTAGGACTCTAAACCAAGTTTCATGCAACATGAGAGCTTATAAGTTCCTCAATGAGCTTTGTACAAGTTTGACGAACGTATGAAACATCTAACAACGCGTTTCTAGGACTCTAAACCAAGTTTCATGCAACATGAGTGCTTATAAGTTCCTCAATGAGCTTTGTACAAGTTTGACGAACGTATGAAACATCTAACAATGCGTTTCTAGGACTCTAAACCAAGTTTAATGCAACACGAGAGCTTATAAGTTCCTCAATGAGCTTTTTACAAGTTTCACGAACTTATGAAACATCTAACAACGCGTTTCAAGGACTCTAAACCAAGTTTCATGCAACATGAGTGCTTATAAGTTCCTCAATGAGCTTTGTAAAAGTTTGACTAACGTATGAAACATCTAACAACGCGTTTCTAGGACTCTTAACCAAGTTTCATGCAACATGAGTGCTTATAAGTTCCTCAATGAGCTTTGTACAAGTTTGACGAACGTATGAAACATTTAACAACGCGTTTCTAGGACTCTAAACCAAGTTTAATGCAACACGAGAGCTTATAAGTTCCTCAAAGAGCCTTATACAAGTTTGACGAACTTATGAAACATCTAACAACGCGTTTCTAGGACTCTAAACCAAGTTTCATGCAACATGAGTGCTTATAAGTTCCTCAATGAGCTTTGTACAAGTTTCAGGAACTTATGAAACATCTAACAACGCGTTTCAAGGACTCTAAACCAAGTTTCATGCAACATGACTACTTATAAGTTCCTCAATGAGCTTTGTACAAGTTTGACGAACTTATGAAACATCTAACAACGCGTTTCTAGGACTCTAAACCAAGTTTCATGCAACATGAGAACTTATAAGTTCCTCAATGAGCTTTTTACAAGTTTCACGAACTTATGAAACATCTAACAACGCGTTTCTAGGACTCTAAACCAAGTTTCATGCAACATGAGAGCTTATAAGTTCCTCAATGAGCTTTTGTACAAGTTTGACGAACGTATGAAACATCTAACAACGCGTTTCTAGGACTCTAAACCAAGTTTCATGCAACATGAGTGCTTATAAGTTCCTCAATGAGCTTTGTACAAGTTTGACGAACGTATGAAACATCTAACAATGCGTTTCTAGGACTCTAAACCAAGTTTAATGCAACATGACTACTTATAACTTCCTCAATGAGCTTTTGTACAAGTTTGACGAACTTATGAAACATCTAACAACGCGTTTCTAGGACTCTAAACCAAGTTTCATGCAACATGAGAACTTATAAGTTCCTCAATGAGCTTTTTACAAGTTTCACGAACTTATGAAACATCTAACAACGCGTTTCTAGGACTCTAAACCAAGTTTCATGCAACATGAGAGCTTATAAGTTCCTCAATGAGCTTTGTACAAGTTTGACGAACGTATGAAACATCTAACAACGCGTTTCTAGGACTCTAAACCAAGTTTCATGCAACATGAGTGCTTATAAGTTCCTCAATGAGCTTTGTACAAGTTTGACGAACGTATGAAACATCTAACAATGCGTTTCTAGGACTCTAAACCAAGTTTAATGCAACACGAGAGCTTATAAGTTCCTCAATGAGCTTTTTACAAGTTTCACGAACTTATGAAACATCTAACAACGCGTTTCAAGGAATCTAAACCAAGTTTCATGCAACATGAGTGCTTATAAGTTCCTCAATGAGCTTTGTAAAAGTTTGACTAACGTATGAAACATCTAACAACGCGTTTCTAGGACTCTAAACCAAGTTTCATGCAACTTGAGTGCTTATAAGTTCCTCAATGAGCTTTGTACAAGTTTGACGAACGTATGAAACATCTAATGACGCATTTCTAGGACTCTAAACCAAGTTTCATGCAACATGAGTGCTTATAAGTATCTCAATGAGCTTTGTATAAGTTTCACGAACTTATGAAACATCTAACAACGCGTTTCTAGGACTCTAAACCAAGTTTCATGCAACATGAGTGCTTATAAGTTCCTCACTGAGCTCTGTAAAAGTTTCACGAACTTATGAAACATCTAACAACGCGTTTCTAGGACTCTAAACCAAGTTTCATGCAACATGAGTGCTTATAAGTTCCTCAATGAGCTTTGTACAAGTTTGACGAACTTATGAAACATCTAACAACGCTTTTGTAGAACTCTAAACCAAGTTTCATGCAACATGAGCGCTAATAAGTTCCTCAATGAGCTTTGTACAAGTTTCACGAACTTATGAAACATCTAACAACGCGTTTCTAGGACTCTAAACCAAGTTTCATGCGACATGAGTGCTTATAAGTATCTCAATGAGCTGTGTACAAGTTTGACGAACGTATGAAACATCTAACAACGCGTTTCAAGGAATCTAAACCAAGTTTCAAACAACATGAGTGCTTATAAGTTCCTCAATGAGCTTTGTACAAGTTTTACGAACTTATGAAACATCTAACAACGCTTTTGTAGAACTCTAAACCAAGTTTCATGCAACACGAGAGCTTATAAGTTCCTCACTGAGCTCTGTAAAAGTTTCACGAACTTATGAAACATCTAACAACGCGTTTCTAGGACTCTAAACCAAGTTTCATGCAACATGAGTGCTTATAAGTTCCTCAATGAGCTTTGTACAAGTTTGACGAACTTATGAAACATCTAACAACGCTTTTGTAGAACTCTAAACCAAGTTTCATGCAACACGAGAGCTTATAAGTTCCTCAATGAGCTTTGTACAAGTTTGACGAACGTATGAAACATTTAACAACGCGTTTCTAGGACTCTAAACCAAGTTTAATGCAACACGAGAGCTTATAAGTTCCTCAATGAGCTTTATACAAGTTTGACGAACTTATGAAACATCTAACAACGCGTTTCTAGGACTCTAAACCAAGTTTCATGCAACATGAGTGCTTATAAGTTCCTTAATGAGCTTTGTACAAGTTTCACGAACTTATGAAACATCTAACAACACGTTTCAAGGACTCTAAACCAAGTTTCATGCAACATGAGTGCTTATAAGTTCCTCAATGAGCTTTGTATAAGTTTGACGAACGTATGAAACATTTAACAACGCGTTTCTAGGACTCTAAACCAAGTTTCATGCAACATGAGTGCTTATAAGTTCCTCAATGAGCTTTGTACAAGTTTCACGAACTTATGAAACATCTAACAACGCGTTTCTAGGACTCTAAACCATGTTTAATGCAACACGAGAGCTTATAAGTTCCTCAAAGAGCCTTATACAAGTTTGACGAACTTATGAAACATCTAACAACGCGTTTCTAGGACTCTAAACCAAGTTTCATGCAACATGAGTGCTTATAAATTCCTCAATGAGCTTTGTACAAGTTTGACGAACGTATGAAACATCTAACAATGCGTTTCTAGGACTCTAAACCAAGTTTAATGCAACATGACTACTTATAAGTTCCTCAATGAGCTTTGTACAAGTTTGACGAACTTATGAAACATCTAACAACGCGTTTCTAGGACTCTAAACCAAGTTTCATGCAACATGAGAACTTATAAGTTCCTCAATGAGCTTTTTTACAAGTTTCACGAACTTATGAAACATCTAACAACGCGTTTCTAGGACTCTAAACCAAGTTTCATGCAACATGAGAGCTTATAAGTTCCTCAATGAGCTTTGTACAAGTTTGACGAACGTATGAAACATCTAACAACGCGTTTCTAGGACTCTAAACCAAGTTTCATGCAACATGAGTGCTTATAAGTTCCTCAATGAGCTTTGTACAAGTTTGACGAACGTATGAAACATCTAACAATGCGTTTCTAGGACTCTAAACCAAGTTTAATGCAACACGAGAGCTTATAAGTTCCTCAATGAGTTTTTTACAAGTTTCACGAACTTATGAAACATCTAACAACGCGTTTCAAGGACTCTAAACCAAGTTTCATGCAACATGAGTGCTTATAAGTTCCTCAATGAGCTTTGTAAAAGTTTGACTAACGTATGAAACATCTAACAACGCGTTTCTAGGACTCTAAACCAAGTTTCATGCAACTTGAGTGCTTATAAGTTCCTCAATGAGCTTTGTACAAGTTTGACGAACGTATGAAACATCTAATGACACATTTCTAGGACTCTAAAACCAAGTTTCATGCAACATGAGTGCTTATAAGTATCTCAATGAGCTTTGTATAAGTTTCACGAACTTATGAAACATCTAACAACGCGTTTCTAGGACTCTAAACCAAGTTTCATGCAACATGAGTGCTTATAAGTTCCTCACCGAGCTCGTAAAAGTTTCACGAACTTATGAAACATCTAACAACGCGCGTTTCTAGGACTCTAAACCAAGTTTCATGCAACATGAGTGCTTATAAGTTCCTCAATGAGCTTTGTACAAGTTTGACGAACTTATGAAACATCTAACAACGCTTTTGTAGAACTCTAAACCAAGTTTCATGCAACATGAGCGCTAATAAGTTCCTCAATGAGCTTTGTACAAGTTTCACGAACTTATGAAACATCTAACAACGCGTTTCTAGGACTCTAAACCAAGTTTCATGCGACATGAGTGCTTATAAGTATCTCAATGAGCTGTGTACAAGTTTGACGAACGTATGAAACATCTAACAACGCGTTTCAAGGAATCTAAACCAAGTTTCAAACAACATGAGTGCTTATAAGTTCCTCAATGAGCTTTTACAAGTTTTACGAACGTATGAACCATCTAACAACGCGTTTCTAGGACACTAAACCAAGTTACATGCAACATGAGTTCTTATAAGTTCCTCAATAAGCTTTGTAAAGTTTCACGAACTTATGAAACATCTAACAACGCGTTTCTAGGACTCTAAACCAATTTTCATGCAACATGAGAGCTTATAAGTTCCTCAATGAGCTTTGTACAAGTTTGACGAACGTATGAAACATCTAACAACGCGTTTCTAGGACTCTTAACCAAGTTTCATGCAACATGAGTGCTTATAAGTTCCTCAATGAGCTTTGTACAAGTTTGACGAACGTATGAAACATTTAACAACGCGTTTCTAGGACTCTAAACCAAGTTTAATGCAACACGAGAGCTTATAAGTTCCTCAATGAGCTTTATACAAGTTTGACGAACTTATGAAACATCTAACAACGCGTTTCTAGGACTCTAAACCAAGTTTCATGCAACATGAGTGCTTATAAGTTCCTCAATGAGCTTTGTACAAGTTTCACGAACTTATGAAACATCTAACAACACGTTTCAAGGACTCTAAACCAAGTTTCATGCAACATGAGTGCTTATAAGTTCCTCAATGAGCTTTGTATAAGTTTGACGAACGTATGAAACATTTAACAACGCGTTTCTAGGACTCTAAACCAAGTTTCATGCAACATGAGTGCTTATAAGTTCCTCAATGAGCTTTGTACAAGTTTCACGAACTTATGAAACATCTAACAACGCGTTTCTAGGACTCTAAACCATGTTTAATGCAACACGAGAGCTTATAAGTTCCTCAAAGAGCCTTATACAAGTTTGACGAACTTATGAAACATCTAACAACGCGTTTCTAGGACTCTAAACCAAGTTTCATGCAACATGAGTGCTTATAAGTTCCTCAATGAGGTTTGTACAAGTTTCACGAACTTATGAAACATCTAACAACGCGTTTCAAGGACTCTAAACCAAGTTTCATGCAACATGACTACTTATAAGTTCCTCAATGAGCTTTGTACAAGTTTGACGAACTTATGAAACATCTAACAACGCGTTTCTAGAACTCTAAACCAAGTTTCATGCAACATGAGAACTTATAAGTTCCTCAATGAGCTTTTTACAAGTTTCACGAACTTATGAAACATCTAACAACGCGTTTCTAGGACTCTAAACCAAGTTTCATGCAACATGAGAGCTTATAAGTTCCTCAATGAGCTTTGTACAAGTTTGACGAACGTATGAAACATCTAACAACGCGTTTCTAGGACTCTAAACCAAGTTTCATGCAACATGAGTGCTTATAAGTTCCTCAATGAGCTTTGTACAAGTTTGACGAACGTATGAAACATCTAACAATGCGTTTCTAGGACTCTAAACCAAGTTTAATGCAACACGAGAGCTTATAAGTTCCTCAATGAGCTTTTTACAAGTTTCACGAACTTATGAAACATCTAACAACGCGTTTCAAGGACTCTAAACCAAGTTTCATGCAAAATGAGTGCTTATAAGTTCCTCAATGAGCTTTGTAAAAGTTTGACTAACGTATGAAACATCTAACAACGCGTTTCTAGGACTCTAAACCAAGTTTGATGAAACATGAGTGCTTATAAGTTCCTCAATGAGCTTTGTACAAGTTTGACGAACTTATGAAACATCTAACAACGCGTTTCTAGGACTCTAAACCAAGTTTCATGCAACATGAGAGCTTATAAGTTCCTCAATGAGCTTTTTACAAGTTTGACTAACGTATGAAACATCTAACAACGCGTTTCTAGGACTCTAAACCAAGTTTCATGCAACTTGAGTGCTTATAATTTCCTCAATGAGCTTTGTTGATATGATCTCACCTAGCTTGGCATTCGATGAGGAGCCTCCTGTAGCTGAGCTTGTACCAGAGGAGAGGATTACAAGGTCCAAAGCCAAGGAGCTAGCTAGAAAGGCTCGAGCGATGATCATGGAGGAGGAGCATGGAGGAGCAGCAACTAGGAGCTTCTACAACATTCTTATCCACACCTCCAAGGAAGACAAGACAATGAGCTAAGTACTTAAGTGGTTGTTTCGTACTCTTTTGTTCTTAGTAGAGAAGGTTTTATCCCACCACGGGTTTTCCTATCACTAAGTTTTTAACGAGGCAAAACAACTACTTCATCGGGTACTTAGCCATGGCTTGATCTTAGTGTAGGCGAGGCACAACTACCCATTGTTTCTATCTCACAAAGCTCGCCATTCACCCATCCTATCTTGCACTACGCGTTGTTTTTCTGTTTCTTTTAAAAACGTTGTGTTGTTTTACTTGTTTCCTTTTTTGGACATGTTTCATAAACCCTAGGGAAAGAGGACGAGTTGTGCCTCCTTCCCTATATATTGTCGTCCTTGATGAATAAGAAAAGTAGTCAAACCTTGAAAGAAAACCCCTTTGTGTTTAGACTCACCTTAGCTCAGAGATTGAGCTTTATTATCAAAACGATTCATGTGATTTGAATCTGATTCTCTTATAAGTCCTAGATACTTTCAAGAGCATCTACAAACCATCAAGCCATCAACCCATAGATTGCTTGAGACGTCCACCACCATCTCATACTCATTCACCTCTATATCCGCTGGTTTCTGACACTTAATCATCATCTCCTTCACTTCAGCCATCAATCCGCCAAAGAAGAGAGCTTGCCTTTGCCATAGAGTTGAGATCCTAACCAAGGGTGTATCATTTGTACAAGTTTGACGAACTTATGAAACATCTAATGACGCGTTTCTAGGACTCTAAACCAAGTTTCATGCAACATGAGTGCTTATAAGTATCTCAATGAGCTTTGTATAAGTTTCACGAACTTATGAAATATCTAACAACACGTTTCTAGGACTCTAAACCAAGTTTCATGCAACATGAGTGCTTATAAGTTCCTCAATTAGCTTTGTACAAGTTTCACGAACTTATGAAACATCTAACAACGCGTTTCTAGGACTCTAAACCAAGTTTCATGCAACATGAGTGCTTATAAGTTCTTCAATGAGCTTTGTACAAGTTTTACGAACTTATGAAACATCTAACAACGCGTTTGTAGGACTCTAAACCAAGTTTCATGCAACATGAGCGCTAATAAGTTCCTCAATGAGCTTTGTACAAGTTTCAGGAACTTATGAAACATCTAACAACGCGTTTCTAGGACTCTAAACCAAGTTTCATGCGACATGAGTGCTTATAAGTATCTCAATGAGCTGTGTACAAGTTTGACGAACGTATGAAACATCTAACAACACGTTTCAAGGACTCTAAACCAAGTTTCAAGCAACATGAGTGCTTATAAGTTTCTCAATAAGCTTTGTACAAGTTTCACGAACATATGAAACATCTAACAACGCGTTTCTAGGACTCTAAACCAATTTTCATGCAACATGAGAGCTTATAAGTTCCTCAATGAGCTTGGTACAAGTTTGACGAACGTATGAAATATCTAACAACGCGTTTCTAGGACTCTAAACCAAGTTTCATGCAACATGAGTGCTTATAAGTTCCTCAATGAGCTTTATACAAGTTTGACGAACGTATGAAACATCTAACTACGCGTTTCTAGGACTCTAAACCAAGTTTTATGCAACATGAGTGCTTATTAAGTTCCTCAATGAGCTTTATACAAGTTTGACGAACTTATGAAACATCTAACTACGTGTTTCTAGGACTCTAAACCAAGTTTCATGCAAGATGAGTGCTTATAAGTTCCTCAATGAGCTTTGTACAAGTTTGACCAACGTATGAAACATCTAACAACGCGTTTCTAAAATTCTAAACCAAGTTTCATGCAACATGAGAGCTTATAAGTTCCCCAATGAGCTTGGTAAAAGTTTGACGA